>JBCFYV010000935.1:64079108-65307931 GCA_039000515.1 Timema cristinae
CCTCACGTGATATTTGCTCTACCATCAGTGTTACCAACATTGCAGCACATCAGAACACCTGGGGGATGAAGGAAAGGGGTAAGAGAAGGATACAGGCTAGGAGGGACAAGGATGGACAGGGTGAGAGAGAGAGAGAGAGAGAGAAAACTTCTGCGGGAGAGAATAGAAAAGGCGAGATTGAGGTGGTAAGGACATGTGAAGAGGAGAGAATTCAAAGACAGATGCTCAAAATGGAGGTGGCGAGCAGGAGGCCTAGAGGAAGACCCCGGGACAGGTGGAGAGAGGGAGTATGGAGGAGTGTGGAGAGGAGTGGAGGAAGAAAGATGGTTGAGGGCTTAATGTTTCGAAACAGAGCCTGCCAGTAAACTGCATGATGATGAGTTATCAGAGCCACGCAGGCCTTATTAATCTCCGTTTGTTGTTCTTCATTTAAGGGTCCTGCTCGACCAGCGAGAAAGTATCGATCGCTGTCAGGCCACACTTCTTAAAATATAATGGTCTGTTTCGTTTTCTGAAACTAATTCTTTATTCTGTAGTTCCTTTTGCCCTTCATCTACAATCACCCTTTGTCATGTCACTAATAAAGAGGGGGAAAGAAAACTACGAAACTTTTTATCTTAAGGTAAAGAGGCAAGCTCGCTGCGTGTTCTCAACTAATATTAACATTTTCTGTTGTAACCCTATAAAAAAACGACTGTATTTGTGAGAGGAAGGATATATCTAAAACCCTTGTTCATCAAGCCTAGTCTCATATCTCCACAAAAATGCTTAAAAGATCTTTAAAATGAGCTAATGTCACATTTCCCTACATATTTTATATTAATAGAACTCAAACCATAGGGTTGTTAAGGAAAAAATCCCTGTTGAAATCTTTCGACTTTTATTTTGGCGTGAGCCATATTTTGGAATAACGCGCTGTAGAACTAAATATTGTGCTAGAACTGAACGCCTGCATGGAAATTCTTGCTTGCCGAGACTGCCCCTTAAGTCTCCACGGATATTCTGTATTTCGGTAGTCGTACTTCTTACTGTACTAATACCATGGATCTTGACACATTTATCCAAATCTACAGCTGAAATAGCCCCTCCCCCTACTGTCCCAACACACCGGCTGTTATATTTGTTTGTTTGTTCCTCAGACTACATCGCCAGGTATGGTCGTATGACTGAGGGCGCGGCCCGACGCAAGTTCTGGCAGATCCTGTCCGCCGTGGAATACTGTCACAACCGACGTGTGGTGCACCGAGATCTCAAGGTAAGCAACCCAACCACACTTAGGATCCACGGCAGTGGTGCCGGTTGCAAAACAAAGAAACCAATGGTGCATTATGCGCCTAGTATATCCGTATTTGCATGTAGAGAGAAAGTTGAAAACAATTTAGATAAAAAACACCCTCATTACACCCAACCGGAATTCGAACCACGATCATCCCGTCATCGGCAGTCCGGTCTCTTAAGAGAGTAACGCCTTAGAATATTCGACAACGAAGCTGTTGTTTTCCCTAAATTATTTCCCTCTTTCTCTCTCTCTTAGAAAATGCGGACACTTTTAAATTGTATCTCCCTCATTCCTACCCTGTAAGGCTGGTTACACCCCGAGTCGAGTCGAGTCTGTGGAGTCGAAACCAATCTGACTAGCTCAACTGGTTAGTCAGACTTGAGACGCGTTGGTGTGAAACCAGCCTTTGTACCTTTTAAAAAAATAGTTGTATCGGCCCACCTCAATGTTGAAGTCGCGACCTTTACCATTTTATTCGCGCTGGGCCTCCCCTTGACGGTCTTTCAAGAGTTGTCTATTTTAGTTTGCGAATAATACCGAGGGTTGAAACTGTGAGAAGGGGATGAACCTACCCCAAAGGTATTTGGGCTAGATGACGTCACTCGATATTACTGTGTAGGCGTGAGAAAGGAGGTGGCGAGAGCTGTGTTGCGTTGAGGGGAGTTCCCCTCGTTCTCTGTATCATCCCCTTGTTTCCTTCCTCCATGTCGGAGTCGTGACTATGACGTCAGCACTAAAACACCACCCTAGGGGTGACAACCGGCTCGTCGAGTCACTCTCCAATGTCAGGGTCCTTTTGTTGGGGCAGATTCGGGTTCTACAGTACAATTTTCATAGGTAGACATCTAGAAATACTACAAGATCTTGTATTCATACGTCAAGTCTTATACCAATGATAGATATCATCAGTACCTATAAATTAACACTAAATATTTAATAAAACGTTATCGAAATTTATCACAAAAAAGTTTTTTTATAACTGTTCTTTCTATGAAAATTTGACCGTAGCTCAAGTACAGTCCAATTTCCACAGGAAGCACATTTGAGAACATACAAACACATTTTTTGTGGTCATCATCATCATCATCAACAACTATTTCCATCCTGCAACCAAGTTAGTAAAATGCCTCCACCTTCCACCAGTCTTCTCCTCTCACTTGCACACTTTCAGTTATCTGCTCCGCCCTTCACTTTATTGGTCTCCCTTGCGGTCTTTTTCCTTTCTTCATCTCCATCATACTCTTTGATCGTCATTGATATACTTTTACAGTATTATTATTTTATTCTTATTTTATAGGTGTTGATTACAGCTACAGATCGCATAACTTGACGTGAAAGTAGAGACACTAGCTCTTCTAGCTGTCAGCCTCTCCTATGAAAATTGGCTTCTCAGGGCTAGTTTCATATAGCGAGTACTCCTCAAGTACGGAGTTACACTGACTGCAAGACCAAACCTACCTAAACTAGAATGGAACGGGAAAATGGCCCACATTTATAAACTATGTGTCGATAAAACTATCAACTCATTACATCTAAATAAAACCACCAGAACACTCAGAGACTAGTTATATATAGTGCTTGGCAATAATGAACTGTCACAAGACTAGCTATACGGAGTGCTTGGCAATAATGAACCGTCACAAGACTAGCTATACGGAGTGCTTGGCAATAATGAACTGTCACAAGACTAGCTATACGGGGTGCTTGACAATAATGAATCGTCACAAGACTAGCTATACGGAGTGCTTGGCAATAATGAACCGTCATAAGACTAGTTATACGGAGTGCTTGGCAAGAATGAACCGTCACAAGACTAGTTATACGGAGTGCTTGGCAATAATGAACTGCCACAAGACTAGTTATACGGAGTGCTTGGCAATAATGAACCGTCACAAGACTAGTTATACGGAGTGCTTGGCAATAATGAACTGTCGCAAGACTAGTTATACGGAGTGCTTGGCAATAATGAACCGTCACAAGACTAGGTATACAGAGTGCTTGGCAATAATGAACTGCCACAAGACTAGTTATACGGAGTGCTTGGCAATAATGAACCGTCACAAGAATAGTTATACGGAGTGCTTGGCAATAATGAACTGCCACAAGACTAGTTATACGGAGTGCTTGGCAATAATGAACCGTCATAAGACTAGTTATACGGAGTACTTGGCAAGAATGAACCGTCACAAGACTAGTTATACGGAGTGCTTGGCAATAATGAACTGTCACAAGACTAGCTATACGGAGTGCTTGGCAATAATGAACTGCCACAAGACTAGTTATACGGAGTGCTTGGCAATAATGAACCGTCACAAGACTAGTTATACGGGGTGCTTGGCAATAATGAACCGCCACAAGACTAGTTATACGGAGTGCTTGGCAATAATGAACCGTCACAAGACTAGTTATACGGAGTGCTTGGCAATAATGAACCGTCACAAGACTAGTTATACGGAGTGCTTGGCAATAATGAACCGTCACAAGACTAGTTATACGGGGTGCTTGGCAATAATGAACCGTCATAAGACTAGCTATACGGAGTACTTGGCAATAATGAACCGTCATAAGACTAGCTATACGGAGTGCTTGGCAATAATGAACTGCCACAAGACTAGTTATACAGAGTGCTTGGCAATAATGAACTGCCACAAGACTAGTTATACGGAGTGCTTGGCAATAAAGAACTGTCACAAGACTAGCTATACGGAGTGCTTGGCAATAATGAACCGTCACAAGACTAGCTATACGGAGTGCTTGGCAATAATGAACTGCCACAAGACTAGTTATACGGAGTGCTTGGCAATAAAGAACTGTCACAAGACTAGCTATACGGAGTGCTTGGCAATAATGAACTGTCACAAGACTAGCTATACGGAGTGCTTGGCAATAATGAACTGCCACAAGACTAGTTATACGGAGTGCTTGGCAATAATGAACCGTCACAAGACTAGTTATACGGGGTGCTTGGCAATAATGAACCGTCACAAGACTAGTTATACGGGGTGCTTGGCAATAATGAACCGTCATAAGACTAGCTATACGGAGTGCTTGGCAATAATGAACTGTCACAAGACTAGCTATACGGAGTGCTTGGCAATAATGAACCGTCACAAGACTAGCTATACGGAGTGCTTGGCAATAATGAACCGTCACAAGACTAGTTATACGGAGTGCTTGGCAATAATGAACCGTCATAAGACTAGCTATACGGAGTGCTTGGCAATAATGAACTGCCACAAGACTAGTTATACAGAGTGCTTGGCAATAATGAACCGTCACAAGACTAGTTATACGTGGTGCTTGGCAAGAGAGTAAGTGATAAAGGTTGTCGAAGTGTGTCCAATAGAGATTGCAGTAATCAATCTTGCCGCCGGCTGGTGCAGGTTTGGGTCGGTTGGGTGCTTAGAGGAGGGCTGGTGGGTTGACGCTTCGTAGACGTCATTTCTCCTTCCTTCCGTCTCTGTTGTAAACCTTGAACTTCAAGAGAGAGACTGCTAAACGAGAAGGATAGTGTGAGAAGAGAAAGAGAGACAGACCCCCCCGCCCCCACGGACATTTGTGGCCTACACCAGCCCAGTCGATAAGTGTAAGGGTCAGCTCTGGCCGGGAAAGATCAATTTTATTGGCTGTAAAGGCAGATAATGAGGAGCGAAGGATAAAGCTATCTTTACACGCTACGTACAAATTGTTCTTAGAAAACAAAATAATCGACAAGCCTGCTAATGAGTTGAGACGGTTATAGGCCTCTACATTTGAGAAAACATAGCTCTCATTCTACTACCGCGTATTACTACCCGTTCGGGATATACGCTTATGTACTCATTACGCTAATGGTTTTAGGAATCAGGGAGGATATGTTTAGAGGAAGTGTACCCGCATTCACGTGGAAAGAGTGGGAAATCATTTTGGAAAAAAAAAATTCTAACCTCAAAACACCCTACTAAAATTCTAACCTTGATATACCTGTCATTGGCAGTCTAGTTTAGCTAGAGTGACGCCTTAGACCATGCGGCCACCGAAGCGGGTAGCTTTGTTATTATATCATAATAGAATCAGGGCCGACCCGTCCTTTAGATGCACCTAAGTGGTCTCCAAGACGATAAGGTCCAAGGGGCACATGTAATTATTTCTTGGTGTTTAAAAAAACACATAATTAAATTAGCAGAATATTATTTCAAAATAAAGAAATAACTTTTAAATGTTTCATTTAATACTAAACAGATTCCGGCAGTTTTCGAAAATATTAAGAGAGAATAGAAAGGGAATAAAAGATAATATTTTACGAAACTCAAGTTGCCATTTTTTGTTTTTTCTGTTCAATCGTTTGTGTCGATGGCGATGTTGGGAGTGATGGCGTCTCTTAAGGGGTGTTCTTGCTGAATTACAGGCGGAGAATCTCCTGATGGATGCGAATATGAACATCAAGATCGCCGACTTTGGGTTCAGCAACTACTACACGCCGGGCGAGCAGCTGGCCACATGGTGTGGGTCTCCGCCCTACGCTGCGCCCGAGGTCTTCGAGGGGAAGAGGTACACCGGACCCGAGATTGATGTTTGGGTGAGTCACCTCGTGTGGAGTATGTGCTGCACCAATACTAGTGTAATGTGGTCTGAAGATAGGGTGGGATGTCACATACGTAATATGGCCTGAGATAGGATGGGACGTCACTTCTTGCTAGTGTAATATGACCTGAGATAGGATGGGACGTCACTTGCTTCTAGTGTAATATGGCCTGAAGTTAGGATGGGAAGTCACATACTGCTAGTGTAATATGGCCTGAAGTTAGGATGGGACGTCACTTGTTGCTAGTGTAGTATGGCCTGAAGTTAGGATGGGACGTCACATACTGCTAGTGTAATATGGCCTGAAGTTAGGATGGGACGTCACTTGTTGCTAGTGTAGTATGGCCTGAAGTTAGGATGGGAAGTTACATACTGCTAGTATAATATGGTCTGAGATAGGATGGGACGTCACTTGCTGCTAGTGTAATATGGCCTGAAGATAGGATGGGACGTCACTTGTTGCTAGTGTAATATGGCCTGAAGATAGGATGTGACGTCACTTATTGCTAGTGTAATATGGCCTGAGATATAATGGGACGTCACTTCTTGCTAGTGTAATATGGCCTGAGATAGGATGGGACGTCACTTACTGCTAGTGTAATATGGCCTGAAGTTATGATGGGAAGTCACATACTGCTAGTGTAATATGGGCTCAGATAGGATGGGACGTCACTTGCTGCTAGTGTAATATGGCCTGAAGATAGGATGGGACGTCACTTCTTGCTAGTGTAATATGGCCTGAAGTTAGGATGGGAATTCACATACTTCTAGTATAATATGGTCTGAAGTTAGGATGGGACGTCACTTGCTGCTAGTGTAGCATGGCTTGTAACTAGTTTATGACGTCATTTATAACATTTGTAAAATGTCCTGCAGTTGATGTGTCACGTCATTTACTGAAACTGTCAGTCACAGCAAGTGTCTGTGACCGACTGACATAATACACTGTTGTTGAGTGTTCAGATCTGCACAAACCCTGACCTATGAAACATAGGCGTAACTTACCGCGATTGGATAAAGGAAAGGGATGTTAAACTGCCCCGTACTGCCAATAATCGACTTTGGCACAAGAATATATGTACTTGCAACTTTTTGATTGTATTTTTACATTTGTAAATACATTTAGCGACAATAACTTTTGAAATTTGTCACCGAATTGTTACTGCTCCCGATTATTAAAAAAACAAAAAAACTAGATTTAAATTATTTAAAAAAAAGATTGATTCTTTTGAAAGTTGGTTTATTTGTGCATGGCCTAATTTTAAACTATAATATATAATTAAATACTCTACAGGCTTTTATATTAATCCCGCTAAGATAAATTCTTGTGACATCACACAGTTTAGTTTGACGTATCGTTTTCAAGCCAACTCGGCCTAGTTCTTTGCAAACCCCTCCCCATGCTGCCAATTGAGGGTACCTCTAAAGAAAGTTGTTTTCATTTTATCAGCTATTACTCGGGGAATTAAACAAATACAACCTAATTAATGTTGTAACGCGAACATGTTCCTAATCGGACGCTTTCCATGAAAAATAACCATCCAAACATTTCCTCAAGAGTTGAAGCTTGTTAATCAATGATGACCCTCGGGCCATGAGCAACATTTTTGTTTGTGGACCTTTGGAACTTTTTGCATCATTATTATTTGTAATAACTAACAAATCTCAAAAATAAATTGTACTATTTTGATAAATGGTACCGAATTTCTACGCTAGATATATTATGATTGATCTAGAATTTGCCATAAATCTCCTCACAACATTAAACGCAGCTGTCTGCTTGTTTATCGCTTTCTTGGGTCGTTTGCTTTTATCAAGCAGATATTGCCGCACAGAACAGAAAAAGCTGAAATTATTTCAAGTCACGCCGAGCGGACAGCGCGGATGAAGACGGACATCTTGTGATTGGTTTAGAGCTCGTCACGTGACCGCGTTTCTGCTTTGCTCTTGTTCGGCGAACACGTAGACTCTCAGTACACTTTTTTCAGTGCACCCCCCCCCCCCACACACACACACACGTTTTTGTAATTATCGTGTCCTACTACCCGTTCGGGCTATACGCATATGTACTAATTTAGCAAATGTGTTAAGGATGAGGAAGGTTGAATTTATAAGAAGTGTATCCGCATTTGTGTGGGAAATCATTTAGCGGAAAGCATCCACAGTACGTCCGACCGGGATTCGAACCCCTCTCTCCACGTCATCGACAGAGTGACGCTTTGCTAAGAGCATTCGACCCCTGAAGCGAGTCCTATGTTGATACCTAGAAGCATCTTCGTATCAAATAGTTCTTACCCCCCTACAATGGGAGTCTAGTCGCCAAACAACTTCGTATCAAATAGTTCTTACCCCCTACAATGGGAGTCTAGTCGCCAAACAACTTCGTATCAAATAGTTCTTACCCCCCTACAATGGGAGTCTAGTCGCCAAACAACTTCGTATCAAATAGTTCTTACCCCCTACAATGGGAGTCTAGTCGCCAAACAACTTCGTATCAAATAGTTCTTACCCCCTACAATGGAGTCTAGTCGCCAAACAAACTTCGTCTCAAATAGTTCTTACCCCCTACAATGGGAGTCTAGTCGCCAAACAACTCGTATAAATTAGTTCATTACCCCCCTACAATGGAGTTTAGTCGCAAACAACTTCGTCTCAATTAGTTCTTACCCCCCTACAATGGGTTTCTAGTCGCCAAACAACTTTTTCTAAATAGTTCTTTACCCCCTACAATGGAGTCTAGTGCAAAAACTTCGTCTCAAATAGTTCTTACCCTACAATGGAGTCTAGTCGCCAAAAACTTCGTATCAACATAGTTCTTACCCCCCTACAATGGGAGTCTAGTCGCCAAACAACTTGTCTCAATAGTTCTTACCCCCTACAATGGGAGTCTAGTCGCCAAACATCTTCGTCTCAAATAGTTCTTACCCCCCTACAATGGGAGTCTAGTCGCCAAATAACTTTCGCGCACGTCCACGCGAGCAATACATCGTCACTGGAGATTATACCCGCAAACAAATTATGCGACTTGTGTTTACAAAACAATCCCTGTAGTATTCCATTTAAAGTGACATGTCTTGTGTGTAGTGAACAAGTTACAAGCTACAACATGCTACGATAACATCAACAAGCTGGCACGGCACAAGTAACAGTCCCGGGTTTGATTCTCAGCAATGGTGACAAAATTACTATCGGTCCCCTTTCACAGCGATAAATTAACGGCCGCGGACTGGATGGTGTGTCTGTTCTAGTCTTAAGTTAGTTTATAAGCCGTGTCTTGATGTAATTGGTTGATCAAGCAGCCTCGTGGTGTAGTGGTCAGTGCATCCGGCTACGAGCGTATGGGTACTGGGTTCGATTCCCGTCTGGTACCTTGGGTATTTTTCTTTTAAGCGGAATGATCCCAATGGTTGGATAACCAGACTTAAGCTAGGTTAAGACTCACATCAGAATCACTTTTATCATCTAATTGCGGGTAAGTGTAGACAACCTCCTGTGGTGTACCCTGGGTAATGTTCTGTCACCAGAGAGGCTGATAGTCTACATACAGGCGACTGAACTGGATGAGATGGTTATACAGGTCATTAATTCCATATGAATTACGATAATATTTATAATAATAATAAAATCAGACGGTTCAGAAAGTGCACGTTAGATAAATGAAAAAAAAAATCTGATATAGTCAACAATACATTTTGGCACATAAGATAACAAACTACTTTAATGTAATCATACGTCAAGTAATGTTATCTGCAGCTATCACTTTTGCTAGCTATTACCAATACCTGTAAATAATACTAATAATAGTAAAATGTTCTGACTGTCGATCGTAAGGATGTATGTTTGTGTGGTGTGTTGCAGAGCCTTGGAGTGGTCTTGTACGTGTTGGTGTGTGGAGCTCTACCTTTTGACGGCTCCACACTGCAGTCGCTCAGGGACAGGGTTCTTTCCGGCAGGTTCCGGATCCCTTACTTCATGAGTTCAGGTGAGATTTACCTCAACACGCCGGGTTTTTGTCGGTCTTAGGGTGGACTCACAGCACAACGGGACTTTAGTCGGTCTTAGGGTGGACTCACAGCACAACGGGACTTTAGTCGGTCTTAGGGTGGACTCACAGCACGACGGGACTTTAGTCGGTCTTAGGGTGGACTCACAGCACAACGGGACTTTAGTCGGTCTTAGGGTGGACTCACAGCACAACGGGACTTTAGTCGGTCTTAAAGTGGACTCACAGCACAACGGGACTTTAGTCGGTCTTAGGGTGGGCTCACAGCACAACGGGACTTTAGTCGGTCTTAGGTGGACTCACAGCACAACGGGACTTTAGTCAGTCTTAGAGTGGACTCACAGCACAACGGGACTTTAGTCGGTCTTAGAGTGGACTCACAGCACAACGGGACTTTAGTCGGTCTTAGGTGGGCTCACAGCACAACGGGACTTTAGTCGGTCTTAGAGTGGACTCACAGCACAACGGGACTTTAGTCGGTCTTAGGGTGGGCTCACAGCACAACGGGACTTTAGTCGGTCTTAGAGTGGACTCACAGCACAACGGGACTTTAGTCGGTCTTAGAGTGGACTCACAGCACAACGGGACTTTAGTCGGTCTTAGGGTGGGCTCACAGCACAACGGGACTTTAGTCGGTCTTAGAGTGGACTCACAGCACAACGGGACTTTAGTCGGTCTTAGGTGGGCTCTCAGCACAACGGGACTTTAGTCGGTCTTAGGGTGGGCTCACAGCACAACGGGACTTTAGTCGGTCTTAGAGTGGACTCTCAGCACAACGGGACTTTAGTCGGTCTTAGGGTGGGCTCACAGCACAACGGGACTTTAGTCGGTCTTAGGGTGGGCTCACAGCACAATGGGACTTTAGTCGGTCTTAGAGTGGACTCACAGCACAACGGGACTTTAGTCGGTCTTAGAGTGGACTCACAGCACAACGGGACTTTAGTCGGTCTTAGAGTGGACTCACAGCACAACGGGACTTTAGTCGGTCTTAGAGTGGACTCACAGCACAACGGGACTTTAGTCGGTCTTAGGGTGGGCTCACAGCACAACGGGACTTTAGTCGGTCTTAGGGTGGGCTCACAGCACAATGGGACTTTAGTCGGTCTTAGAGTGGACTCACAGCACAACGGGACTTTAGTCGGTCTTAGAGTGGACTCACAGCACAACGGGACTTTAGTCGGTCTTAGAGTGGACTCACAGCACAACGGGACTTTAGTCGGTCTTAGAGTGGACTCACAGCACAACGGGACTTTAGTCGGTCTTAGGGTGGGCTCACAGCACAACGGGACTTTAGTCGGTCTTAGAGTGGACTCACAGCACAACGGGACTTTAGTCGGTCTTAGAGTGGACTCACAGCACAACGGGACTTTAGTCGGTCTTAGGGTGGGCTCACAGCACAACGGGACTTTAGTCGGTCTTAGGGTGGGCTCACAGCACAACGGGACTTTAGTCGGTCTTAGGGTGGACTCACAGCACAACGGGACTTTAGTCGGACTCTGACATTGCGAGACTAGAGAAGACTTAGACTAGGCTCACAATACAACAGGGTAGTAACACCGACTTGACGCGAAACACTTTAATCCAATCCCAAGACGCTCCCAATTCCTAACTCACTATCGTAATTAGTACATAAGCGTACAATCCGAACACGTAGTAAGACGCGGCGCTAAAAAAACCAACAAAACACGATTGCTTTCTTTGGGGTCGGAAGTCATATTTTTATTCGATCCAGAGAGATTAAGTTGGTGGGAAGGGGTGGGCTAATTCACTTACCGACCCAAGTCCCAGCCAGGTTCGCACAGACCTACTTGAATCATTTGTTTAGTGCTACCGCCCGCTCCCCGCAAACCATCCCTTACAATCTATCGCGGTCTCTGTCTACCGCCGATGACGCAAGAGCTGTGAGCTGATGACGTCAATGCTAGGGGGTTCAACGCGAACCCGGGTTGGGGGAGGTTTTCTCAGTGTCAAACACTATCACGCTCACTGGTTATGACCTACCCACCACTCACAAGGGGGCCGGTCGAGTGGTCAGCGTTCCTGGCTAGTAACATAAATGGCCCCGGGTTCGATTCCCGGTGGTCATGGGGATTTTCCTTAAGGGGTTTTATATGTATGGTTGCCTTGGTCTGGCTGATTAGGCTAAAGTTAGGATCAACACTTCTACTGGCACCACCATCATCATCATCATCATCATCATCTAATCGCGGCGAGGTAATCTGCACCTTACATGGGGCTGCAACCTTAAAATACCGTGAATATCTAGCTGACAAAACTTGGTGGCATAGATAAAAACTAAAAAAACTTGCATGAGTGGTAGGAAGATTGAAAGGAAATGCACCAACATTTGCCTAGAACGTCTCAACCTTCTTTAACTCACAGCGCACTGATAAAGGTTCACCATCAGTTTTTTAATAAGATTTTATCATAAAAAAGGTATTATGATTGTGTTTAAAAAGTTCAATAGCTAAAATTCTAATCATGGTGTCATTTTTTTTTTTAAAATAATGATGATCGAGGATTTCAAAAGATTTCTATCCCTCAATTTTTTCTTGCTTATTTTCAAAACGCCGAAGGGGGGGGGGGGGGTATGTAGGTTTTAAAAACGCCAGCCTCTATAGAGGAAGAACTTAAAATTACTACTGGAAAAAACAATTATGTGTACAACTTTTTGCAACATTATCCTCTTTTTCAGAAGACTTGGAGTGGTTTTCCATCCACTCTCTAGGCATTACCCCTATATTGTACTTCACATTTTTATTCCCTTAGTGTCATTAATAAACCATATTATCATTGGTTGGACATTTAAAGTCCTTAAGATTCACATTGTGATTGATCGCCATTGATGGTGAGAGGTTTGAATCCTGGTCGGATGCTATTTATCCTGGTTTTGCAAAGATATTGTTTATATTCACTCTTTGCGATATGCTCTTCCTTCTAAGATACACCCACCTCGGTGGCGTAGTTGGCTAACACGCTTGTCGTGTTGAGCTCGACCGCAGAGGACGGGGAGATCGAGATTCGAATCTCGGTCGGGTGAACTGGGGGTGGTTTTTCCTAAATTGTTTTCCACTCTCCCTCCACGCAAATGTGGGTTCACTTCCTCTAATTTAACCTTCCCAATTCCCAATCCATTAGCGTAATTAGTACTTTAAGCGTATAACCGAATGGGTAGTAAGACGCGGTGCTAAATATTAAATATTATTCTAAGATACCTTCTTCATACCTACCTGATAAATTAAATCATTAATAACCCACGCACAATATGTTTAAAACTAAAATTAAGCCCCTCTTAATATATGTATATATATATATGTGTGGTATTTAATAAGCACTTTCTAAAGGTACTGGTTATATCAATGCACAACTTATAAACTAACTTAAGTCTAGAACAGGCACAACACCCAGCCCCACCCTCGTTAATTCATCACGGTGAAAGGAGAAACCCACATTTTACCATGTTGTGAATTGAACCCGGGACCCTTTAGCTTAGTATGCAGACATGTTACCAACTGAGCTAAGGTGTTATACAACCCCCTTACCATGCAGACATGTTACAAACTGAGCTAAGGTGTTATACAACCCCCTTACCATTTACAAAACACATCCTGGAATCAAATTATTTATATCCCGTTTCCTCCGTGAAATCTTTGCTCTCTTCTAGTCATACGCAGACCGGATACTGGTTTAAACTATAAATATCTACACATAAATATACTGCTCTGGGCAAGAAGATCAAATATGCTTTTTTTATTTTATTTCACCGCTTATGTGAATACTAACGCCGCCATGATAGTACATCACAAACCTTTAGCCAAGAGCTTATATTACGCAAATGTATCCTGGAATTCTGGCAAAATAAATAAATATGTAGATGCTATGATGACAGCCAGATGGCAGTGTTTGAACTTTTTAAAATAGCTATTTCCATTAAAAAGTGGAAATAATGACAATAATTGTCTTGTAAATTTCTCACTTCAGTGAGTTATTTTTACTCTACGGATATATTTAAAAGAAACATGTTTACCACATAAGCCTACTTAAAAAAAGCTTACTTTCCTGTTTTTAATTTTTGCACCAAGGAGATTTCCCTCGGGGTCAACTCTGTGGTACACATATTTTTAGCTGTTTTTATAAAGGAAAAAAAAAAAAAAAAAAAGATGTTAGTGACCTTAACTTTATTCTTTGTACAATTTTCTAGACAAGTATATAAATACAACACTGTCTGCTAGCTTTGAATATAATAGTTGTCTAAATTATGTGTTTTTGATTACAATAGTTTCAAATTAAATTGATGTTTCTTAATAAAGTATAAAAATTAATAAATATTTTATTTTCTCTTTAATTTGGTCACCCAAAGGTTCTGCTTGAAATTAGTTCTTGCTCATTTTTTTAATGGTTGCATATTTAACCACTAAAGAAATATATGAAGCCTTATTTGAGATTTTGATTAGATTTACTGTTAATTAACTTTTGTCTAAAATGATTTTGGTAAGATGAATTGAATCTTATTGGGGAATTTTGCGCTACAGTTATAATACCACCTTAAGGGTGGTTCACAGGGGTTGGGGAAGGGGATTAGTTACAGGTTTGTTATTGAATCTTCTAAGGTAAATAAAACTTGGGTATACTATACACGATTTTGAAAAATCTAAAAGAAAATATCATAAATTATTTGAGCTAAGAGAACTTATGTATTTAACTACAACTCATTTCTCTTATATAATGTATATCCAAACATAGTATGCACACAACAATATAGAGTTATTTTTCTTAGCATTGCGTCAAACTACCGGTTGGGTCGTACACACACTTACTAGTTACGCTAATGAGGTAAGAGATGAGGAAGATTGAATCTAGAGGAAGTCTACCCACATTTGCTTAGATGGAAAAGTAGAAAACTATTCATAAAAAACCCACCCCCAATACACAATGAGAATTCAAACTACAATCTCCCGTCATTGTCATGACGCTTTAAAACAATCAAACACTGGTGTAAGTTATATCGAGTAGTTAATTATGTCAAGTACATAAATGGGATTGAATTTGAGAAAAAGCTCATTATACCGAATAATGTTTCAAGTTTTATTTTTATAGTTTGTAGCATGGAGTAAAAGGTGCTCAATGTGACGTAAGTTTTAAGATTACTTTCCTCGGTTCACCTCGCATGTTTCACATGCTATCGTGTCAGCTGTAGCTGATTGCAAGTTGTTGACCTTGTCACCAGATTGTGAAGCTTGATACGCAAGATGTTGGTGCTGGACCCGAGCAAGAGGTACTGCGTGGAGAATATCAAGCGACACCGCTGGATGGTGGCGGAGGCCCCCAGACTTCTGCCCAGCACAGGCGAGCACCTCTCCGCCGGCACGGCCAAGTCGGAACCCAACGAACAAATACTCAGGCTCATGCAGAGTCTGGGTATCGACGCTGTCAAGACCAGAGAGGTGAGATACTCGCCTTATATCGCGACTTGTCAAATAATATTCTCCCCTGATGCTGTTATTTGCGATACATTGCTTTCACAGTTTTCAACATGGCTACAAAGTTTCGCAATCCTTGAATACACGTGCAGAATACATACTTTTGTTTTTCATCTTAGAAACTAAAACTTAAAACATTTTGTGTGACATGCTCAAGTCCGACACCTTAGTTAAGTCAGTAGCGGGTCTTTCTGCTGATCTAGGTTCCCGGGTTCGATTTCTGGCATGGCCGAAAAATTGATCATTTGTGAAATGTGTGTTTCCTCTTTGAGCGATTAATTAACGGCCGGGGCTGGATGTTTTGTCTGTTCAAGATTAAGTTAATTTATAATTCGTGTGCTGATACAATCAGTTGGTTTTAGAAAGTGCACATTCAATACCTCAAATAAATTATATTAAAAAAATGAAATGACATGCTCAAGCTCTTAGTAACTGGGTCATAGAGGGCTTTAGCAATTCAAGTGGAAGATTCAAGGCATTAGTTTCATTTTAGGTGTTTTTTTTAGAACCAGATCTTAAGAAATTGTATTTAAAAAAATGATGCCTGTCGTTCAGTATGGTTGGTAAACAGCACAGTGTAATTTCTCGGTTACTAAGTTTGATCCATTATGAAAAAGTATTGGAAACCAAACATGTAATTTTTAAATACATTCAAAACAAAATATATTTTCAATAAGTTGCGATTTTTTAAAAATGTATTTGTTTAAGACTATAACGAATGACAACTTAATTTAATATAGTAGGGCTATTAAAGCTTACTAAGAGGAAGCACATGACTGTTTTCCCAAGAAGATGTTGCACTCTCTCTTGTCAGAATCAGGCACGCCAATCAAACTTGTTAGCACCATTTAATTGATTTAAGTTATATTTATCTGCCTTGTTTCAGTCATTGAGATGTGGCAACTATGATCACCACGCAGCTATTTACTATCTCCTCCTAGAGCGCCTACGTCAACATCGCACCAGTTTCTCTTTGTCTCAAGATGGCGGTGGAGGGAAACATTCACTCGACTCGATGCAGCATAGACGACCCAGCACCATAGCCGAGCAGGCTATGAGAAAACTAGGGATCGCCACTATGCCGTCTGTCATTTCCAGTACCGCGGGGGGGATGGCTTCCTGCCCGACTGCTGAGGTCACCAGACGAGCCAGCGGAGATCACACCTCCAGCGGTAGACTCGTCTACACTCAAGATATGCGTGAACAAAGTTTCGCTGGAATGCAGCCGCCACAGTCGCAGACGTCAGCCGATTTCCTCCTCGGCGCCCAACCGCTCCGACCACTCGCCGGCAGAATGCCCCCCCTTTCATCAGAGAACTCAAGGCTGTTGAATCAGAGTCACAACCACCCCCCTCCTTTCAGAGACTCATTCCAACATCAGCAACAGCAGGTGTATGCCAACACTTCTTCTGGTTCTAGTCACAGTGCAACGACAACTCTCCTCATGTCTCAGGCAGGGAGTGGTGATATGTTAGGTTACAGTGCATTGTGCAGGCAGGGAGATGGACGGTATTCGTTGCCCAGGTACAATATCGGATTGGGCAGCTCACTATCAACAGGTGTGGTGTCCACATGTCGTCCAGAAGGAGCAACCGTCACGGCCCAGTATTCCAGCTCCACAGATGAAGGCGTGGAAACTGACATGGACGAATCTCCCGTGAGCACGAGGTCCACCATGGGACAGCATCAGCGACTCTCCTCTTATGCTAGTTCCTCGTCTTCCAGTGGTGTCGGGGTAGGAGTCACCAACAAGAGCCTCAGTCAGCACTTAAGTTCCGACTCTTGCTCTTCTTCTCATGTCTCGTCCTTGCAGAGCAACCTTTCTACTTTCGAGAGCAGTATAGACTATCAGTTTGACAGTGACCTCGCCTCCAGTCTCCCTTCTTGCACGTATCCTGGGATGAAAAATAAGCCAACTGTGGTGGAGAATGTTGTGATAAGCACCAGTGCCATTCACCCTAGCCTCCACGTGTCTGCGAACAAACCCCTTTGCCGACATAACCCGTTGCTTCACAATGCTGGCGGACATTTCACTCGAAATGCCACACGGTCTCCTGTGGACTTCAGAGAAGGTCGTCGAGCCTCGGATGGTTTGGTGGCCCAACAAGGGGTGATGACGACGAGTGAAGGAAACACCGGTGGGGGTATGGTTGCCTTCAACAGTCAACGTCTCAACGAAACAGGTAAGACAAAAGGTGTGATGGAACTTCACTTGGTGCAACAAGAACATCAAGTCTTGAAGAGTCTCTACCAGAGTTCTGTGCCCCAAGAAGAACTTGTTCAAAGACAGATTCAGCATTCACAATATCATCACAACCTAGTTAGTTTACCTGATAACATGCTTGGGGAGTCAAGAACCCCACCTTCTCTTCCAAAGAGAATTAGTTTACCAGAGAATTTCAACTTTATACCTTCCGTAAAACTTTCTCAACAGCAGCATTCACCCCAGCAACAACAGCAAGAGCTAGCTAGTGAAAATATATTAAATCTTAATAATCCTTCCTCCCAATATATCTGGCAGTGGTTCTCTTCCTCCTGCATCAACTAATACAAGTGTTAGCGTAAAAACACTTGCTCCCCTTCAGCAACAGCTAATGCAGCATAGACTGTTACAACAGAAACGACAGATCCTCCAGAAACAAGGTGCTTTCCAACAACCCAGTGTCAGCGTGGACGCTACGTCTGTAAACCCGGGCATGAATATCGGTCTAATCATGACTCGACGGCAGATGTTGAGGCAGGCCTCGTACAAACTCGCTCAGCAGACTCAGATCTTACCGCCTCTCCCACACTCTGAAAGCGACTACGGCGACTTGCTAGCGTTCCAGACCATCGCGGAAGATAGCAGCAATGGGGCTGAGCGAGGTTTGTCCACCTCTCCTATACCTCAGCAGCACTTTGATGAGAACACTCTAATCCAGAGCTTGTCGGATCAAGGGGCGGAACAGTGGCAGTCCCTCCCGAACACCCTAGCGTCGGCGTGTCATATCAGCGACAGCGGCCAACAGACGGCGTGGGGACAAGCAGCGGTTAACATTTGCGAGAGTCTGTTGGCTGGTGGTGCTCCGTGGCAACAGCCTGTATTCGCTACCGCCCAGCCAATCACCAGTTGGAACCAGGTAGTCAACGAATGAACTGTGTAGTTAGATAAATAGATATTTGCATTTGCGTGTTTTTTTGTTGTTTCTTTTGCATGGCTCTTTGCTAGCCAAACTTTGGTTTGAACTTTACAAATAATTAAGACTGTTGTAGTAAGTAGTTTATCTGCCGTATTTATGTGTGTATATTAAGAATATTTAAAACTATTTAAACATTAATTTATACAAGAAAATAAAGATAATGGATATGAACAACACTTTTGATGCAAATTAAACAAAACATGTAGGTACTTGATCAAATTTAACCTCTTTAAATTATGCACTTTTTCTGTGATAGTTTTCCATGTTTTTGTCTAGGCAACATAAGTTTAAATTTAATATTCCTCAAATTTTAAAGTAAAAAATATATAGCTGCCTTTTACACCGTCGAAAAGAAATCAAGTCTAAGAGCCAAGCTTATAATGTCACGTTATTCTATTCAATAGAGTTTAACAATAAGTTAATTAACAACAACCATTACTTTTGATTTTACAATGTTGCGTTAGAGCTGATGTCCAATTAAAACTGCTTGTAAAGTTAACAAAAGGCGACTTTGTGGTTATTAAACATAATGTCCACCTTAACATTCCGCCATATTGTTTTCAAGGAGATTTCTATGATGATGACAGCTTTGAAGGTGAGTTACACTTTATAAGACAGATATTATTTTCAACAGACATTTTAGCAAAAAAAGAAATACAATAAATGGTAGCATATAGGCTTACAAAGTCTTGACTTTATAAATTGAACCAACTAAGGTTTGCCTTGATTGTATTTTCCCAGAACAGCCCCATAGGTGTTGTAATAACTTTCCTATATTTTCTATGGTCAGAGCCTTGAAACAAATCTAGTGTTCTGGGAAGGTTACCGATTAGAACTAATGGAAATCACCTTTTTATAAGTTGAAGAGCACATAGAAATAGTATTGTAAAACATTACAAGTTTAACCAAATGTTTGACATAACAATCACTTAAGCTACAAGGTCTTTGATGAGACATTGTAATATTGGGCCTAAGACTGAAAAATGAACTTAGCAGAAGAAACATTATTAATATTGCAGAAGTAGTTATGGCATGTTAATTATTGTTCTTATTTATCTATGATTTATGCAGCATGAAAACTAAAGAAACCAGTTGCAAGTTTACAATTTGCATCAGTAAAAAGGTTTATATTTTGTTAAAATATTTTCACAACACATATTGTTGGATCAAAGAAATGAACTCGATGTTAACTTACTTTCTATGGTGTAAATTTAATATTGGAAACTATTATGTTTGAAATAGGCTAACTATTATTGTCTTGGAAATAGTCCAACTGACACATTTGAATAAAAAAATAGAGCATGGTGTTAATATTATATTTTACTGTGCAACATTAAATTCGAAAATATTTTAAAGAGGGAATGTTACTTATATTTTATTCTGGTTATTGATAATGATTTAGTTTACATAGTATAACAAATAAAAACTTAATTTTTATGAAAATTGAAAAACAACAGAGAAAAAAATTCAATAAATTGAACATTACTTAAAAAAAAATTAGTATGCAAGCTCTAGGTTTCTTAAAGAAATAAAATATGTTAACAAACAATTAAGACTATATTCAACACACACGACCGCAAAGGTATATTATGCTGTTGTATGCATCATTGTTTTGTCATCTAACTGCTTGAATATTTTACAAAAATAAAATTAATCACTATATAGTTATTGTACCATAAACATCTTAAAGAAATAAAAAACCTTTTTACTGCCAACAAAGAACCCGCAACACTTTTACAATATTTTATTAAACTCTCCCCTGTATAACAAAATATTATTTGTTTTAAAAAGAGAAAAAAATATAATGTATATTTGCTCCATTAAAGAGTTAAATCATATTGTTTCAGCTTTTTAAAGGACCAAATATTTTAACACCCATCATAAAAATCTATATTGTATAATTACTACAATGCCTTGATTTTGTGAATTAAGTTGTATGCTGTTTATCATCAGGTAGAGAATTGATTCACTTTGCACGTTTAAAAATTAATGCATCTCACTATTAGTAAAAAAAAAATTAAAGATTTTTGTCGAGTTATAAACACTATTATTATAAAATTATGTGTGCATGTAAACTACTCACATAATTTTATATTTTTAATTGTCTACAGGTAAACAGAATATACATGGCAGTGGTAGCTCATTAAGTTCTGTTGGCTCTGCTCGGCTTGACATCATTATTCTATTCTTGTACTTTTAAATTGTCTTTCTCTTATCATGACTTGTATTCTTCAACACATTGAACCTGTCTGTCATTTGTACAAATATTGTATTTAATTTAGCCTACATAATATAAAGAGCTATGTCATGGTGACACTATGCCTGGATAGCGGTCAACTTAACGTTCCGTAAGTAACATTCACCTAACATAAATAAACAACATAACGTGTGATCAGGCTTCAAATAATTCAACATAACAACCCAATCAAAAGATAAACAATTAAATTGTACAGTTTCATAATATATTGTTAATTAAATTGTAACTCAACAGTTAGGGCTGATTAGGTTACATGTACTTAACGTTAGATGCTTTACCAGATATACAAATAAAATGTAAGAAGAGACCACAACGTTTTGGTGATCACTAGATGTGGAATATATTGAATAAATCATCTACACACTGAATCCATAAACAAACTAATTATTAAATTACTGTGTGAATGTTGCTTGCAACATGATTGGCTGGCAGAAACACATGGTATATTTCACATTTAAGCTAACGTAACATTAATGTTCTTGCTTGGAAAAACTCTTATGTTATGTGAACGTGACCCTTAAGTTAGTGTTAAGTTGATTGTCATCTCAGCATTCTAGTAGACCTCTTATGTTAAATCCACTTTCATGGGTTGGTATTCTATGCTTGAGCCAAACAATATGCTTAATCACTTTTCCTTAATTTGGTAGCCCCATCATCAAAACTATAATCTCAATTTTTTTTTTGTATTTTTTCTATGTAACTGCAAAGTGATCTCATTTTATTATTATTATTTATTAATGCATATTTAATGAAAACATACACACTGTTTCATAAAGTCTTCTTAGTTCTTGTGTTTTGATAGTAGTTTTATCATTACATTACACGCAATCTCCAAATATAGTTCTATTCACTTTTAAGTCACAAACATGAAATTTCACCTTTTTTAAAAATTATTTTAGAATATTTTAAAACAATTATTACTTTCATTTCAACAAAACCCCATCAAATAGAAAATGTATGTATATGCAGCAGAGAAGGAATTGTAAAAAATGAACAGTATAAATATTAAAAAATAAATTTGCTACATCAATTAAAAATACGACACATATAATGGATAACCTTTTTAATATTAGTGACATGTTTTAAATGAATAATGATGGTTAAGGAAGGTATTTTATAGAATATGTACCAGCATTATTAGCCCAATAAAACCATAAAGATAAACCATTTTACCTTCATTGCACCAAGCCGTGATAACTATTTATATTATAAAAAATATTGAATAGCAGTAATTTAAATGTATTCTTTGTAATGTTTCAGTTACAAATAACATTGCTTGTCAAAAGTGTATAACCCTGAGTAGTAAATAGATTTTATTTTTATTCACTGTTCATTTTCCAAAGTATTTTGACTAAAAGATTGTTCAAGTGTTATTCACTAAGCCTTGCGACAGTTCCAGTTCAGCCTGTAAACACACGAAAAGTTCAACCTATTCACTTAACACATTATATGAATATCATATCATTTTATTCCTTCAGTTGTGTATTATATTTCATTTTGTGTTAATTAGATCTGACATGGAAAACAGTATGAATAAATATGTCTGTCTCATTTTTTGTTTATTATTTTGTATTTTTATGTTGATCCTTTTCTCCTATCATTTCATATTAAGTTTTGTAAACATCTTAAATTAGGACTGTTTCAGTACTCAAAAATACTCAAACTTATTTCTACATTTTGAAAACTATATATCGAATTAAAAATTACTAATATACTTGTTTTTTGGTGTGAAAAGGTCCTTAAAGTTTTTTTCTAAATATATGTATTTACATGAAAGTTTGATACCTATTTGTCATGATTGGTTTGTTTTGTTTTTAGCACCGCGTCTTACTACCGGATGAGGTTATACACTTGTATACTAAATACATTAATGATTTTAGGGATTAAGAAGGTTATATATATATATATAAAGTGTACCCACATTTGTGTGAAGGAAAAGGGAAAATCATTTTGGAGAAAAGAAAAAACTCTCTACACCCGACCGAGATTCTAACCTGGATCTCCCGGTCATTGACAGTCTAGTCTAACATGAGAAAAGTGCATTAGACCATGCGGCCACCAAAGTGGGTGATTGTTAATACTGAAACAATGTCAACATCAGTGGTAAACTTTTAAAAAAATATATCAATAAATGGAAGAAAAAGAAATACATTATGGTTTGAAAGTTAAAAATTAAAATAACATTGAATAAAACAATACAGTAGCTATTCTTGATAATACTTTAGAGTATTTTTAAAATTATTTATCATGAGGCATGGTTGCAGATATTCGAAACAATATAATACAATAATTAATAACTCTGGTAATAAAACTCACCTTGGCGCATATCTCTTTACCTCGTTATTTCTGTCCGCAATGAAACGGAAATAAAGGCGTGGTAAGGTTTTTGGAAAGTATGTGATCCAGGAAACAAAAAGGTATATCCCTATGCAAACCCAGAGCTACTACTGGTTGTGAGAAAGCTACAAAGGAACCTTAATATTGTGAGGTTAACTGGTCCAGCGGATAACATATTTTCTTTAGTTAGAATTCATAAACTCAAAAGTATGGACGAGAATTCACATTAATAGCAATAGATATAATTAAGCTATTAATATAGTAATTAGAAAGGATACACAGAACACAAACAATAAACTCGCACTAAAACCGATCACCTGCTTCCAACAAAAACTTTAATTACAGTAACAACAGCTCGACACGTCTGAACATAAAATAAGGACTGTTTATACCAACTAACAAGATAGGGTAAGGTGGGATGGGATGTTGATGCCAGTACTACCAACCAACGTCAAAATGGTAAATTGATATGACCTAAAATGGTTTCTCCAAATAACAAAACGACCACACTATTTGCGGATTATAAAGAAGTATGTCGGGATATTTAAGTTTTTCTTATTTGATCAATACTTTCATCACAAATAGTAGCTTCAAATTAAGTTATTCGAACTTTATTCAAAACTATTTTTTCCCAATATGTTTCAATCTTTATAAGGCCAAATTTAAATATTTCAACCAAACTTAAACCTAAGGATTCTCGCTCAAACACACATAAAATAAATAAGATAATTTTAATCAATTTACAACACTTGTATTTTTATGTGTTCATTGTAATATTTTTTTAGCACATCATTCTAGCCATTTGAGTTATATGCTTATGATTTAGAGATAAGGAAGGTTAGATTTAGTAGAATTGTACTCGCATTTGTGTGGAATACTATTTATGGAAAGCCACCCTAGGTAAACCCGAGCGGGATTGAACCACAATCTCCTCGGCATCGGCAGTCTAGTGTATTGGGAGAGTGACACCATAGACCGTGTGGCCACTGGAGCCGGTAATAGGAAATATCAATTATTTTGATCACATCAAGAATCAAGGAATCAAACTTCCCATGATGTCGGGTATTTTAACATTTGCGGGTTACTGGTGGGTGGTATGCTATGGTCCTAGTAAATCGGTTTAATGACACTTCATCCCAGACAGGTTATAAACCAAGGGTTCTCTCTGAGCTGGTGCGCAAGCACAACTTGTTTCCTATTGGCTACATCAACATTGTTAAATAAATAACAAAACTTCACTAAGTAGTAAATAATATCATGACACACACTTTGATGGCCAAATCGTCTATCTCACAATAGACTGGTCTGTCAATGACAAGATTTGATTCCTGCTCAAGTAGTTTTTACTAAAATAGTTTACCACTCTCCCTGCAGGGAGGGAACTGGCAGCAAAGACACGGTGCTGTCAAAAAAAAAAGTCATGTTTAAAAATGGTTTCATCAAACAATTTTTTCGCCTTAACTGTAAAAGATTTATTTATATTAGGCTTTATTTTATTTTTATAAGGATGTAACCTCAAACCCTTAAGTATATTAGGGATTTGAAAAAATATTGGGGTCGAAAGATTTGTTTTTCTTTCAAATTTTGGAGTGGAATTTGTTTTAGAGCTCTTATATGGATTTTTGGTGGTTTAGCCCAACTTAATTATAGGACAAAATTTAACAACCAGACCCCAGACCATTAATAACTAATAAACCAGGGCCCAGTAATCTTTTTTGAGTCTCGGGTGTTTGCTAAGATAATTCTATATAGATATATTGTTGAATTTAAGTATATATGTAATAAACTTTTAAAATTAACTAAATTGAAATGCAAGTTTACAAGTGTAATGGAGTTAAGTTTGCATTCCGGATGGCCAAATTGTTGACACTTGTGTGTGTGTTTTTTGTTACATAGTTGGCAACATCAGGAAGTGGCGTTCCGGGCCAGTACCTGTCCACAAGCCTCCCTTGGCAACCCCTCTCAGGATTGCCCTCTCCTATGCAGCCGGTCTGCGAGAGCCCCATTCTAGAGCTCACCGAACAGATGGAGTCAATGTAAAGCAAAGACTGATTACACGAGGCCGTCACTTATTATAGGGTTTAATAAATACATCCTCTGCTCTAATTAGTCTTAAGATGTAGTTCTAAGGAGTGTGTGAAGGTCACTCTTTAAATGTGAAGCAAAGTCAAAGCGTAGCTTGAATCATTTGAATAAAATATTTTTCTTGAAGTCACATAGCACTGAATTAATTTTTTTTTCAACCATCCATTAAGTGCATATAGGTAAAGCAAAAGGTTTACAGAAAAAAAAAGCTCACTACACTGAATATCATCTCTGAAGGCTACTATTGGGAAACAGAGTTTTTTCATGTGGTCAATCTTCCCTTATATTTAAGACATATTTTGCAACGCTGGTTTGGCGATGTTGCCGGTAGCTCCTTATTACCCTAGCACGCCACCTTAAGGCAAAGCTGAAGTCTTGGAACTTTGGCAACAGTTAACCAAGAGAAAGTTAAGATAAATCTTTTCTCCATAAGACCTGCAATTCCCTCAGCAGTGATATTCATTGTATATTATTTTATGCTGACGCATTTGAATTTATCCATAAGTATGTTAAAGATGTCATTTAATCCCTAGTCGGTGTTAAAATATTGGTTAGTAGCTGTTTTAAAAATGATAATATATTGAAATATGTCATATTTAGCGAGATATTTCAAATCTGGTAGTAATATATTGCAAGTTATCTTTTTCCTTTGAAATGTTTAGTAAATGTGAGGGCAATTGTTGAGTACCAAAATTGAATCAAAGCAGATTTGAACTTGGATATTCCGAAGCTTCACATATTCCCAAGTAGTTTATTAAAGTATTTTAGAACGAGTGTACCAGGGGAGTAGATCAGGTCAGCAAGATTTGGGAGATGGTAAGTTTTGGCCATACTAAAAAGAAAAGGTTTAATCTTTTTTAAGGCAGTAAGATTTTAGAATCTAAACATCTTTGTCATGAAATAATATCTATTAGGTGTTCTGTCTTTCAACAAGTCTGTTGCGTTGTCCAAATTGAGTCCTCCTGCATTTCTTATAAGCAGCTTTATTTTTTATATACTGTCTCTTCGTTTTGTTTTCTTGTTTGAGGTTATTCATAATCTTTCTAGTCCCATTCTCACTTCCACTTTAGTGTCTTTATTTTCCTCCAACATACCAGAAAGATTTCCAAACATTTCTTCTTTTCCTTCATAGTTAATCTTTCAACTCAATATAGCCCTTCACCGATTTATTTCTCATCTCCAGGTCCGGTTTACTAGTCAGTAACATTCTCTTGAATAAAAACACTTTTGAGTAAAAAAAGAACAAAAGAAAGCTAGTTGATGAATTTAAAAAAAAGTTTTTGGCCAGAAGTAAATAAAAAAACACTTATGATGTAATGTGTCTAAATTAAACCATGACCTCT
The DNA here is from genome assembly GCA_039000515.1 of Timema cristinae. Lineage (NCBI taxonomy): Eukaryota > Metazoa > Arthropoda > Insecta > Phasmatodea > Timematidae > Timema > Timema cristinae. The sequence goes on from JBCFYV010000935.1 coordinate 64,105,635, forward strand.
CAAATTGGCAAAAGGTTACATGAATCGACACACATTATAGCAAAAAACACACACATGTGCAAGTGAGAGAAGAATGTTAGAAGGATAGAGGAAGAGTGGAGGCATTTTACTAAACTGAGCCAACCACAGGCTGGTAACAGTTTTATAATCATATAAAACTATAAAAAAGCTTAAATGATTTTCTTCCCTTATAATTATCAAACAATTTGCCAGTGTATGTAATATAGGACTCATATATTCACTGTTTTAGTGCTTAGGTCCTAGTTATTAACAATAAAGAAAATTATAGAGCTATAGAAAGATGTGCAAATCATCTCCAAGGGGAAATCAATATAACATACCAATAAAATATAAGAACCTAAGAGTTGCCCTCCCCCTCCCCCCAACAACATGTCTTACTACCCACTCGGCTTTACGCGCCTGTGTGGAGGTTGAGTGGGAAACAATTTGGAAGAAAAGCCATCCTCATTTCACCCGATTGGGATATGAACTCTTGACCTTACCATTCTGGGTGAGCCAGATTAAATGAATCTGACATTTAATTCACGTGTTCATTGATGCGGATATGTAAAAGTTGAATCTTAAGCTTTTGTTTACAGGTGTCAATGCTCAATGGCCAAATGACTCTGTCCAAAAATTTTTTTGGGGGAAAAACTCAACTAAATAATAGATTCATTATTTAAAGCAAAAGGTTGTGGACTACTTGGTAAAAAAAGAGCAATTATGATTTGCATGCAAATGTTATTATAATTATATGTAAGATGTAATAAATATAATGCCATACTAAACAAAACAACACAACCTTTTGTTTGCTTTGATTTCAGAACCCAAAATTTCTGACAGTGAAGATGTACCGAGTAGGGCACGTTTCAGTATTGAAGGATGTAAGCAGGGGTATCATTAACGAGTGATACTCACGCAGGTTCACCAATGTGCTAAAAGGAAACCCATATGGCACTGACTGACACACTCAAGAACGCCTACATGATAACATTGTGATGATTATGCTAAATGTTTAAAAAATATCCAAATCAATTATGAATATCAATTGTTTTTTTTTTAAATTATTTAACACGTCAATGATCTAAATTAAATTTAACAGACAAAGCAATAAACATTTATGTTACAGGTGAGATTAAAACAAGTGGTTATAACTTTGCTCAATTTCTATGCATATAAGTAAAACTAATATTTGTCTGCAGTCAATGTATTCTCTTTAACCACAAATTATTGTTGAAAGGTTTTAAGGGTGTAACTACACAAAAAGGCCAATAATATACTGTTTTTATAAAAAATAAAACTAGTCGTGAAAGAAATAATGGAAGGGTTTGTTCATTCATCTAAAGACTCTTTAAGTCCAAAGAATAACAATAAATAAACTACATAATAATAAAAGTTTCTAAGGCATATTGGGGCCCTTTTTCATCACAGGTAGCTTGGATGTAAATATTTTACCCTACTGCGGTAAATTGTTTTGTGAGGTGTTGTGTGTAGTCGCTGTAGTGATGAAGGCCTAGTGAGTGGGTTTTTCAATGCAAACAACTCATAAACAAGAGCTGTGAACGAGCGACTCTTAAATTTGTGAGCGGATTGTTTCACGCCGCCATCATAGCTCTGGGTTGTTAGCCAACATAAAGTGTACACTCCCCTCCCATGGTAAAACATAATTATGTGATTCTTACCAATATAAAAATAGAAGGCAGTGCCAGCTGGAGAAAGACATCTGATTGGCTGAGCTTGTGATGTCACTCAGTAAGCAAGCGCAGTGCGTTATACAGAAAGGTGTATGGAAGAAAAACCAGGTTATATTTTTGAAATTTAAATAATAAATAAACCTTTAAAATCCACACGAATGTCCAATTAAAGTAATTACTCTATGTATTACAAATATATATATTTGGATGTTTTATTATTAAAATATAACAGCTGTAAACTGGGTGACATAAGCAATGGCATAATTAAAATCCTCAAAGTGGCTCTAACTTTCCATTTTCTATTCTCTTTACGTTGATTTATACATTAGATCAATGAACATATGTATATTACACCTGTACAATTAAAGAGTAAAGTATCTAAATTGTGACAACCAAAACACGACTATAACCATCACAATATTCACACTAGTATGAAGCGCACATAAGGAAAAAAAAAAATCGAAAGTAATGTGGTTGAGGGCTAAGCCCAACAAATCATCAATTCAGCAGTAGGAGTAGAAGGGGTAATAGCCTGTTCATTCAGTTCTAAGAACAAGAGCTAAGCTCTTCCAGGGAGCGAGTCAAATGTTGAATGAGCAAGTCTATGTGAGCTAGATTGTGCCGATGAGATTATTAGACCCATCACTGACTCAGTTATATTCTGTGGACCTGCATTCTCTCAGGAAAATGTGCAGGTCTTTCCTTTTTAGCCTCCCTCCACTCATGGGTTTGTTTTTTCTTTTTTCATACAGCTGTTTGGCACTTGTTTTATTTGGACTGAAATTAGTATCTGTACAAATGTGTGTATATGTTTGTTATATAATACAAAAGGTAATATGAAAATGTGTGTTGTAAAATAAAAAACTGAAATACATTTAAAGAGTGAATATAATGTAAATAATTTGATTTGATAAAACTTATACACAAGAATGACATGTGAATTTGTTAGTGCTTTCCCAAAGTTTGGTAAAGTTGGGTTTTGTCCTCAAATATTGATCCATGGTTGTCGTGAATTAAAAATCAGAGGGTATCAAGAAACTTAAAATTGTGGAAGGATACAGTTAGGTTTAGTTGCGGTGAATGGTTATTTTAGAATAGCAACTACATTCAGTCGATGGTTTTAGGAACCAAAATATGTATTTTTAATTAGAAAACCCAATACAATTTATCTATTTATTTTATAAAACTATGATTATTGTTTGGGACAAACTGTCAGCAAAAAAATATTTGTATTTAATATGAAAACATGTCAAAGTACGACCAAATTCCCTTGCTTTATTAAATATAACAATTTTGTGGATTTTTAAAAGTAAAGTTTGTCAAATATAAAATATTTTGAGTGCATCAAGTAGGTTAGTAATACACCAACTAGGCCATACATCAATTCAAAAGTAATAAAGAAATACAACGCAAAGATTTGAATAATGAATTTAGTGAAACTTGCACTGTGTCTTACTACCTGTTCAGGTTATAAACATATGTACTAATTAGGCTAATGAGTTAGGGATGAGGAAGGTTGAAAATAGAGGGGTGTACCTACATTTGCATGGAGGGAGAGTGGAAACACATTTAGGGAAAGCCATGACTGGGATTTGAACCAGCAGTGAGAGATTAGGGCAACAGGGGTGTGTCAAGTAGAGCTATCAACAATTCCAGCAGAACCTTGGAAAGCCGTATCTTGGGAAATATCGAACATAAAACAAATGTTAATAATAACTTTTTGTGTTGTTTTGAGGTCTACTATCCAAACCCCAGTTACTTCCCATATAAATCAGAACATCCTGTATATATTTTTACAACTAAATATATTTTTTTAAATCTTTATTCAAAACCTTAGTAACAGAACCTTGAAGAAAAAAAAACTTTTTTTTTGCAGCAAAATTTGATGTCGTGCTATAAAATTGCCATTTTATAAGTATTGATAATATCAAACGTAACAGATGCATATCACATGACTTGACGGATGACTATGTGGAAGTAGATCTAGTAACTTCTTTTGTCACCTGCTTTAATGCTCGCATGGTTTAAGGTGTCACTCTTACAATAGACTAAACTGCCGACGAAAGGGAGATCGAGGTTCGAATCTTGGTCTGGGATACCGAGGGTGGTTTTTCCTAAATCATTTACCCCTTTCCCTCACGCAAACATGGGTATACTTTCTTTAAATTCAACCTCTCACAGTAATCAGTATACATGCGTATAAACTGAACAGGTAGTTAGACATATTGGCAAAAGAAACAAACTCATCTGTCAAATTGGACTGTGGTGGCCCTTGTTCGACTAATCTCTCTCAGAGTTGGGTATGTTTTTATTTGACCACAGCTTCATGTCTCGTCTCTTTGCGGAGGATAGCGTTTCATTTTCTTGTGTGTGTGTCAAAGTAGCAATAACTATTAATTACACATTTTGTACCAATAATTTGTTATGAAATGTTTGTAGTTGGGTTGATGAGTTTAATAAGTTTCTCTGTGCTGCCCACACACATGGTCAGGGTACTTAGTTAAAAAAAATATTATAATAATACCAAAAATGTATCATGTTTTGCTTTAAGTCAGTCCTCTGCGGGTCAGAGATGCCATAAACTAAGCAATTTTGTAAAAATAATTGTATTCAAGTCTTGTACCAACATGTTGATGTGTGTAACTGTATACATAATCAAAACAATACAATTTTGTGTTAGAGCTAGCAAAGAAAATACACAAGTTTAGAGAGCAATAATATTTGTAATTTATTTCTTCTAGCGTCAACCAAACTAAACCCATGTTCTATACTCTGATTTTTATACAAAGCCCACTATCAACCGCCAAAATTGATTAAAAGTAACTAAAATTCAGCAATGTTATTAATATGTTTTATTTGATTATCAATTAAAAAATTATCACAAGATTACAATGAAAGTTCCTTATAATATTTAGCACCGCATCTTACTACCTGTTCGGGTTATACGCTTTAAGTACTAATTATGGTAATGGATTAGGAATTGGGAAGGTTGAATTAGAGGAAGTAAACACGCATTTGCGTGGAGGGGGAGTGGAAAACCATTTAGGAAAAACCACCCCCAGTTCACCCGACCGAAATTTGAACCTCGATCTCCCCATCCTCAGCAGTCAAGCTCAACACGACAAGCGCATTAGCCAACTACACCACCGAGGCGGGTAAAGTTCCTTATAGATTGATATACTATTTTTTAGCATATCATCTTACTACTTGTTTGGGTAATATGCCTATGTACTATTTACAATAATGTGTTTAGGGATTAGGAAGGTTGAATTTAGAGGAAATGTTCCCGCATAGAGAGGAGAAAACAATTTTGGAAAGATCATCCCTCAGTGCACCTGACTGGGATTGAACCTCTCATCTTTGGCAGTTTAGTCGAGTGCGAGAGTAACACCTTAGAACGTGCGGCCACCAAAATGGGTTCCAGTATTAACTAAACGGACTAAGAATATAAACCAATTGAAATATTTTTATGTATGCCCTTGCAGTTTTCAAATAACGGGCTTCCTATGAAAATCAGATTGGACAAACTTAGTTTAAGCACACCTTATTAAAAAAAACAACAGAAGAACCATAAAGTCACAAGGTACTGTAGATCTGGGATTTTAAAAGTTATCACTAGTGATATCCTGGGAAGTGATCATAAGTTGTTAGTCTTAGACCTAGATGGTGTTAAAGTGGTAAGAGAGGAACGGAAGCATCCCGAGAACAGCACTTTGTAAGAGTTTAGAAAAACTGGGGGTTCCAAGAAATTGGATTGGCAAAAGTTCAAATTTTGTACAAAACGTGCCTGTATTAAAAGACATCAAAAGAGAGAGATGATGTGGCGATTTGGGGAAACAGTGAGGGAGAAGTACAAGGACAACTGGATAGGAGGGTCTCCAAGTTCAAAAAGTACCAGATGAATGTGTGAGTCTATATAAGCTATACCTTGTCCCCATTCAAAGTCAGTTCAGATACTGACACGGGAAATAAAGAGCCAAGTAAGCAGCAAGCATGTGAAATTAAGGAACCAATAGAGGAAAGGTTAAGGTCGTTAAGACTCATATGGTTTGGCCGTGTGATAAGAATGGAAAACACATCCAGAAAGAGAGGTAGGGGGTAGGAGACTAGAAGGAGGTGGATGGACCAGATGAAGGAAGATGTATAGACGAAAGGAGAGGGCTGGAGATGAGTGATGGAAGGAGAGATGTTCCTGTAGACAGCATTGGCAGAGCTTGTTTGCCAACACCCTACTCGGTAGGTTGGAGGGGTTCCACAAGAATGATGACACTTTTTTAGAAAATATAAAAACTTTTGCGGCCAACACTGCTAGCATTTTACTAGCCTATATTATTAATATCTATCAAACGTGACAGCTGCAGATCACATGACTTGACGTATGAATAATCTTCCTATGAAAATTCGGTTTTACAGGTGTGACAAAGCTGCAATATGCCTAACACAAAACTAACGATCAACAACAAAACAACAACAAAAGTTCATGTAGAATCTTTTTTAACTTTGCTTTCGGCAAACAAATCCGAACCAGTCTTTCTTGCTTGAACAAATGCCTCTTGCGCTGTTAAAGATTCTTCCCTGCTTGGTTCCAGAGGGTTCCCATCTTGGTCTAGCTTGCCTTGCTTGAAATCTTCGGCAATCTTTTTGCTGTAGACGACATTAAATAAATCTTGTGCTGTGAATTCTGACTGCACAACGTCAGGAGCTTTGTACGAAACGTAAGGCTTCAACTGTTGGAAGGAAGAGAAACAAGAATTACATTTTTTCTCATTACAATCTGATCTGAAATTTAAGTAGAGCTTGGTTGATTTTATTTTTAATTTTTTATGCAATTAAACTGAGTTTATATCAAGGTCAACATATTTTCAGAAGAGACTTTATACAGAATAAACAATGTTCTACTCATTCACGATAAGAGGTAGTAAGTATTAGTTGAAAATAGAAGCAGCCTTATGATACGATTATCATAAAAAGAGGAGCTTTAAAGTAATCATATTTAGTATCATGTATTCACACGTCAAATCATGTGATCTTTAGCTGTCACTTTTGATATTATTATAAACATTGAACGTTGACCACAAAACAATGTGTATGTATTTTTTAAAAAGGCTCTTTCTATAAAAGTTGAACTTAAAATAACTTGCTTCCCCCCCTCCCCAAGTTTACCTTAAAGTTAGTTAAATCTGGTACTATGAGTTCAGGAATCATTTCTTGGACTGTCACAAAATGTCCTTTTGATTTATATCCAACTCTTCTCACTCCATAATCTGGAACAATAAACAAAATTTAACAAAAAGTGTTTAAAATGTTCCCGTCCCCAACCTCCCCATGCATACCAGCATTATAGTAAAAACGCTCTGGAGTGACGAACACAGTCACATGGTATTACTAAAGTTAATTATGATTTGCTATTTCCAGCATGTGGATGGGTCAGTTTTGTAAAATAACTCCAACTTCGTTGTCAGAGGTGTAGGAAGGGCTTGGAAATCAGATAAATCTGTGCCGGGACCGAGGATTGAACCCCGGCCGCCAGCACAGAAGTCTGACACCTTACCCCTAGACCACCATGTCACCCCTTTTAATTTACTTCCCCCAGAGTTTCCTTGCCACTTTATTCATAGCCATTTCCACTACCGTTACAAATAGTAGTGGCGAGAGGGCTTCCCTTCATCTTTTATTTGGAGCCACTATGTTCACACCTTCTCCGTTATCTACAAACATAATCTTTACTCTCATTACAACTCCCAGGGTGTCCAGCCAAACTATATCTTAAAATTCCCTGACTTTTCCAGATTTTCCAGAGCCAATTTCCAACTTTTCCAGTCACCATATTATAAAACATTATTGTATTAAAATCTCAACTAAATGTAATGATGTTTTAAACACATACACATTTTGAAATTATAACAGTCTATGAAGGGGTTAAAGGATGTCAGCCTAAAGCAATGGATCGTTGGGTTGTGCGTTAGATCATATTGAGACATTAAGAGATCGTCTTACAAGGGCTAATGAACTATTGACTCAATTTTGGGTGAAACATGATTAAAGGGGTGGAAAGGTTAGATGAAAATCCATGTGATTTTGAGAATTCAGATTATATATTCAAGTTGGACAACTGTACTAAATAAATTCAGAGTGAAGAAAAATGGCTTTTGACAGTTATTTCCTTGTAAATGAAAGTAATGTAGGCCTATTATTTTGGTGACTCTGTGAAAATTCAAGAAATTAATCAAATTCCCTGACCAAGTAAATTCCCTAACTTTACCTTGGGGGTACACACAGGCCAGTTTGTTAACAAGTCTGGCTGTTCACATCTTTTTATTAAATAGGTATTTAAAAATTCAATTTTAGTTTCATGCCCTGCTGAAACTATCTTGATTTTGGTTGGATGTAGTTACATAAGTTATTAAAGCCATTTTAATATATTCATAGGCCTACATCAAGTCATGTTATCTGCAGCTGTCACTTTGATAAAAAAATTATCAATACCTTAAAATAAAACAAAACATTTTTGTGGTAAAAAGTTAGCAATGTTGGCCACAAAGAAATATCTTTGAATTTTCTAAATTGTTCGTCCAACCAAAATCGCGGAGTAGCAAGACCACCTTAAACTATAGGCCTAGCTATAGCTTACGGTATATTGGAACGTCCGGGTCAGGATTTGTCATTTGTTGTTTCTTGAATATTTTAGTTCCTCGCTTGTTATATAGAAATAAGTTCCTGAAATTTCTTTTGCCATTGCATGTCGATGACGTTACTATTCCACGAGTAATTATTGTTGATAAACAGCACGCCATTTTCAAAAAAGAGTAAGCAGACAATGACCACAGATCATTTACTCAAGAATTTAGTTTACTGACTTTACTCCTATCATATCATATGTTTGTTCGCTATTATAGTTAATTGTATATACGTTTCTTTTGCTAAACCCATTATATCACCTAATTTTAACTTTACTTTCTTTAGCTATCTCTACAAAAACAAGTATTAAAAGGAAATAAATAATGTTAACATATTATTATTTTTTAAAATATATATTTAGGTTAATACGTACTAAGTATCAGTTAGACAAATATAGAGAATAAATGAAAGTTTAAAAAAGTTCTAACGGGCATTTTTGGCGTAGATTACCACCGTAAGCTATCAAAATGACAAGAATACATTTCAAAAGAAAATTTAGGTGCAAAAAAAGGTGTTATTTGGCATTAAATAAAACTAAACGCGGTACTTAGATGTAAAACGGTGGTATATATACATATATATAATATACATTTTAAATTTGATGCAAGGGAGTGAAGGGCAAACTTAAGTGATTTTAATTATTATTCTTTCTATATCTGATAATCTTATGTATATTATATTAACAACTATTATACTTTGAAGCGTCAATTCTCGACCATACAGTGTTTCAGCGTTTACGCTTCAAATATCGCCCCTTCCTCGTTTCAGTGTTCTACGTCTAAACCCGGTGCCTTTACACAGAGTTCCACTAGCGCTCTCCTCTATACAATAAAATGCCCAGCCGCTAGGTTAAACTGTAAATCGCGAAAGATTTCTAATTAGACTGTTGGCTATCTATATTTGGTTTGTCCTCGGTCTGAGGAAGAAAATTTCAGTCTGCTGAAAAAATAAATTATATTTAATTTTTTTATTTTGATTTGAACAATTATTTAGTAATGGTTTTTTTATGTTCAAAGGTCGTTCATTCCAACAATTAAGCTCAAAGTTTCGAGATTATATAAATAAACAACCAATAACCCCATTAGAATATTAACTTTAGTGTAGTGAACATCAAGGACCGATTTATGTCAAATTTGACATAAGTGTTGTCCATAATTTTATATGCTATGTTGTGACATGTAGCATACTAATCTAGATTCATGCTTCGTTTACTTGAGAAATAGTTAGATTATCTAATGTAAAATATATACAGGCCTATGTTTTTTTAGAAGGCCCAAGGTAAAAATTTGTATAATGGCAATTAAAGAAGAGGATTTCAGTGAAACGTTCGAAATATCTTCTCCAGCTTATGCAATGTACCAAGCACTGAAGGACTTATGTTTAAATAATGCAGACTACTTTCAACACGATGATACTGAAAATGGACAACGGCTTCATTCCGGATTTCTTGCTTTGATTGATCATGTTAATAAGGTCGCACCTCTAGTTGATGATGTTAGAAAAGCATCTACAAAGTTTGATTTAGATACCAAAACCCCAGGAAATGGATATCGAAGCTTTGTGTCTGTAGTTGACATGTGTGTTGTGCATGGTGTGAAGTTGAGTCGTCAAGTGTGTGAAAACAGAAATTCATTTCTCTTTCGTAAAAGCCATTATGCAAGGTGGGTATATATTGCTTTCCTAGATACACATATGCATTGTGTGATAATAACAGCGTTGTACTGTCTTGAATGAAAATATTTGGTATATTTATTATTATAGCCCACATGCTCACTATTGAGGTGCCATGTAGTTTTGTTTTTATTACAGTCGATTAATTACCAAGCTGTAACAATAACCAATAAGTTAGATATATTTTAATGTGTACGTTACAGAGAAGTGGAGGCTTGTAGTCAAGTTATGGCGTCATTGGGATCCTGTCTCCATCTTCTCACAACTATGCTATCATGGAGTTCTCCCGGGGAATTATTCTGCGAAGAGAAACATTCCGCAGAAGAGCTACTGAAACACGCAGAAACTATAAACATGTACTGTTTTTATGGCCGCTGTTTAGGATTTCAGGTGATATCTTTTTTTTGCTAAAGTTTGATTAATTGTAGTCTCTGTTAGTGTTTTCTGTGGTAGAATCTTTCTATATTCCTGGCAACCACCGGCCTGACACCTTATCTCAGAAGTCTTCAACTCGCGGGCCACTTGCAGCCCGTAGTAAAAAAAAGTTTTGCGGCCCGCTGACTTATGAAAAGTATAAAATTATTTCAAGAGAAAAAATGACAAATACGGATATATATTTTACAAATACTAATAAAATAAATATAAATTTTATGTAATTTTTGTGTAACTAATTTTTGCACGAAGAAATGTATTGCGTTTTGATATGAAATGTACTTTTAACCAGCAAATGACAGCTCTATTAGACAAGACAAATCGCGCTACCTACTGCTATGTAAAAACTAACAATAGTACATAGCATCAGAGAACATACTTGATGATAAATCCTAATCCCCAGTGTGTAAGAATGAGCTAGTATTTTAATATTTATTCAAGCCGAATATTGTTGGTACAGTATTGTGGCCCGCTAGCCAACAATAAACAGAAACTTTGGCCCTTTGACATAAAAAGGTTGAGGACCCCTGGCTTAGCTGAATGCAGGTTTAACTGTTTACTGACGCAACAGTTAAAACGCTAGATGGATACTTTATAAAGTCCACTTTTTTTTTTTTTTTTTTAGGTTCTGTATACTAGTAAGGAGCCATCTTTAAATTTTGTAAGGGGTTTTTTGGGGGCAGATAAGGGTCATTATTATATTTTCTCACAAGAGGGGTGGAGGGGTAAGTATTTTCTTACGTGTTCTTATGAGAGAGGGGTGGTAATAATTAATTTTAAATAAGGTTTTTTATATCAGTATTTACAGTGAGACCAAATCTAAAAAAAATAAGAGGGGGTCGGGTGTGGTAGAAAGTCTTACAATCCCTTACTTGGATGAAATAGAGTGGAGGGAGCCCAAAAATCACAAAAAAAAACCTTACCTAATTTAAGGACCACCCCTAGTCCATGGGTCTGAAAAACGATGTTTCCAAAAATATTACACAAACACAAACTTATGGAATATATTTAGCTGTACTTATTTCTATTTAGTAATGTAGTAATTGACCTTTAGTGAGTTTAAATGACTGTACTAACTGTAGGCCTACTAAAAGGTAAATTTTCAATGCTGTCTTTACTCAACATCATTATCTTTTGTCTTAGTTTTGCGAATCCATCCAGCAAATTCTAAAGACCATTTCAATCTTAATGGCGTCATTCAGTGAGATGTATTATAGCGATGCTGGATTATTTGTAAAGGCAACAAATTCTGTATGGACAGGTAAGGAATATTGAATTACTTCTTTGATAATAATAATAATAATAATAATAATAATATATTTTAACAGTTTTGAGTGATTAGTGAATCTGACTATAAACTTTGAGAATAGTATTAATTTCTATTCATATGAATTGTGAAGAGATTTTTCATATAATTTATGTTAAAGATGTTGAGATTTGTCTAGAGGCTACAAAAAAATGGGGCATCTAAATCTCACAGTACAGCTCCATAGATTGTACAGATAGTAGACTTGTAAATACAAGTTTTCTGACCATTGCTCTAGGGGAGAACTTAAAATGTTTGTGTAAAAGGCATTTAACTCGCCTCATTATGTATGTTTAACCCTGTGATTGGATTGGTTTATATAACTGCACCGGTGGCTACACACATTAAATGGTAGGCTCGTAAAGTAAGATGTGACAGAACATTGAGGTTTGATTTCTGGTCAGTTGTATTAAGTGTAGGTTTTACCAAATAATCCCACTCCCCCTTCATACAAATGTGAAAACATACATACATAATACATACCTAATCAGGCCATTCCCTTACGGGGTAGGCAAGAAACTGTGTGTATACTTCAAAAAACAACAACTCCGTACTTAGTTCATCCTCACTAACTTCCTCCACACTTCCCTATCCTTGCTTACTTCCTTCACTTCAACGACATCCATACACCGAGTCATACATGCTCTTTTATTCTTAAAACTCTTAATGTTTTTCTTTTTCACACATTCGTATACCACATTTACCCACGTCTTACATGGCCTACTCCTTCGTTAGTGTAGTTAAAATGCACACAGACCAGATGGGTGATAAGACATGGTACTTAAATAAAAGTAGTCGATACATAATTTTAACTGTTCATAAACCTCTTCCTCCCTCTTTGACTTTTTTTTATTTTGAGTTCTAAACAAAAATTGGGATATTTGTTCTACAAAATTGATTAATTTACTAAATTTAGTGACCCATTTTAAATCACGTTTAGTGTTTAGTTAATAAGTAGCCCCCTTCCCTGTAAAAAAAATATTGTAAAGAATCCTGTAAAACAAAGCTTCAAATCATCCATGTCAATATAAAAACAAAACTTTTTTCCTTATTTTTTTTTGAAAATACAGTCCTACCATCACTGTATAGCCCCCTCCCTCTTTTTATCCTCCCTCCTATTTTCATCTCATTCCTCTATAATTTTGTTTGCTCTAGGCGCGAAAGGAATTGTGTATACACCAATCAAACAAATTGTTAAAATCAAATTAATTTTACAGCTTCCTCCACTTTCATGTACTCCCCTCGTTTCCCCAAATTTTATTTTAATCTTTTTTTTTTGCGTTATTGTCACTACATCTATTTCTCTTTCCTCACCCTCCGCCCCCTTCACCAACCCCACTTTCCCTTCAATAACTTTTTTTTTCCAACGACTATATAATATACTATTGACATTTTTATGAGGAATAAATTCAATTTTCAAAATAAAATATAGCTTATGTTACTCGCTGATAATGTAGCTTTATATTGGTGAAAGAATTTTTAAAATCGGTTCAGTAGTTTTTGAGTTTATCCATTACAAACAAAAAATAAAATCTTTCCTCTTTATATTATTATTATAGATTAAGATACATTTAGTAATTTATATATGCTGAAACCTTGGAAAGTTTACATTAAAATCTGTAATTAATATCGAAACTCCCATTTCTTAGAGGAGCTGTTGAAATATGTATTATCTTGACATTATCATAACTATATCTACACTATATCAACTTTGTTTATTCTTAGTAAGGGGATGGCGCGGGAGCAAAAAGCTTTATATTTATTAAAAATGTATTTTAAATATTTTGTTTGTTTATATTTTAGGAGGCAAATATTTATTGAATCCAGAGTTGCGAGCTCGTAGAATTGTCAATGTGTCCCAATGTGCCAGTGTTGGATTCTGTAAGTCGTTCTGGCTCCTGTCGGAAATGGGTGAGTACATCGTTTCATTGAAAATTGTGAATCTCTGCTGAGAAAAATAACACAAATTAATTGTACATTTTATATAGTGTGATACTGTATTTGGAAAATTTTCTTTTATTGGTGTCAATGTTGAGTGTGTTTATTATAATTCGATTTGGCCGGTATTTAGTTATAAGTAGAATGTTTTTACAAGCATCTGTATAATCTATTATTCCATAAACACACCAAATCACTTAGGGAAACAAGTCACTTGTAGGGTTAGGGCAAACTGTGTTTATACTACATGTAATAATAATAATAATAATAATAATAATAATAATAATAATAATAATAATAATATTTAGCACCCCGTCTTACTACCTGTTCGGGTTATACGCTTTAAGTACTAAGTATGCTAATGGATTAGGAATTGGGAAGGTTGAATTATAGGAAGTGAACCCGCATTTGCGTGGAGGGAGAGTGGAAAACCATTTAGGAAAAACCACCCCCAGCTCACCTGACCGAGATTCGAACCTCGATCTCCCCATCCTCAGCGGTCGAGCTCAACACGACAAGCGCGTTAGCCAACTATGCCATCGAGGCGGGTTACTACATGTAATAATGACATGACAAACAAGTATAATAATTTGTTAATATTGGATATTCCAGAGATTAAGTTAAGAGTGGTTCATAATTTGCTAATGTTTGATGTTCCAGGGGCCAAGCTACCAGTGGTTCATAATTTGCTAATGTTTGATGTTCCAGGGGCCAAGCTACCAGTGGTTCATAATTTGCTAATGTTTGAAGTTCCAGGGACTAAACTACTAGTAGTTTAGAATTAGTTATAAATAGGAACGTCACCTCAATACATTCAGCTGGGGTAAAATTTTCATAGCCTATAAACCAGATAAGAGCAACTGATTCCTTTATCCATGGGACCACCAGTGTGGGTGTTAGATATTGTAATCAAAATTAGAAGTAGGCCTACTAAATGTTTCAGCTGCAAATAAAGCAACTTTAAGCACGTGGCACTTAAAACTATTCAAATTAAAGTGCTTCAAATATATTATTATCTAAACACACATTCTATAAATGTAGTTTAAATACAATACTTTTCTACAAGATTAATATTATTTATTATCTTAAAATATGAAAGTCTATGTATTTTTGCGAACTGGAGTCCCAATTCCCCGAGACAGTGTCTGATCATAGTTAACACACTCCGGTGCAAAACTTACAGAGCGACAAGTTAAAAATAGAACATTGTAATTCTTGGCAATTGAAGAGTACAGAAGAGCAGTTCTTTCTGAAGGTATTACAAATATGTCAGATAAGCTCTAGCACTGTAGGTCAGTGTTGGCTGATCACCGCTGCTTGCCACTCTTACTCTCCCCCTTTTGCCACCATATGTTACAATCACCACCAAAACGTCACAAGGTCGTCTTTCTCATTCTGAGAGAGGCTTTCTTATCGAATTACCTTAATTTAATCCTATCTTTAAGCTATTAATCCTCGGTTGTGGTAGTGACCCTGAAACGTTAGTATTATTAGCAACGATAGGACTATTTGACATGTTGCAGAGTTTCTGGGGCACCTGCCCGGAATGGTGGGGCCGAATCTTGCTGTGAACCAGGTGATCTCTATTCCACCTGAACCTCTGGAGCACATAGCTCACAATGGAAGTAAGGTGTCAATCCCGCTGCCCACAGCGCACATTGGCCGGGCCCCCATTGAGGTGCGACTGCTCTCTATCGTCCGCAGGGAAGGAATGGTAACTAACACTCTACTCACCGTTACATTTGGGGGCTCCTTAGATGTAGGATTAGTAAGCGGTCATAAAGTGAAAGTGGTGAGTATCTGATTGTAGTTCGAGGCCATAGCTTCTATATAATACATAACTTTAAAATTGTTATTAGCTTAATGAAACATTATTTAATTTAATAGGTGAAAAATAAACAAGGCAAATCAGTCTCGGCTTGGCTATTTCATTTTGGTAGTCGCAGAGCATTTGAGCAAAGTGTCATCTTTCCCACAGTTGGTGAAAGTGTGTAGGTATATTTTAACCTTCCCTGTCTCTTCTACATCAACTGAAATAAAATTCTTTCTATGGACATTTATAAACTTATTAAAATAAACTATGTGTCATAATCATCTTTCATATTGTGCTGCTCTATCTAGTTAAAAGCATTTAAACTTCTAAAAAATGTTATTACATTAGGGAAGGACTTTATTAAATTTAAATGAAGACATCTTATGAACGACTTAATTGAAAGTGGTATATTTGTGACAAGAGTGGTTGCATGTTTAGTTTTCCCGACTCTGGTTCTGAGGTAAGCCTAGACTTAACTTCCAACAATATGCAATGAGAGAGATTGTTTTCTTTGGTAGTTTTCTATCAACCAATTTCTGGATCTTTTGGCCCCAGCTGAGTGTCAAATATATAACTAAAGAAAACTTTAAAAACAACAACCCCGCACATCATGTACTTTCTATAGGGGTGTACGAAGCTTTGAAAAAAATATCATCCGCGACTTTGCTTCGAAAAAAAAAATTCTGCCATCAACAATTATGAAACTTCACCAATAAAAATATTGAAAACTAAAATCCTCTATTTATATACAATTATTGTCATTCTGAGTTGCTGTGGATTGATAATCATACAAAAAAAATTGAATTAATTGAATTGCATGATGTGATAATAATTTTATTTATCAGATTAAGATTAAATATTTCAAATAATTGTGCAATGAAGTATTTTCTAAGTGATTTTAATGCATAAAGTTATAAAATAGAACACAATATAATACTTTTTCAAGCAGAGAACAATTAACAAAAAATATTCATTCAAACGTTGATTTAGCTTTGAGAATATTTGATTTGAGTTCGCTTAGATTTAAAAAAATTTGAGCCCTAACTTTCAATGTTGCGTTTGAAAACTCTTAACTAAAACAATTTATTACTGTGTGTTTTTATTTTTGTTTCAGAAGATCGGAGAAGGGAAAGAGAAGAGAGTGACGATTCATCAGCCGTCACCCGTTCTCATCATCCATTGCCACGGCGGGGGGTTTGTTGCCCAGAGTTCCCGTTCCCATGAGGTGTATCTACGGGAGTGGGCGTCACATCTCAAAGTTCCCATCCTCTCTGTGGACTACTCACTCGCTCCGCAAGCACCCTTCCCTCGGGCGTTGGAGGAGGTACTTTATGCCTACTGCTGGGCCATCAACAACTGCCATATCCTCGGCTCTACGGCAGAGAAGATCCTGCTCGTCGGTACGCTCCCTTCCATAAATACACTCACGCTCACCGAAACAAACTTAACAAGACACACTCAGTACTACACATGATGTAAAAAAATATCTTTCAGTCTTAATTTACTTATTTTTCATCTTAGAAGAATAATATTTTTACTGAGTAATAATATAAATTGGAAAGGAGGAACAAAGTACAGTAGCCCTGTGGCTTCTTTGGTGCCGACTGACAGCTCACAGCTGACTTCTGACAGTCAACATTTAGCTGTCAACTGTGAGCTGTCAGTCAACACCAAAGAAGCCATGGGGCTACTGTATGTACTGCTGCCCCTGGACAAATAGGTGGCCCTAATAGCTGCTATTCAAATAAAATTGATCACTATCGCCCAACTCGTCGATTTTGCTTTCATTATCATCATCATCATCATCATCATCATCATCATCATCATCATCATCATCATCATCATCATCATCATCATCATCCTGTGGCTGGTTCAGTTTATTGAATTACCTCCTTCTTCCTCTGTCCTCCCACATTTGTTCACCTCTCACTTGCACACTAGATGTTATCTGCTCCTATATCTTGGTCTCTTGTGGTCTTTTTTCCTACATACCTCACCTCCAGCATTCTCTTTAATACTTCCTCTTCCTTCTCCCCCCCAAACCACCAAGTCATCAATAAACATCATGGCTTTCATCTTCTCCTCCCAGAGTTTCCTTGTCACTTTATTCATGGTCATCACCATAACAAATAGTAGTGGTGAGAGTCTCTCTGCTTCAATTCATATTTTATCTGGAACCACTACGTCCACACCTTCTCAGTCTTAACACAACTCATGTTATCCTCATACATACTCTTTACTCTCATTACAACTCCTCTTTCCATTCCAGCTTCCTCCATTGCTTTACAGACTTTATTTCAATCCACACTATCATATGCCTTCTCCACATCCATTAATACCATTATCAAATCCTTCCCATATTAATACCTTCTTTACATCAGCTGCTGTACAGCGAAGATCAAGTCTATTGTAGATCTCTGTTCCCTTCATTTGTGTTCTTCCTCTTCCAACCTTCCTTGTATTATCTTTTCCAGTATACTTTGGTATTGTGGCACATCAGTGTTAATACATTATAATTCGTACACCTTTTCCTATCTCTTTTCTTAAAAATTGGTACAATAATTCCCTTCTTCCATTCGTCTCATACCTTGTATTCCTTCCACACCACTCTCAGCACCCTGTATATTCATTGTATTCCCGCAACTCCTGCAGCTCTTGTCATTTCCACTGTTAGTTTGTCCACATCAGGTGCTTTAATGCATCCTACAACTCTTTCCATTTGAGATCCCCTCACTCCTCTTCTGCTAGTTCCTCTTCCTTTTCTTATGTCTTCATCATTTTTCCTTCTTCATCCATCATTCTAACATCTCTTCCCAGCATCTGTTCATTTTTTCATCCAATTTTCCATGGCTTGCTGTACCACCTGCTTTACTCTTTTCTTCTCCTTCCTATACTCTTCTTTTGTTTCCTCATTCCTATTCTTAAAACTCCTTATGAATGCTTTTTCTCATCCACTGCTTCCTTCACTCTCTTGTTCCATTTTGGTGTCTCCTCCACAGCTCCAATCTAACTTTTCTTCTTGCTTTTGTTCTCTCGTGTAAAATATATTCCTCTTCTCACTGTAAAATTCATATTGTGCTTCTCTCTTATATGCTAAATATTTTCATATGTTTGTAAAGTGATTATATAACATACTTTTTATTGGTTTGGGTTGCCTGGCAGTAAAAGCTTGAAGACATTGTGTTCCAAACTGTTATGCTCTCCCAGCATTATACAATTAATTGTCTCCAGAGTTATTTAGTTGAGATACAGTTTTTCAAACTAGCACCTAGATTCTTTTGGCTCTAACAGGATGTATGTCGTGTGTTCGCTATTTTTTATGTCCTTTCTCGTGCTTCAGGGGATTCAGCGGGAGCAAATCTCAATGTCGGTGTGACCATGAAATGCATTGAGCTTGGTTTGAGAATCCCAGATGGACTTTTCCTGGCCTACGTACCAGTATTAGTTTCTTTTGTACCGTCCCCATCAAGACTGCTATGTTTCATGGATCCACTTCTTCCGTTCGGGTTCATGATGCGTTGTCTTAAAGGTTAGTTCCTTCAAGGTCATGTATTACAATTTAAAATTATTTACTCATTTTATTTTAGTTTTGCTCGACTGGCAGACTGTATCAAGGTTTAAGGTAGTACTAATAGCATCGTGTGATTAAATAAGAGTCCTATGTTAAAACATTCCCTGGTAACTATAGATAAGTCTATCAACAAGAAGATTACATCATGACTAGACTGTAACAAACTATAACAAGACTGAAACAAGAATGAGACACGTGCTCATTCCTTAAAACTACACACTTCTTTCACTAGACAAGCACATTCCAACTGGGGGGTTTCATGGACTATAAGTATGTGACAATTTCTTGCTCACCTCTACAAAACTACACATGTAGGACACTTCCGCGTTCAACTACAACTATTTGAACTGTTGACTCTTCTACACTGGTGAGATTTAATGTAAATGTGTGTGGGAACACTTGGGGGCAGGTTCTAATGTTAGATCTGGAAGTTTGTAGGACAAATTGAGAGGTTAAGCTAGCTGTGCATGGAGGTTCATTTTAAGATGTTGAGGGTTTGGGAGTCACGAATACAATTGTTAGGAAGCTGTTTAGTTTGTAAAACTCAAGAGGATAGGAAGGTAACAAAGGGAACTGTGTTGTTATCCTTTGTTACATTATTCTAGTTTGTGCCAGTTCTTTGTGCTTTGAAACGAGTATTGTGATATAGCCTCTATTTAATTATTTTTTTTGTCATTTTATCTCACCATCCATTTGGGTTATAAACTTATGAACTAATTGTACTAATAGCTATTAAGTTTAAAGATAATATTGCATCTAAACTATTTCACATATTTATTCCAGCTTATGCATGTCCAATTGTCAAGTGTGAGAGTGAAATGAACAATATATCTGAAAGCACTCTTCCATCAAGTAAACTACCTGACAGAATAAAGGAAGACAGTCTGATCAGTCCAAGGACAGGCAGTGACACAGAGTCATTTGAAGAGGTCTCGGAAAGTGACTTGCTAGAACTGGCGGCCCACAAGAGTCCGTTGTCAGAGGAAGGGACAGACACACTGACCACAGTCTCGCTAACCTCCTTACAGTCCAAACCAGAGGCTGATCAGGCGTTCAAGTCTCTCGACAACTCCCTGATGAAAACCGAGGCCGACAGAGCGAATGACAACCGGTCAGAGCATTATGTTTCCGAGTTTCTTGAAAAATATGTTCTTGATTCTGATACAGATTCAGAAGGTAGGAAAGTACCTGTTTTGAGGACAGAGAGAACTAATGGAGAAGATTTGGAGGAACAAGTTCTGTTTGAAATGCCTCAAGAGTTGGGTTTGTCAGCGAAATTTGGAAAAGCAATGGGCAATTTTGCGAGTGGAATGTCTAACACTTTTGGTTTTATTACTGGCAGAAAGTTTCCCATCTCTAGCGATGTTGTCGAGGTTGGCAGTAGGAAACAGGATGGGAAAAGGTGAGTTAAAATAAGTTTCAAGCTTGAACTAATATATTTAATATATTGTTGCATTTGTTGTCTTCTTTTTATCTTTAGAGGTTCATCCATTTAATTTAGTTGCTAAAGTTACTTATGTGCCATGCTCTACCAACAAATGTTCTAAATGAAGTTGGTTGCATATTTGTAGGAGGTCACTTGTGCGATTTTGTTCAGTCCAATTTTCTTAAGAAGAACATAAAAAAAAATACAAACATAAGTTTTTGTAAATATTGGTAACATTATACTATTATTGGTGTTATTTAATATTTATTTATAGTTCATGTTATCTGCAACAGGTACTGACGAATTAATGTGTAAAAGTAGACCTAGTCACTTTTCTAGCTGTCTTCCTGTGAAAATTTGACTGTAGCTATTATCTCATTGCTGTATGATAGCATTTAATCATTCTAGAAATTGTTTTGATAGTAATAGTTACAATAATCATCATCATAATCCTAAATTCTACCTCTTGTGACAGGAATGACTGTGCAGGTCTTCCTTCCACTCGATTCTGTTTCCACTTTCCCTTATCTTCTTCTGTTGGTCCTCCTCCACACGTACCTATCTCCTATATCCACTCTGGTTTACAGTACTCTCCCTTGTAGTTTTTCATAATAACTTGTCCTGTCATACTTATCTAAATAGTTCTAAAATATTGCGATCAATTTTAATGAAGCCACTTTCCGAGTTGCAGCCTCTCCAGCCTTTCTCCAGGCACGTCCCTGCTGACAACCGACCTAGATGCCTTGCTTCAGCGCAGTCCATCAGACGAGTTTCAGTTCGAAGTGCCCAAAGACCCATACCTATCTCCGTACTGGGCGAGTGATTCCGTTCTACGACAGTTCCCTCCCGTTAGTATATTGGTAAGTCATCGCGCTCGTTATTACAAATAATGTCGGAACATGGTACAGTAAGGGAATTTCTATTAGAATATTGGAGGGCCGGCCACTCTATTTGAAGTGTCATTAGCGGATTGGAAGGCATCACATTCATGTGCTCCCAGCTGATAAATTCCATGTTAATACTCAAATGTATAGTTCCCATAGTAATTATAATGAATGTAAGAGACTAGGAAGATGGAGGACATGGGAATGAAGTTTTGTGAGGAGCATGTTGGCTGTCACGAGGAGAAACAGGATTAGGAATTAAGTTAACAGGGAGTACATGAGATAGTAGAGGAAGCAAACTGAGATGGTATGGCCATGTAATGAGGATGGAAAAGAAAGGATGCCAAAGAAAATGTTGGAAATGAAGTAGGGGTGGGGGAGGCCAAAAATGAGATGGATGAGCGGATAACAGAAAGTGTTCAAGGGAGAGGAGAAGAATGGAAGAAATTAAAAGAAAGAGTGGTGGAAGAATAGAGGAAGATGAAGGCCGTTTACTAAACTGACCTTGCCACAGGCTGGAAACAGTTGATGATGATGATGAGTAATTATAATGGAATCATACTGGAAATATGTTTAAAAAGTCATCATCATCATTATTGATATTATCTGTCAAAAGTGACTGCTACATTTCATATGATTTGTCGTATGAATATATGAATGCTGTTTTATTAACGTTTATACTAGTATTAACATTTGTTGTTTTCTTCTTTTCCAGTCTGTGCAGCTAGATCCATGCCTGGATGATTGTGTTATGTTTGCTAGAAAGCTCAAGAGACTTGGCAACAGTGTAACACTTGATGTTCTGGACGGACTACCTCACGGCTTCCTGAGCTTTTCAGCTGTAAGACCATTTTATATTTACCTGCAGCCTTTCTAACTTATCACTAAATTAATATCATATACGAAATAAGGTCCTTTATGTAAATAATTTCTTTTTAATGTTCCTATTTATGTGTCTTTCCATTATTTTCCTCCCTTTTTTTCTTGTTTCCTTTTTTGGAAGTTGTGTTGCACATTTCACTCCCTTTCACGAGTTCCAATAGAATGCAACCTAAGTTGAGGGATTGGGTGGTAGCGATTAATTTTCTTAAAAGAGGTAGCCATTACCGCTTTGTCCAGTGGCAGCATTGTAAAGTGTGAATTTATTTGTTTATATCCCCTTTTCCTGTATTTTCTTCCATAGATAACAAATTATACCTCAAAAAGTGAAAAGTGGTTTTCCTTAACATAATCTGTCATTAAACAAACATGATATAACTAAAGAAAATTAAGCACAACAAATAAAATAAATACAGTAGGGCCCCACTCATACAGCGGGTTAGGTTCCAGATTAGCCTTTTTTTACTTTTAAATTCATATAAAATCCTAATAACATGTTTATATCATATATAAAGTGTGCAAATAAAAATAATCAAATACTCATTAAATAGTTTTCATCATTCAATAATCAACGGTAAAAATCATTTGCTAGTGCCCACCACATCTCAACAATCATAAAACGGTGGCCAAAATCATTAACCGAGCGTATCATCCCGGAAGAACGAAAAAAAAGCACCAAACATAGCGAACATGTATATAATTAAAAATTGTCATATCAGTGGAATGCCATAAAATAAGCTCTACTGTATTTACAAACATTTCAGTATTTCATTGTCAGTTGGCCTCTTATTAAGTAAATAGACTGAACAGGAAGTTGCCTTCAATGTTCTAGTCTGCAAGATAAGTTTTCATCTTATAAACACTAATTCTGGTTACACACCAAGTCCCGGGTCAAGTCTGACTCACCAATTGAGACAAGTACATATTGTATTTGATAGCACGATGGAGGACCAATACCTTTCACACCGGCGAGTCGAGTCACCCTGAGTCTAACCGAGACAAGAGTCCATGATGCGGCAGATTACAGATCTCGTCAGTCCAGCAGAGTCAGTGTGTTATTTCCACGTGCTTTCCAAGGCTAACAGCATTGACACTGAATACCTCATTGTTCTCATTCATGAGATTCCTTCGATTTACAACCCGTCTCGTCCCGAACATCGGGATAGAAATACAGTGTCCGCTATTTGGAAACAAAGGTGCATCGTTTCACATTAAGTGGGTGAATCCACATTAAGTGACGTCTTTCTATGCGTCCACGCCGGCGCCTCCATACAATTGTATTTATAGAAACCGCTAGGACTGCATCCATCTCGCGCGAGCTCTTTGGTCGAACTAGTGGACTCAATGACTCGACTCACTAATGTGAAAGGCCTTGACTCTGTGTGTGTGTGTGTGTGTGTAACCAGCTTAAGTTGGCATCACTGCTGTATTATATATATATTGTGATGTTGCAGTTTAGCAAAGAAGCTCACAGTGGATCCATGCTGTGTGTGAAGAGGATCCAAGAGCTCATCAATCTCGACGGTAGCTCCTGTTCTGGGGATGATGCTTATTCTTGAAGAGTTTTAGTTAATAATTGGAGGCTCACATATTTCTGTCTCTCTCTCTCTCCTCCACGTCTCACATAAAGTATTTTAATTTTTCCATCGAATAACTATTACATATTTTTTATATTTAAATTCTCATCTCTACCTTTTCCTTAAAGTTTTAACTTTTTAAATTAAAATGTTTAGATATTACATAACTTTTTACCAATTTTCGATGCATTCCCACCGTAAGGTACAATTGAGAAGTTTTTTCCAATCTTCAACACATTCCAGTTTAAATTACAACTGAGATGTTTTCCAATCCACTTACTATATAATACAATCCATAAGTTGATTTAAAATGTCTTATTAAATTATACTAGATGAGAATAAATTCTATGTCACATTTGTAATATAATATTAATTGCCATAGTGTCTGTATTAATACTTTAGAATTTATCCTGTACAATTCAGTATTTACTAAAGCGTACATTATCTTTATAGTAAACTTAGAAGTTTCGAAAAATAATTTATCAGAGTGGATATTTACCAAACTATTTAAGAAAAATAAATTTGGCCTTTGGTTTTATATTTGTCTTTGATTTAGTATTAACTCTCTTTGTAATATATAAATACTTTCAGAGCAACGGAAGTGATGTAAAGTGTGAACTGCTTTATTTTTGTCATTGTAAAAGCCAAATTTTGTTTGTTCCTTTTATATGTTTTTCTATCCACCTTTCCTGTACCTTCTTACAAATATAGAGCAATACATTTGTTGTTAAATTATTGTCTCCAACAAAGGCTGTGGTGAAAGTTTAGTTAAGTCGAGTCTTTGTTGCAAATCTGTACCTCCCCATCAGCAATATTAAGGAGAACATAAATACTGGTGACAAGTTCACAACTTCGTGTTATATCTAGTTGTAACACGGTGATAGTCAAACCTTGGGACGATATTTTCTTGGGGTCTAACAAACCGCCTGTGATAAAAAGAACACATTTAACATTACCAAATCTATTTCACCATTAAATTCAACTTAAAATTATGTGTCTGGAACTTACTTTCATATTCAGCTTCCTTCGTTCAAATTGGTACAGCTGGGCGAGTCTAGGGGCTGAAGTAGCTCAAACACAATATATCTTTCAAAATAACAATGAGTAAAATACTGTCGTTTTCTGGAACTACTTATGTCAAAGTTTATACTCCCATACAACCACCCTTTTTCATGTCACTAAGAGAGGAAAGAAAACTGTGTAACTTCTTATCTCAAGGTAAAGATCTGCTAGTTGTCAAATATATTAAAATTTGTTTGGAAGGTTAGATCTAGAGTGGTTTTTCATCAAGCCTGGTATCATAGTGCCACAAATATGATTAAAAATTAATTACCTTTTGTCACATTTTCATAATTTATTTTTATGTTAATAAAACTCAAAAACTATAGGGTTGTCAAGGTAAAAGAGCCCTACTGGAATCTTTAGACTTTATTTTGCCATGAACCATATTCTGAAATAAATTGTGGATTTAAATATTGCGTTCGAGTTGAACGTCTGCGTGGAAATTTCTCACTTTCTGAGGTGGCCCCTTTAGCTTGCAGCTAAAAAACTTAAACCTGCATCAGTGGCTGAATGGCTTAGGCCAGGGCATTACCCTCACAATAGACTATGCGCACAACAAGGGAGGCTTACCTCTTCCTTGATGCAAATGCAGGTACACTTCCTCTGAATGTTGCCTTCCAATTCCTATCCCATTAGTATAAATATGTGGTCCACCAAAATTAACATTTAAAATTTGCACACTATTTTGTATTATTGACATACTTTAACTTTTTAATGAGTTTTTTTAATTATTTATCATTGTGGCTTACTAACCGAACATGTATATGCTATTTAAATATAAAATGGGTTACGAAGACACCAGCTTTAACTCTTTATTGAATGATCACATAATGACTTGGAAATGTATACTAAGACAATATAGAAACACTGTACATTTATGTAAAGTAAGTGCTAGTGATTGGATAGAGAGAGGTGTACTGCCGAACTTTCGAGATCCTAACGCTATTAAGTGACAGTGAAGGAAGCCAACCAGAAAGGCAGTGGTGTAGCTAGCATTATGAAGGAGAGACAAATGTTGATTACAATAGTCTTGCCTAATTTATATTGTAGTAGCTCTAGCCAATGGTTTAGTAAAATCTTAATCACTGATTTTTGTTTATATAACATGGCATACAAAACAATATATTTATCAGCTCTTCTCCTTATTTTTTTTTAAAACCGATATAAACTAAATAATATGAATGTACACATTACACAAAACATTGTCTTCAGAGTCAACGTTAAAGAGTAAATAATTTTAGAAAGGTCCAAAGTGCCCAAATAAGAAAACCATAGGTTTTCTCATGAAAATACAACAATTAAAAAAGTAAAATTTAGCTCTCTTGTTTAATTCACCTGTTATGGATTGTGTTCTTTGAAGATAGTTCTTACTGAAGGCCTATGTGGATAAATATTTTAAATCCGGTAGTAGTGCATTTACATAACTGATTATCTTTCGTAGAAATCTTTTGTCTAGCATTAACATAACCCCCTCCCCTACACCTTTTTAAACTAAAACTTCCCAAAGACCTCTCTTTACCACATCCCCTGACAATCACAGCATTGCCAAGTGTAAAAAAATCAAAACAATTTAGAAGTTGAAGATATTTAGTTTTGTATCGTTTATGATATAACTGTTTATATGCATAATTTTACGAGTAAAGCGATTTATTAATGTTAGCCCCACAATTTGACAACCCTGTCAAGACTAACTTCTGCTCAAAATTATTCAAAAATGAGGTGGCCCAATGGCTAGATAATTTTATAGTAAAGGAAATTGATAAAACTAAAGAAAGAGGAAAAATAAACTACTAGGAATAAGAATAAATTTGATGAAGAAAGCCCACCTAGGGAAAGAGGAAAGATGTGGAAGAATCCAATGCACAAAGGTGACATCATCTTCCTTTCTTCTGTCTTCTATAGTAGAAGTAGTCACACACACATTTTAACATTAATTTTAACACAAACTGAGTAATATTTCGGCATTTGATAAAGGCAACAATGCCGAAATATTATTATATTTGTGTTTAAAATGTGTGTGTGACTACTTCTACTATAGAAGCCAGAAGAAAGGAAGAAGATGTCACCTTTGTGCGTTGGATTCTTCCCACATCTTTCCTCTTTCCCTAGGTGGGCTTTCTTCATCAAATTTACTCTTATTCCTAGTAGTTTATTTTTCCTCTTTCTTTAGTTTTATCACTTTCCTTTACTATAAAATTCTGCTCAAAATTGATAGTGGTGCCCCTGAAGCAGGGATAAAGGGTTGGGAATCTGAAAGGAGTAATCAAAAACTAAAATGAAAATATATTTTACCACAAAGTGAGGCGAGTCGAGTCTCAATAGGGGAAGGGAAATGAATAACTATATTTTCTCCGTGCAAGAAGCATTTAAGTAAGTTTAATCCATTTGGTCTAGGGGTAAGGTGTCAGACTTCTGTGCTGGGGGTCTGGGGTTCAATCCTCGGTCCCGGCAAAGATTTATCTGATTACCAAACCCTTCCTTCACCTCTGACAAGACATCTTGTGAATGTGGGGAATGCCAGGCCTCCACCGTGGTTCGGATTCCACGTTAAACTGTAGGTCCTCCAATTCATCTCACAATCACCTTACCATTACACATTAGCGTAAGTGCGTATAACCCGAACGGGTAGTGAGATGCGGTGCTAATAATAATAATAAATTTGAGAGTTGTTTTTGAACTTAAAATATTAAGGGAGAGTTGTTCTATAGGTTTGTATGAGACGGGATTAGGAATGAAGTTATCCAGGAAAGAGGGGGGGGGTGTACAGGGAGTACATGAGATAGTAGAGGGAGTAAGGGTGAAATGGTAAGGGTGTGTATTGAGAAATGATAAAGCGAACATGCCAAAGAAAATGATGGAAATGAAGTCTGTTGGAAAAGGACCACAAGGGAGGCCAAGAAAGTGTGCAAGTGAGAGGAGAAAAATGGAAGGATAGAGGAAGATGGAGGCATTTTCTAAAACTGACCCGGCCACAGGCTGGGAACAGATGAAGATATTTATTTTTGTTACCTGTCCGGTAGAAGGATTGGGAAGACTTAGTTACATAGTCTACTTTGACGCTATGCCCCTACTGAAAGGATAGTTAGGTTAGGCCTAGATATGTATACACCTTTCTCTTCATTTCTTCTTACACTTGATACTTTCACAGTTACACGTCGTTTTTAAATTTTTGAAAATATATCCTTTTCTTATGAGTAGACACACACACAAAAAGGAATATTTACAAAAATCTAAAAACAATGTTAAAATATGAAAATGAACAGAAGTTATGTTAAAAGTGTAAGAAGAAATAAAGAGAGAGAAGTGTGTTTGTCCTTATCTGGGCCTAACCTAACTATCCTTTCATACTGGCTCCCTTCAATATCAATTGCTTTACATTATTGTACAGTATTTCTACACCGTCTTATTATACATTTGACGCTTTATTGAAACTTCAATTTTTTTTTAATGGTTACATTGTACTATTATAAAGTATTGTTATATGGTTTTATTTATTATTTAAAAAGTTTGTATTTATCAAATAAATTATTTCATCAACTTTGGTTGTGTGTTTTGATTAAGAGTTAGTAACAAAATGTTGATAACCTTTAAGAAATTATTCCTGATCACAATGTAGGTCCTATAAGATCTCTAACTTAATAAGGTGTAGAGTTTGGACAAAACTTTGGAATGTTCACACTAGGTCTTGAACAGTGTGTTCATATTTTAAGAAATAGTCATCCATAAGAAATTATTTGTTTAAAAAAAACCATTGCTTTTGTCAGAACACAATTTTTAATACACCACTTATCTAACTTTACGTGCAGCAGGGGTTTAGCGGCTATAGATAGTGAAACACAATTTGATAACAAGTGTTCCTAAGATTAAATAGATAACATTAAAGTCGACACTTAAAATATAGTAAAGTATTTTTTTAGGAAACAAAATATCCTCGGAGACGATAGTTACAGTTGGAAAATGTATGCTATGACAATTATTGAAAATATTTCAACATTCTTAATGCAAACCAATATTGGTTCAGTGAAATATATGATAAGCAGAGCCCAGATTTTTATGACATATCTTTTTTTTTTTAGGTACATCAAGAAAATATTCCTTTATTGTGCAAATGAAATTTAGCAAAAGTGTAAGGGGTGTTAGTAGAGACTAGGAGTGGAATCAGGAAAAAGTTTTCGGACATGTAGTGTAGAGGAGCAACAAGTTAGATTGGTATCAGAATGAGGATGTTGGAGTACATGAGATAGTAGAGGAAGCAAGCTGAGATGGTATGGTCATGTAATGAGGATGTTGGAGTACATGAGATAGTAGAGGAAGCAAGGACTGAGATGGTATGGTCATGTAATGAGGATGATGGAGTACATGAGATAGTAGAGGAAGCAAGCTGAGATGGTATGGTCATGTAATGAGGATGATGGAGTACATGAGATAGTAGAGGAAGCAAGCTGAGATGGTATGGTCATGTAATGAGGATGATGGAGTACATGAGATAGTAGAGGAAGCAAGACTGAGATGGTATGGCATGTAATGAGGATGTTGGAGTACATGAGATAGTAGAGGAAGCAAGACTGAGATGGTATGGGCATGTAATGAGGATGTTTGAGTACATGAGATAGTAGAGGAAGCAAGACTGAGATGGTATGGACATGTAATGAGGATGTTGGAGTACATGAGATAGTAGAGGAAGCAAGGCTGAGATGGTATGGTCATGTAATGAGGATGATGGAGTACATGAGATAGTAGAGGAAGCAAGACTGAGATGGTTGGTCA
The DNA here is from genome assembly GCA_039000515.1 of Timema cristinae. Lineage (NCBI taxonomy): Eukaryota > Metazoa > Arthropoda > Insecta > Phasmatodea > Timematidae > Timema > Timema cristinae. Next base: position 64,135,333 of record JBCFYV010000935.1, read on the forward strand.
GTAATGAGATGATGAGTACTGAGATGTAGGGCAGCTAATGTATGACATGTATGGATGATGGAGTACATGAGATAGTAGAGGAAGCAAGACTGAGATGGTATGGTCATGTAATGAGGATGTTGGAGTACATGAGATAGTAGAGGAAGCAAGACTGAGATGGTATGGGCATGTAATGAGGATGTTGGAGTACATGAGATAGTAGAGGAAGCAAGACTGAGATGGTATGGTCATGTAATGAGGATGATGGAGTACATGAGATAGTAGAGGAAGCAAGGCTGAGATGGTATGGACATGTAATGAGGATGATGGAGTACATGAGATAGTAGAGGAAGCAAGACTGAGATGGTATGGTCATGTAATGAGGATGTTGGAGTACATGAGATAGTAGAGGAAGCAAGGCTGAGATGGTATGGACATGTAATGAGGATGATGGAGTACATGAGATAGTAGAGGAAGCAAGACTGAGATGGTATGGTCATGTAATGAGGATGTTGGAGTACATGAGATAGTAGAGGAAGCAAGACTGAGATGGTATGGTCATGTAATGAGGATGATGGAGTACATGAGATAGTAGAGGAAGCAAGGCTGAGATGGTATGGACATGTAATGAGGATGATGGAGTACATGAGATAGTAGAGGAAGCAAGACTGAGATGGTATGGGCATGTAATGAGGATGTTGGAGTACATGAGATAGTAGAGGAAGCAAGACTGAGATGGTATGGACATGTAATGAGGATGTTGGAGTACATGAGATAGTAGAGGAAGCAAGACTGAGATGGTATGGTCATGTAATGAGGATGTTGGAGTACATGAGATAGTAGAGGAAGCAAGACTGAGATGGTATGGGCATGTAATGAGGATGTTGGAGTAAGATGTAAGATGGCATAGCTAAGAAATGCATTTTGTTAGCAACAAGAAACAAAAATATCTCACTTTTGTTTAAATGTTTAGGTGCAGAATCAGTCAAGTATTTAAATTCCCTGAATTTTCCAGGTTTTCAATGTTCATAGCCACCGTGATATTTCACAGTGGCCACAAAATCGCAGAAAAGAAAATCCTTGACTAGTGACTTAAGCCCATTTTGAAATTGATAAGAAAGTTTAAAAAATATAAATACATTTGTAATAAATTATTTTTGGAATGCTCTAAAAGTTACAATAAATATGTAGGGTCAAACGGGGCCAATATGAGACAAAATTTTAAACTTTACATTATAACTTCTGACCTATTGACTGCACACCCAAATAAAAAATACTGAAAAATGTGTTTTTGCTTGCTTGATCTATTTATGGATCCAAAAAATAATGTAAGCAATGGAAATGACAATAAAATTATAAAAACATTTTATCACATTAGCCCCATCGAATGGGGCTAATGTGATACGGCTACAGGGCTAAAGTAATATACCCTTATTTCTCAGTGGTTACCCCGATTATGACCAAACTGTTGAGTGTATTATGAAAAAGTATCATGGCCGACATTAAAATAACTTATTATTTTATATACGTTTCTTTATTTAAAGGATTTTTTAACATGTCACTTCATAAAAGTGTAACACTTAATTGTGAACATAATTATTGGTTCACATATATCTAACATTCCACCTTGTGAGACGCAGATAAAGTATCAATTGTCGAAAAATGGAGTTTGTTTACTTGATAGAAATAAAGAGTTGAGATACTTTGTCCTCAAATAATATAAATAATGCCCTACATTGTACAATACATTCCATAGGAAATAAATACTGCAATCAATAAATCATATTTACAAATGAACTGTTAATTTGAAATGCAGGTGTAAAAAATAAAAGATGAAAATTACACAAGAAAATACACGGGTTCTTGGCATAATTAATTTATTTTGAGTTTTTTTTCACTATGGCTACTCTAAATGTGTGTTTGTGTTTTAATTAGTGAATATAAATTCTGAAGCAAGTTGCACCAGCATTAATTGTTTATGTTTTTTTTTTCCAAAACAATATCAACTTACCTAAGCCTACACATTTTTTAATATGCTGAAATTTTTAGTTAAAAGGGGTGGCATTTTCCTCTTTTAAAAATTCAGGCTTCAAATTGTTTACTACTGTACTGGAAAATGGTAAAAACAATATTTGGATCTAAAAAGAAAAACAATGTATTAAAAAAACCTCAAATAATATTAAAATTACATACCAGATATTAATGAAACTTTCAAAAATAAATAGCTTCCTTCACAGAAATTTGATAATTCAGAATGAAAATTGAGACAATGTGTTTGATTAGATTTAAGATTAAGAGTATTGTCTTATCATTTTTCATTATCTTTTTTCTCATCACCATTTTTGACACCATTTGTAATTTTTGGTCTTAGAGTTTTCTGAAGCACATGTGCGTCTGTTGGTTCAATCCGCTTGTAGTAATGTTCTTTAGTTTCCACAATTTCAAAACCAAACTTTTTGTAGAAATCAATTGCACCTTCATTATTCACTTGAACATGCCTACAAATAATGAGACAAAGAAAAATTGCAATTAAAATATTTTATGAACTTTACATGCCATTTTTTATAATAAAACAATAAGATAATTTAATAATTATTTTATGAATCCATAACATTTGTTATCTTCGAGAATTCTGACCTGACCTTGGTGATTTTTCCAAACTTTTCAATACTCTTTAACAGAGTGGTTTTCTCTAAATGGCTTCCCATTCTCCCTCCATGCAAATGCAGCTATATTTACCTTAAATTATATATCCCATTAGTATAATTAATATACTCTACATGCATATAGCCAGAATAGGTAGCGATATTAAGTGAAAAAATAGCCTTACTATACTTACAAAAAAATGCTATCGAAATTGCCATCTTGTTGAACATAATTGAGTACATGTTCCAACATCTTGGATCCAATTCCGAGTCGTCGGTATGGATACAAACAGCCTAAAGTCATTATGTACAGTCGCCTTGAGTTTTCAGATGTGTCGATTCTACAGCACACGGCCCCTACGACTATGTCATTGTAGTAGGCTGCCAATGTTACAAAACAATAGCTTTATAAAATAATCACAGAAATAGAAAAAGTGGCTATATAAATAGAGTCTGATCAAATCCACTATTTTACAAAGCCAAATCTCCAATTTACCTTTGAATACTGAATCAGATCCTTGGAAAAAATTATGACTATACGAGGAAATATAATAGGACAATAGAAAATACAAATAGTAACTAAATGTTAACATTATTATAATCTATTTACATTAAGACATTCATATTTATTTTTTATTAAGAATTTGAGTCTTAAATTCAAAATTTTCTCAAATTTTGAATATCCATAAGATTTGAGAGTTTCATTCCTAGTAACAAATTTAACCTAGGTTGCCAAAATTTCATAAAAACATATGCAGGAAAATAAACTGCTTCCACTATAATAGAAGATTAATAGCTAGTGTGGGGTCAAATAGGGAACTTGGCATTGTAATGGCAGACATTGGTGTATAATTATTTTAAGGAGTGAGAAAAGAATATATTTTTCGAAACACAAACCTAAAATTTTTTTAAATAATTTTTAATAGTAGGGTTAGTACTATGGTGTGTCCCTGTCATTCACGGCATATGTCCTCAAATTGCAGATATATTATCATTATTATTATTAGCACCACGTCTTACCACCCGTTCGGGTTGTACGAACTTACACTAATGTGTAATGGTAGGGTGATTGTGAGATGAAATGGAGGACCTACAGTTTAACGTGGAATCCGAACCACGGTGGAGGCCTGGCATTCCCCACATTCACAAGTTGTGATTAATACACGTCTTGTCAGAAGTGAAGGAAGGTTTGTCAATAAGATAAATCTGTGCCGGACCGAGGATTGAATCCGGACCCCAGCACAGAGGTCCGAACACTTACCCCTAGACCACCAGGTCACCTTGCAGATATAGAACAATGGTCTTGAGGTATTAAGGGTAGATGCGAATATATTGAATAAGCAGTTGCAGACAGCGATACTGGTGGTCCTCCAGCTCGGAGATAGGGCGCGGGCGTGATGAGCTCTTCCGTGGAAATAAAATCCCGTCGAGAAACACAGAAAAGATTACCATGGATGTTTCTAAGGGTAAAATATTCTGGAAATAGAATATTCCCCCAATTGGATGCCCGGGTGGGAATACTTTGGTGGAGTCGTGGATAGTAAACCTTGGAAACATATTAGGATTGGTACGTGACTTGCAGCATGAATGGGAGAATCTAGAACCGTGTTCAGGGTGTTGACTGGCAAACCAATGGTCTATTTGTAGTACCTAGACACTGCTAGGAGGTAACATTACAATGGACGTGAAAGAGATAAGGTGTAATGAGGTGGACTGGGTAGAAACTAGCAAAAGATAGGGATAGAGTGTAATGAGTTGGACTGTATAGAATAGCTCAAGATAGGGATAGAGTGTGATGAGGTGGACTGGATAGAAATAGCTCAAATAGGGAGAGGATGTAATGAGGTGGACTGTATAGAACTAGCTCAAGATAGGGATAGGTGTGATGAGGTGGACTGGATAGAACTAGCTCAAGATAGGGATAGAGTGTGATGAGTGGACTGGATAGAACTAGCTCAAGATAGGGAGAGGATGTAATGAGGTGGACTGTATAGAACTAGCTCAAGATAGGGATAGGGTGTGATGAGGTGGACTGGATAGAACTAGCAAAAGATAGGGATAGGGTGTGATGAGGTGGACTGGATAGAACTAGCAAAGATAGGGATAGGGTGTGATGAGGTGGACTGGATAGAACTAGCTCAAGATAGAGTGTAATGAGTTGGACTGTATAGAACTATCTTGAGAAAGAGATGGGCTGCATAATTTTGTAGATGCAGCAAAGAACTTTTGAGTTTCTAATGCCATAGATTAAGTAACTAATATTAACATCTTTTGACACATCAAGAAGCAAGATTTACACTTGTTGAAAAAAGAACTACTTAGAGATGGTTACTGTACCTAACTTGGCTAATTCTCCAGCTTCTAGTACATCCTTGTAAAACTTATCATTGTAAGAGACCGGGAAAACAACTTCATTAAGTCTCTTGAGTTGCTTTATGTTGTGGGGCGTGACATCCCCCAGCTCAGTTTTGGACCTATGACCAAAAATAAGATATTATAATAGAAATATATATATATATTTCATTTTCTACACATAGTAATCTCAACAGTTGTTGAATATTTATAGTGAGCATCACAAAACTATCATGCACCATTTCTACCTCCCCCCTTTACTCGTCTTCTTTGCTTTGTTCTCGGCAGCATCTTCGTTGAGCCAGACTTTGGCTGTATCCGAATAGTCAAGTACACTTGACTTGATGCAGTCTTAATAATTTTTACACTTCTTGTGGTTTTCATAGTGAGGTCTGCATCAAACTATTCGAACGGCAACAAACTTGGGCCCGCAGTACTGCTTCCTATCGAATAAATTAGAAACTATGTAAAAGCCATCTATTAGCTCTAATGAAAACGAAATATTTGTGTAAGTCGGTGCTCAAGCAGACAAAACGATAATACTAAAACAATTGCCAGTCAAACACCGCAAGAAAACTGCATGGCTTGTAGCTTTCGTATCCATGGTTACCAAGACCTCAAGAAGACTGCATCGGTCTAATCCGAGACTATTCGGACAGATCTACACTTGGTCACGTGATTGCCAATGCAACTAACAAGCAGACTATTCGGATACAGCCTTTGTGACTTCTCTCATGCTGGGATCACGATCAACTTAAAATCTGATTAATGTTTATGTAATTTAACATTTAACATTATCCTGTTCATTATGTGAGGTTAATTATTGTGTAATAGAAAAACAAAAATATTTATATTATTATTATTATGTGTACTATCTTGCGACAGGCCCAACAATTTTTTTAGTAAACTTAAAACACCAATGCGCCCTGTCCTCTGCTTCCTCCTTCAGTCCCTGAATTTGCTTCTTTATTTTTTACTATAATTAAGTTTTTTATGTTTATTATCAGTAATGCGTTTTGATGAATTTTAGTGTATAACTTTTTTACAAAAGTTACGAAAGTGTTCAGCTCGTGTGGTTTTCTAAACACTAAAAATTATAGAATTCATCAAATGACTAGCATAACCTTAACAGCGCTATCTCTACTTAAGTCCTAGCAAAATGTTTTAAGCTAATCATGGTATTACCGTGTCATTATTTAGACACGAAAATATTTTCTTCTGAGTTTGAATAAAAATTTTCAATAAAGATTCTTTGAGGTCAACACAAGATAACTCAAATATGATAATTTAACACCTTAAAGTAAAGAGCAAACATGCCTTAAATTACACTTTATCACAGACTACTTATACAATGAAAGTTTTTGAAAAATGTGGGCTAAAAATAATTATAACATTTTTTTTATGCAACGGTGGTCTGATCTACAACACATCCCCTAATTCTTATGATCTATGGTTATTACCGACATTGTTAAGTGATTGATCTGTGATTAATTTGAAATATATAGATAGATATGTATATTATTATTTAGCTATTTCTAAATTAATTTTGAAACATTAATGGAATTGAACGACTCCTAAATGAGGATATCGCTTTGTGTTCCGGTGGCTCAGTACATTCCTAGTTACTAATGTTATTTGGACACCCTTATAATTGGTTTATACTTAAATGTAATTTACTGTGCAGTAACAAGTTAATAAAATCTTTTCTACTACTATAACGTAGTCCTTATAATAAACTTCTTCAAAATATTTACTTTCAAATTAAAAACCTAATAGAATCAGTACCTATGCTCAATTTCAATTTTAATGTATGCTATTTTAAGTTTAAAAATAATGTCTATGCTATATACGGTATACTAGGTATGATGTTATTATTATTTTAGTTAACTTGAGTTTGATTGTCACTAAACAAATTAAAGATATTCTGCACGTTAATTAAAATTATTCTGTGATTTAGACAATTTTTAAACTGCGCAATGCATAGTGATTTTAAACCTAAATGGTTTTTAAACTATTTATAATGATAGTTTCCCTCATTTCAATATCCTTGATATAAAGGATACATTCACATTAAAGATGTTATTAATAAAATTCTAAAATTAAATAAATTATGTTACTGTTTGAATTTACAATAAAAATATAGTTTTTTAATTTAAAAATATAAAATTAAATTGAGTAGTTAGTAAGTTATTAACACAACATATTATTTTAGCACATTATAATGCTTGTAAAATATCAATAAATCGAATCACGTTGTAGCTGGAGTGTCAGCTGACAAGTCTTGTGATTGCAGCTGGGTGTGAAGTTGTCTACTAACTTTAAACGGTAAGGCTTTTTTATTAAAATAATGGGGCTATAGTATTTAAAAATGCATGTTATTTCAACACATGCATACATTTAAATATTTTTATTAGTATAGAGTATAATTTTCATTAATATCTTTCAAAAACATATTTTCTTCTGTAAAAAAAAAGTTTATCAGTTTCTAAATGGAAGGCAGACGATAAAATATTTTTTGTAATTTGGTAAAAAGTAATGTTGTATGTATCCATTATTGTGACACTATATGTATTTATATCGAAAATCAACAAACATCTTATAATGTAATTATATTTGTAATTGTAAACTTATCAAAACTGCCTAGCAGAACTTGATTGAAGGGCTACGCCTCCTTTGGGCTACAGATGATTGCTTTCATCAATATTTCAAGCTGTCAACACGATTAAACAATATGGGAATCGTTTTCTTTCTTCTATTCTATCTTTAAATCCATTCTTTTACCATTAAATCACGTTGGGGTCGTTTGATTAAAAATGACCTTTGACCTACATTCACAAATTATTATTCTTTAGCTATTTTTATGTTACTATTTTAATAAATTGTTCACTGATATAAAATCCCAGGCTTAAATTGAAGAATTGTTAAAATTGATGAACATTTATCTATTTAAATGACAAGCTATTTTACTTTAGGTGCTAGTGCAAATTTCATATAGCCTATTAGGAAACATTGCAGAGTTGTGATAAAAGGTATGATTTTATACTTTAAGAAGAACCTACTGTTAATTTCGCCTTTAGCCTACATCATTGTTTCTTAAAGTATGGTACTCTGCCTACTGGTGGTCCGTGGTGGCCTTCAAGTTGTTCGTAGGATCTCAAAAAGTTTTGTAATAAAAATTATTTAAAGAATGTTAACTACATACAAAAATTTCAAATCCTTAAGATTAGATATGAAAAATATATATTATTCTTTATCCTCTTTCTTTACTTGGTAGACACAAGTCACATATACAAGTAGGCCTACAACAACCTTAAGTAAATTCAACAAACAACAAATCTAAATAATTACTTATAAACTTTATGTGACTTCTAATGTTCAAATAAATGGCATAAAAAACTATTACTATTCGATGTAATATTTAAGAATTTTGTCCAACACTTCATTAAATAAATTAGTTTGTTTTATAGTCTTAAAATTAAATTGCCTAGAATAATGTTTTACCTGCAAAACTTTTAACTAGCCCTTCTCCCCCTCACTCCCAGGCCCCTGATGGTTCCTTAATATACATGACATTTGTTCGGTTGTTCATCACCAAATCTTTGAGAAACACTGGCCTAAGTTGATAAGGATATATGGCCAACATTTTTTATCGGGGGTATTTTATTTTATTTAACATTCACTTTCTGAACCGTCACTCAAAGTTAACTAAAGGACAGACATACCACTCAGTCCTTGGAGTCTCATTTCTACACTGTGAGAGCTGTGTGATTGTAAGATCATTTTCAATATGTTTGTGTGGAAATTTGCTGTTATATCTGCCCTTTCATATCCAGGTTTTCATTTTAATAATCCTCAGTAAAGATGCTCTTAGTCAATTTTATAACTAGACCTACATATTTTTAAAGTGATTAGAATCAATCTGAAAATATATTTTCTATTAATGCATTGGGGTGTTGACTTCAGTGGTCTTGGGGTAAAGTGCTCACCTTAGGATTCAATGTTTGTGGGTTCAAACCCAGCTTAGGTTGAAGGATTTGTTTGAGTGATAAAAATATGTTGCACAACTTCCTTCGAAGGGGAAGTAAAGCTGTCGGGACCTTGTTGATTGTGGCATGTAAAGGAACCCTGGTGAAAATACCTCTCCTGGCAAAATTGGTAGGTCCTTTTACTTTCGCTCTTAGAAATTCTAATGTGCTGATATAATGAGTTGAGAAAGTTCATGTTAAATACTTAAAATATATGAAAACATGAAAAAAAAAAGCATTGGCTGCTCTTTATTAATGAGATTACTAAACAAATATCGGCTGATAAAATGTCTTAGATTATTGTACATTGCTCTTGTATGTTTCAGAAACTAACTCAGGATGTCATCCCGAAGTTTACCTAAAATACAAGATGAGGAACGGGAGTCTAAGTTCGGCTATGTGTTTGCCGTATCAGGACCTGGTATGTGAACATACACTGTTTTGTTGCTGACTATAATCACTTTCACTTACCCCTCCTACATTTAAAGAAACTTCTGGGAAACTATATCTCATTTATAGGCTCTATTGTGCTAAGTCATTTGTTGAATAGAAATTAATGTACTAGAATCAAGTTTATAAATTCTTTGTAAACTTTTTACAATCTAGACTGCAGTTAATCTGAAGATTATAATATTTAGTCCTTTCATTGCCTAGTGCACACTTAGTCTATGTGGTCTTTGGGCTAGTTTGTTGTTTGAAGGAGTTGCTCTTTTTCACTTTTCAACATTCAATCTCGACAGTTCATTTTAAATATTTAAGTTAGGTTTTTTTAAAAATTGAAGTCTCAACTCAAAATGAAGCCGAGGGTAACACTTAAAATATCTTTCAAGTTGTTATGGATTTAAAAATCTCAAATCATTTTAAAATATGGGAATTTGTAATCCTCATCTCTAAAAATCTTATGAGAGTTCAATATTATTACTATTCCATCATCATAAGTCAATGATGGTTTGTTTAACATTTGACTTCTAGTTCCTGCGTTGGTTTGACTGTTTGTTAACTTTTCCGTACTCTTTATTTAATCCAGTGAATTTTGTTTTTATATATGCTATATTTTGATTAGGGCTACAATTCTACTGTTAACTTGGTGTTTGATTAAAATGGGATTGAAAACGTTAGCTCCCACCTGTTGTAATGTTGACTTTGATATTATTCTAATATATTTTGTCGAGTAAATTATCATGCCTACTCATTGTTTTGCCAATTTTTTGGAACAATTTATTTTGTGAAGTATTGATGCTTTGATTGATTTTTAGTTATTATTTTTCTTTTTTAGTATTCACAATCATATTGAAATCTTAATTTGTTTTCTAATTTTTTATAGTGGTTACTGCGGAGCGAATGGCTGGCTCGGCTATGTACGAGCTCGTTAGAGTCGGGTATTTTGAGCTGGTGGGGGAAATTATCAGGCTTGAAGGAGATATGGCCACAATACAGGTACAGTTTATATACACAATGTTTTGAAATAACTTAGCAGTTTTCATTTTGTAATCTCCTAGTAAATATTTTTTAAATATATATAGAATTGATTTTTTACTGTTTCACAACTAATCCTTTGCTAATCAAAGATTCACTTTCAAATCTAATCTTAATCTTTGCTTACCAAGTCAAATAGATTCCAAATCTAGTAGGCTAGTTATCATACTTTGCGAATAATAGATTTTATAATGAACATGTTTTATAACAGATCTTGATCTAACTTTTTCAAATCAAAGGCTCGATTAAATTATATACAACTTTAATAAAGTCCATTTTAAAAATTAGGTCAATTAAAACTGCAAATTAGCAATTTATTGAAATAATATGAAATCAAGAGTTTTTTTGTAAAGTCAAATTATTTGATTTGAACTGTTGAAATAAATATGTGACATAAATTATCTGAAATCTTATGTTATTATTGATTATATTTTAATAACATGTCAATATGTATGAAATTAAGTGCTACAAATAATGGATTTGAAGTTTCAAATCTTGGCTATCTTCAGATTTTTATCAAAATTCTGATCTTCCTTCAGACTTACAATTAATTATACATCTCCCACAGGTCTATGAAGAAACTTCTGGTGTGACAGTTGGTGACCCTGTATTGCGAACAGGCAAGCCCCTGTCTGTAGAACTGGGCCCCGGTATCTTGGGGAGTATTTTTGACGGTATCCAGCGTCCATTGAAGGACATCAATGAATTGACCAACAGTATTTACATTCCCAAGGGTGTGAACGTGCCTGCGCTCAGCCGAACAATTCAGTGGGAGTTCAGCCCGCTCAACGTAAAGGTAGAGCACTTATACAACCTTCTTGGTTGGTGATCCAAGGGAAGGAGCACTTATTCAGTTCTAGGTGGTGCACAAACTGTTAGTTGAAAACTGGTAACTAACTCATGCTGCCACAAAATATTAGTCACTGTATTTATATTCTTAGTCCGTTTAATTAAGTGCATGATGATAAATTATTCAGTAATTCATAAAGAAGTATTATTGGAGACTTTATAACTTTTTGATACATTTTGTAATTACATACGCAATAATGTTGTTCACTTACAGGGGGGGAGGCGCAAGAAATTGCGCAACTAGTTAAAAAAAAAAATTGTATTTAATCCATCCTCATTAACCTTATAATTAATATCCAGAATACTTAATTTTACTGACTTTTATTCAATGTTGGTTGTTAAAAGTGGGCTTCGTCTAAAAATTGTGGGTAATTTGTGCACCGGCCTGTTCTAACAACAAGATGGTTAACATTCTTCTTGGTACAAAGCTCAAGGGTGGTAAAAATATTTTATTTGGTCAAAGATTTGGGCTATATTAATTCAATAAAAAAATGAACAACTTTATGGTTGAGGGAAAGATAAGTTAGGTCTAATCTACTGCTAATATGACTTGGAACATTGCATCTTGATATCTTACTGATAAAAAGTATTGAGGGGAAAAAAACATCAATTTAAGTTGAACTAAAACTAAGGTAGCTGGTTGGTCCTATTGATATAGAAATAATAAAAATCAAGTTAGTTTGAGAAAAACAATGGCAAGCCTAAATTAATAATTTGCTAACCAATTTACTAAAATGTAAACCCAAGTAATGTGTATTATGTATTAGGGAAGTTTTTATCTAATACAGCCATTGTTTTATAAAAAAAAGGCACTTAATCAATCATTTTCACCCGCTTTGGTGGCCTCGTGGTCTAAGGTATAACTCTGGCAGTAGATTAGACTGTCAATGACATGGAGATCGAGGTTCGAATCTCAGTCGAGTGCACAAGTTTTTTTTTTTTTACAAAATTGTTGTCCATTATCCCTCCATACAAATTTGGGTACGTTTCCTCTCAATATAACCTGTACAGGTTGTATAATGTGTTAAAAAAACTAAATATAAGCAAATTTAAATAAAATTATAATAAAACTCTGTATGAATCTATTTCAGTAAATTTATGCACTTGTAACTTTTTAACAAACAAAATTGACAAACTCTTATCATTAAATGTTGGCTCAGCAGTAATAGCAAAACATTTTGGCACATCCGATAAACTAGGACTTACTTTCTTCTAGTACTCATAATAATTGAAGTATGTCTTATGTGTTTCTTCCATATAATGTTGACAACATGTTTCACCCTTTGTATCAAGTTTAGAACCGAGGATGTACCGACAATATCTGGTGATTATCACCAACCTCTACGATGATCAGCAGCAGTTGTTGATGTTTAGTTTTGTGTTGTAGGTCGGGAATCATATCACTGGAGGAGATGTGTATGCTCTGGTTCATGAGAACACGCTCATCAAACACAAAATGTTGTTGCCGCCTAGAGCTAAGGGAACAGTCACCTACATTGCTCCTCCAGGCAATTACACCGTGGACGTAAGTACGAGCTTGGCTCTACACTGAGTACATATATTTATCAATAGTTTCTTTATCTTATTTATTTAATTTAATGAACGATGGGACAGTGTTCAAGTTTAACTCAAGATTTTCAGAAACATTTCCACTTTTGGATAGCCAAGTGTTTATTTTATAAAGGTTCTATTCCTGCTCGGGTGATTTTTATTAAATAGTTTACCACTCAGTCCATGAAAATGCATGTACATTTCCTTTAAAGTCTACTTTTCTCATCCTTATTCCATTGGTATATTTAATGTATGAGTATAACCCTAACAGATACTAAGATCCTGTGTAAAATTTAATAAAAATCATAACTTATTCATAATTGACAACAAAGCTTAACTTGATCAGCCACAAAAAAACCTCTAAATGTGAGTATCAGCCCAATCTTTCTACTCATATACACAAAGTAGTTGTGTCAGATATTTCTTTACTCTTCCCAATAAAGCAGTTGATAGCAGGGAAGGCGAGTTTTTAAAGTTAGCTTTTATTGTCTGGTAATGAAGCCTATGTAAGTGAGCAGAGGCTGTGTTTTTCAGGACATTGTCCTTGAGACGGAGTTTGATGGTGACCGCTCCAAGTTCACCATGTTGCAAGTATGGCCCGTGAGACAACCTCGTCCCGTCACTGAGAAGCTCCCGGCTAATCACCCGCTGCTGTGCGGTCAGAGAGTGCTAGACTCTCTCTTCCCGTGAGTACATTTTGCCATCCCTGGGGTAAAAATAATGATTAAATGCCGTGTTCTTTGATTGCCACTTGCGTTGTTCCTCTTTTTTGACATGATAGTTTGATGTTTCCGGTTCACATCGAGATGGGGAAATAAATTATGCCAAACCAATACAGTTGATAAACATTGGGAGGAAGAAAGAAGGGCAAGGACTACTATTTCTAAAAAAAAAAAAAAATCCACTCAAAGTTTAATATTGAAAACAACAAAACTCTTTTAAAGTAATATTAGACTTGCCTGTTGATGAGCAGGAGCTGAGAGTTTGAATCCTGGTCAGGCCTACTGAGTGTATTTTCCTAAATGGTTTCCCACTTTTCTTCCATGCAAATTTGGGTACTAAAGTGCTTCCTCATCCCTGCCCAATTAGAGTAAATTATCATGTGTGACCTGAACAGTTAGTAAGGCGCGATGATAAAAATAATTTAGAATAGGATTGTTTATTTATTTTAGAGCTAAATACTTTGTTTGTATAGAACTTTATAAATAAATGTTAATGTATTCTCCCATGCATAGTAATTAGTTTACATATTTAACTATGGGTTTTAAACTAAAAAATCAGATCACCCAACTGCCCTATATCTAGACTATGTCCTCTAAATAAGGTCTCGAGACATAACATATGCTTATTCATATGTACAACCCTTATTAGAATTCACATAACATGATGCATTGTTTTAATAAGAGACTGAAATTGTCACTTTAGACGGCCAAATATTATTTATTTGCACCAATGTGTTCCTATTTCCGTAACTAGTACTGTAGAAATGTACAGTCTGTTGAATGAGTTACATTTGTTGTAGCTGTGTACAAGGTGGTACTACTGCGATTCCCGGAGCTTTTGGTTGTGGAAAAACTGTCATCTCTCAGTCTCTCTCAAAGTACTCAAACTCTGATGTCATCATCTATGTTGGTTGCGGTGAACGTGGTAATGAGATGTCTGAGGTATGACTGTTGTTAACATGTTCTTTAACATTTAATGTGCATGCATATTTTGAACAGACTGATTATATAAATCAACACACGACTCATCATGAACTGTTTACATCCGGTGGCCGGCCGGGTCATTTTAGTGAAATTCCTTTCTCTTTCCTATCAACATTATTCCTTCTTTGTGTTTCAATTTCTTTCCTCTCATTTGCATACTTGCAGTTATCTGCTCCTCTCTTCTCTTTCTTGGTATTCCTTGTAGTTTTTTCATACAAATTTCATCTCATCACTTATTATTCTTGGTGATATTTCCTTCCCCATTCTCATTACATGACATACCATCTCACTCTTGCTTCCTCTACCATCTTATGTACTCCCTGTACCTCCACTCTTAACCCAATAGTTTTATTCCTAATCCTCTTTCTCCTTGTGACTTAATAATCGACTTAATCCTTGAATATACAAAACAAATGACATAGAAAAGAGGGAAGCCCCTGCCCACTGGATTTTTTGGACCAATTTAAAAAAAATAATTAATTCTAGCCCTTAAAATAAGGAATGTTTATTGATTACTATTTTTTTAATAGTTGGAGATTTTTTTAAAGGGGTTATAACAATTTTGTTTAAATGGATAACCAAATTGGATATCTTCTCTGTTTTGCACAATAAATAGCAAGGGTGTAGAAAGGCCAGGACTCGGAGAAAAGGGTTTGAAACCCCCCCCCCTCCCACCCACCCCACTCCCCTCCAACATTTGATGTACCCGCCATAGTGGGGTCTGTATAAGAACTTTTATAGGCTAAAGGTACTGGTGTAGTTAAATTTTTAAATGGAACTTCCCTCTGTGAAAATGAGCCTCCTATGCCCTAGGACATATCCAGTCCCCCGGCTTTTGTTTCATTCTTGTTAAGGAGGAAGCCCTAATTTCATTAACAGAGCCTTAACTGGAATTTATTCTTGTACATTTAGAGTAGAACTCAGACACGATATCAACTGAGATAAGGTGGACTTTTTCTCTTTTGTGTGTTAATCTCAGCCTGGTTTTATCATCTTCCTTCACTGTCCCTGTTTCTTATAATTGTGTAGAATCAAACATATAAACAAACTTAGACTGTGAATGATTTACCTGTGTAGGTACTCAGAGATTTCCCAGAGCTATCGGTGGAAATTGATGGCCAGACAGAGTCTATCATGAAGAGGACAGCTCTGGTCGCTAACACCTCCAACATGCCTGTGGCGGCCCGAGAGGCCTCCATCTACACAGGTGATGATCACATGGCTCTGCTCTAACATTACATCATTGTTGGTCTTTTCATTTCAGGAAAAGCTGAATAAGTTTTTTAGGTTGAGAAAAAAATGTAAACTCTCAAAATGTATATAGCTTTAGACGCTATATATAATTTTAGGGATATGTGAAGCTTCGAAAATTCGACACAAACATCAGATTAGACTTCGCTCTGAAACTTCGTCAATAAAAATATTGACAGCAAAATACTCCATTTCAATTGTAGCCATTTGGAGCTATTTATACATTACAAATTAATATTCATATGGAAAAAATCTTAAGTAATTGAAATGTATGTTATGATAGTAACTTGATTTGTTCGGTTCAAATTGAAAAAGTGGACTTTTTGCATACCTTTAATAATTTACAACATGTTCAAATGTGGTAATATTTGACATTTTGAGCTAAGAATCAAATAGCCAAAGCTATTATTTATGATTTTAGTGAAGATTACTCCATCTAGATGTCATATTCTGCAAATTGAAAAATGACACCTGGACATAGGAATTGAACCCAGGACCTTTGGCTTAGTACGCCAAAGTCTCCCGAGTTTGATTCCCGTGTCCAAGTGTTATTTTTCAATTTTCAGAATTTTGAGCTAAGCTGATGAATCAAGCTATTATCACAATATGCAATTATATTACTGCAGATTTTTGTTGAGGGAACATTAATAATTTGTACTACGCTTCGTTTACCCTGCGAGTAAGGAAGATTTCCTAGTATTATTGCACTATGAAGAAGCCTATAAGATAGGACCAAAGTGTAATCCTTCAAGGTAAGACTGCCTAACAACAAAGAAAAAAACATTTGAACATTATTGTTTATTTTAGCTTTCAATATTTTTACTGGCGAAGATTTGTTAAAGCTGATTGTTTTTTTTCCTGGAGCTTTGTGTTCCTTTTCTCTGTGTGTAATTCTCTCTTTGTCTACTTGTCTAGGTATCACACTATCTGAATACTTCAGAGATATGGGTTACAACGTGTCAATGATGGCTGACTCCACATCACGTTGGGCCGAGGCTTTGCGAGAAATCTCTGGTCGTTTGGCTGAGATGCCTGCTGACAGGTTTGTATTAATGCACATTTATCTTTGCTTTAGTTCCAACTGCACATAAGTTCTCCATTTTACCTGACGGGAAATGAGTCTGACATTAATACTGCACCTAAGCCGGTATCTAGTATCTAAAGAAATGTATTCAAGGCAATAGAGCACTTTATTTGTAATTCTTAAACGCCAGAAACCAAGTGGACTTCATTACTAGGTGAACCTCTGTAGGCATAAAGAGGAGGGATGAATTACAAACAATACCATTTTTAGTAAGATCTTCCCTATTAAATTACATAATTTGCTTCACAAAGAGCCATTCTTCGCTCCTATATCAGCTACCTTTCATTTCCTGGGCATTTAGGTCCAAATTATCAACCAAAATATATGGATTTTTATACTTTTTAGAGTAGATAGTTTCAACTATGTTTATAAGTCTATATATGTATAGAATCATAGAAAATAGTTTTGTGTTCCAGTAAACACCAAATTCGTGTATTAAGAAATGTTTTATCGATATCTAAATTAAGTGCAATATTTATTGGCGATATCTCTACTACCTAGGAACCCCTTAAAATGATATATTTGAATGTTTCAGTGGCTACCCTGCATATTTGGGTGCACGTCTTGCATCATTCTATGAACGTGCTGGTCGTGTGAAGTGCCTGGGTAACCCAGACAGGGAAGGTTCGGTCAGTATCGTTGGAGCAGTGTCTCCCCCCGGTGGTGACTTCTCTGACCCTGTCACCTCCGCTACCCTGGGTATCGTGCAGGTGTTTTGGGGGCTGGATAAGAAGCTAGCACAGAGGAAACACTTCCCTCAATCAACTGGCTCATCTCTTACAGGTAACACACGAAGCCTTCAAAATAACTAATTCAATGTACAAAGAAAAGATAGCACTAAAAAGGCTGTGTTTAGTAAACATTGAAAGGACGATATAAGGATACTCATCAGAAAATTGTAAGCATTAAAGAAAGTTCACATTATTACACAATAAAACAAATCACAGTAATATTCATGGTATATCAGGAGCAAATGTATATTCTCATTCATCTTTACGTGCTCGGTGACTTGTTTTAATCGTGAGCTTTAAACCTAACATTTTTCTGATAAGCGTTTTGACCTTGCCCTTCCATCTTGTGATTGAAAGATCATTTAGTACACCGTATCGATCCTGTAAAAATAACTACAGCTAAACACAAAGATCTTGCTTGACATAATCCTTGATGAAATGAAGTGTCTTTGTCCTTATAACATGATCCCTAATATATTGTGTGTTGGTGTGAACAGCAAATACATGAGGGCCTTAGATGACTTCTACGACAAGAACTTTCCCGAGTTTGTGCCATTCCGTACCAAGGTGAAGGAGATTCTTCAGGAGGAAGAGGACTTGTCGAGATCGTGCAGCTGGTTGGCAAGGCTTCTCTGCCGAAACTGACAAGATCACACTAGAGGTGGCCAAGTTGCTCAAGGATGACTTCTTACAGCAAAACAGGTGCGCCTAACACCCAGAGACACAAAACATGTGCACAATATACAAAAACTACTGAAAAATATCTGTTTATTTGTTTTTGTGTCTTGTGAAATGATTAGGGACTGCGAGACTCGAAAATCCAAGAAAAAAATATTCTTGATCTCATCTTTACAGTTAAAAAATGAATCATGAAAATTCAAGAAATAAAAAACCGCAAATAAGGCTCTAAGAAATTAAAAAACCAAACCAGGAATTTATTATTTCCATTCATACTGTAATAACACAAAACTAGGTCGCTTGAATTCTCCCTCCAAAAACATTTGTTGAGAAAGGTTTTGTTTATAAATATTGTTTTTCAATATCAAACTTTGACATTTTAAGCTGTTTCACTATTGAATTAAATTATAAATGGTATTCATTCATTTTTGGGAAAAGAAGGTATAGGAAACGTGGATAGAAACATATAAAAGGGATGAACATAATATGGCTTTTACAATGAAAAAAACACAGTTCACTCTTTACATTGTTGCCATTAATTGCATTTAAAATGTGTATGCAGCTATATCTCAAGGGTTTGACAACCTAAAGCAAGGGCCAGCTCAAATGTAAAAAAGAAACTCTATAAACTTTATATTTACTTTAATAAACATAATTTAATTTTTTTTACTTGCAAAGGACGTCTCGTTCTCGATACTTTAAGTAAGACGCGATGCTAAAAAATTTATTAACGTGAATGGGACTCTTAAATGATTACAACTAATTTGAACTCTTGTTTCAGCTACTCTCAATATGATCGTTTCTGCCCCTTTTACAAAACTGTGGGTATGCTGAAGAACATGATAGCATTCTATGATATGTCGAGGCATGCAGTCGAGTCTACTGCGCAAAGTGAAAACAAAATTACGTGGAATGTCATTAGGGACGGCATGGGCAACATTCTGTACCAGCTTTCCTCTATGAAGTTCAAGGTAAATGCATGGAAACCAAAACTGGACAAATATAAAATACAATATAGTTTAGAAAAGCAAAAGATCAGTATTAGAAAATAATCAGAACTAAATTTATAAAACCATTGTAACTAGGGACGAAACCCTTGAATCCCAAGGATTTTAGTGGATTTAATTTTTAAAAAAATCTGTGTTAGAGCTCAAATAGCTGTTGAACACTAGGCAACAATCGCTGGCACTCTCATTGTTGAATTAGCAGGCAACCACCAGCAACTTCAATTGACCAGAAAAATTGGTACCTACCTAACGTAGTACACAAAAAAATTGGTCAGTTGTGATGGGATTACAAGAATGTGGCTATTTTTATGTTTTTCATTATGAAAGGGTGAAGGGAAATCACAAGACTAGTGCGGCTATTTTAGTGATAGATTAGAAAAGGCTTTCTTCTATAACACCTGCACAGTATTTGAGTAGAAAGAAAACTCCATGGTATCAGTCCTCAATCGAGACCAACTGAGTGGCCAACGTCTAGGCGAATATAGTGTTATATGGCCAGCACAAAAAACTCTCCGTTAATTAATTTTAGTCTTCTAGACCAAAGCCGTTACTTTTTCATTCTAATAACTCATTTGTCCTCACGAGGTTTAGTTGACACCTTTCCAGTCCCACAGCTTTACAGAAAATCTGGAGGGCTAGAATCAAACACTAGATAACCCAATAGAAAAGATAGCCTTCCGTATCGTGAACAAAATTCAACAGAGAAATAGTGTTTGGAACCTCTTGGGAGACTTTCTGGCGATTGTTTTGTGTGAATGAAACAATATAAACACATGATTAACCGAGTAGTAGCTCGGTTCCTTTGTATGAAACCCCCAATTTAGCTTTGTGCTAATAAACAGAGCGATAGTTGCCTAGTGTGAAATGGTTCATTGGTGGTTCAACCCCAACATAATTTCTATTAGAAACCTTAACCAGATACCAGATTATTAATGTAACACACAATATTCATTTTGAATTGGGAAAACTTGCTTCACACACCTGTACTAACTACAATCAATATATTCTTTAGAAAACTCTAGATCATTAAGTAATGTTATGTTTGTTTATGTGTGACTTAAATAGGATCCGGTTAAGGATGGTGAGGCGAAGATCAAGGCTGATTATGAACAACTGTACGAAGACATCCAGCAGGCATTCCGTAACTTAGAGGACTAACTGACTCCTGAGGTCCTGCCCTGGAAGAATACTCCTGCCGAGAGAGGAATGGGAACTACCCTGTAGAAATGTGACACTAAATGTACAAGTTTGTTGAGAAAGACCTTTCCATATAATGTTAACAATTTCTCACACATTTTTTGTGTGCTGATATGTCAAGTTTACTGACTTTTTATTCAGTATTAATCCTTTTCGGTTATTTTATTTTGTAGCATTGTTTTAAATTATACATTCATTCACTGTAGATATTTTATAATGCAGAAATGTTGTGCACTATTTTATTGTACCATTGTTTAATTTTGTTAAGGTATCTCAACAAATTTGGGCTTTGCTCGTTTGATTCTTTTGAAGAATGCTGGGTCCCTCCTTTAGTACTTCCTGTAGATAAATTTTATGTTTTGATGTACATACAGTTGATTGTAGTCTCTAACTGTCTAGCTCCTATACTTAACTCCCCGTTTTCACTGTCATCTTATTGAAGTGATGTGTTATTTGTGTACACTGGTCACTGTTGGGTGGAGGTTAAAGGTTGTTTCACTCCAATGTCTCGTACCTCTCTTTGTCTTCTTGCAAGGTACCCTCCCCGTAAGCGTGCCCGGTTCCTATTGTGGTAGTTTTCATTTGCTAGTACAATGAAAGTACTTTTATACAAACCACACATTTCCTTTTAAGTTTCTTAATTGACAACTTTGTACAAGATTTCCTTTATTTTGCATTCCAGAAGTAAGACAAAATACTCTCAAATTGCAGTTCGATAAAAGATTTTATATGATTGCCGAATGAAATTATAATTTTTTGTGAAATATGTTTCCCTCCTTTTTACCATTTCTTGTCCCCAACTCTGAAGGTATTTGTTGTACACAAGAGCGGATGGTGCTTGTGGATTAGGCCTATATTTAGTCAACAGTTGTAGTGCATTATTGCGACATCACAGTATTAATCTTTATATTTAGCTGGTGTAAATAGTTTAAATCATGAGAGTATGATGTCCTGTGATGGTAAAAAGTAGGACAACATAGTAGATCCTTCAACCTTTTCTTTGTGCCGCTGTCACATTAAATCCTCAACTGTTTTCAGGAGTCAGCCGTATTTTTGTGGAAAGTGCAATTTTAAAGTTTGTGTATACTGTAAAAAAAAATAGATATATAAGATTACATGAAATAATTTCTTTTTTGAATCTGTAAGAATGAATTCCTAATTATTTATTGTAAATTTCAGATTTTAATAAATGTTTAATTCGATTCAAAATATTAATAATTCAGGACAATAATTCATATAGAAATTGAAGGTAGATGTTACCTTAGAAAGTTGTATTGTTAAACCTGCTGGCAGTGTTACATTGTAAAAAATGTGATTTCATAAACATTCCTCATCAAATTAAGAATAGTTTTTTTGTTATCTCTTTCAGTTTGTAGTTGTGAATCATGAAACTATAAAATCTTCGAGTCTTTGTGTTAAAAACTACACTTATCTTTTTATTTTACATTTTGGTTGTCATCTGTACATACACTCATTAAACTAACAATAGAATTATGTTAATGTAGAAAGAAGTTAATAAATATAAAAATTGTAATTGAGTCAATTTATGTATAATTGTCAATACAAATTAGTTGGGATAAATATGAATCTTGGAAAAAATTATAAAAATCAGAGGAAATAAAATAATACAATATGTTAACATTCTAAGCTATAACATTCAGTAAGTGTTAAATTACTGGTTTGGGTTTGTTGTTAAGTTCATTTTAAGTATTATAATTGGTTCTGAACCACCAATAAGCAGTATTAGAGCTATGACAAATTTCACATGAAAAATTGAAAAAATAATTTTTTTTAAGGATTCGAGGGCCCATTTCTACAAATTATCACAGCCAAGTAAAAACGGTATACACCATCAGATAATTCAGTAGTCAGCAACCTGTGGCTGGAACTATAGAACAACCAGCTATTATACCCCGGTTTTGGTTGGACGGAGAATTCCAGAAAATCAAACATATTACTTTAGTGTCAACATTGATAAAATTTTACCATATTAGTGTTATTTTATAGGTATTGATAATATCCATCAAGAGTTCCAGCTCAATATAACATGACTTGATGAATTAATATATTAAAATTGCTTTATTAGCATTAGTATTTACAAAATACTATTCTTATCAAAATTTGCCTATAGTCAATTTATCAGTTTATTGGATTCAATTTCTTGAAATAACAAACTATTGCTGAGAAATTTAGTTTGGAGAGCTTGTTCCAAATAAATTTTAAACATTTTAAAATCCAAATAGTGTTTACCAATAAATTAAAAATAAGCCACAAAAGACTTTTTATATTTTAAATAGCATGTCACGTACGGCCCCTTAAAAATAGCCTAATTAAAACTTTAAAACTCTGGCTTCGAGGTCCACCTATGTTAAAAATTTCAGATCTCTGCGTCCATAGATTTGGCTGGGCATCGCACACAAACACTTTTATCATATTTGTAAGAAGGTAAAGGAAGATGGATGGAAAGGAATGAACACGATATGGCCTTTACAATGAAAATAACAGTCCACACCTTTCACTGCTGCCATTGGACAAAAGAAAATAGATCATCACCGCCCAATCCCCGACCTAGGTTTCATTCTATCAGAACTCATCAGGAGGAGCGTGAAACGCACAACACAACTTCCTAAAAGGGAGGGGGGCAGAGAAAATTGTAAAGAATGATACAAAGATAGGAACATGTAAAAGGTATAACATAAAGGACAAGAACACGAAAAGGACACACTGCCTTTTATCATTATAGATTAATAAAAATAAATGTGCCCGTGTGACTAATAAGTAATTATTATTGGTTGAATTTTGTTTAATTTCAATCATTTTCACTGAATATTTGAATGCATTAAAGATATTCTCACTTTTTAGAAGGTTTAAAAAAAAGAGGTGACAATTCATACTTTTATTTAGATGTTTCATTTAAATAGATTTTGATGTAGATTCCTATATTTGAGTGAGCCTTTTAGGTCCAAATTCATATTAACTTTGCTGCAAAATAAGTAGACATGTTTGATCCAAACAAGATAACTAGAAAACTTAGGTCAACTTAAAGAACACTCATTAAAAAGTGGAATTTTTTATTGAATAAAACCGCATAATTTTAAATGAACCTCGAATACAAATCGGTTATTTTTATTAATTTATTTTGAAAGTGGTGTTTTATATTTAACTATTGACAAGTGTGCACAAAATAAAAAAAAAACAATTTTTTTACAAGTCATAAATGATCTCTAGAATGACACCACTTTAGAGGTTCTTTAATTTAACACACCTTCACTCCCCCCTCCATGTATGGCTCGCTAACAGGGTGATCTAGCAATAATTGGAGGACCCTTGTACCGAAAAATAGCAGGCTTCCTGCTTACCAATTTTCATCACATGTAGGTGTACACAAATATCGCAGTTTAAAGTCTAAATAGCTGTCGTCGCTAAATATTTCCACCATCAAGATTCTCAGTCCATCCATTACCTTATGTTTTTATTTCTTGTGTGTTAATACAAATTTGAAAATAAATAAAACTGGTAAACAACCACTATTCCGTGGTAGGAAAGATTATGGTAAAAAAATGACAAGTTTTTCCATACACTGCACCATTTTAGATATTAAACAAGACTTTGAATTGAAGTGTACGCTGAATCTAATCAAATAAATGAAGGAAATGCAACCCAAGTTTGCTTGAAGAATTCAATATTTTCACAGGTTTTAAATTACAGTTCTATTAGTTTTATCAAATATATATAAATTATACAATATATACATTTTACAGTATCATACAACATTGGGCTTTTAGGGTAACACACATGTAATTAAACTTTCAATATCCATCATTTCTATTGAACACACCTGTCGCTGGCCCGTTCCTTTCCCGAATCTCGTTATTTTACCATTTAACTCATTTCCTGCCCCAAAATAAAGTAATTCCCGTCCATCCTTAATTAAATGTCGATCCTGGTAAACTTGTCGGTGTCAGGTATCAGCTCTGACCTGTTTTCACTTTGTGCGGTCCCATCTGTTGACACAGATCAAGATCAGCGCTAGTAATCAGAAAACCTGCTTTCATTGTGTACTCACCTTTACTCCCATATTTTCAAACCACAGAATATGGCAGAGAAGAATATATCTGTCCTCTAAATCCTTCAAACTCTTTCTATGCTAATCCTAACAAATAACTTGCCAGACCGAGCACAATGAGTAAGTCATGTGCTTCACAACTTATTTCTCTTTCTAAAAACTTCGAATACACCCCCTACTACCAAGCTTGCTACAGAATAAAGAAGACATCAGCAGTAAGTGCATTTTGTTCCCCTGACCAAAACTTTTAGGGAAATAGCCAATCCTGCTTGACATAAAGGAATTTATAAATTCCAGAGCATTAAGTATGCTGTTCACCCCTAGATTTACCAGTATTGATGCTAATGGAGATATCAGAAATTGATCGGATTATCAAATTTAGATACCGGTACTCATAATAAAGTTTGACATTACTATTATTATTAGCACCGGTTATACGCACTTACGCTAATGTGTAATGGTAGGGTGATTGTGAGATGAAATGAAGGACCTACAGTTTAACGTGGAATCCGAACCACGGTGGTGGCCTGGCATTCCCTACATTCACAAGATGTCTTGTCAGAGGTGAAGGAAGGGTTTAGCAATCAGATAAATCTGTGCTAGGACAGAGGATTGAACCCCGGCCGCCAGCATAGAAGTCCGACACCTTACCCCTAGACCCCAGGTCACCCTTTGACATTACTAAGCTTAAAATATTTTAAACTATTTCCATTTGTCCTCTGATTGTAAATGTGATCAATTTAAAGATGAATAAAAAATGGTTGAGAAGGATTTATTTATTTAATAAACTTAATTTCTTAAATGATTTGGTTTTAATTATCACATTTTGAATTTGTCTCTGTAGATTAAAAAAATATATATATTATTTTCAAGACATTTTTATGCCTAGAACCAGACTCCTAATACCGGTAATTCTGCAATAATCTGAAATTTCTTTAGTCAACCTAAATTTGTTACTGCAAAGTGAACAAATAAAACTACAAGGGTACTGGATAGTATTCATTCAGTCTTAAACCAATATTACATAATTTACACAATAATACCACATGTTATATATTATATAAATAAAGATATTTTTACTTCATTATTAACAATTCAATAAGATAACACATTATACAAGGGAAAAATAATATTCAGCGAGAACTTGCATGATTTTTTGGCAGTCTACCAACATAATATTAGAGTTGAATTGTTCTTTCAAACACTTTGTGCCTGAAATCTGATCATTGTGGACTTGAGTCATTTCAGTTTCCTAAAGTTGTGACTCAAGAATCTACTACAGTGACTGCGATAGGAGGGATAAACCTCCAGGTGTGACTGATGTCACTGACTAGTGAAGAACACTGTATATCCACCTTGTACTGGCCCGGAGTAAAGAACACGACGCAACACTCGTGCTTGGCTCCCCCTTGCTCTTTCAACTGGAAATATTGCAATGTAATGTTGAATTATGGATTGCACATAACATCAAGAGTTTAATTTTGATAATTAATAAGACAAGACAATGAAAAATATTATGTTTAGAGTTTTTATTATGAAAATATGTTCTTAAATTTATGATTTATGAATTTTCTGCATATTTTGAAACTTTTTACATCCAAAACTGTTTCTGTCCTGGGTCAGTTTTTTTCTATTCACACCATATATTTTCCAATACCGGCTTGCTAGGTCTGTCATAGCTACATTTTTATGAAACTAATCAAACTAAATGTCACAGTGGGTACTATACAAGGTTCAATATATAATAATAATAAAAAAATGTTTGATGATGGAACAAAACATTATATATTGCATAGCGATGTAGGATAAAATATTAAATATAATTATTTAAAAAAACTTAATACAAAAATGTATCATATAAGCTGATGAATTAAGTAACCATCACAACATTTAATTTATTTTGTTTATATTCTTGTAATGGAAATATTAATTTGTGATTTACATATAATCACAAAATTATGTGTAATTTAATTTTAAATAGTTATATTGGCAAAGCTTCATGATTTTTGAATCTTGAATTTTCTTTTGTATCGAAGTCGACGTTATCAAAGCTTTACACACCCTTAATTGGCATTTTTTTGTAATGCTAGTCACTAGTTAATTGTAATGTACTGCAAATCATTTATAACCTTACTTAATAATTTATGTATTCTATTATCTGATTTAAAAAACCAAGCAGTTGTTAGCGACGGTAGTGCCAACATATGTGCATAGAGGGTGTCATGTGGTCAGCGCAATGAACCCTTTTTATTCAAGTAGCTCCTCATTTGTTCTCACGAGGCTGAGTTTGACCCCGTTCTACACCCATTGCGTCACAGAAAAATCTGGATGTGCTAGGGATTTAACCCAGGACCTCTGGATCTGTAGCCAGGAATTCTGACCACTAGACCACAGAGGTGCTCTTTTGATTCAAGCAACAGAAAAAAAAAGTTGTCACGTTAAATTAAAACCCGGTAGTTTTTTCCACAATATGATGATGAATGCTCCATAGGGGCCTACCTTGCTCCTCTCCCATGCCCTCAAAATAATTATTTCTTTGAGTTAATTTAAGTCTTCGCTATAGAATAAGGAGGAAAATCTAATGATGATAAATAATCTAGTTTTTTTATTATCTCCTACAAGCACAACCTGCAACGTTCTGACTGAGAAATGTGTCTGACCTCCGGTACAATGACCTTGGTGGCTCCAGCGCTGGCCATGCGAGTCTCCAGCCGGTAGTTGTTCACACCGTTCTGATGGTCCTGATAGAACTGCACCTCAATCATGACCTGCAGGAGTGCACGCTCCAGGAAGTTGTGAACGCACACGCTCAGTTGCAGACTCTGACCTGCTAGTACGTTGAGCTCCTCCTGGGGTTTCACCGCCCGAGAGTTCACACACACATCTAAAATACACAACATACAGAGTGCCCTAAAATTCTCTTTACAACCATTTTAGCAGTATTTGGATTATCGCCTGGATGCTTTGTGAATCGTGTAGCTACACTAATTTAGTAAAAAATACATTTGGATTTTCGGTGTCTACATTTCCTTAATTAGTCAGTGTTAAGTATTTCATTTAGTATCAAATAAGTTATATTTACATAGTCATCAGCCTTGTGAACCGTTTCCAGCCTGCGACTGGGTCAGTTTTGTAAAACACCTCCCTCCCCCTTTGTCCTTACAACATTATTCCAACTTTACTCTAGTTCACTCTTCTCTTCTCACTTGCATACTTGCTGTTATCTGCTCCTCCCAGCTCTTCCTTCGTTTCCATTATGGTCTTTTTCCTACATTCTTCATCTCCATCACTCCTTGGGATTAATTCCTTTCCCAGTCTCGGTAAAGACACATAATAACAATGGAAAAGAAAAGACTCTCGAAGAGAATAATGGAGTCGAAGTATGTAGGAAAAAGACCGTACGGGAGAGCAAACAATAACAAGTGTGTGAGTGAGAGGAGAAGAAAGGACAAGAGTAAGGGAGGAAGAACGGTGGAAAGACAGAGTAAGTGAACTGACCCGGCCCCAGGACGTAACATGGTCAAGTTTTCCCTGCCGAGACGTCCAGGTAAGTTAGTTTAGGCGAGTGATGAACGCTAACGTGTGTGATGAAGCGTACTGACCCCATTGCAGCGGTGACATTCTGACCAGATCCAGCATGTCCGGCGAGAGCGACAAACCGCGCAGAGGTAGACGACCTGACCTATTGGACACAGGAATGTTCCAGCGTAGATCCACCAGAGATGCTATGTGCTCACTGCACACCGTGTCCAGTTCCATGCGATCTTCAGTGGAGAGTGCGCCACCGGCGTGATAGAGCTGAGAAAGTTATATTCAGTTATTATATTTAGATCGAGTACCATAACCGGTGAGCACACAGTTTGATGCGAGATTTATAACAAATTTTCTAATTAGAGATGTGTAAAGTTCGAAAACATAAACTTTGCTTTGAGTTTTCTTCAGCTTTGAATTTGATTTGAAATTAAAATTCCAAATTCAACAATTACAAAGTTTCAAGAATAAAAACATTTTTAAGTTATAAGAAGAAATGAAGATAGAAGTGTTTCTAGCCAGGCCTAACCTAACTATCTTTTCAGGTTGGCTTCCTTAACTATTATCTACTTTACATAAATATTAAATAATTACATTACAGTTATATTAAGTAATAATTTAATTTATCATTTTAAGATGAAATATATTAACGATGGTTGTGGTATAATATTTTGTAAAATATGTTTGATTTCTGAAGTTATATAATCACGAAACACATAATATTATTTTCCAACATTAATTTTTTTTCCCATGTCTTACTACCTGGTCAAGTTATAGGAATATATAATAATTACTCCAATGGGGTAGGGATGAGGAAGGAAGCATTTTATAGCTAATATACTTGCATTTGCTTGGAAGGAGAGTGGGAAACCAACTAGCAAAAACTACCCTCACTATACCTGACCAAGATTTTAACCCCAATCTCCCTGTCATAAGCAAACCTGTCTTAAGACAAGAATGATGCCTTAAACCTTTGTGCCACTGAGTCGGGTTATGGCGAAGTATTTAAGATAAACTTCGTCGCTCTCATAGATGATGATAATTTATATATCAGTAAATTAGGAAAGTCTCTCAATAAGTGGGAATGATATTTTTGATAAATGTGCGTACAGTTCTCACGTTATTCTTTCAGAGACGTTAAGTTTACACACACGGTGATACCGACCATGAAATCAAAAGCAAGCGCCGGTTACTGCTCTGATGTCTCATACCTTGGTGAGTTTGGACAGCGGACAGCGGTCAACAGGTACAGGTATGCGGCAGGACTCCAGTCCCTCGATGAGAATGAATTTAGAAGGGGTATAGTGGAGCTCCAGTTCCTCTGAGGTCAAATTGGCCACGTCTAGCACCAGGTAAAACTGGGAACTTCTGCAATGGGTGTGCGGGAGAAATTAATATGTATATTTAAACAAATAAAACAGTACTATTTTTATTAATCACCAAAGACAGTTCATAATGAATTTAACAACTTAACAAAACTCTTAGTAAACGAAATATTAATTATATTGCAATCTCAATGTTGAAAAAATATATCTTTAAGAGGCAGCCATTAACTCCAAGTCCAATTACAGCAATGTAAATCATGAACTTTTTTTCCTCATTGTCTAAGGTAATAAACGTGCACTTTCTGAACTGACTGAATTTACATGAGAATTTCTATGAGCAAGAGTAAAAAGACCTACCAATTTTGCTGAAAAAGATATTCTTACAAACCCTCCAGGGTTCTTTTACATGCCACAATCAACATGGAACTGATGGATTTACTTTCCCTTCGAAGGAAGATGTGCTATAGATTTATATCGTTAAAAAAATTCTGTTGATACTGACTGTGTTTTAACCCACGATCATCAGGTTCTGAGGCGAGCACTTTAGTCCAAGAATACTTAGGTGAAAGCCAAAGGAAGAGAACTCACGTCTCGGCAGGAAGGACATCCCAGTTGGTGATCTGCACAGAGGGAACCATCTCTAGAGTGAGTGCCACGGAACTCACTCGACAGTACCCAGAACGCTGAGCTGCGCCACCAGAGTAGCTCAGATTGAGGTGACCTTCAAGCAGCTGACACAGAACAAGGAAACTTCCAATAACACTATTTTGACTAAGAATATGCACGTACAAGAAAAATTTGAGCTCGAGTCGAGTTTTAGTTTTAGTTTTTTTTAAACGAATATATTAAAAAAGAACTCGACATTTTTGAAGATTCATACATCCCTACTTATTGAAGTTATCATAATGAAAGTTAAAGGTAATTAAATCACAGTAAAAAATGTCACTTATTTTAGATCACATTGAAAGGAGGTCAGAAGTTCCAGGCCTACACACAGAAAACTGTAGGCCTCAAAGTTTCCAATTAAAACAATAATACAGTAGTTTACGGGCACGGGGCACATCGGGCTTATGTGGAAGAAGATACGAGAAAGGTGGATATAATACATTAAAAAAAGGGATGTATGATGTGTTGTGTTTCAATTGTGAATTTTAAGGGCCACATTTTTCCGTTAAGTTTGTAGTCGTTGCCCTTCTATCCCACTTTCGGTGTTTATTAAAGAAATTAATGAGAATTTGAGAGTGTACCATGTCCTGGTTACCTTTGCCGAAGAAGGGCTCGAGAACTTGGCCAGAGGAAGATGAGAGGATGCAAGACTGCTGTGAGACCTGCCACTGCTCCCAGATCTGCAACCAAAATATTACTTGGACATACATTTGCCGCGAGTACATAAAACACAACTTAGTAAGAAGTATTCAGACAAAGGAAAAATGGCGCCAACAGCTGTATTAAATTAAACATTGAAAAGAGGATTTAAAAAAAGGCAAGCCCGTACCACTTACCAGAAAACTGTAGGCCTCAAAGTTCACAATTAAAACACAACAAAACAGATAATTATAAAATTTTCTGGATCTAACAGTCCCCTTCTTCAGCAGAAGAGAGTAAAACCCAGACTGGCCTATGACAACATGGCCACTTAGATACCGTTGTTGCCCATTTATTGATTCTTAAAGAAGTGACCTAAGTGTGCTATGTTGGGTCTGATCTGAAGAAGTATCCCAGATATAGAATCAAAAAACAAAAATCAAAGTCGGAGGTTACAGATGACATACATTCAACATCAAAGTTTTCAGAACTTTGCACACCTCTATAAGACAATAGAATGAATATAATAGAAGTTATAAATGATGATTACACTTGTTTTTTTCTAAGAGTACAGTAACTTACGACATTGAAAGTAACATGCCCATACAGAGAGTGTATTTTCAAAGACCAACCCTCACCTAATGGAAGGTGTTAATTCCGCCCTTCTGTCCAGACTAAGTGGGAGAGAGCTTGGACCCGACATCAAACTGCCAAAGGGTAGGCTGCTTGCATCTACAACATAAATTCATGTTTCCCATCTCTGTCGCATTTAAGTATTTATAAAGATCTGCTTTTTGTTAGCATTGTGTTTTACTACCTGTTCAGGTTAATGCATATATACTATTTAAGCTAATGAGTTAGGACTGAGGGAGTTTTGAATTTAGAAGCCATGTAGACACATTTGCATGGAGGAAGAGTGGAAAACTATTGCTTTTTTATTAAAATATTTACCTCTATAGTAATCCAACACCTTAGCTCAGTCGGTAGCATGTCTGTCTATTGAGCTAATAGTCCCGAATTCAATTCTCGGTATGGCCAAAAAATGTATCATAGTTGAAATGTGGGTTTACCCTTTCACAGTGTTGGATTAACAGCCGGGGGACTGGATGTTGTGTCGGTTCTAGTCTTAAGTTAGATTATAAGGCATATGAAGCTACGACAGGCCTAGCAAGCCAGTAGTGGAAAATATATGGCTTGAATAATAGAACTTACCCAGGCCATAGGCTGGAAACAGTAATGGATGTAAAACTAGCTATAGAAGTCAGCATCAATAGCATTTCACTTGATTGTTAATAATAGACAAGACTTGGATGTATGATTGTTAGACTCTTAATGTTATTTTATAAGTAAATCACATTACTTGAGGTATGGGTACATAAAAGTAATTTTACTAGTGTTTGTGACTGTCATTTATGGTTCTTACCACCAGAATCTTACAATAGTAATATGTGTTATGGTCACCTAGACTGGATAATCAGTGATGGATCGTATCTCGCCAGGTAAACACAGATTGATCTTCTACTTTTCCTAGCACTGTGTCTTACTGACCATGAAAATACCATGATAATAGGTTAGGAATGAGGAAGGTTTAATTTAGAGGAAGTGTATCCACATGTGTGTTCAGAGAGAGAGAGTAGGAAAAACCACCCTCAGTACACTCGACTAGGATTGAACCAATATCTCCATGTCATCGGCAGTCTGGTCTATTGCAAGAGTAGCGCATTAGACCATGCAACCACCGAAGTGGGATTCCACATGTTTACCGCTGTGGTTTTCTCATTGCTCTATATGCTAATGGAGGTACATTTCCTGTAAGCAACTTTTCACTCCATACTCTTGTATTAAGTTGTTAATAACCTTTCTATTGAATGTACTAATAAATAAAAAAATATTTTAAAATCATACAATGAAACCGACTTTAAAAAAGAGCTTTGGTGATGGTAGTCGTGTACACAACCTTTTAGTTGGAAAACCTGAAGAAACAATACCCCTTGATAGGCCGCGGCATTGACATGATGCTAATGTTAAACCGAATTTGAAGGACGTTGGGGATTGGATGGAAGTGTCTCTGGAGAGGGTTGAATAGCGAGCTGATGTTCTGGCAGCTATGGCCTTTCAAGTTCCTTGAGGCCAGAGAAGCTTGCGTTTTGAAGAAATGTACCCATATTTGCATGAAGGGAGATTGTAAAATCATTTAGGAAAAAACACCCTCAATACACCAGATCCATATTCAAACCCTAATCTCCCAGTGATCAGCAGTCCAGTCTACTGCGAGAGTTATGAGTCTGTTAATGAAGCGATACTGACCGTGTTCAAAGTAGCTGGTAGGTGCCAAGAACTCGTGCATCGAGTTCAAGTAGAGTGTGAAGCTGGCCGACGCCCCTGGTAGTAAGGGAAGCTGCGCCTGCAAGTTATCGTGGCTCCACTGGAACACTTGCGAGGAGTCGAACCCACTCTCCACACTCACCTCCAACAAGTCCACAGGGGTAGTCCCCACGTTGTTGAGCACAACACTGCACTCTGCACTGCGATACAATGTATGCCGGGTTACGATTCATTAGTTAATTAACGTGAATAAATAAATAGAGTAATGTAGAAAATGAAGCAGAAATAAAATTAAAGAGCATTGAAATATTTACAGAAACTTTAATATTTCGATAATACATGCCAGTTTTCTAAGCAAGTGTTTTTTTTCTCACTAGAACTTGTGCTTTCTTGATATTTTTATCATCATGATCAGCTTCCAGCCACTGTCTGGGTCTGTTTGGAACATGAGCCTCTCCAACACCTCCTTCTCCCCTCCCTTCTTCTGTAAATATTGGTAGGTAACAGCCTAAGAGACATTGTAGAGCCCTCCTTTGCACTGGTCTGACATATCCCTGCTCCAAATCTCACACTTCTGCTTGCCTACCTCCCTCTCTTTCTGATTTCTTTTCTGTTCCTTCCATTTTCCTTTCTCGAACACCCCCGTGTATTTAAGACATTCTATTATCTTCAACTAATCTCCTACAGTTGTACCAGTTGTGCAACTGTCTCTCTTACATTAAACCTCGTTCCATACCGCTCCACCCCTTCATCCCACGCATGCAACTGCTCTTGAACTTCTTTCTCCCCGTTGGTTTGTTCCATCAGTTCATCCCTAAACAGCATTGCTTTTCATAATTCCCTCCCCAATTCTTTCTACCACTTCCTTGTTTCAGACCACCATTTCTTAATTCAAATCACTCTGACTTCTCTCTCCCCTCACACCTTCACACAGACCACACTCCTCTTGATTAATAACATCACTACCATAGTACCATAGTTGTGTATTCTATCCATCACTACCTTTCTCCTGCGTACAGCGAGATACATGAAGCTATGTCACTTGGAGACAACTGTTTGGGGAGAGACGTTGACACCTACAACAGAGGGGCAGACGTATGGTCACAGATTACTGAGAGAAAAGTGTCAAATTCTAAATAAATATCTGCCCAAAATACGACCTTAAAGGATGGCATGTGACCTGGAATAACTTAACACAAAGATAAGACTCCTCTTGAGGAAATAGCTAAGTCTGCAATTGCAAGGATTTTTAGAGAAAAGCATTTTTGAAAATGTATAAAAATAATTGTTGCACACAAATTGTTAGTGGTGTGCAAGTAGGAATTTATTCCTTCGAGTTGGGTTTGATTGAAAACATAGTGTTTATTTTGAGTTTGAGTAAAAGGTATGAAGAAATGCTTGTACTAGAAATATTTTAGGTTGAGTTTTTGTAATAACTTCATGCATAGATCATAAGCATAAACATACATTTTCATAGAACAATTTTTTTTTTGTCAAAAAAGTTATGATCACAAAAATTTATATTTTTAAATAAATTTAATTTAATTGTTCAAGTTTTTTTTTACTCAGACAAAAAAAAATTGAAGGCCTGTATTTGCAATGAAATAGTATATTTAAATTAAATTAAATTAATTAAACACTTGAAATTTTTAGCTAAAATAAAAAATTCCAAGTACTCACACTTTTCGACTTTTGTAAAACTCTTAGTCGATTTCAAACAACAATTTAAACTTGACTTTAACAAGTATTTTCTATTATTTGCACATCCATACAAATTATCACAAAAATTATCTTCAACATGTGAGATTCAAGAGACAAGTCTTTAGTCCCGTGCTCTTGTTGAATTTCCACCTCAGTTTCATAAACTACATGAGCTCTGATATAGCTATGGAAAGCTGTGGATTTGTGCCGTGTGTTTACCTGCAAGAGGGGAAGGGTCGGAATGACTTCCACCGTGTAGTGAGGGTGGGGGAATCCTGGCATGTGTCGAAGTCGGCAGTTAGACTTTACTCCCAGTGTGTGTGTCGAGTAGCCTAGAACAAATGTTTGAAAAACAGCTCAGCCCAAATAACTGTCACTACATTACACAGTTGACTTGATTTACTTTATATACTAATATTATAAGTCAAAAAATCACATAGCTTATGAATCATGTCTTTAAACTGGCCATTTACTAAAAATATGTGACAAGCATTTGATGAATTTGTTATAATGTGCTGGAACTATTTTAATATGTTTTTACAGTTTTCTAAACATCAATTAATCATGTATCCTTCCTTAGATATTACATTCAAACTCTTTGAAATATTATCATAATAAGCCTAAAATAAATTAATTAATTCAGATTTGAGCATCTTTTTCAAATAAAATATTTGATTTTTTTTCCTACCCTTTTTTTTAAAGTATGGGATTTGACTAGGATCAGATTTAAAATTGAAAACTATGGATTAGCACAGGCTTATTAATTATGCTTATATAATAAACAAGTCAACAGTATAATTTATGGGGAAATGTACATGCATCAGTGTGTGAGAGCATTTAGGAAAAAACAGCCTCAGTACGCCTTGACAGGGTTTTGAACCACAATCCTTGTGCCAATGGCAATACAGTCCAACAGGAAAATGATTCATTTGGCCATGCAACCCTCAATGCAGGTAATATTATTTATATGAGATTGTAGGATCTCATCAAACAAATATGACCATCGCAACAGAATACAATAATTATAACTCTGATATTCTCCATCACATTGTGACATCACCCAAGAATCACGGCAAGTAGTGTGTGTGTGTGCACTGACCTTGAATTTGCAACTCTCCAACCTCTTTGGGCACCCCTGACAAGGTGACAGTGTGAGGACCAGAATCGGGTGGCAGGGAAAGCGACGAGGGGAGACTTTCAAACACGACACCACTAGTGACCAACCTCTGAAAAGTAAATAAAATAACTAGTTTACAGAGAAGAGATTCTAACTATATAGTATGAGGAACTTAACATACTATTGTTCTCTACATTTGGCAATAATGCAGCCAAGCATCTTGAGTGTTCAGTGGAGCATCGGCCAGCTGTTCTGATTTTTATGCTCAGCATTAAGGTGTTCAGCCAAGATATGACAAAATAAACTTAAATCAATAGGATTTTGTATGTCAGAGTAACACGAAATATAACATTACAAACAATTGTAAAATAAAACATTTTCCAATTAATTTTAATGCATAAAGTAATATAAATAACCACAATATAATATTTTTTCAAGCATAAACAGTTAAAAGAAAATATTCGAGCTTTGATTCAACTTCGAGAATATATTATTTATTCAATTCGAGTTCGCTTCGAATTTAAAAAGTGGACTTCACACACCTCTAATGAAAGATGATACAGGTTAACGATATAATGTACCAACATAATGTTTTATAATACACGTGTAGACCTTGACCTTGACAATGTTTATCAAGTTTATTTTATACTTATTAAATATTGCCACTTCCAAAAAAATTGTTAGCAGCAAGTTCTAGGGTGCTGACAAAACAAGAATGGTGATTGTAGCAATATTTTTGAACTTTTGTGGCACAACCTCATCCACAAGTAACAATATTTCCATTTGACTATAATGTCCTATGGTAGCTCCTTCCAGCTGTTGGGAAAACACATTCCAGAACAGATTTGAAAGTTACATCGATAACATGAACTTGTCATTGCGTCTCGCTACCAGTTCATGTTATACACCTATGTACTAATTATGTTAGTGTACTATGAATGAGGAAGGTTGAATATAGAGGATGTGTACCCACATTTGGTTGGAGAAAGAGCGGCAAACCACTAAGGTAAACCCACCCTCAATATGCCCGACTGGGATTCAAACTCTGATCTCCCAGTCATTGGCAGTCCGGTCTATTGCGAGAGTGATGCCTTAAACCTTTTGCCTACCGAAGCAAGTAACAAGAACTATTACTCACACACTCTTATTTAATAATCATCATTATCACCACCATCAATTGTTGAGTAACAAGCGGAATACCGTACAGCCTAAATGACATACCATATTAGAAACCTTCAGTTCAAACGGTAGAGGGTTGCACAGTTCCAGATGTACCTCACAAGGATCTCCTTCGACCCACAAGAAATCTACAACACCACAAAATGAACGTCAGGCGTATCCTTCATTTGTTTGGCAGTTGACGCTGCACAGATACGAGCAAGCTCACTTTGGAGCCATGGTGGTGGTGTTTTTTATTTGGTCATAATATTTAAAATAAGAAAACATTTGAAATTTATTATAACTAACAAATTACAAAAGAAAATATTTATTTTCATTTATTTTTCTTAAGGCATATTTATTATTTGGACATTTTAAAATTACATTTGTGACTGTTGGAGTTTGAAACTATGTGATTAATTTACAGTTAAAAAGAATAAAAATCTACATATAAAATTATAAAAAAAATACATTAAATTTTGTAAGTAACATATATATTTGCGGAATTTAAAAAAGGCAATTAAAAACCTATCATGACTTCTTTAGTTTTTACTATATTTTGTGGGACATAGTAAAAAGAGGTGGTCCAAACCCTAATTCTAGTTATCACATATGCTACCAAACAAACAATGTGATTAATTCATAATTTATAAATATTGAATATCGAATTGTTAGGAAATCAACCCACCCATTTTACTATTGTCGGTCTTCCCTCGTCGCTCCAAAGACCCAAAATGTATCGGGGTGAAAAGAAATGGCCCCGAATCTTCCTTGATCTTCTCTATCTTTTGTGGACGCAACTGAGGGGAAGATTCTGAAGAGCGAAGCTTCTGTACAATTTAACAAAAATTATTATTATATATATTATTATTAGCACCGCGTCTTACTACCCATTCGGGTTATACGCACTTACGCTAATGTGTAATGGTAGGGTGATTGTGAGATGAAATGGAGGACCTACAGTTTAACATGGAATCCGAACCACAGTGGAGGCCTGGTATTCCCCACATTCACAAGATGTCTTGTCAGAGGTGAAGGAAGGGTTTGGTAATCAGATAAATCTTTGCCGGGACTGAGGATTGAACCCCGGCCGCCAGCACAGAAGTCTGACACCTTACCCCTAGACCGCCAGGTCACCAACAAAAATTAAATAAATACATAATGTGATTTTACACATGTATACCCCGTTTGCTCTAAAAGGTGGCAGTCTTACCTTGACAAAATATACTATGGTCCTATACCATAAGCTATGCTATAGTGTCACAATGCAAGGTAGGTTGCTACCTTTTAGGGTAAATGAGGGGTACATTAAGTTAACCTCTTATGCTTACCATATTTTATAATATTTATTTTGTTTGTAAATAAAATGAAGATTCAAACGCAAGAGAATTACATTTCGACCTTCCTCAAAGATTTTCCTTCAAAGAAAGTTTTACATTTTTAAAACGTTTGTCATCAACTCTACATTTTCACAACATTTTGTTAAAAATAAAGTGATAAATTAATTTTACTTTATTTATCCTAGGATAAAAACAATAAATGTTCTTACGACAAGATAACTTTTCAATAAATTAACTCCCAGAGAGTTTATACAATTTTCTTTAGAACCCCATCTCACTATCTTGTTTGAGATTTACACATTTGTACTAATTATTCCAGAGTTTTAGGGGTGAGGAAGGTTGCATTTAGAGAAAGTGTACTTGCATTTGTGCAAAGATAGAGTGTAAAACCATTTAGGAAAAACACCCTCAGTACACTTGCCCTCAATTCAGAAACCCGATCTCCTCGTCATCAGCAGTTCAGTCTATTGCGAGTGTGACGCATTAGACCATGTGGCGAGTATTTACCATATTGATATTATTTTATCCTGATAATAATTTTGACAACTCTAAGAGCTAGAGACCGTATCTGTGGCAGGTGTGTGAGGTTGACTGGTGGTATGACAGCACCAGACTGCAAGACCAGTGGTACCGGTGCGCCCTCACACTGAGCAGCAAGTGCTTGTAGTTGAATCGCCAAGTCCCGTCGCTCAGGAGGATTAAGGTGAGACCAAAGGGCCTGTAGAAGGAATGTGGCGTGGCGAGTGGCCAGAGCGGACAACCCCGTGCGGCGAGCTGCTACTACTAGCTCTTGGAGTAGCTGCACCTGGAGACAGGGCCATCCCCTAGGGCCCCCTACAGCCCAAGAGATACACCGCTATACGACTGATGACCTTGTACTATGTAAACAACCTATTAGGTGCTACTGCTATGACTTAAAGTGGGAACTGACCATTTCTTGAAACTTTGATGGTTTGGATCCAGGATTATTCAAAGTTTATTAGTTCTAACATGCAGGTGGGATGAGTGAGTTGGAGTTCACATAAGTATAGTCCCAGTAACTAATAACCATTAACAGTGTTTAACACTGATAAGATTTTAGGCGCTTTATTCACCCAGAATTTTAGGCATATAGAACCTTTTTATAGTAAAGCCTAAAAAGTTTGTAGCCAGTGATTCCACTACCTCCTTGATGTTCTTAGTAAATAGTTCTACAACGAGACCCTAAAGACTCACACCAACGTCTTAAGACTCTCGACTGTGTCAGGACCTCCCCCAATAATGCACCCTATGCTACCTTCAATACACCTAGAGACCCCTGAAACATACCAGCATGCCTTAGTGCTGGAAGGCAATGGTTGGGCTTTGCCTGACACAACAAGTAAGAGCTCCATGCAAAGTACTCTCCAAGTTATTACTTTATGCTCTCAATAAATATGATGGGATATTACCTGGAAAAACGCTTCTTGAAGTTCACAATCAGTCGGAAACCCAACAAGAAATATTTCTAGTCCAAAACACTAAACTAAAAGTGATTAAAACAAAAAATTCAAGATAATATTAAAGTTACCACACCTTTACGGAATTCTGTTGGGTCAAGAGAGATGCTGTGCCCTGTGAGAGCTTGAAGCATGAGTTGGTAGCACTGTCCCCAATCAGGTTGAGAGTTCTGTGCCGAGACGTAACGTGTGGCAGCAAGGCGGCGGCAAAAGGAAGCTTTGCGGTGGAAACCGATACGGGTGTATAAATCAGCCAGGCTTGTGAATCTTTGTACCTGGATCAAAATACCCATTATTATTCACAGGAGTACATCATCCAGTTTGCCAACCCCCCACTCCACCCAACAGAATGTGTTCCTCACATTGACACTAAAAGCAAATGTTCAATCACAATCACTTATAATCAAGAAGTACAAAAATAAGCATCCTTCATTAATCCAGAAGTGCAGTTGTAAGTGTTAAAAGTGTTTGAAGAAATGAAGAGAGGAGTGTTTGTTCCTATCTAGACCTAACCTATCGTTTCAGATTGGCTTCCTTCACTATCACTTGCTTTACATTATTGTACAATTTTTTATATTGATTGAAAGTATTATATATTGTGTGGGAATGGCATTAAACATACATAAAATGTTAAATAAAACCAATTATGTTGTGTCCTTTGTTCATTTAGATATGTTAATCGGTTAAATTTCTCTTGGTTGCGTAAAAATCTATGTTGAAAGGAAATGTATTTTAGTTTATAGTTTTGCACTAACAATTGTTAAAAAATAATACTTTAATGATACAAGTAAATTAATATAGCAATTTATATATATGCATTATTCAATAATTGCTCTAAATATGAAGAAATGTTTTACATATTATTTGGCATAACTGTGTTTTTGGTGGCCTTTTTGGCGCAAAGTTGTTAATTTGTGTATTGTGTGGTGAATAGTGAATTATTCATCAGAATGTCTTCTATTCTTCTATCTAGAGACCTACATGTAGGTTCATTTATTTTTAAATCCCTATAGGCCTATTTATTTATCCATAAATACTTCATCTGCCTTAAAAAACAAATAGTAGTTAAATATGACCACTATAGAGAACACTTATGACACCATGGACAAAACACTATCAAAATTCAATCTTGTTGCCATTCTAATGCAAAGTTTAAGAAAGAGCCACCAGAAAGCTCTAGATGTACTAAGCATTCTGAAAAGTATTATGCAACCTATGCAGTTTAGGATATCAGAAATGTGTTTTATTTAAGTGTGCAATAAAGTGTACAAGTGTGTAATACGCAGACTAATTAGACATGACTGACGGAGTGACCATGCCACAAAGAAGAACCGGTGGGAAAAAAACTTCAACTAATAAAATTATTTAAACAGTCACTTTTAAATTTTGTATGTAGATAATAAAAGTTGTGTTTAATTAGATTAAAATCTTTTCTGTTTACATAAACAAAATAATAGTTTTGTAATTTATTACACAATTTATTCTATAGAGTAATTACTAATAAACCTTATTTCATACCTAGCCAAGTTGGCACAAATGAGTGATTGTTAGAAGGAAAGTTTTGTATGCCAAGTTGGCAGAATTGAATGATTATTAGATTCAGATTATAAGAAATATTCATCTTGAACAATTGTAATTTGAAAAGTTTATAAAGTAAAATAATGACGACTTGAGAGTGCTTATTATATCCATAAAAGAAATACCTAAGCAGCCATTCTTCTCTCACTCACAAAGGTTGCTTTCTTTCTCCTACATACATCATCTCCATCATCGTTCTTTACCATCCTCTTTACACGACCCTATCAATTCACCTTTGATTATGTACTCCCTGTACCCCAACTCTTGCCGAGAGAACTACAATCATAATTCTGTTTTTCCTCGTAACAGCTAACATGCTCCTCACAGACTATAACATGTTCTCTTTATCTCACAATGTGTCCTTACAGTATTGGAACCTAAATACCTGCCTTTTCTATTTCGTTAAAGTGAGGTTGATAAACACAACATTCTGAAGGAACGATGCGGCTTGAAGTGTCCAGTTTTGTTCAACGGCAACCCGAGCTGCTTTGAAGCTCGCTTCTGTCTCGATGATGCCAGCATTCTGGTACTGAAACACAGGAACAAATAAACAAGTTGTGTTGAAGAGTTCCGCGCAAGGGGGTCAAGTTACACAAGCTGGATAACAAATTCACTATTGGACCATTTATTATCATCATCATTATCATGAACAGCTTCCAACCATTAACTGGGTCTGTTTGGAACACAAGACCCTCCACCTTGGCCCAGTCCTCTCCTCTCTCCTCCACACGCCTCCTTACTCCCTTCAGCCATCTGTCCCTTGGTCCTCCTCCCACCTCCATATCCAACATCCTCCTGGTAATCCCTTCCCTCTCCATTCCTCTCACATGGCCATACCACATTAGTCCTATCCTGGACTGAATGAACTGGTGCAAAATTACTAGTACATTTATAAACCACTAACAATTTTTACATAATATAACAGTACGTTTGGTAAAGAAAATCTGAATGAGAAAATACAACAGAATTTTGTACAATTTTAATTTCATAGTCCCTCTATTATGAATTGAACTCAAGTTCCGAGCATATATCGGACATCTAAAGGTTCTATTTTGTTTAGTTCAACGTAAAAGTGATCAATTTCACTAATCAATCAAAGCGTGAAAGTACATTTATCATACTGGATCAATAGCAACTTATTATTTGATAGTAAACATAATTTTATAGATTAAATTTTTCTTTACAAAATGTTTTCTAACGAAAAGCAGGTGGTCTTATATCCTAATGAATAAGCACTTGGATATTAAGGATGTGTGTGTGATACAAAATCATATTTTTTCAAGCATTAACCAACTCACAAGAAAATATTAAAACTTTGAGAATATTTTGTATATTTGATTCGAATTAGTCTCAAATTGAAAAAGTGTAATTCACACACATCCTATTGGATCTATTTAGTGATTAAGTGACTAGTAAAATGACATGCAAGCAATTAGTGTTGGGGTAATACACTGAATTGTACCTTTTTTTTTCTAACAGAATTTCAGCTCCTTCTTACGGTACTTTGCAATAATGCAATAGAACAAAAATATTGAATTTATCATTTATTACACCTGCACCTACTTAGTGAGGAAGAAACACATCCTAAACTCATTTATTAAAGCACCAAAGATGCTCATTTAGATTGAAAATAGTGTCAGTCCAATGACAAATGTGTTGTTCATATTGATCGTACTTTACTGTAATGAATAATTGATTCTCGGTAGCGCTTGGAGATGTCCTCTGGTGATAGCACATTGTGAAGATCCTGTTCTTCTTGAGCCAAGGGCACCAAGCCGCTCGGCAGAGAGTTGGTGGAAACCGTGCTTGACCTGGAGATTTAATTTAAAATTATTTGTTATATTTGGAAGAAGGTACAAAAAGGAGGGATAGAAAGAACACAGTTCACACTTTACACTGCTGTCACTGGACAAAGACGTTATGGCTCCCTCTTGAAGAAAATCAATTGTTACCTCTCAGTCCCTCGGCTTAAATTTCATTCTAATGGAACTCATCAGGAAGGATTGTGAAATGAACGATGCAACTTCCTAAAAGAGGAAACCAGAAGAGAATGGGGAGAAAAAGGAAATGGTTAAAATATGATTGAGTATGATCAATTTCATTCAAGTGGCAGCCATGTCCTCTCTGTCCAGTCGCAGGAATGTAACAAGTGAACTGTGTTCCTCATTTCATTACAAACAATCTTAGTGTGTTTGTTATTACATCTCTTTCCTGTGCCTTCTTCCATATTTAACAAAATGCACTTCAAATAGTGAAATGAGGTTTTCTTTAGAAAGTAGTAAAAGAAGATAAAACAGCTTCACTTACCTAAATTTGTCTGGTGAAGACTTATAAAACCCAACATTAGCTTTCATCAAAAAATTAAATTAGACTTTACAATTTTAACATCTGTTTGGTCCACAAGCAAACTTAGGTGAGTGAATGAAACTTGATTATGATTTTATTTTATAATAATAATATGATGATGATAATGATAATGATGATGAAATGAAATGATGATGATAATAATAATATAATAATAATAAGATGATGATATAATAATTTTATTAAGAATAAATAATAATAATAATAAAAATAATAATACA
Organism: Timema cristinae; assembly: GCA_039000515.1. NCBI lineage: Eukaryota > Metazoa > Arthropoda > Insecta > Phasmatodea > Timematidae > Timema > Timema cristinae. The sequence goes on from JBCFYV010000935.1 coordinate 64,179,373, forward strand.
ACAGTAGTGAGAAATCATTCTAACCGAGGTCAAAGCAGACGAAAAAGATTTGATATCAATCAGAGACAAATTCATATTCAAAAAAATTAAATGATAGGCCTATTTAAAATTTTAAACTTCAAAGAAAAAAAAATTTGGAGTGAGAACAAGAAATTACCACTTCAGTGGCCACATGGTCTCAGGCGTGACTTCGTAATAGACTGGCCTGCCAATGACTGAGCTCGAGGTTCAAATACCAATCAAGTGTACTGAGGTGTTTACATAAATGTTTCTGTTCTCTATTCATGAAAATGTGGGTATACTTCCTCTAAGTTCAACCTTCCTCATCCCTAACAAATGTTTTAAATAAATTATAATGTCCTCATTTTTAACAAGTTTGCATTGCATACATCTCATTAAGGTTCTAAACTAAATGTTTGACCTGGTCTCCCCTCTTGTAAAGAGAGTTGCGTTGAAGAGATAGCCTTGCTCGAGTTGGATACATGATGACGACAGACGCAGCGCAGAGCCCCTCATAAGCGCTGCCAGCCCGAGCCAATCGTTCACAGCCTTCAAGATGTCCACTGCAGAAGAGTAGTGACTTAGGCTTCAGCAGGGAGTCCAGCCTGTAGGGACAAGTCCCCCAAATGTTTGGTCATGCGACCAATGCAGCGCTTGCGGTTCACTCTGGACTCCAGGTCGAGACCAACAAAGTCTTTCTTCTCAAATGGGGCGAGAAGCAGACTAACCTGGAACATTAAAACAAGAGTGAAGCTGGAAATCTAGACACTATATTTAAACAAAAATATAATCCTAACAACTATTTAAGAGCGGGGGAGGATCCAGTATTTTTGTGATTTTTGTGTGGAGGCAGGGGGGACACTTGCTTTCACGGGACTGCATAAGGAAAGGTTTCTCTTCGGAAAATTCCGACGAAAAATCCTTCAAAATTTGGGAATAAATTTGAGAGTAATTTAAAAATTTGTTGGCAAATTTTTAAAAAATGCATTCAAGCTCATCGCTTATTTATAGTTTTCTTAATTGTTGTTAGTTAAATTAGGGTTAAAAATGTAAATCAATTATTGACGCAAAGCAACTGGATATTAATATATTATGTGACAGTACAAATAATAGTAACTACAACATAGGTTTAATTGGTTTTATTTTGTAATTATTTTTGTTAATATTGACTAAAAACTTTTTGAAAAGGGTGAGCACACCTCCTACACCCCTATGGATCCATCCCTGTTCATGAGAACAAAAGTTCTTTTCAAACTTAGATGTTTTGACTCATGAATAATGTGCTGACCTCTGAACAAGGAAACAAGGTCATATTTCACCAGCTTGTGAGGAGAGGTTTTCTAAATAAAATACACCTTTAGTTAAATTTCACCCGCACCCTTCCTTCACCTCTGACAAGATGTGTATTAATCACATCTTGTGAATGTGAGGAATGCCAGGCCTCCACCGTGGTTCGGATCCCACGTTAAACTGTAGGTCCTTCCCATTTCATCTCACAATCACCCTACCATTACACATTAGCGTAAGTGGGTATAACCCGAACGGGTAGTAAGACGCGGTGCTAATAATAATAAATTCCACCCGATTTAGTGGTTGCAAGGTATTTACATACTTTGTCCACTTTTTCTCGACTTCTTTCCAATCGTTTGGACTCCAAAACCCAAAACAAAGAAGAAAGAAACTCTGTGATCTGTCCTTCCAGTTGGACGCAGGCCTCTCCGTCATGATAGCGTAACGCCCGGGCTTTGAAGTTTGAAGGGGTAGGGAAACTCGACGGTTCACTCTCTGGTGGACCAATCAGGACACAGCGAGAGTCGTAAAGAGTGGAAGAGTACTTCACTTTCAGAGACTCATGTACTCGGCACAGCTCGTTCAGTTCCGTTTGAGTGTCGTACTTTCCTATTGGTGCACAAATGGAATATATAAGTATTAGAAGAGAGTATAAAAGTTACAAGATATTGCTGCATACAAAATTGTTGTTGTAGTTTTTATAATGTAACCGACCCATTATCTAGCCTATTATCCTATAAACTACTAACTTAATTTGACATTTCAAACATTTTATAAACTTGTAAATAGAGAATATTCGGCATAATGCTATTAATACCAAAATAACCGGTTTGGTGATTTAAGGTGACTCTCTAGCAATATACTAAACTGACAATGATGGGGAGATCCTAGTTCGAATCCTGGTCAGGTGTACAAAGTTTGCCCTCCTCCCAGTGGGTTTCCACTCTAACTACAAACCAATGCGGGCATATTTCCTAAATTCAGCCTTCTTCATTACCACAACATTTGAGTATCGCATCACAGTGCAATAATTCGCCTGTCAGCCTCTACTAACGTTTAGGCTCAGGTCGGGTTCGGGTCTGGTCTGGTCATAAAACTCTGTGACGTGAGCCTCCACTCGAACCATGACTAAGCGACCTGTCACCGTTAGCGATTATAGTACCAACATTTGTGAATAGAAGGTGTCATGAGGTCAGCACAATGAGCCCTCCAGCTGTTAATCTCGGTTTTCTAAAGGTGAGTTGCTATGTTTTTATTCAAGTAGCGCCTCATTTGTATTCACAAGGCCGAGTTTGACCTCGTTCTAGACCCAATGGTACACAGAAAAATTATGGAAGAACTGGGGATCAAAACTGGAACATGTAGATCTGTAGCCCAAAACAGGAACATCTAGATCTGTAGCCCAAAACTGGAACATCTAGATCTGTAGCCCAAAACAGGAACATCTAGATCTGTAGCCCAAAACAGGAACATCTAGATCTGTTGCCCAAAACAGGAACATCTAGATCTGTAGCCCAAAACTGGAACATCTAGATCTGTAGCCCAAAACTGGAACATCTAGATCTGTAGCCCAAAACTGGAACATCTAGATCTGTAGCCCAAAACTGGAACATCTAGATCTGTAGCCAAACTGGAACATCTAGATCTGTTAGCCCAAAACTGGAACATCTAGATCTGTAGCCCAAAACTGGAACATCTAGATCTGTAGCCCAAAACAGGAACATCTAGATCTGTAAGCCCAAAACAGGAACATCTAGATCTGTTGCCCAAAACAGGAACATCTAGATCTGTAGCCCAAAACAGTGGCCATCAGACCACAGAGGGGGTTGGTATATTTATAAGCACACCTTATTTATGATTCAAACTTAATTGTTTCCAAAGTAGAGTTAAATAATATGAACCTTGTCTGGTAGCACTCCACTTAGGACACAGCCATACTTATGACCTGGTCACCGCAACAAAAACAAGGCTGCCAACATGCAAAGTCTTGTTTTAAATGCTTAACGACAACATTATGGGCACAAAAGTGAGACACTTTGAAGCACCCATGTAAATAACATGTTGTGAACTTTAGCAACCTGATTGTGGAGAACATTTCACAAATATGGTCGTGCTCTTAAGAGTACCCATGCCAGTTGGATGTTTCAAAAAGCTCTATCAAACTCTAGCGCCCTTACCACTAGTGCCTTACTGCTCTCGAACAAATCAAGTGACTCACCGACGGTTATCAGCCCGAGCAAGCGGCGGTGGGTCTGGTAATCCCCCCAGTCATTATTCTCCACAGGGTAGTCCCGGACAAAGCGGGCCGAAATGTCACGGGGTACTCCGGAACAGTCTGTGACCTTGGTCTGGCTCACACGTGATACTCGCTCCAGAATACGACCCACACTCTTGTGTTTGCTCTGCTCGCCTGCAAGGTTGGTATTCCGTTAGATAAGCTTATTACAGACCATATATTATCTGATATTTGAACATAATTTCCTACAGGTTCTTAATACACTTCGCTTGGTGAGTGCTCAGGACTTGAGGATTTGGTGGACTCTCTATTAAAAGTTTCTAGGCAAGATTCAAACATAATGTGAACATAATTCCATCATTGTCAGGAACATGTGGTTACCGTTTATTATTTTCAATTAAAACAAATTTGTGAGGGCTTATAGTGTACCTAAAACCCTTCATTACGACACCGTTTTCATATTATGTAAACACTAGCTTAGATTTCTACAAAAAGTTAAGTTTAACAGAAATGAGGAGTTATTTACTCCATAAAGACTTCATGATGATGATGATGATTATAAACAAAGTTAGTAATTTTTAAGGAAACCAGATTTTATCAAATTTAGGCTACAGCTTATACTTTTGTATTCAATGTGTTAGTTTTTTTCAAGCGCCCAACATAATCTAAAGACTAGTAACGGTAATACCGAGAGTTGCGGGTAATAATAATCACTCGCGTACCTTTTACAACTAGAATAGAATCAAAATAAAATATATTGATAATTAGTTACATAAATATTTAGTGTTGATGAATTTTTTGGCACAGGAACTCGAATGTAGCTCAATCCTGACACAGAATAGTTTTTTTTTTCCATGTGTTCCTCTTCCCCTTAGTGCCGTTATTTTACATAAACCTCATCCTATATAAGCTACTTTAAGGTTATATCAATAGTACTTTATTAATTCCATCAAAAACAACAATATTACCCGTGTGTTTGACAAGCACCAAGATGGGGCATGGTCGTGAGCAGTCTGCTCATAGTCGGGATGGGACATATTACTGTCGGGTATCGGACTGGACAAGATCACACTCACTGATGATCTCATCACTGCAACAATAATATAAACCGGGCTCAAGTACAATTATATATGTAATTTTTTTAGTATCGGCTATTACTACCCGTTAGAACACACATTTATATACTAGTTTACTAAAATAGTTTTATGGGATGAAGGCTATATTTAGAGGAAGTGTACCCACATTTTCGTTGGAAAGCATTTTGGAAAACTACCTTCAGTAAATTCGACTGAGATTCAAACCTCAATCTCCCTGTCAAAAGCAGTCTAGTCTAATGCAATAGAAGCGCATTAGACCATGGGACTACCGAAGCTGGTGACTAATTACTAATAAAAGTAGGATTTAGGAGTGCTTGATAAGTAAAACTGTGGGGAGCTTGGTGTATGAAAAAGTCACTGAGATGGAAGAGGAGTCTTTGAACAATGGTGGAAGAAAATGAAACTTTCTGTAGGGAAAATAATACAGGAAGAGCTGATGAGTACCAGAATATGATAAAAACCTTATAAATTATGAGAAATTTACAAATAGGTAGCTGAATAAGAATGAGGAATAAGTAATGATGGAATCCATGGCGGCATTCTGGAAGACGACGTTGGAATGTTTAAGAATCATGCCAAAGTAAGTGCTTCAACAGAGATGGTATATATAATACATTTCATTTATTAAAATAACTTATATTATGTTTTTATTTCATAAACTATACTTTAGACAAGTTATACCTTAATATGTTGCATTTCTAAGCATTTAAAAATAGTCAACAATTTCTGTTCTCGCCTTAGTTTTAAATATAATACAAAGGTCTACCGCAGAGAGCAAATTAATGTTCAATACTTTAAATACAATTATTTGTATGTATAACTATTGGCTGAACTATTCCACATCCACAATAAACTAGACGCCTATTACCAACACAAGAAAAACAAATACAACCAATAGAAAATTAGTACAGAAAATAATTATAGAAGCGATCTAGGAAATATAGTTTCGTAAAAAAAAAATGGATACGTAAAGGGGGGGGGGGAAATAATGAAAAACTAACAAACATTGTGGCCGTGTATGAATAGTTTGTCCCCTACGCACTTGTGTACTTTACTGTACGCTTTAATATAACACGTATCTGGCTGCTCCTAAGTACATAGAGTGTAAATATGATAGTTTTTCGAACAGCAAAGTACAGCTAGAGCCATCTAGTGGCTAATTCTGAAACATGCGTTTCCATGGTAACTAGAGATGGGCGATAAATCACTGACTGCGATTTTTTCACCGATACCATTTTATCACCTATTATTTTCCCAGTGACTCGATCTCAAAAGTATCGGTGAAAAGTGATGAAATACTCCACACTCGCATCAGATGGCAAGCAGTTACTTGAGCCGCAGAGCTAATATTGCTTCCTCAAGAACTCGAATAAATACTCGCTAAGCGGCCCTTGTTATTCTTTTATTTTTATTTTCTACCAGATAATTGAGAATCGACCTTATTGACTGGCATGTTTTAACGTGCTATTTCTATTAAAAACTTGATCTCGTAGAGCTCATTTTTCAAAAACAGTATCAGATTGCTAAGTAAAAATTGACTTAATGATTTAAATGTTTCATTCACTTGCGTTTTCACTATAATATATTTGTTGTTAATAACAAAATCGAAAAGCTTGCTTACTAAGCAAATCACATTTAGGATTCTTTTTAAAAGTAAGCTACGAAAAAATAATCATTTATTCTTTTTTTCAGTGATCCTATCCCAAAAATCGCTAATAATAAATTAATATAAGTAACAAAATCGAAAATATATAAATAAACCTTAATATTTACTATGCGTTTATGATCTTAATCATCCTATAGTCTAATCTAAAGTTTATTTACTTCTAATATATGTATAGTTCATCTACTACCTATAGATGTATGGTATTTAAAATAAAATAACACTTTCAATAATAATATGACCTGCATTCCAAAAACATTTCCTAAACCAATCCCATTATGTTATCTCATTTTTAATGTCACATAAATTTTAACTGTAGTAAAACAGATCACTAAATAAATTACACAATTACAAGAGTTTCTCATAGTATATCAAATAAGTTTTAATATTGGTATTCAAGTTTAACATAATGTTTGTTGGACAACTAATTTTCCCAATTACATAACATTTCACTATAAAATATTAACATATATTTTGCTTTCTTTTCTTATCAACTGTATGATACATCTTAAAACACATACTTTTGTATTAACTGTACATTAGTCAGGCAACAAAATCCATATGAAACCTTGAAAGATTAGGTAGCTGTATGTCGATTGTCAATGTCTGTGCCGACAAGAAGTATTTATGTTAGGCCTTTAAGTATCGAATTCCATTGCAAGCCGCCAAACACCCGAGTAATTAGTTTTCCTTCCAACCATACTCATGGGACTATTCGAGTAAATACAAAATACCCAATACTCATAAATACTCCATACTCCATAACTTGATATCAGGACAGCAGCTAAATACTGCCTTCACGTGGTTGGAAAGTGAAAAAATATCGGTCCATCAAAACATGTGAATTACGGGAAAATCACAATGAATGAAAATCACTTAGGTAATATTTACATTGTTAACTAGTTATTAGCAAAGTTGTATTTAAAGTATACTTAATTATGATCTGGCATTAGGAGCTTGAAGGCTAATTGATACATTTACTAAAGTACACCACCTATCTCTATCTTAGCTAGTTCTAGCCAGTCCACCTCATTACACCCTATCTTGAGCTATAGTTCTGTCCAGCTCACCTCATTATACCCTATTTTGAGTTAATTCTATCCAATCCATCTCATTACACCCTATCTTGAGCTAGTTCTATTCAGTCTACCTCACTATGCCCTATCCCTATCCTGAGCTAGTTCTATCCAGTCTACCTCACTACACCCTATCCCTGTCTTGAGCTAGTTCCATCCAATCCACCTCATTACATCCTATCTCTTTCATGTCCATTGTAAAACTATTCTTTCTTCCATCTGTATCTAGGGGTTGTATGCAAGAATTTCACTAAGTGGACCCTGACTGACGTTGGTTTGCTTGCGTCATCATAGGCTAGAGGGTTGACCAAGTGTGCTTGGGTGTACACTAATGCGCCACTAAGAATCCACTCACTTAGTGGTATACTTACATACCACCCTAGATTCCACTGGGCTCTTCCAAATCAGGTATATCAGTCGATACCTCCGTCAACAAATCAACCATGTTAATATACTAAAATAAACAATATTTCATTAAAAATTATAAAATTAGTTAGTTTGAAATTTAAATTAATGACCTAAAGAATAAAAGCAATATGATATTAAAACGGCCATATAAAGGCTTTATATGGTAGGTTGAGCATGAATAAATATTTCAGATTTACAAGCACTATATAATTTTGCTATCATTATTTATTGAAACAATGAACAAAATAAAAAACTTATTAACTTAAATATTGATATTGCAGGAATGAACACTCAAGTTGAAGCAAAATACACAAACTTATTTTCAATTCAGGATTACAATTTGTGTTATAATAATGTTAGTAATTAATTATGAACCTAGGTTGAATCATTAAAATTAAACATATAAAGGGTAGTAGCCCAACTTACAATCATGGGAGTTCATTGGTCTTGAAAATCTAGTAGATCATATATTTACACAAACACATTACTATTAAAATGTCAGTCCATACACTGCACCCCCCAATAAAAATGTCTGGAACAGTAAATGATTCAAGATATTGTTTGCTTGGGGAAAAAAAAGCATAGATTTTTTATAGTGGTGAACTTATAAAAATGGAAATTGGGCTCCTATCAATGTTATAATTAAAAGGAACACAATGGCTATGTAATTTGTCCTTTCAAAAGCTTTGTTTTTGCCGAATGTAACATCTTAATTATATTCATAATATAAAGAATAAATTACACTATCACAATATCTCTGCTTGCATATTGAACCAATAACAAGATGGCATATTTTATAATTAAATTTACTAATCAGTATATTTTTTTGATTGAGAAATTTTTCTTTAGCCATGCATCTGATTATTTGAGTTACTTGCCATTATTAATTAATTATTTAATGCTCCGTGTGTTGTAAATATTAAGCTGGGTGTACTCTGCATCGAAAGTGATCTAACAAAACAATAACACAAATCAGCCGTCTACTCTCTTTCTTGTTTCAAGTAACAAAATGTATGGAACAGTTTTTATTACACATGTAACACTATTTGCTAGTGTCGGAGAGTGGATTGTGTTGGTTTAATCTGAGGCTAATTGGTTGTCAAAACAACTTTAGCTGGTTTTTTGTTGTTTAGTAACAACATATCAGTGCAAATTAGAAAGGGGAAACTTACCGTCGAGTTAGATGTAAAAAATGTTCAGTATTTGTGCAGAAGAGGCCTGCAATGTACAATTTTAATCTTATGGACATTCATAACAAAGTTTTCATCCGTCCGTTTATTTAAACATTGGGTGAACCCGGTTCCTTTTGCCGCATTCCTCTTCTTCGTGAAGCATTTCCAACCACTCTGACAACAATGTTACTCTCTAATCACTTTTCTTCATCTTGATGAATACAGAAAGTATGAGAGAAGAAAATGTGTTATAGTGTTCTATGATCATAATTACCTTCACACAAAAACATTTTGATACCATTGTGAAACAATAATTAATGCAGTGTGCATCCAGCCTTATGACGGGATCACGATCAACTTAACTGTCATGTATATTAACAGTTCTCATCGTGATTTTAAATGGAAGCCATTGCAACACAGTTAACTTAACATTCACTTTAAGATCTGTCAAGAGAGAACTTTCACATTAAATGAAGAGTAACACATATTGTTTGTTTATGGTATGCAGACTAAATCTTTAATACATTTGTCTGCGTTTTACGAGCTCTTAGACAGTAGATTCTTGTTACACTTTAATCTGAATCTCCATTAAAGCTTCTACTACAAGTACTTGTGGCCTAATCTGCTCTAAAGCAGATATGGGCGATAAATCACAGTCACTCCCAATGACTCAATCTCAAAAGTATTGGTGATTGAGATATCATTGATCAGAGATACTTGCATCCGATTGCAACAGTTACTCGAGCTACGGAGCTAGTATTGCTTCTTCTAGAGTAAATACTCAATTTGCGGTCCTTGTTATTCTTTTATTTTATACCAGCTAATTGAGAATCGACCTTATTGACTGGCATGTTTTACTTGTTATTTCTATTTAAAACACTTGATCTTGTAGAGCTCATTTTTCAAAAACGGTATCAGATTCTACGTAAAAATGACTTTATAATGTTTTAAATATTTCATTCACATGCGTTTTAAATACAAAATATTTGTTAAGCTATGAAAAAAAAATATCTTTTTTCGGTGGTCCTATCCCCAAAATCGCAAATAATAATTTAAAATAAGTAACAAAATAGAAGATATATAAATAAACCTTAATATTGACTATGCATTGATGATCCTAATCATCCTATAGAATCTAAAGTGTGTGTATATGATGATTGATTAAATTATTTTCTAGCACCTCTTAATTTATGTTAAGTCTCAGTGCTGTGGTTATGAGTTTTATTCCTTTATATTTAAATTAGTTTGTTTTCAAACAGTCTAAATTCATTGTCTATGTTCAAGTTTTGTGGATCCTGATCAAACATTAGTTTCTTAACGTTAAGTTGATTGTGATCCCGTATTACTAGTAGATAGAGGGTGATGGTGAGGGGTGTTAGAGTGGTGGAGGGGAAGGGCAGAGAATGAATTTTTCAAAGAGCCAACAGACCGTTGTGGCTTATATGTGAAATGGGTAACATCTTGTGACTGTGTGTTAATTTGAATATAAAACAAATGGCATATTAGTTGGTTTAAAAATAACATAAATAATGGAATTGAATAACGAGATAATATTTTGTCAACAAAAGAATACACTAAACTTCTCCTGTAGTATCAAAAATTGAAATAGTGAAGAGATACCTCACCTCACAAGGTCATAGCTGATCTCTCTCTGGCCTCCTGGGTCGGTCGTAAGTACAAACCAACCCAACCAAGTGTTGTGTGTGTGTGGTGTATATTATATATATTATATATTAATTTGAAACTAGGTTACATTAAATATTAGTTATGGCGACTAAGAAGGAGATTTGGATGGGATGTTCCAGGAGCCCATGGTTACCAAATCACTAGTTTCTAGAGATTGTTCGTGAACCTGAATGAATTGTATTTTTTACCTGCCTCTGTGGTTGTTGGTTAGCGCTCTAGTTCATGTTGAGCCAGACTGCCGAGGAAGGTGAGATAAAGGTTTGAATCTTGGTCAGGTGGTTTATCCAAAATGGTTTTCCACTCACCCTCCACACAAATGTGGGTTCACCACCTCTAAATTCAACCTAACCAATCCCTAACCCATTAGCAGTACCTAAGCGTATAAGCCGAACAGGCAGTAAGACACATGCTAAATAAATAAAGATTGTAATTTGCTAGATATGAAAAATAGTTAATAAACAAGTGGTGATAAAAGATTTTAGGTTTGCAATATAGATCAATTTATCTATTTTTATAGTATAGTCATAATTAGTACACCAGGCTTACAAATAAACACTGAATATTTAAAGGCCCACCAAAAAATCTACATGCCCATTTCTCTTACCTGACTGCCAAGTCTGAGCTAATAAGTAAATGTGTTATTGGAATTTAGGCGCCCGCGAAAATGATTTAGAAGCCCGAGGCATGGGCATCCCTGTAGCACACTATATAGTTGGTTTGTGCAAAACCCCAAGATATTACTTTAGGAAATATCACAATATCGGAGTGTACAAGGTGCTGGACCCTAAAGTACAACTAGTGTTCTGACCATACAGTTGGCAATTATCTCCTCTAATTTCTGGCAGATACATTTTAAAACACCTAAATTATAAGCACCATGACATCATTTTAAAACAGAACTAGTGAAAGGGTAAAAAAGTGATGTTTAAAAAATGAACTGATAAAAACACAGAAATAAATAATAAATGGCCAAAATAAACTCCAAGGCACAAAGTTTTTAACAAAAGTCACAAATCTTTACACTTTTTTTCAAGCACCAAATAAATCTTTCACAAAGAATACAAAATATTTCATAAAAGGATTTAAAAGTACACTCAATAAATGTTTTGCTTCTTAACAGCTTTAGGACATTCATTGTTTATGCTCTTTAACATTGCATCGCAAATTACAATACAAATAACCAACATACATAATTAAATAATAAAAATGGCACACAATTTAGCCATACTAAACTGAACAATACTATACAACAATGAAAAAAAACCCAATAACAATCATAATAGTTATTCTTATATACAATAAGTATTTGACACTTTTTACACTAACGGACTATGTATATACTTAATATGAGAATCAACTATTATAATCAACAAAATCAATATTTAGAATGTACTATTTACAATTGCACAAACCAAATTTAAAATTGTTCGTTTGTCACAGACCAATTGTGAACATGGGACAACATTAGAGAAGAAATTAGTTGGTTCATTTTCACTAATTCTTCATTTCTGGCTGAAAGTGAATATTTTACAAGTCGGCACCTGGCTTGGTAACGGGGCTATCTATGTCGAGAAAGACTATTTATGATTAAAGTCCACTTCATCAGCCAAGGTATATTTGAGCCCTTGTAATTTAGGTTGATAAACTGAGCTCAGTTTGTAAATCATACATCAACATTCAACATAAGTTTAAAGTGGGGGTTTGACAGCGCAAGTTTTTAATTCAAGTCTAGCATCTTAGAAAATTACCAAGTATCGAGTGGCGTTCAAATTCGATAAATATATACAATATTAAAACTCAACTATGTAAATACAAACTGTGCATTACAATTTTAATAAAAAATTGAAATTACAGTGAAAATGACAAATTATGTTTTGAAAATAAAAATAACTAATTTCAAAAAATCAAATTATACATTAAATTTGATATTTGTTAGGTACAATTTTGAAACAATACCAACTGAAACTACAGTTGGTTGTAAAGATTTATTTATAAACAACCGTTGAATTCCTTTCCCGTCTGTATTACAGATGTTTAATTGGTGGCAACCTTGAAACTATATAAAAAAAAGTTAAAGCAGTATTTGTAAGATGTACATAGTATACTTGATCTAGTCTTGCACAGATCATTTTGTGTTACACAAGCCATTTAAAGAGATACCTTAATATATGGTGCCATTCAAACAACAACCAAACAATAGTTAGAAGAGCAAACAACGAGACTTTAATCACCAGACACAAAATACAAGACAAAGAAAAACCTTCCGTCTTCCTTGGGCCAAGTAACTATTAAAAACTCTACTCGAAAATTTGAGTACTCACATACTTTGAGACTGCAAGGAAGACCCAGGAGATGGAACGAGTAAAAGAGAGGAGAAGAAAGAATGGACAAGAGTAAAGGAGGAGAATGGTGGGAAGATAAAGCAAAATGGTGGTGTTCTACAAAACTGAACCAGCCAAAGGCTGTAAATAATGGACTCAATAAGAAGTAGCGAATCTATCGACAAGAGAAAACAATCCAATAAATAATTAGCTACCCTTTTTATCACATCTTGTAACAGGTTTCTACTGTATTGCATTGCGTCAAATTGTCAGACGAGCGAAGTTGGATAACCCCTGTTTAACAAAGACTATGGCTGTGTGAAGTTTTGACTTTGCTTCGAAAATAAATGTACAGATTCAACAATTATTTAGCTTCACCAATAAAAAATTTTAAAGTTAAAATTAACATTTATATTCCATTTCTGCCATTTTGTGCTGTCATATAAAATAACTAAATTCGGTATTTGTTGAGATAAAAACTTAATTTTTCAGCTTAGGACAATATGTTAGAAATCTTAGCAATAAACAATTTGTAAATTATATTTAATATCTATTCAATACAAATTTTTCCAACCAACATCTCACATTTTTTAATTAATTAAACTGTAATTTGGCTTCAGGAATATTTCAAACTATTCGATTCAAGCTTCAAAATGGAAAAATGGACCTCACAAACCCTTAGCATTTGTACCGCGTTTTTTTTTCTTTCTTCAAATATTCAAACTCCGATTCATCTACATAAATATTTAGTATCATTTGATTTGAGTCTGCTTCAAAATGAAAATAATTTACTTCACACCCCCTGAAAGAAGGCTCTCACTAATTAAAAAACTTTGGATCCCTCATATATCACCTGCTTTCACTCCAACAAATTGAGTGGTTAGAACTTGATGCATACCTTAAGGCTCTTAGCCAAAGCCCTTTTTCCATTTTGAATATTATTTTGATTGGTTATACAATCCTAGGATGAAAGAATCCCAGCATATAAATGAAAAATTCAATGTCTGCCAAATAATTCAAATGTGTATGTGTCTTAATGATTAAAATGTGGTTGAATGCAGTCACATGAACAGGAGGTTGTCATTAATGTTAAAGATAAGAAACATACATGTTATCTTTTATGTAAGCTCCACAAAAAAATAAATATATATATATATGTGATAGTATAAATTAACAGTTATCACATAAGCTTTCGTAAAATAATATTCCAGGACCTACATCAGTCACACCTTAATTTGACAATTTTAAATTTATGTTGAAGTATAAAATTTGTTAATAATACAGTATTATGGTAGAGTATTCCGAATGGTGCCAACTTACAAAAAATTACACAGAATATATAATATATATTTTTACCAGAATATGTAGAGATAACTTTATAAACTATTTTTACAATGTCCGTTTTAACTGTGTTTTCATATATATACTGTATACACTATACAGTAATATTAATAGTAATGATCACATATAACTTTTAGTAACTGTTAACTTGAAATTTCAGTTATATATATTACAGGATTTATTTTCAGTTCTGAACGTAACAGCATTAACCATCAGTCAAGAATAGGATACTACGACACAGAACTGAGATCTGTGGAGGGGATGATTCCGTGTTGACTTAGCTGTGTTCTTAGAAGCGAGTTATTCCTTTTCAATTCTTCGTTTTGTTGTCTGAGAAGATCGAGGTCCATAATAAGTCTTTCGTTGTCTTTCAAACATTCGGAAAGCCTTTGATTTGAGGAACGAAGTTCCATGATGTACTCACAAGCCTTTGCCAGAATACCTCCTTTACTCTGAAAACAAGACAAACTTTTGTTATAAAACCACCATGGCTGATAGGTATCATAAATACGAGCAAGTATTCAAATTCACTATTATTTTCTAAAAAACAAGACAAGAACACCCACACTCTACTCATCATCATCATCATCATCATCATCATCATCATCATCAAATGTTTACAGCCTGTGGCCAGGTCAGCTTAGTAAAAGGCATCTATCTTCCTCTATCCTTCCAACATTATTCTCCTCTCACACACTTTCTGTTATCTTCCTCCCATCTCTTTATTGTTCCCCCCCCCCCCTTTCACGGTCTTTTTCCTACATACTTCATTTCCATCATTTTCTTTGGCATCCTCTCCTTCTCCATCCTCATTACATGACTATACCATCTCAGTCTTGCTTCTTCTACTATCTCATGTACTCCAACATCCTCATTACATGACCATACCATCTCAGTCTTGCTTCCTCTACTTATTCATGTACTTCAACATCCTCATTACATGCCCATACCATCTCACCCTTGCATCCTCTACTATCTCATATTACTCCAACATCCTCATTACATGACCATACCATCTCACCTTGCTTCCTCTACTATATCATGTACTTCAACATCCTCATTACATGCCATACCATCTCACCCTTGCTTCCTCTACTATATCATGTACTCCAACATCCTCATTAGATGACTATACCATCTCACCCTTGCTTCCTCTACTATCTCATGTAATCCAACATCCTCATTACATGCCCATACCATCTCACCCTTGCTTCCTCCACTATCTCATGTACTCAACATCCTCATTAGATGACTATACCATCTCACCCTTGCTTCCTCCACTATCTCATGTACTCCAACATCCTCATTACATGACCATACCATCTCAGTCTTGCTTCCTCTACTATCTCATGTACTCCAACATCCTCATTACATGTCCATACCATGTCTTGCTTCCTCTATCTCATGTACTCCAACATCCTCATTACATGACCATACCATCTCACCCTTGCTTCCTCTACTATATCATGTACTTCAACATCCTCATTACATGCCCATACCATCTCACCTTGCTTCCTCCACTATCTCATGTACTCCAACATCCTCATTACATGCCCATACCATCTCACCCTTGCTTCTTCTACTATCTCATGTACTCCAACATCCTCATTACATGACCATACCATCTCAGTCTTGCTTCCTCTACTATCTCATGTACTCCAACATCCTCATTACATGTCCATACCATGTCTTCCTTCCTCTATCTCATGTACTCCAACATCCTCATTACATGACCATACCATCTCAGCCTTGCTTCCTCTACTATCTCATGTACTCCAACATCCTCATTACATGACCATACCATCTCAGCCTTGCTTCCTCTATTATCTCATGTACTCCAACATCCTCATTACATGCCCATACCATCTCAGTCTTGCTTCCTCTACTATCTCATGTACTCCAACATCCTCATTACATGTCCATATCATCTCACCCTTGCTTCCTCTACTATCTCATGTACTCCAACATCCTCATTACATGACCATACCATTCAGCCTTGCTTCCTTACTATCTCATGTACTCCAACATCCTCATTACATGACCATACCATCTCAGTCTTGCTTCCTCTACTATCTCATGTACTCCAACATCCTCATTACATGACCATACCATCTCAGTTTTGCTTCCTCTACTATCTCATGTACTCCAACATCCTCATTACATGACCATACCATCTCAGCCTTGCTTCCTCTACTATCTCATGTACTCCAACATCCTCATTACATGACCATACCATCTCAGTCTTGCTTCCTCTACTATCTCATGTACTCCAACATCCTCATTACATGTCCATACCATGTCTTCCTTCCTCTATCTCATGTACTCCAACATCCTCATTACATGACCATACCATCTCAGCCTTGCTTCCTCTACTATCTCATGTACTCCAACATCCTCATTACATGACCATACCATCTCAGCCTTGCTTCCTCTATTATCTCATGTACTCCAACATCCTCATTACATGCCCATACCATCTCAGTCTTGCTTCCTCTACTATATCATGTACTCCAACATCCTCATTACATGCCCATACCATCTCACCCTTGCTTCCTCTACTATATCATGTACTCCCTGTACTCCCACGCTTTCACGGACAATATTCACTTTAGTAACAAACCATTAAATTGTCTTCTTGCATATTTTATGTTTCTCAAAATGACAAAAGGAATATTTCATAAATGATAAGCCTGTGTTATGTTTCTAAATTTAGAATATGAATCTAAATATTGTTAGGATTTGTATTTGATTTGAAATACTTGATCTTAATATATTTATTGACCGCCTCTGTGGTCCAGTGGTCAGAGTCCCTGGTTATTTATTTATAACTTTATACACTAAAATTACTTGGAATTGTTTTATTGCACAGTAATTGTTTGTAATATTTCGTTCTAATGTGATAATTTAAGTTATTGTTATAGCATGCTATTTAATTATTTCAGTTTTTGTCCCTATTTTAATATTAATCCATAATGTAAACAACAGCTCAGAATGAGATTAATTGATCGTACATTGAGTATTTTATCTCTATATATTTTTAGTGGCAAAGCTTGGTAATTTTTTTCAAGTTAAAGTTTCAAGTTAAAGCTGACATTTGTTACGAAGCTTTGCACCCCCCTCAAGAATACCAATTTGATTATGAGGATAGGAGGAAGGTGGAGGGGGGGGGGGGGGGGCAGTACAAACACATCAAATGATTATTTATTTTGTTTTAGAAAAAGTTTGACATACCAGGTTTTAACCATAGCTAAATATTTTTTTAAAGTATAAAGTATATTAATTTTTTTCGTCTTTAAACTTCAAATCAAAGCAAACTAATGTATAAGCTTAAATCATTGAAAGTGAATCATTCAAATTGGTATGGCTTTAATTTAAAAAAATAAAGTTAGTAAGTATATTATTCTTACAGTTGGCCTTGTACAAATCTTTACATCCATTGCTGTTTCCAGCCTGGGTCAGTTCTTTATTCAAGCCATATATTTTCCACAACCGGCTTGCTAGGCCTGTCGTAGCTTCATATGACCTATAATATAACTTAAGACTAGAACAGGCACAACAACCAGTCCCCGGCCGTTAATTTATCAATGTGAAAGGGTAAGCTCTCATTTCAGGTTAGTACAAATCTATAGAGATTAAATATCAAATTGTTAAAATCTAATAGAATTAGGTAATGTCCAACGTGTTGACGTGATTGTCCTGCGTGGACGAGTACACAAGGAGCAAGCGACAAAAGTTAAAATCAGTAACTGTTATGTTGTCATCAAGGAAACATTAACTCAGACAATTGTCAATAAACTACTAAAAATTAAAAGGAAAGATCTCAAGCAAGTACTATCTAGCTGTAAAGGGAAGGTTACATTTAATTTCACCATGTACAGAAAACACATTAAACTTTTAAAAATTAAAAAGGGATATTAATAATTACTGCTCTCCCATTCATGTCAATTTTTTTAGATTTATAAATCTGATTAGGGTTTAAATTCATATTTCTCAATGTAGTAATAATGTATCATAATTTTGGGGGACCCATTCATTGGACATAGTTAACAGTTAAATAAAAATCAGATCTAAAAGTAGGCAGTTAATAAATAGTTTGTTTACAGTGCTTACACAAAATATTTTTGCTAACAGCAAGAGATGAGGATGAGACTGAGAAATCATCCGTATTGGTTAAGGAGTACAAAGATCTAAGTGATGATTTGACCTACGAGGTAAACAGTTTTTGAGCAGCTTTGAAAAGTGAAATTGAAAATAAATCATCAATATGACAGTTGGATGATTTATTGTTATTTGAACTTTAAATTTTGGTATCAAGCTTGCCAGATCTGTGTATTGCTTTTCTTTTGTTTCTTACTCTTCAAGTTACTGTTTCTACAGTTTAAAGATCCTTTTTGAAGTTGAAATTGATAAAAAAAACTTTTTAAGAAGTATTATGAGTCAACAAAGACTTTATGCTCTCAGTGTATTAAGTATTTAATGTGGCCTCGACCAACACGAAGTAATTACATTGTTTGCCTTCAAAAAGCCTGAAGGGAACTCACTTGTTCAGCTTGACTTGACTCAATATGAAAAAATATTAAAGCGCTATTTAGTAATAATACATGTAGTTTTCAGTTCCTAAAGTAAAGTAGTAATTTTTTCATATTTCCAATTTGAGTTTTTATTTTTATTCCTATTTTAAACACCTTAATTATATTAGCTAAAATCCCTCAAAAGTAAAGCGGTCAGGGACATAAAATGTTTCTAGCGGGGGGGAGGGGGGTGAGCAGTTAAAGAAAGTTACGCTACTACCTACGGAATTTCCATGCCAACAGTGAATGTAATAGTTTCTCTTTGTTTTGCTTGTGTTTATTCTCTCACATAGGATTACGCCCAAAAGTCTTGGTTACCATCTGACCTTATATTATTTCCTTAAATTGTAAAATAAACATTCATCAACATCATATAATTGTACCCACGATGCCGGGGTATAGCATTATAGAATTTATTAAAAAACTTGGAAACATATAATAAAACATTTGACTTTAGAAATTAGTGAAACATTGTTATAACTTGACTGTTTCTATCCTTGATTTTAAAAGTATTTTCAATGGGATGATGTCCTCTAGTATAATGTATGGTATTTTTTTCATTTTGGAGTTCTTATATTCCATATTTCTTTTTAAGTAAAATCTCTTTTCACTTTGTGAAGTATCTTGTTATATTTTGAAGAAGATAAAGCAAAGGTGTATAGAAACATATA
The DNA here is from genome assembly GCA_039000515.1 of Timema cristinae. Taxonomy (NCBI): domain Eukaryota; kingdom Metazoa; phylum Arthropoda; class Insecta; order Phasmatodea; family Timematidae; genus Timema; species Timema cristinae. Next base: position 64,198,905 of record JBCFYV010000935.1, read on the forward strand.
CACATTAGACTCCATATATTCAATTTTCCATTTCTTTCTCTAAACCAGAAAATTTTAACACATTATATAATTTTTGGGGTATATCTGTTTTAATTGTTAACTCCTTTCAATGTTTAATTTAGTAGAGCCATTTGGCCCGGGTGTATAAGGGTCATAAGGAGCCACATTGAAAATTGAAAATACTAAGGGGGTTTTAATTCAAAGAATCTTAGATTTTTTTAAAACCTTCATTTTACAAAAAGAAACTTATGGTTAAATATCCTTTTAAGACCCACTCTCTATTTTTCACCCAGAGATTTGGAACTTTTTTTGTTGTTTGCGGAATGAGTGAGTTTGACTTGAAATCTTGCAATCACTTTCATGAGTTACGGTGATTGCGGTTTTGAACGACAAGATTTCTCAGGTGATTGTTTTTTCATCTGAGAAAACAATTGTTCATACACTTAGTGCTGTCAAAACTATACACTTATTTGGTGGCTGCACGATCTAACGTACTACTTTCGTGTTTGACTAGACTGCTGCAAGACGGGGAGATCAGGGTTCGATCCTTGTTGGATACAGTGAGGGTGTTTAAAAAAATATGGTTTTCCACTCTACCTCCATGCAAAATTGGGTGCATTTCCTCTAAAATAAACCTTCCTAATCCCTAATCCATTAGTGTAATTAGTGCATAGGCGTATAACCTGAACTGGTAGTAAGCTGCGGTGCTAAATAAACCTGTGAATCGATTTTTGGTGAGTCAATAGTAAAATTTGGGTGCACCAGACCCGATTGGTAAATACAGATAGTAACCAATTTTCAAATGTCATAATCACAGATGGTTAAATATAAGGTCTCATTATATGCTGGTTCCTCAAAAGGTCTGCGACCTCACAGACTCGCATACCGGGTGAGCTTCAAGTTTGATATGCCTGCTCTAAAGGATATGACATATTGCACGATCCATAATCTGATTTGCTTGTTGTGACACATCAAACATTATTGCGATAAAACTAGTAGTAGATAATTTATAAATATGAAAGATGTGTTCAATGATGACTCACCTGCCCCTCGAAACTCACCTGTGCTGTCTTAGCACTCTCTGCAGTACAGTCTGGAATTATCTTACTTAGTTTCAGGATCCAGTTGTTGATTTTGTCTCTACGCCTTCGTTCAACTTCATTGTGTGTTGCTCGTCTCCTGTCGTCTCTCTGAGAAGGAAGTCAGTGTTACACATCACATTTACTTACACATCACTCCATTAATTCCCCGTGTAAGACCTGTCCCCTCTTCCATATAGAACAAAACATACCTCAACATGTGAAAAGTGGCAAAATGTCAGACCACAGGTTGGAAACAGTTAATGATTATTATATCTCTTTAAAGGAAAACCACTCTTCCCTTTTTGAGGTGTTCATATTAATAGAATAAAACATACCCCAAAAAGTGTGTGTGTATATATTTGTAATTTCAAAGTTTTTCCCTACTTAAGGAAAAAAAAAAACTCCATGGCATGGGCCCGCAAGCAAGCTATACCGGCGGCCCTCGTTTATGATGATGATGCCAACATTTGCGGCTAGAGGGTGTCATATGGTCAGTACAATGAACCCTCCATTTATTAGTCTCAGTTTTCCAGAGTGGAGCTGCTACTTCTTTATTCGAGTAGCTCCTCATTTGTCCCCACGAGGCTGAGCTTGACCCCGTTTTAGACCCATCGTTTAACAGAAGAATTTTGAAAACATTGGTGATCGAACCCATGACATTTGGAGCTAGAGTAAGAAACTCTGACCACAAGACCAAAGAGGCGGTCTTCTAATTGTAATAAATAGTTAATCAATGTCCAGGCCTACATAGTTAGATTTTAATTTTATACATTTATTGAGCTCAAACTCGACTCGATACTTGGTAGCTCTAAGTGGATTTTAAAAACCAACAACGCGCTTAGTTACAACATTATATACATGGTTAATAAATTACATTATAAAGTTTATAAAATAAACTGGAATTATATTATCCCATTCTGTAAGATAGGAAGATGTGTTTTTTTTTAAACTATCGCTAACATTATTCAAACAATTACTCAACATCAATTTTTATTATTTTAATATATATATATATATATAGCACACATGTAAATAGTTTTTAAGCAATACGTCTTATTACCTATTTGGGCTATACTCGTATATACTAATTAGGCTAATGGTTTTAAGGATTAGGAAAGCTATATTCTAGAGGAAGTGTACACGCATTCATGAGGGATAGTGGAAAACCATTTTGAAAAGCTACCTTCAATAAACCCAACCGAGATTTGAACCTCGATCGGCAGTCTAGTCTACTGCGAGAGTAGCGTGCTAGACCACGCAGCCGCCAAAGTGTGTGTGTGTGTGGGGGGGGGGGGGGGGGGGGGAATAGTTAAAATGGCTTGTTGGTTGGGAAATGTAAAGTTAAATGTTCAACAAATGTGTCGAGGTTATACAAAATAGAAACAAGCACTTACTGTAGCACTTCCTCGTGTGCTTTCTATTTGAATGTTTGACCGTGGAGCTAGTGACCTTGAACTTGAGATGTGAAAACGTCCTGGGGATTGATCACATAAAACTGTCCTCCTGGAACAAAGTTAATCAATTCTCAAATAAGAACCCATTAATGGTTGTTTCATTAAATGTTGTCAAAACAAACATCTTGTACAATATGTATAACCTGACCAGAGAGTTAGTACAACACGAGCTAAAAATTGTGTGCAGACAATGTTTCTGTAAACAGGGCTGGAAAGCTGGTATGCCAAGCTTTCGACCCGTTTATTTTTCTACTGTGTGACTGCGACTCCTTCAGAAATTAACGTATATTAATTAGTAATAATAAATTTAATGCAGTAAAATGCTCCAATAAAGATTACTTCATGGGAAGTTTATTTGGCATTGTGAATGTACATTTAAATAAATTTGTCAATTCAAATTACAAATGACCTGAAGGTTAAAAAAAGTATCAAATTAAAATGATATATTTGCTAGGCTATATATTGTTATAGTATTATAAGTTTTTATTTTAAAGCCAGGGTCGGTAGAATTTTACCGATTCCGACTCCACCCAAAACTGTTTCAGACCCTGACTCCCTCCACAGCCTTGGCTGTAAAGCTTGATTTTTCCTCTCCCTTCCTTTTTTCTATATTTGAGTTGTGAATGTTGCATACTATTAGAAACATTTATATGTAATTAAATATCTGCATAAAAAAATGGATTTAAGAACTTCTTATTCGTACCATTGATAGGACTGGCTATGACTTGCTGCACCGAGGCTCCGGGAGTGAATCCTGGCGGTGCAGACACAATTTGAGGGATTGGGTCGACTGGTTCTGCTGGTGGACCCACCTGAACAATTCGGTATGTTACAGTTCCTGAGAACACAAAAAGTCAGAGGTTATAGGAAGCATATCATTGTGTTTTATTATTAGGTCATATAATGTGCTTGGGGCTTCCTGAATATAACAGCCTACAAATAACCTAACTCGCTTTGATAGCCACATGTTCTCGCATTAGACTATACTGCCATTGACGAGGAGATCTGGATTCAATCCCTGGTGGGTGTACCGAGGGTAGTTTTTCCTTAATGGTTATCCACTCTCCCTTCATGCAATTGTTGGTACATTTCCTTTAAATTCAACCTACCTCATTGTTAAAATATTAGAGTAATTTGTAAATAGGCGTATAACCCAAACAGATAGTATGATGTGGTGCTAAAAATAATAATAATAGCCTACAATCCCAATTTGAGATCCTGGACCAGAATGTAACCAGGGAACCACAGAGGTGGGCTATCAGGTTTCAATGCTCTTGAAAGTGATGAGATGGGTTTATATTTATACAAGCACCGTGTCTTACTACTCTTTCGGGATATACGCTGAAGTACCAATTAGGCCAATGGTTTTAGGGATTGGGAAGGTTATAAGTGTATTCACATTTGCATTAAGAGAGAGTGGAAAACCATTTTGGAATCAAACCTCAGTATACTCAACCAAGATCCAAACCTCAATCAGCCCATCATTGGTAGTCTAGTCTAATGAAAGAGTAGCGCCTTATATCATGCAGCCACTGAAGTGTGTGTGTACACACACACACACACACACACACACACACATATTATATATATATATATAAGAGAGAGAGAGAGAGAGAGAGAATTGGTACCTCTCATTAATAATCTATATGGAGTGTTAAGAACTCTTAATCACTGTAGATTACTAAGGGTGTGCCATGTTTCAAAATCTTGAAGTCGAAGGACAATCTCCTTTACTTCAACACCCACCATAACCTTTAAATCTTCGAAACACTTTGAAGAAGAAAACTTTGATATAGGATACCAATAAAGTTTGTTACCGATTTTTAACACTTCAGGGTTTGTTTATTATGAATGTTTTTATAAATTATTTAAGATAATCAGAGAAGCATTTAAGTTTGGCTATGGACCATTAAACCCTTTAACAACGCATAAAAATCAACACAATTTATCTGAAAAAAAAAAACTTTTTTTTAAGAAATGTGAATTTATTTAATGTGTTTTACTTTTGATGTAGAGATTTTTTGTAATAAAAAGTAACAAACTTTATTGGAGGTATGTATTATGAACAACTTAGAAATATCTCATTAAATTTTATATAGACCCCATATATTTCCCCATAATGGTCTTTTTAGAACAGTCCAGATATGTAAGCATAAAATAATATGATGTGGTTTTGTTTTGTGTGTTCTTCCTCTAAACCCTTCTCTTTACCAAGATGCACTTTATGAATATTTCAAAAAATAAAAGTAGTGTTATGTGACAACAACCAAAACTTATCTCTGATTTCAGATTCACATCTTTCAACGTTTTGTTTTGACTTTGCTTCACATTTAAAAAGTGACTTTCACACAACCTTATTTAAATTACATAGTCTATAGGTCTACCACCGTAATTATAAAGTAAAATCGGTCAGACACTAGGAAAGCACTCACCCCCATCCCCAGAACGGAACTGGTACTGCACGTCGTCATCTCCGTCCAGTAGTGCTTGTTGGTGAGCCAGCTCAACCACAGACTGCTCCTCCCCGAACCCATGGATCCGTCCTCCTCCACGATGGTGAGGCTTTGTGTCGAGATGAGTTCTTTGCTGTCCCCCAGAACGAGCTATTACTTCCCTCCCCATCTGGGTCCTGGCTGGTGAGAAACAATCACTTAGCGATACAACATTCATTGGCCCTAAATTAGACGGATGGACCCAGTTAGTTTCAAACAGCCCTGTTCTTTGCGCCCCTCTCCTCCTCCTCCTCCTAACCCCATCTTTCCTCCAACCTTTCCTTCTATGTCATCTTGAAGAAGACAGTTCCTTCTAAGTGTGTGTCCGACCCAGTTAACTCTCACACGATAAAAACTAAATAATCAAAAGGCTTTGGATTTAGGAATGTGAATGGAAGAGATTAACAAATTATTTCGCATTATTTACTTAGTGCAGTTTATTGCATTCGTCATGCATTGTGGAAATACTTGAAAACACAAGTTTGTTTCTCTTACAATGATTGAATTGTATTGTTAAAAGATTCAAGCAAGCCTTTTTTTTCATCACGTGGCTTACCACCCACTCAGGCTAAACATAAATGTATTAAATTATTAATGTGTTACTGTAATGATGAGGAAGGGTGAATTTTGAGGAAGTGTATCTGCAATTTTTGTGGAGGGAAAGTGGAAAGCCATTTAGGAAAAGAAACCTTCAGTAAACCCAACCTGAATTCGAACCTCGATCTGGTCATCGGCAATCCATTCTATGTCGAGAGTGATGCCTTAGACCATGCGATCACCAAAGCAGATTTTATGCAAGTTAACATCTTCCAAAGATGAAACAATAATCAAGATTTCACAAATAAATAAAACAGTTAAAAAAGCAAAATTATAAACATAAGGTCTATTAAAGTTATATAAACAGTTATAGGCCTATAGGCTAATATGTATGAACACAGAAGAGACTAAGACTTTCAACAAAGACTTGTCACGAAATTTAGTCAAGGTTCAACACCTTACCAGTAGCTCAGAAAGCAGAGTCTCAGGTTCGAGGCGATATTAAAAAACTCACAAGATTGTACCGGAATTTTTTTTTTTTGTGCTCCGTCCAACAGGTTACCCGGACACTTACAATAATAGAAATGGTCTTGCCTTACTTACACGATGAAAATAAATTTAGGATGTTGAAAACAAAACACTGCTTAGGAAAATATTTGGTCCAAAGAGAGATGATACAGGAAAGTGAAGAAAGTTACATAATGATGAATTATATACCCTGTACTCATCACAAGACATTGTTGAGTTAATCAAATTTCACAAATTATGGTGGGCAGGTCATCCAGCATGAATGGAAGAATATAGAACCGTGATCAGGGTATTGAGTGGCAAACACAATGGAACGATCTAGACGCAGTTGATAGGATAATATTAGAATGGACCTGAAAGGGATAGAGGAGTAATGAGGTGGACTGGATAGAACTAGCAAAATAGAAGGATAGGTGGCATACGTTTGTAAATTACATCAATAAGATTTCAAGTTCTTAATGCCATATTGTACCTAAGTAAGCAAGGATAGGTAAGAGAGAAGTAGTTTGTGTGTGTGTGTGTGTGGTGTGTAGAGAATCATTTAGAAAAAGTCCTTCTCATTACACCCAGGTGTGATTCGAATTTAAACCTCCTTGTCATTGTCAAACTTGACTAAACAAGGTTTACACCTTAGCCTTTATTCCCAACAATGCAAGTTATTGGACAAATGACAATACTGTATTATTTATTACCTACTTATCTTGACCAATTTTTATCACTTACTGTTAAGTGCCTAAGAATAAAATAAGTTCGTGTGTATCCAAGCTAAGTTTATATGAGCTCTCCATGCTTTGGAACTGTTAGTTCAAAGAGCAGTGTGATACCAAATCAAAGACAGACCTATATAAGCCACTAGTTGATCTTATTAATTAGACTCTAATTACAGTATTTGTTAATAATAGAAAAACCATGTGACAATCGAATAAGCCCCAAAATTAAGTAGTTTTCCCAAGTCTTCTATTATTTACAGTACTGTACACTAAATACTAAAACGATGTATTACTATGGACATTTAGATATATATGTTTCTACAGCAATAACTAAGAGTGAACTGATAAAAGGAAAACAGTTTGAAGGGTGTTTAAGACAAACATATTTTTATGCAGCCAGCTCTGAACCTAGGCCCATTAATGTAATGGCATTGATAAAACATACTGTTATCCTTTGGGTGGATGGAAATTGAAGTCTATACTAGTTTTCATAAAATAGAATAAAATAATATAGTTATTTCAAAGACGTCTAAAACGTTCTATGAGTTAACTATGAAAATAATTAAACACAAATGAAAGCTTTCGGAAGATTAAATTGCACATTTCAAATGAAATAGAAAAATGTATACATTGTTAAATCGTATTATGAAATTTGACCAGTGAGCAAAATGTTTACAATTACATGCGATAAGTTACTGTGCTGTAGCAAATTATCATTAGGTATAGTATGACCTTCCATAAAGACATTAAAACTTATGACAACCCGCTACGTCAAACTTAACATCATTACGGGACTTTATTTAAAGAAACATACCTGCTTTCCAACGAATGATCCAACATATCCATATGAAAGCACTTAATGGAGATTTTGAATTTGCCAGGAAGATTTGAGACTTGATCACGGGGCCAAACAACAGGGTCATGTGAGCACCATGTAATGGCCGACTTCTACAGAAGAATAAAGATGTTTAGTAAATCTTCGCGGAAAATCTGACAATACAATATATTTTCAACAAACACCAGAGGAAGAAGGTGTGTATAAATAAACACGCAATATAAAAATAATAATAAAAAATTGAATTATTTTAATTCAATTAAGATTTTGAAGAATTATTCTGTAAATTAAGCTAAATTGTCAACCACTCATAAATCATCAGTACGTATGACAATCGAAATGTGTCAAATTATTTTGTCGTTCATACTACTGACATCTTTGGAGTTAAAGTTTAACTAATATTACAGTAAAAATTAGAAAGAAAGCTATTGCTAGTTACCTAAAAATTAGATTTCATGGCCATAGGAATTTATAGAAAGATATCTTATTTTATTTGTTCAATTATCATGATCATTTAAACTCATGGATTACATTCTTAGAACTATCTTACTATATAAGAAAAAAACTTATCTAGACTTCTATAAAAAATAATGCAAAAATATAGTTATATATCACAAGTTATAATTTTTAGGAAGAAATTCCTAGAGAGATGAAGCTAATTGGCTTAAGTGGGGCGAAAACTAGCGTGGTGGTAACCATATGGGAAAAGGGAAGTGCACACACAGACGGCTATCGACAATCATGTCCGCGTATTTTGTTGCCTTCTACAGCACCCACTCTTCTGCCTTGAGGACGAACGCTGCATGCAGTATTTTCCCGACTGATCGCGTATACTATAGTTGAACGGTGACCTGGTGGTCTAGGCGTAAGGTGTCGAACTTCTGTGCTGGGGTTTGGGGTTCAATCCCGGTCCTAGCACAGATCTATCTGATTACCAAACCCTTCCTTCACCTCTAACAAGACGTGTATTAATCACAACTTGTGAATGTGGGGAATGCCAGGCCTCCACCGTGGTTCGAATTCCACGTTAAACTGTAGGTCTTCCATTCCATCTCATAATCACCCTACCATTACACATTAGCGTAAGTGCGTACATCCCGAATGGGTAATAAGACGCCGTGCTATAATAATAATAAATAATAATAATAATAATAATACTGTAGTTGAAAAACAAACATTAAATAATTCTTCATAGTCTCTAAACTTCTGGAAAAGTGTGAAATTCTCCATTGCTTCTCCAACAATGTTCATATTATAATACACCCATTTTTATATATTTAATCTCAACAACTTAGCAAAGAGGACTACATGTCATAAAAAGCAAGTGCAGATTTACATTGCCTTTCTTCATTTTCATCCAATAATAACACTAACAATCATACTTCTTTCACTGCGTATCCTAAGTCCAAATCTATACAAATAAATTAAATGCAAATTTACAAGTTGTCTGAAGACGCAAAATGCTGAGAGTCTGCTTCCACACCATGTTCACAGCAACAACATGACCGAAATGGTTTGCGCTTTACTTCAGCCTTTAAGATTACTATCCACGCTATTTATTTCCCTAAATAAATTAAAAAAATTCCGCTAACATAAGTAATACTTATAAATCCATAACAAGGACGCGTATTTACACATAATAATTGATAAATAATTAAGAAAGTTGCAATTCGGTTTGCAACCATTTAAACACGTTGAATATAAAAATGTGCTTGATATGATTGCTGATAAACTATTCGATTAACTAAACTATTTGTTTATTCTACTCTTGTGATGTAAATATTATACTACGATACCATTCATAATAGAATATGTTTGTATGCATCTCTTTCTTTTACCTGCACTGGGTTAACGCTCTTCTAACGAGTTTTATTACTTTACTCCCTATTTCAAATATAAATGGAATATCAAAAAATATTCTTAGATGGTCTTTTCAAAGTTGATATAAATTTAAAGACAGCTAAACCATTTCTGTGATTTCTTTATAATAACCGACACACATCTGTTGTAAATTCACTTAAATAATCAACTTTAGGCCCTAATCTTACATAATCACGTTAAAGTCCTCGTAACTTAACCGTTCATAAAGTCTAATCATTGGTTAAACTTGGCGTTGAGTTTTACAATACTATTTTGATGTACTCGTCAAGTTACGGACAGATACCTTTCATTAGTTATTATAATTAAGCTTCTCGGAACACTAGATTTGTTACAAGGCCTTTGATTAGTTTAATTTGAACCAACAGATTATAAGTAGCTATTTAAATGTCTATGGCGTTATGGAGTTGTTAGGAAAACAGATTAAAGTATAATAAATGTTTATGTTGTTGTTTATAAAACGTCATGTTATACAATAATAATATTGATACATATACGTTTATATTATATAATCCTTTTTCTATGCAAATAAAGATAAGTGTACCTACACTGTTTATTTTAAACAGACGTGTATTTTAATGCTATTTTTTAAACTTCAAAATAATTACATATTTAAACAGTAGAGTAATAGTCAATTTTTAAACACACAATTTAAAATTCAAATACAATCACCCTTAATTAACCATGGACATGTACTGGAGGGGTGAAAGTGAAGAAAAAACACATCTCATATTAACCATTCAGGCCTACACATAATTAACCTACAAGACGATAAAAACATAGATAGGCCTACAGCTATTGTCAATTACTATTAACTATTTACAACAAGAAATGACCACTCCGAATCACGAAGTGAAACAATTGAAAAGAATTGACATATTTTGAATAGGAAAAACGAGCACGTATGGCTAAGCCAAAATAGTTATGATAAAACTCAGTATCAGGAATTAAAAAACTCTGCCCACGTCGTACAAACGTTGGCATCCCAAATTAAACAGCTATATCAAATAGAAAGAATAAATTCCACATAATTATTTTACTATCATATCGATGTTAAACTGGGAGTAATTTCTTATTATATTTTTTACTTTATCGCTATCTTACAGGTAGAGAAAGTATTGTGATCGTCAAAAATATCGAACTCAAGATTTTGACGAATCTTGACGTTTCATGACTCCCTGAATCCAAAAAAGTAATTTTTTTGACTTTCGGGCTGTCTTTCTTACTGTACCTCCAACTAGAGCCTAAACTATTTTAACAATCGGGCTAAAACTTGGTGTCTAGGGTTTTCATAAGTTGCCCCAGGGGTTTTTGGAATTGGATATATAACCCTAAAATTAAGGGAAGTTTATTGAAGGGCAAAAAGAGAAAAAGTCGATTTTGGTTAAATTTCATCTCAAACATTTATAAATATTCTAAACAAAATGGCTTCTCTCAATATTTCGGCAAAATGACTTTAAGGGCTCCGGTAGGATGCGTGAATTATCTCCTAAACTATTTGAGATATGAAATTACTTATCGTTACAAATATGTAAGTCTCTTTATAATATAAATATTTAATAGGAAGCATATTTTTATAAAACCAATAACTTTCAATCCATACGTAAATATATTTATTTTTTAACTTTTCGAACACAAAATTTAAAAGAATTGCGAACGCAAAAGAAAATCTAATCTGAAATGTTGATGGATGTCGACGTCTCAAGAAACCCCAAACCCCAAAAAGTGGTTTTGCAATGACGTCTGTTTGTTTAAACTTAAAATTAAAAGCAGTTTAAGAAAGGGCGAAAAGAGAAACAATAGATTTTTAAAATCAACTCTAACGATTTTGTTTAAAATTTTTATCTAGGTGTTGATTAAGATTATAAATAAACTGGCTATTTTCATTTTACCATAAAATGAATTTTAAGTACTTTACAGAAATAGAAACTTCCGTATCTCCACAACTATTTAAGATACTAAATAACTTATCATTGCAAAATATGAAATAAAAAACTTTTATATTAAATATATTTTTATAAATCCAACAATTTCTGAGATATTGCCAAGTATATTAATACAATCTTGTGAGCTTTAGTTGTAATAAAATACTACTTAAGTTTAAACGAAATAATTCTCCAATGCCATAAAGTAATTAAATATAAGTAAGTCTCTAAAAGTTGATGTTGTTTTTCCTTAAACCCCTTGGGAGAAGTGTTTGTACAACAATGATCTACATCCATTCTAGACTCAATAGTCAATATTTACATTTTTTATTGGTCAAAATTTATAAATGAAGAATTTAATAGCAATGCGATGGATGACGAAGATTTGCAACACCTAATAAAATGTTGAAAATTTTAACCAGAAGTTGAAATTTTAATACGAAGTGTTAACCCTTGTGGACTCAACCTTGATATTTTTTATCGGTCCAAACATACAAATGAGGACATTAATTCTTTAAAAACAAAATTATAAAATTTCAAACCGGGACTAAAAAAAAGTTTTACCTAAGTATAAATGCAATTTATGCTTGGGTTTGCTAGTGTATATTATTTCGTTTCACATATATTACGAGTTTTGAGTAAATATCTCTATTTTCAAACAATAGAGTGAGAAAGTCTGTGCGGAGTTATTTATAACTATGATGATGAATACCATCTAGTGACTATGTTATTGACATATATATATATTTGTTGATGATCGAGATTGAACATGAGTCACTAGATGGTTGGTTGACGCCGTACCATGTACACCAAACAGGCATAGAACTATTTGTTAATGTTAGAATTATAATATCGCAAATTTGTGATTAGTAATCATTAGTTACACATCTACAGGTGGACAATATTAAAACCGAGAGAATCCATAAATAACTGTCCACAAGTTTTCTAAAGATATTAATGTAACCTCACTTGAATAATATTAATTGCCATTAAACAATATGACGAAATGCTTGGAAGTTAATGTGGATGTTAAAATGCTAACCAGAAGGTATCCCTCACGTTAACTTTACGAGTACTTTAACGAGGACACTAGTTCTAACCGAACATTGTAAAATCCAAAGTAGTTGTGGGTTATCGCTTAACCTGTTGTTAGGCCCTGACGAGTAGAATAACACTGTACATTTTTTTTTAATTTCCTTGTAGTACATTAAAACATGGTTGGCAACTACACAATTTATATATATTAAACAAATCATTAGTATTTGGACCATAGATAAAGGATATGATTTGGACAGTTGTCTTGTAAAATTAAATTGTATTTCTTCTGATATAAGTGTTTTTTTAAACAAATACTTCACTTAATTTCTATATACCATATACAATTTTTCTCATAAATACAATGAAACAAACAGTTGATTTGTTTACTCATTATCTAATAGCCATTAACATTTAGTATTATTATCTTTTCGCCATTGATGTAATCTTGTTCTCCAGTAGGCCTACACTGAACAATTTGTTTATTCATTAGTTTATCATTTAGTGGTTCGATACTGAAAGGTCGATAGTGCTAATCAGATAATTGATCATCATTCTTAGGTCGATCTTGATAGTCGATTTATAATATCTAAACTCGACAGACGACAAGTGATCTGTGATTTACGTCGTGAGCAGCTGTTATTATTATTACATCTAAAATTTTGTGTTAAAATCATTGGTCTTTAAAAATGCTAGATTTATTTAGTATATTTAGTAAGGGTGGTATAGTTTTATGGTGTTTCCAAAGTACCAGTCAGATATTTACGCCTTCTGTAAATGCTTTGATTCGTAGTGTCATACTACAGGTAAGTTACCTGGCAGATTCATGATTGGCTATTTTAGAGGTTAATTAACTTTACCTTATGGTTAATTTTACAATTTGTGATTTAACTAATGTATACTATATTTCTAAATAATATTTTTAAGAATTAATCTTTTACTTAGTCTTTTAATCTATTTCTAAATTTTAAAGCTTGTAATTGTGACAATATGTTTGTCCTAGGAAAGAACAGGAAATAACAGCTATGACCATGATGCCCTGACATTGCAATACAAGCTTGATAATGAGTTTGAACTTGTATTTGTGGTTGCTTATCAGAGGATATTACAGCTCTCTTATGTTGACAAGTTCTTGAATGATGTTCATTTGGAATTTCGTGACAAATACAAGACAGATCTGCAGCAAGGAAGGTATTTTCAGGTAATTATTTTGTGTGTTGTTTGACTAAAATAATTATTGGGCCTATTTTGGCAAAACGGACTTGTATAGTCATGTTTAGGATAATAAAGGAAAACAAGAATTATGTATTAGGTAAGCAACATATTTTGAACCACCTTGTTACTTCAGACACACAATTTTTATCTATATTAGAGTATTATGCACAAATAATTCAAACTAAGCTACAGCTCAATTTTCTTGCAAACAGACTTATCTTACAGCTTTAAAAAGTTATCCTAGATCTAATATCACATATTCAAGTGCAACCTCATGTTATCTGCAATTGTCACTTTTTTTATTATCAATGTTGACTGTGAAAGATATGCTTGTATTTTTTAAATGGTGCTCCAAATGCACATTTGTAAGAAAATCAAGGGTTAAGCACAGAATATAGCGTTCAATTTGTGATTGACATTACAATTGATTGCCGGAAAATCCCAGTTATTGCCTACTTTCAAATAGTTGTGTATTGAACTTATTGATACAATTTTGTGCATATTTTGTTAAATTTTATTGTTTCCTTTTTGTGTCAGGACTATGAATTTACAAGTGGATTTCAATCTGTACTGGCCGCAGCTGAACAATGGGGGAAAAAACAAGCAAAAATTCCTAAACAAATGAGAACTTTTGAGGACTCATTAAAGTCAAAGAAAACGGTTGCGTCCATGATTGAAAGAAAAAATGATGAAAAAGAGAATAAAAATACTGGTAAAAATTGAACCTTTCTGTAGGCTATATTCTGGTTTAGTGCCAATTATAAATGTTTTTAAAGATAGGCTAATTTTGAAAACTTTATAGCCTTCTGTAGGTCACAGGAAGCGAGTTCCTTTCTCATTCCAAAACTAATTTGTGTTAAAATTAATATGGGCTTATTTTGAGTGCTTCCATTATAATTACTATCCAATTTAATTTAAGCTCATTGCGAAGTCATGACCGCCTTGTGATCCAGTAGTCAGTTCCTGGATACGGACCCAGAAGTTCTGGGTTTAATCCTTGGCGCTTCCAGATTTTTCTGTGAAGCATTAGGTCCGGGATAGGGTCAAACTTAGCCTTGTGAGGGCAAATGAGCTACTTAATAAATAATGGCTCCGGTCTAAAAAACTGAAATTAACGGCCGGAGGGTTTGTACTGACCACATGACACCTTCTATTCGCGAATGTTGGCACTATCTTTGTCAAATGGAGCGGCCCCTTAATCAGTATAGCTCCTTGTGAGCTGACCCCGTGTTTTTTTTTATTGCAAAGTAATTCTTAACTGTTACATCCTTGCTCCAGGATCACAACCGCAGATATATGAATTTTAGTGCTTTGTTCAAGATCAGGAACAATCTCAATCGATGGCATGTAGACCTAGCCTATATAAAAACCTCCATGGCATCAGCCTGCTATCGAGTCATACCAACCGAGCGGCCATCATCGGTTGGCAAAGATAGCCCCAACTTCTGCAGCTAGAGGGAGTAATGTCAGCACAACAAGCCTTCCAGCTGTTAATCTCAGTTTCCTAGACCACAGTGACTATATTTTCATTCAAGTAGCTCCTCATTCGGCCTTACGAGAATGAGTTGACCTCGTTCAAGACCCACTGCTTCACAGAAAAAAAATTGGAAGTGCCGGGGATTGAACCAGAGACCTCTGGATCTGTAGCCAGGACCTCTGACCACTAGAAAAGTTGTATTGTAGTACCGGTACCTATCTTAGTTTTTAAATTAATTTGTGCAAACTTTTCCTCATGTTATGGATTAAATTTAAATTAATAAGTTGTCCTTATGATAATGGAAATTGTTAAGACTAAATAAAGAGGGAAAATAAACTAATAAGAGTAAATTTGATGAAGAAAGCCCACCTAGGGAAAGAGGAAAAATGTGTGAAGAATCCAATGCACAAAAGTGACATCTTCTTCCTTTCTTCTGTCTTCTAAAGTAAAAGTAGTCACAATAAAGGCAATAATGCTTAAATATTATTATATTTGTGTTTAAAATGTGTGTGTGACTACTTCTACTTTAGAAGACAGAAGAAAGGAAGATGATGTCACCTTTTTGCATTGGATTCTTCACAAATTTTCCTCCTTCCCTAGTTGGGCTTTCTTCATCAAATTTACTCTTATTAGTATATTTTCCCTTTTTCTTTAGTTGTATCAATTTTCATTATTATAAAATTATTTAGCCATTGGGCCACCTCATTTTTAAACAAATTAATAAGTTGGCAAATAATATATAATATATTGTCTTCTTGCTTCATAATTATTTCAGGTAAATCTAAGAAGAAAGGTGTGGGTTTTATCAATGGAGATGGAATCATTAATAGTAAGTAAAATAATAATAATAATATAACAATATATTTTGTAAAAAAATAAATCACTCCACACAGAGGTTAAATAGGTATATAAAATTCTCTACTTTTATTTTTAAATATTGCCCCTGGAAGTTAAACATTTTGTAAACAAACTAGTTAATATCATGTTAGCAGTGAATTGTAACATTGTTACTAGTACAAACTTGTTATACTGTCAAAAGTTATCATATTTCATATTATTCAAACTACCTCTACTAGATATTTGAGTTTTAAAGGTCAACTGTAACATGCTTTTTTGTTCTGGAATATACTCAGAAAAGTTGGCAACCCTGCACCAGCCTACCATCTCCTCAGGATTTCTGGGAGGTCTGATTTCAAATAGGAAGATTGCAGAAAAAAAAAGATAAATACAAACAGGACTTCTCCTTATAAATTTATGGCTGTATTTTAGACAAAACAACTTTAATATTTTGAACCGTACTAGATTATTTAAATATGTTTCTAAAACTAATTTATTACTTAAGCTTAACCAATTTTCTGCATATATATGTAAGCTATATTCTAGCCTGTGTAAAAAATACAGTTATACAGAAAGGCAGAGAACTATGAACCCCTTAGAACAAGCTGCCCTTGTTAAGTTCCGGAAATTTTCCAATGAAAAATAACTTTTATCAGGGTAAAGTCACACTAGCATGGACACTTAAATGTTGAATAACAAATGAAAGAAAATTTAAAGGCTCTTGCTGGCAATATTTTTCTTAATGGTGGCATTTTTTTTAATATTCTCTAGCTAAAATTGTAGAGCCACCAAAATATGTTGCACCTGAACTGCCTGCAGTAAACGATAAACTTGACGAAGAGACACTCATGCAAAATCGTTTGCGACTTGCTCAGAAATTAGGAGGAAAGAGTCCAAAGGGGAAAGCTGAGAAACAGTGAGTGCATACTTTCTTTCTTTTCATATTTACGACCAACCGTAATTGATGGATTTAAAGATTCAGTTTTTTTACCTTTCAATTTGGTATATTGTTAGTACAAGTAGAAAAAAAACACAAGTGACACATTTTTTTTTAAATTGTTAGAACCTTATGTTTTTATAATTTTCAAATGTTATTTTATGTATTTTTCTTACTACTTGTTTATCAATACACCAAACTCAGTAAACTTTGGTTAAATTTTGCTTTGACTATAATTTGACTAATTTCTCACATCAGTTAGTGCTTTATACAATATTTTGAGTGTTCCCCTTTACATGTTTCTATCCACCGTTTCTGTACCTTCTTCCTAGTACTGTGTTTGCAATAAACGAAAACATTATAGAAACAAAATTGGCAGACCTGTAAATATAAATCGTTGCGTTAAGTATTCCTTCAGTATCATTGTTTATATCGACTGACGTGTTTGTGACAGGAAGAGTCCTAAGCCTGCTAAGGAAGGTAAGAAACCTCGAGTGTGGGACCTAGGGGGTAACAACAAGGACCTGGTTAACTTGGAGCGCACAAGAGACAAGCCTGCAGATGGTGTTGATCATGAGGATAATATTCAACCTGACACCACGGTCAGTATTGTTACCATACTGTTGGGAATAGTAACATTTCCTCTAGAGATTTAAGGGGGTTTGTAATTTTGTACACTTTGTTTACCTTAAAAGGTAGCAGTCTTTTCTTGACATATTACCCTATGGCCCTATCTTGTAAGTTACACCATAGTGGAAACAATGCAAGGTAATTATACTTCCTTTCAGAGTTCGAAGGGTACATACTGTAACATTCTTTCTTCTCCCACCCTTTGTTATTAAAACAATTGAAATATTTAACTCCCAATTATCTAGTATCTTAGTTTGTGCTATAGTGGTTGAGTGGGGAACCCCAGTCTATTGATTTGACACTTAACTGAATGTATGAATGTTGTAATGAATGTATTTTAGCAAAAAAAAATATATATATATATCATCTGGTTACTATCTATATTTACGACTATTCTGTTATAAATTCCTATTTCACAATTTTTCCCAAAAGTCAGATTCAAAGGTAGATTAAAAATTCTTATTTGTTAAGTACTGTATTCAACCCATAACTAATTATTTGATCAAAATTTCATTTATTTTCATCTGGTGAATCAATGATTACGATCTTGTTTGACCATTTATTTATTTAAAGTCCATTCTGAAATTTGATATTATTAGTTCAATTTCCCTATCCAATGTAAGGGCCACAATTTTGAAATAAATTGACAATTCAACATTTGTCCATGCTGTTATACACCTTCTTTCATTTTAAACTATGCAGTTAGTTTGAAAATACTTCTTAATTTATATGTATGTAGCCCTTGACAATATTATTACTAATTAATAAAGAAGTAGCCCTTGACATTATTACTAAGTAAGAAAAATGGTTTGATTGGTTATTTAAGTTAACTTGAACCTGAGGGGCGGAGAAGACCTATTCACTGACCACCTGGCTAAAATTTAAGCAATATTATAATATTGCAAAGTAGTGGTGTGCTACTTTTTCAATTTGAAGCAAATTTGAATATATAGAATATTCTCGACGCCGAACCAAAATTTGAATTAGTGTTTTAGTTGTGTTATTCTTGAAAAAATATTAAATTGTAGTTGTTTATAGTAACTTTTGGCATTAAAATTAGTTGGAAAATGTCTTATTGCAGAACTTTTTATAATATTTGGTTTTAATCTGATAAATCAAGTTATTATCACAACTCATAATTACTTTAATTCTATTTTTCAAATGATTATTGATTTGTAATGTTTATAACAGCTCAGCTGCTATCTTTATTGGCGAGCTTTGTAATTGTCAGAGCTTATATTTGTTTTGAAAGCCAAGTTGAAGTTTCGCACACCCCTATCTAAAAGTATTAGACTGTCCCATCACACCCTGTTACTACATAATGTCACACGTAATGTGGTGGACATTGAGGAATATCGGATTGTTCTCACCTTTTGACACCTTGTCCCAACCCTTGTAAGTGAAATGTAAACTATCTGGGTACTAGGATGACTAAGCTGGGACTATAATTCCTTGGATAACAGTCATCCACTATTGTGCTACGTGCTCCTTCTCTATTCTGTCCTGCTATGGCTCCTCTTTAACTATCCCCCTCACCTTTTTATTTCTCATCCGCCATTGTACTACGTGCTATTGACATGTTGTGTGTGTGAGATGACCAGGCGAATCATAAGATGTTCTGTGTGTCAGATGGTCGGGCGCATGATTGGCGGCATCAAGGATTTGGAGGTGGAGAGTGATTCCGAGGAAGAGGAGGAGGAAGAGGAAGAAATAACAATTGTTGCCCAGAAACAAAAGAGCAACGCTACCGCTGGCAAGGGTCGAAGTGTCTTCTCCATATTTAAGTAAGTACACAACCGTGAGGGTTTCATTGGTTATATTATCTTGTTTTTCTTTGTATGTTGGTACAACTGTAACGTCACAAGGAATTTCATATCTACGGTCCAATTTTCATAGCAAAGGCCTTATCAGACAACTAAAAATGAGATTTACTCTCATGTATTCATAAGTCAGATCGGCAGCTGTCACATTTGATAGATTACATAACACTTGTCAAATAGTAAAATGTTATCAATTTTGGCCACAAATAAAATAAATTTGTATTTTCTAAAAGGATCTTCATATGAAATTTGAACTGTAGTTTGTCACAGACATGACTTTGTTAAGTACAGTAAAAATAGTGATATCTTTATGTGCAAGAATTAATCTTACTTGAGATTTTCAGTTTCAACCATTCCTACAGTTGGGTGCTATTGCAGGCAATATACGTCTCATTCTGAGGTTATAAAACATGGTATGGGGGTCATGTGAATGACTATAATATTGTGAACGAAGAATATAACCTACAACTCTCATTTCAGGGGCCTAGTGGGCAGCAAGAACTTGACTCAGGAAGATATGTTTCCGGTCCTAGAGCGGTTGAAAGAGCATCTCATCACAAAGAATGTGGCTTCAGATATTGCTCATAAACTTTGTGAATCAGTCGCTGCTAAACTGGAGGGAAAGGTAGACACACATTCATTAAATTAGCTCAACGGCTGTTAAATTCGCACAAGGATAAAAGTTCTACTTTAGCAATTTATACAATTAAAGATGTAACTACTTAAAAATATGTGTTTACAAAGTTTTTATTTTATACTTTTACCTATCCTATAATCTTTCAGTGTGTGTGCCGATTTATAATATATTTTTTTAAACCAGTATAAAGTTCTTGATCATATTTTGGACACAAACACACCTTCAGTTTTTATTTTTATTCTTCTTTGACCTATCATTTTCACTTTAAGGTTATTCCTACCAAAAAAATAAATAAAGCATGTTTGGATCTAAAAAGAAAATGTTTTGGCTACACTTAAAAATATGACAGATTATAAAAATACTAAAATAAATTTTCTAAATATAATTTTACCATACCTTAAACAAAATATATTTTGCACCTGCCAAACTTGAGATTAATTAATTTTATAAAAAATACAGTTTAGACCTTTAAGATCAGAGTTACAAAGTTTGCACTCGGTTATCATTTTATTTTTTGATGGCAGGTTCTTGGGACATTTGACAGTGTCGCGTCAACTGTGAAAACAACTCTTACGGATGCTCTTGTCCAAATTTTGTCCCCGAGAAGGCGTGTCGACATTCTCCGCGATGCGATGGAAGCTCGCAAACAAAGCCGGCCTTATGTCATGTCCTTCTGTGGTGTGAATGGTGTGGGAAAGTCCACCAATCTTGCTAAGGTTTGGGAAAAACACCATTTCAGTACCTTTACCATCCAGCCTCATTTTATTAGTATGAAAAAAAGTGCACACACCTATGAGAATCATAACTAGTGCACATATACTTTAAAAAGTTAAAATACATGAAATATCACAATCTATGATTGTCTTATCGAGGAAAAAATCATCACCAAAGTTAACTTTCATACTTGTCCAAATTTCAGGTTTGTAGTAAAACTTGGGGACAGTTCAGACATTTTGTGATTTTTGTACAAATCTAGCACACAACTTTTTTTTTTCAAGATACTGTTTGTTAACACTTTTTTGTTTATAAAAGTAATTCTGTTATAATATTGTCCATACATTCACCAACTAACACAAATTATAGTATGTTTGGTTGTAAATGGAAGAAGGCACCTAAAAGAGTGATGTAAACTAGGATTGTGTGAGATCCCACTCTTCGAGAAAAAACTAGACAAACTAGTTGTTCTTGAAACTCGGGCGCCCGAGTATAAGGTACCTAGTTATAAAATAAAAGCGACTAAAGTTTCGGGTCTTCATCTACTTGACAGAAGATAAGGTTAATTAATAATTTAAATTTAATAAATTAATAATATTTTAAATGTAGGTGACCTGGTGGTCTAGGGGTAAGGTGTCAGACTTCTGTGCTGGCGGCCGGGGTTCACTCCTCGGTCCCGGCACAGATTTATCTGATTACCAAACCCTTCCTTCACCTCTGACAAGACATTTTGTGAATGTGAGGAATGCCAGGCCACCACCGTGGTTCGGATCCCACGTTAAACTGTAGGTCCTCCATTTCATCTCACAATCACCCTACCATTACACATTAGCGTAAGTGCGTATAACCCGAACGGGTAGTAAGACGCGGTGCTAATAATAATAATATTTTAAATGAAAATTAATTACACCCTTTTTCTGTTAAAAGGTTTTAAATAGCTGAAAGAAAGACTTTTCATAAAAGACAATTCAGCATTTTGAGTTTCTAGGACCTCTGTCAACACCTGATAATTTTTACCTCGCCTTGTGTTGATTGCTTCAATTTGTTTCCAGATTTGTTTTTGGTTGATTGAAAACAACCTCCGCGTGCTGATTGCAGCATGTGACACATTTCGTGCAGGTGCAGTGGAACAGCTGCGCACACACACTCGCCACTTGAACGCTCTACACCCACTCGAGCGCCATGGCGGGCAACAAATGGTTCAGCTTTACGAGAAGGGATATGGTATGTGGTTACATATTATGTGCCTTATAAAATTAATCCTTAAATTTTCTGATAATAAAGTTATCTTCATTTTATATTAGATTTTCTCTGAAATGAGAGTTTTATCCGTAAGTAAATATTTAATTCTAGTGTTTGTAGATTCAGTTTACCCTGATTGGTAGAAATCTTACCTTGTACGTTTCCACTATAGTGCAGGTTGTAAGATAGGGCCATAGTGTAATCCATCACGTTTAGACTGGTACCTTGCACTGTAAACAAAATGTACGGTTGAAATGTTATATCTCAGACCTCATTCATGGCAACAAGGTATGATTCTGGCAATGACTGCTCTTCTCCGCTATAACTGTATTAGAAGGCTTGTGAAACCGTCTTGAAATTGTATAAACGGGTTTAGACTATTCAACGTTAGTGTGTTGTTTAATCATCAGAATATAAAAAAGAGAAACGAGTAAGAAGGAAATTTGGAGCCCTTGGTTTAGTTAGTATCTTCATCTTAACTTCAAAGTTCATTGGACAATGTTAGAGCAGGAAGGGAGACATAGGGAGAGGCTTGCGTTCAAAACGGACCAAGCCAATGGTTGGGAACTGTTCAATTGTTTATGGTGATTTGCATGGTTTGATTCTTAATAAAAAAAATCCATATGTGCAGGAAAAGACGCTGCAGGCATTGCCATGGAAGCCATTAATTTTGCTAAGGATCAGCGTATTGATGTTGTTCTTATTGATACCGCTGGTCGGATGCAGGACAACGAACCCCTGATGAGGGCTCTTGCCAAGGTGAAACCCATCAGACTAAATACCCATCCATGTTGGGGTCATCCATAAACCACCTAACACAGTTTTCCTACCTCCTTTGAACCTCATTCCCCCTTCCCCTCCGTGTAACATCATGCAAACATTAGAGCTCTCCCCGTCTCAACAGAGGTACGAGATTAATGGATGACCTCTTAGCAGCGATTACCTAATTGTGATGTAGTACAGTCCATTTTTCATAGGAAGAACCTTTTAAAAGATACATAATTTTTTTTTTGCAGACAATATTGAAAACACTTTACTATATATTATTAGTGTTATTTTATATATATTGATAATATCTATCAAAAGTGACAGCTGCAAATCACATGACTTGACGTATGAATATGTGAAAGTAGATCTAATAATTTAAGTGTCAGATTCTCCCTATGGAAATTGGACTGTAATAATTTAGTGTAGATATCCTCCTGATAAGCTAAGAAGAGGTTTTGATTAAATAACTAATGAGTAGTCCCGACACCTTTACTCTGTCGATAGTGTGTCTGTCTACTGAGCTAAGGGTCCCGGGTTCAATTCCTGGCTGAGCTGAAAATTTATCATTGATGAAATTATGGGTTTACCTTTTCACATTGATCCATTAACAGCCAGGGACTGGATTTTGTGCCTATCCTAGTCTTAAGATAGATTATGAGGCATATGAAGCTACGACAGACCTATCAAGCTGGTAGTGGAAAAATATGGCTTGGATAAAAAAAAGACCCAAGCCACAGGCTGGAAACATTAATGGATGTAAAAAAAAACTAATGAGTAGTGATACTAAACAAGTAACATTGTATATGTCCTTGCTTCTTTTCTTTTGACATGTATATATACTTATTTATTATTATAATCAATAAATAAAGTGCAACTAACATTTAATATTTATTTCAGTTGATCAAAGTTAACCAGCCGGACTTGGTGCTGTTTGTTGGTGAGGCGTTGGTTGGTAATGAAGCTGTTGACCAGCTTGTCAAGTTCAACCAAGCGATGGCCGATTACTCATCCTCTGTCAATCCCCATCTCATTGACGGCATTGTGCTTACCAAGTTTGACACCATCGATGACAAGGTATGGTGTAAGCCCTGGTCAGTGTGCAGCAAATATTCAAGTCATAGATAACAATAAAATTATTTAAAAACGAGTAATTGCTAAATGGCTTGTAAATGTTTGAAAACATCACTGTACGATAATGTAATTTCAGTGATGAGGAAGGAAACCATCATGAAAGGAGACTTAGGTTAGGCCGGGGATGGGTAACCTGTGGCCTTTTCACATATTTTGTCAATTATGTATCGTCGTTGTTTACATTCTTAAAAAGGTGTGTATTACATTTTTTTTAAAAGCATAATGTAGAAATATGAACCACTTTCATCGCTCTATCTACCTATGGTCGGCATACTTTATCATGCAAATTTGACTAAAGTGAGCAGCTTCATGAAGAATCCGGGAATCTTTTCAATGCCCAAAGGTTCTTCACCTTTGGGTTTGGCCTTGATAATAAATAAATAAATTTATCTCTTCATTTCTTTACTCATTGTTTATAGTTGCATCTTTTGATTAGCTGTTTGCTGTTTAAGGGGTTCTTTTTTTTTATATCTTTCATAATATGAAAAAAGAATGTGGAACTGTAAAGGTGATCACAAGATGGAAGTTAGAAGAAATAAATTTGTTTTTCATCAAGGTCTAACCTAACTTCCTTCACTATCACTTGTATTACATTATTTTACAGGGTTTCCGAACAGGGTTTTGGTATCTGAAATGATCAATAAAGGACCCTTTTAATGTCAACCAAATTCAGGTTTTGGAACAGTTAACATAAGACGTGTGCCAAGTCCACTTTAATTCAAAGTGAATTTGAATTGAATGTATGAAATATTCTCAAAGCCAAATCAAAGTTCAATTTATTGGTGTTTTTATGCATCTTCATGCCCTAAAACTACTTTGAAAATGTTTTAATGCAAACGTTTTTGTAATATTTTGTTTTAGGTTGGCGCTGCTATATCTATGACATACATCACAGGACAGCCAATAGTGTTTGTTGGCACTGGACAAACTTACACGGACTTGAAGTCTCTTAACGCCAAGGCAGTTGTCCATGCTCTTATGAAATGAGCAGATTTGAAAACAAAATCTTTCAACAAGAGAGAAATTTTGAAATATATATTATCTTCAATGGAGAGGGTGAATAAGTTTTTCAATAAAATTATAATAATAACATGTGGTGGTTTTCTTGATAACCTTTTCACTATTTATGGGTATTTTTCTATTGTCATGGGATTTTTAAGTCTATTTTTTTATAATCTTAATTTAAATAGCTTTGCTGATTCGTGTGTATCATCAAAGACACTTAATATTCTAGTGAAAACCAGTTTTGTGTGCCAGAGTTTGAATTTGTGGTTCACATACTTAAAACTTTGGTTAGTTTTCTGGATTTCACAGGCATAATGGGGTTGTCAGACAATTGCGACTGTGCTTATGGGGGGCTTTGAGTATCCACTACACCAATTGGCTATTTATCAATTTAATGGCTAAATTTTGGCCTCATTGAGATCCAAACAAAATTCTTTTGGAGAGTTGTTTATCTTATAAAGTAAACGGGACCAAAACATTCTTGGCAATGTTTGAAGCTCACAGTTTGGGAGTAACTAAATACCAAGGATGGGATGCTTGGATCTTATGTTATTTGAGAGATTCGTAAAAATCTCGAATACAATAATTATGAAGATCTTTACTTTAAATACCAATTTTAAGCAATAGGCAAAAAAAAAAAAAACCAACATATATTTGTGTAGTTGGGAGAGTTAAAAAATTGACAAATTTTTATTATTAATTTACTAAAAAGGATTATTTTAGTTTTTTTTATGGAATAATAGACATTACAAACTTTTTGTTTTGTCAATGGCACCAAGCCTCAACTTTATTTTTAATAAAACGAGACTGATTCGTATAACCAAATTTATATGATTATTTACTACTTTAGAACGGGTAGCCGTGTTCGATGGTGAACTATGAACCACGATTGGTGAGCTATGCCTTGAAAGTGTTCAATTGATTAAAACTACAAAACCACAATTGTTAGCAGTTTAGCTGTTTGCCAACTTGTTCAATTACCAGATAAAGTATTAATTTTAATTAATTTAAACCAGTATCCTAACATCACAATTTTATTTGGCCAACAGGTAATCTCTGAATAGCCCATACACATTTTGTATCTTGCATAGTAAATTTCATTTTGGGAACACATTTTAAAAATGATTCCAATTGATCCTTTATGCTAGTGTAATGGTAAGACAATGATCTACTCTTTGACATCACAACATGCATGAAAATATTAATCTATTTTCATTGTAGGTAATGTAAAATAAAATGTTTAAAGTAACTATAAACCTATAACATCTTAAATACCTAACCAAATAAAAAACTGTTTCTCTCTCTCCTACCACTATTCTAAGATAAGTGATACACTAACAAATTGTCAAGGTGTAATATCAATATATCAATGGTAAAACAAGGAATGTTCACTATTTTCATTTCCGCATTGGATGGAAGGTTAATCATCGCTCACTTAAAACACACTTTGTCCATCACTGGTTCATTCTTACATTTAAGCTTTCTCTCTTTTCTTTGTAGCTTTATTGTAAAATACTCAAAGTGGACACAGAAAGAGATAACCATAAAGAATGCTATCGCTTCCCAATCTTGATATCAAATGGGCTTATAGTGGCATAGAGGTAAACAACGTAGCTTCCATATTGGAGAGCATTTGGAACCTATTTTCCTGATTCTTGTTACCCAAGAAATAATGTACATAATATAAATATTGTATGTTTCTATCCTTGTTAAATGTAAATTTATTTTTACACAAAATGTATTTTGCTTCTATTATTTTTTTCCTTTTCATCTTTTTTTATATTGCTTTGTGGGAAAGTGTACCATGTACCAATTTAAAAAGTTGTCTTGTCAAATAAAATATTTATGTTACTAAATGCTGTTTTTATGGACTTTTTTTTAATCGATTGATGACAATTGATCTCTTTTTTTTTTTTGGCCAATTGAAATTATACATCTTGAAAGTGGTTTTCCTTGAGGGGCTGAAAGGAATTTAAAAATGTTATATTGAACCGGACATCCAAAACCAGGGAAAAACAGTGAATTTTGAAAAGTCTAGTAAAATTACTGGGATATTTGTTAATTTGGAATATTTAACTGAAAGCCAAAATACGAGGTATTTAGGTATACGAAAAAGGGAACTGAAGAATTAAGAACACGGATTCCAACGTGTCTTTTTAGTTACTACCCCTTAAACAAGGGTTGTGAAGTGACAAGTCGTATTTCTCCATCAATCTTAAATCCTCCTGTATTAAACATAATTTATATGACTTCACATAAGTCAATTTGATGAAGAATGAAATGTTCTCCTTTCAATCTGCCTGGAAAAAAAAAATCCTTCTGGAAAGTTTGCCAAAAAAAATAAAATAGTGTCAACTCTGACAGGGTATGATTGTTCTTGAAACTGTTACTAGAGGCATTTTTCAAAACATTGCACCAAGTTGAAAGTGTGTTGGTTGGCTTTATGAAGTTCTTCCATCCCTGGTTTAAGATCATTGCTTTTTAGTGCACTGCCTTGGACTAAATGTTGATCTTTTGTAGTATCATTCTGTACAAAGTACAGTGTGGAGATGGATAGTTGTAGGAACCAATCATGGCTTCCATAGGGTCAGTAAAGTTTGATTCACACTGATAGGACTGTGCGCACACACCGTGCAGGGACTGTGTCGTCTTTTGATTGTTTCAAAAGTGATTTCCCAAGGTCACTGTCTAGCACGGTACGAACACAGTCCTATCATTGTGAATGTAGATGATTTCGTCTTAGTGTAATTTCACCTACTTTGGTTTCTTCCGGCAAGCGGCTAACCTTCACGAAGATTATCTACAATCCGACAGTTAACACAACTGTGTGCGATAAGCCAGAACTATGGCCGAAGAAAACTTAATGTTGGTTCAAGAGTATGAATGTTTATATAATTTGCAGCATAAAGATTATAGTAATAATCTCACTAAAGAAAATATTTTGGAAGGAGATAGCTGAAAAACTGAATGCATGAGGTTTCTGTAAGTTTTCAAACTTCGAGACACTAAAATATTTGTGAAACTTTTGATGGTCATCTCTGAGTCGCCCAAATATATTGTGGATTTATCCTTCTCTTGCTCCTTATTAGCAAGTGAAATTAAAGCCCATGTCTACAATTGCCGATGAACAAAACGTAGCGCTAACAGCACAGTCCTTATCAGTGTAAATAAAACTTAAGAGCGACGGAGAAGCTGTACTTGGATAAGTGTCTTGTCGTTGATGATGCTCCATCTTTTAACTGTATTTTGGTTTCTCTTGCTTGTTTGACTGTCTTTTAAAGAGTTATCAAGTTGGAACTGATATTTTTTGAGCCTAGCCTGAAATTAGTTAAGAGGTGGGTTAAATAACCAGAGCACTTGCCAGGGTACCATATAGAGGGTGTGCGAAGTTCACTTTTTCATTTCTAGCCAAACTCGAATCTAATATATGAAATATTCTGAAAGAAGAATACAATATTTGTTGTTAGTTTGCTTATATTTTGGTTATTTATGTAATTTTATGCACTAAAATTACTAGAAAAATTTTCTATTGCAGAATTGTTAGTAACATCTAATTTTATTTTGATAAATCAAGCTGTTATCACAACTTGCAATTCAATTACTTGATATCTCTATAAAGAAAACCTCTCTTTACTATATTTGGTTACTGTATCATATTTGTAAGAGGGTAAACGAAAGGTGGATGGAAACATATAAAAGGAACAAACACAATAATTTGGCTTTTATAATGAAAATAAGAACACAGTTCACACTTGACAATGCTGCCAATGGACAAAGAAGTAATGGCTTCCTCGAAGAAAATCGATCGTTATCATCCAATTACCCTCTGAAAGAGAAAACCAAAGAACACTAAAGGAAGAAATAGGAAATTGGTAAAGAATAATAGGGCACTTAGATAAGAATATGTAAAAGCAAGGATTAACACGAAATGGACATTGGACGTAAATTATAATATGGGTATTAATGATAAATGATGAAAAATGAGCATAACACTTTTAATGTTACATGTTGGTAAGTTAAGTAATTTATTTCAGACAAGTATGTGATGTGAAAACATATACAGTAATCATGTCTGAAATATATATAAAATAACTAAACAAACATCTTTTATTAAATATTATTGAATTAATTACATTTCATATATACATTAAAAAAATTGAGTCACAAATAAATATAAAAACATAGTACAAAAGTTTATAAAAGATCTTGAAATCTCGAGTAACAACTACATTGGGCGCTTATATTCATTCTGTACATAATTATATTTACAAATTAAGTACAAAGAACTTAAAAACTATGGCAAGATTCATAATTAAAGTAAATCTGGCAAGACATAAGTTACCTGGACAAACATGACATGCAAAATTGAACTGAATCAAAACAACTTCAATTCAAAATCAAAAGTAAATTAAATTGGACGGAAAAACACATTGTACAACATAATAAAATTACTTATACAATTTAATAAAGTAGATCTAAGTTTTAATGAACTACATCAAATTGATCAAATAAACAACAATTAAATTAGGGGTTTGCCAGTTGGCATTTTTCAGTTCTAGTAAAGTTTTTAACGAAAACGTTTTATTTGAATATTACGAAACCATATTTCCATATAGCTGTATGAGATTCATACATAAATATTAGACAAGTAAAACTCTTTATAGATGGTATGAAGTGAAATTAAAGCTTAAAAGTAGACCAAATTAACTTTAATATTATGAGATAAAATTGAAAATTTCAAGTACTCAAGCTTTTCGAGCTTTGGAAAAAATTCTACAGTCAAGTTTTAACAACATCTAACTAAAGCTCAAGTCAAACTTGAATTTTTGAGTTCTCGTACAAACCTAAATTTAATGTTTACTAATGTTGATCCAAAAACTTACTTAGTTTATTATGCATGGTAAGCGGATTTATATGAAAAGAGTGTGGAGACATTAAAATGATGTAATATAAGTAATGCAATAGAGCAAGGAGGTATGAGGAATTATATATAAGAACATATTTGTGTTAAAAGAATTAAAGAAATAAGTTTGGATAAAATGACAAGGCTTTGTAAAATAAGAGTTAAAATCAAACATAATTCCAAATACAGCACATATTTTTAAAGATAACATACTATCATTCATCTTGTGTATTTCTGATGCATTCTTGTTACGATATGTTGTTATTCCTATTTGACACAAACATTCAATTATGTAAATAATGTACAATATAGTTCATTCATAAAGTGTATTGTACTGAGTGTTTTTAAATCTTTTACAATCTGTAAACATTAAAAATATAATTTAATGTTTTGCAGAGATGGGTCAAATTTATCATTAAAATCAATTATGAATTTTCATTTTATCCATGAATCTCAAATCCATAGCCTAGAAAACATGCCAATTATTATTAATTCTAAATTCACTCTAGAAAATAGAAATTAAAATTAGGGATGTAACCCTCAAATTCCCCCAACCCTTAATAATAGTCTTGATTCAGATTTCTGCTTATTGGTAGCTCAAAACTTTCTATAAGATGAACTTAAGCAGACCCCAATCCAGTAATTTAACATTTAGTTACTATTTATACTTTCTACTATTGTTATATTCCTATTTCTTCTTATGTTCATAATTTTTTTCTTGATTTGGATTCGAGATTTGAAGCTAAATTTAAGATTCAGATTTGAGATTCAAATGCGTAAAATAGTGTATTCGACCCTACTCTAACTAAATCTTAACATTTTGTTATCATAATCTATTAATATATTCAGTTTAAGTGGTACATGAGTGTTATAGGATTGATTTGTAGGTTTACCCTACATTTGTTTTTAGAACATCATACAAAAATAGAAATCTAAATATTTTTTTCGAATCTTGAATATCCTTAAGGATTCTAAGGTTCAGTCCTTAGTTACTGGTACAAAAAAAACCCAACCATACAACTCCTGTATACAAGGACAAAGGCACAGGAAAGAGCAATACAAGGTTCAAACATCTTCCATTCATACATTTATAACTAAAAATTAGTGTATAGTCTGAATGGGTAGTAAGATACAATGTCAAAAAAGAAAAAAAACACCTAAAAATTGAGCAGTGGTTTCAAATAATTAGTAATTTAAGAGGTTTTTTTAAAATATAGAGTCTATATGGAGAACAAACAGGGTGCGATGAAACATTATGATACTAAGAACCAAATATAGGACAGGATTTAAAAGCGAGAATACATTTTTCATAACAGTTGGGAGTTTCAAGGGACAGTCATAACCAGTAACCAAAGTGATAGTCATAAAGCTAAATGGTAAACGCTACACATTACTTGTCATTTTTCTTTACAAATCCAACTTAAGATAAAATTTTAAAAGTGTGTGTGGAACGTTTCCATGCTAGCTCTGTGGTAAAAGTTTTAGTCCAGCATCACTCAGTTAAGTGCGCTGATTGGTTCTCCAATCAAATTTTTAACTTCTCATCATTGGAAGATCGTTAAGATTAATAAGTTTGTTGATGTTTGTATGTGTATATCAAACCACAAGAAAAAGAATCAATAATGAATGATCAACGAAGAATGAAGGTTTTAAGGTGGAGTGCCCCATCTAGAAAACATATCCCCCCCTCCCTCTCGGCACAGAAACAAGAGCTATATGTTGAAGCTGTATCACAAGGCACTATGTGTAGTAAAAAAATATATTGTTTACTATATACACACACAGCTACAAAATTACAAAAAGTTAATTTGATTTTTTTTAAAACAACCAACAACATAAAACATGTCAGTGAGT
This sequence comes from Timema cristinae, assembly GCA_039000515.1. Taxonomy (NCBI): domain Eukaryota; kingdom Metazoa; phylum Arthropoda; class Insecta; order Phasmatodea; family Timematidae; genus Timema; species Timema cristinae. The sequence continues at coordinate 64,230,551 of JBCFYV010000935.1, forward strand.
TAAAAATAATAGATATTTTATCGATATTAGTTGCCAATTAATTGCTACATATAATATAACATGACATGTTGCAAAAATAATTTTAATAATATCACATTGGCTGGAGAGTCGAATATGTTTAGTTCTCACACATTGTTCACATATGTGATGACAATGGCTGTGCTCACACAAAGTTCTCACCAGTGATGAGAGGCCTGTTGGCTGTGCTCACACAAAGTTCTCACCAGTGATGAGAGGCCTGTTGGCTGTGCTCACACAAAGTTCTCACCAGTGATGAGAGGCCTGTTGGCTGTGCTCACACAAAGTTCTCACCAGTGATGAGAGACCTGTTGGCTGTGCTCACACAAAGTTCTCACCAGTGGCGGGTGCTCCACCAAGCCAGTTCTTGCCCTCAGTCTTAGCCTTGAGGTTCTCCTCTTCAGAGGTTCCTGTACTGCTGCCATTCGCTCCTGAGCTACCACTCCCACTCGCTTCACTCGATGTCGAGCAGTTGTTGTTTTGACTTGACAGGAACGACATCTCCATCACATTTTGGATCTAGAATACACAAATAACATGTTTTATAGATGTGTCATTAGATCACACATATTAATAAGGAGACAACACAACGTGTTAAGTCATTTAACTTGGGGGAGTGTGGGAAGGCATTTTTCTCTCTTCGAGTTACGTAAAAAAAATTTAATCAAGTTCAAGTAATATAGACCAATAATGGCACGATAAATATTTTAAGAACTTCTTTTTAATATCTCCATGCATAGCCATAAACACAAATTTCTCTTGTGAAAAAAAAAATAAAATAATAATCATACAAATTCAGATTTTTAAGTAAATTTTATTAGAAAGAGATGTATTGTATAAGTATACAAATTATATTTTTTAAATAGGAAAAAGGATATAATGAAGGGACTGTGTTTGCTATGAAATAATATCTAAATAGTTGAATAAAACTAACTAAACTCAATAACTATAGAATTCAAGAAGAAAAAACCCCCAGACCGGCATCAATAGTATCCAAGTGAGTATGATCAACCTCTAGCCATGCCGCCATAGTTCAATTGGTGTTTTACTCTCTTCTGCTGGAAGGGGAGTGTTGTACCATGAAAATTACATAATTACGTGTTTTGATTGTCAACTCTTGAGGCCTACAGTTTTAAGTAAGTGTGTAAGTCTTGTTCTTCTATCCTCATTTCAATGTTTAATTTAAAACTATATGAAATGTAGTAGTAGAGCTTTCTTGTGACGATAATATTTAATTTTTTGTTTTTAATTAATTAAAATATTATAATCAAAATTCTGGCTTTAAGGTGCATTGTTCATGCATAGGGACTGCTAATTTTAAAATGTCCGTTCCCCGTGTGTAATAGATATCACACAATGCTAATGACAGCCAAACAAACTCTTCATTTTATTAATATAAATTAACAAATGACAGAAATCCACACCCAAACTCGGTAAGAAAACAAACATAAAACGTTTACATTGGGTTGTCAATAATCAATTTTAAAAATTAACAAAGAAATTTGCTATCTAGACCATATAACTTAACATTAAATACTGTTCAAGCAGTAAATTTTAAAGTAATGAATTAATTTTAATGACACATCTTCATAAAATGTGACACCGTTTTTAAAACTTAAACTACTGTATTTAAAACCAGGGACTGTAATGACGTAGTTAATACATCTTATTAATAGTCTGTATACCTTATCTTGATCGTTGTCGGCCAATGGATTGTTGGTGATATTCATCTTGCTATTGGACAAGTATCCATTTTGCGGCAAGCAACCATTTATCAAGTTCTTAGTGTTCAGACCAAACACATTTGCTTGCTCCATCTGTAACGTGTCGTCACCAAACTTATCTTGTTGTTCACCCGAGTCTGTAAGGAACACGAACAACATAAATAAAACCGACAAGGGCAACAAACCTCAGCAATACCATGAATTTAATAATAAATACTTTCTTACATCCACTACTGTTTCCAGCCTGCGGTGAGTTCTTTATTCAAGCCATATATTTTCCACTACCGACTTACTGGGCCTGTCGTAGCTTCATAAGACTAGGATAGGCACAACATCCAGTCATCATTATCATTAATGGTACCGCGTCTTACTACCCGTTCGGGTTATACGCACTTACGCTAATGTGTAATGTTAGGGTGATTGTAAAAAATGAGGTGGCCCAATGGCTAGATAATTTTATAATAAAGGAAATTGATAAAACTAAAGAAAAAGGAAAAATAAACTACTAAGAATAAATTTGATGAAGAAAGCCCACCTAGGGAAAGAGGAAAGATATGGGAAGAATCCAATGCACAAAGGTGACATCTTCTTCCTTTCTTCTGTCTTCTATAGTAGAAGTAGTCACGATAAAGGTAATAATGCTGAAATATTATTCTATTTGTGTTTAAAATGTGTGTGTGACTATTTCTACTATAGAAGACAGAAGAAGAGAAGAAGATGTCACCTTTGTGCATTGGATTCTTCCCACATCTTTCCTCTTTCCCTAGGTGGGCTTTCTTCATCAAATTTATTCTTAGTAGTTTATTTTTCCTTTTTCTTTAGTTTTATCAATTTCCTTTATTATAAAGTTAGGGTGATTGTGAGATGAAATAGAGGACCTACAGTTTAACGTGGGATCCGAACCACGGTGGAGGCCTGGCATTCCACACATTCACAAGTTGTGATTAATACACGTCTTGTCAGAGGTGAAGGAAAGGTTTGGTAATCAGATAAATCTGTGCTGGGACCGAGGATTGAGCCCCGGACTCCCAACAAAGAAGTCCGATACCTTACCCCTAGACCACCAGGTCACCAACATTCAGTCCCCACCTGTTAATTTATCATTGTGAAAGGGTAAACATACATTTCACCAATTATACATTTTTCGGCCATGCTGGGAATCGAACCTGGGACCCTTACTCAGTATTCAAAATAGAATAATTTGGTGTCTGTGTAAAGTGTATTTCCTCTTCTCTCTTTGTTTGATAAATGCAACAATGCCGAACTTTTACTCAATTTGTGTTAAATTTTGTGTGTAACTACTACTCAAGAAGAAAGAGTTAGTGTTCCACAGCATTATAGAAGAAACATGTGATACTGACCTGAAGACTGTTGGGGATCCGCGTTACGTTGTCGGTTGCAAAGAAACACCACTAAGAAGAGAACCACAAGCAGACTCAAACCTCCCAGCACAGCCCCAATTACCACATACAACTGGTTATTGGAAGATTCTACTGTGGGCCCCTAGGAGTCACCCCTTGCATAATAGACTTCTCTGTAGGATTACCTGAAAACAAACATTTTTTCTTGCGGTTGATGTTGATAATATTTTACTTACAATATTATTACTGCTATTTTATAGGTAATGATAGTATCTATAAAAAGTGACATCTGAAGCTCACACAACTAGGCGTAGGAATGTGTGAAAGTAGATCTAGTAGCTTTTATAGTTATTATATTATATGGACACATTGCCCTACCTATAGAAATTGAACTACATCTTAGAGGATGCCTGGAATCAAAGGGGAGTCCACTATCTCAGTCAATGTACATAAAAAAAGACAAACTAAAAAAGAGATTGGGTTTTGAAGGAAATGTCTAGCTGTTGAAATATCCCATTGAAAGTTTTGAGAAACTTTGAACTTGTTTTGATGGTAGCAAAACAGAGAGGATGAGTAATTCGATTGCTAACCAACCTAGGGTTTTAATGGTGAGGATGGTACTGAAATCTGAGGCTCCCACGATGGTGAAGCTCTGTATCTTGATGTCATAGGAAGTGTCTGGAAGAAGATGTGTGATGTTGAACGAGCGGGTAGTCTCTCCCTCTACCGTGGCCTTCACATAGTCCCCAGCACTGCTTGTGGCTCGATAATAGACATAGAAGCCGTCCACAGGGCCATGGGAGGAAGGAAACTGGAACAGTAAAGTGATAATTGGGGATAGGACATTGTCAATGCACTTTTGGAGGGTTTTCTTAGGTTAAATAAAATAGATGGTACCAGAATGTGTGAAGTCTACTTTTTCAATTTGAGGTAAACTCGAATTGAATATATGAAATATTCTCAAAGCTGAATCAAAGTTTTAATAAGTTTTATTAATTGTTTTACGCTTAAAAACTTTGTGGTTATTATTTATATAACTTGAAGCATATAACCTGAACTGGTAGTAAGACGCAGCGCTAAATAAAAAAAAAATAAATAAACACACACACAACTTGATGCACTAAAATCATCTATGAAATATTTTATTGCATAAATGTTAATATTTATTCAAATCTGTGAATTAAGAACTGAGAATTACAATAATTGAACATAAGAATATTTTAGCTGTAAAATATTTTTATTTACAAGGCTTCGTAATTGTCGAAGGTGATTTTTTATTTTTTTGGGGGGGAGCAAAGTTGAAGTTTATATTTGTATCGAAGAAAAGTCAAAGTTTCAAAGTTTTGCACACCCCTAGTTTTGGGAATATTCCATATTTTCAATTTGTCTTGCCAATGAATTGGTAAAGTGGACGTTGCTCATTGACGATCATCCCAAGTTTTACCAGTGTAGTTTTACCTGCCAGAAGATCTGAATGACAGACGGACTGACAGCCTGAGTGTGTAACAGCGTAGAGAGTTCTTGAGATGGGAGCCTCGATGAAGATGGAACCGGGCGGAGTTAGGGCCCAGCTGGTTGTCGTTGTTGGAGTAAACAGCAGCAATACGAAACCTGGACAGAAAACATCAACAATGATATAGCAACATTAAAAGCAATTGAACAAAGGAAATTAGAATGATGTGCAGTATTATTTTTAGATAATAAAGATGGAACCATCAAATCTCTCAAACCTTTAAGAACATTTGAGATTCAAAGATTTAAGAAAATTTCAAATTTAGACCCAAATTCTTGCAAAAAAAGAAAAAAAAAATTGTTTAAGTGAAATTTATGTAATAGCTCTATAACTGCTTATAGGTGTTTCAGAACCAATTATAATTACAGGATGAACTTTTAACAACCAGGCCCCAGACCAGTAATTTAACACTTAACTGAATTTATGAATCGTCAGTGTCTTGTACATTGGGACATAAGTATGTTACATAAGAGAGACAGTTGCCTCGTAATAATGAAAGCCTGAGGCAGCCAAGCTATTCAGAACAGTTCACAATAAGTTTAAAATATGTTTCAAAAGTCAGCTTTGCTTGTGTTACATACCAGTAAATAACATTTAGCAAAACATCAGTAAGCGTGACATATCTTTTAAGCTATAACTTAGTAAATTAGTATGCTCAAAACGAGGACAAAGGGGTGGGTATTGTGTCCGGAGAGCCTTTGGATAGTGTTTTGATAGATGATGGCAAGGACCATCGAGAAGGACTTATGTATTTCTTGTTCAGGATGAGTAGTTCACTGATACAGACGTATTCAAGGACTGTTTGCTAGAATGACTGGTGTAGCTCATTTCTACCACTGCTAGACAGACCTGTAGGTGTGGCCTGGCTCGAGATCGTCCACCTCATAGCTACGGATGTGAGGTGGTATGTCCTCGTTGTTTGTCTTCCAGCGAGAGCTCTTGCCCTGAGTCCCCGGCTATGTGGGCCCCCTCTCCGCCTACCCATCTCTCGGTGTTGCACCTTGAAGAATTGGATGGGAAGGCCTGTGTTGTGCGGTACACTCCACCGCACCATTACAGAGGTATCAGTCAGTCGAGTGATGTTGGGGCGGGACGGGGGATCATCACAGCTACAACACGCATTAATTCTTGTTGCATGACAACAATATCGAGCAACACAAAAAAGTTAGGATAGAGAAACAATCAATTCCATATACATAGCAAAACTCGGGAGAGCTAAATGATCTAAAAGATTTAACCACCTAAAATGTCATATTTGAACATTTTAAAAATGGCATCAGGACACTGACCATTGAATAAGAGTGATAAGCCAACGGTCCTGGGTTTAGTCCTGTGCACAAATGCCATTTTTTAAATGTACACAAAAGTTGGGATATCAAACTTTATAGCCTTGATTATAGACCTTTATCTCGATTCTTAGTTCTCAAATCCCAGTAAATGTATTCCGGTATCCAAACAAAACAGCAATATTAATAAGAACTGGGTATATTTTTCATTGTGAGCATTATTAGCTTTTTTTGCCATTTCACTTTAGTATCAGCAATTTGTAAATGTACTCTACATGCCCTGTATGTTCTTGGAATTGTGTGTAAATATAACATGGCCATTTTATTTTAAAATGTTTCCATTTTTTAGTTTTTCCTTCCCATTATGGTGGTATTGTATATACATAAATAACAGGTTGGGATTAGGGGTTTTTAAAACGTAAACATGACTCTAGAGAGTTATCACACAAGAAACGAGTCCTTCGTCGCCAGATTATTTATAAGATAGAAATGGTCACAGGAAAACACTCTCACGGTCAAATAATTTTAACCGCAGACCAACTTTCTATTATACTGGACTTATGGCGATCATTTCAATGAGCTTGTGACCAGATGTGGGCTAGAATTGGAAAATAACTGCACAGAACAGAAATGAACTTGCACTCCTATAGTGAGTATAAAAACCCATTATTTGGCTAATCTCAGACCAAGGATCGATACCTGGCCTCCAGGGTCAACATAGAGAACACACAACTAGCTTTGTGCATATATCTAATCTAAATGGTTCAAGGTTGCACTCACCGTTTCCTTTGTGTTTCCTGTCTTTACGACCCTTCCCATCATGTTTCCCGTGCCCTCTGCCCTCGATAGGAGACGGTGTAGGGAGGTTCAGTCTGTTACCGTCAAAGGGCTCTGCGCATAAATAATACAGTACATTCTAACTTTACTCTTTATTGGATTGCATATTATAGAGACTTAATACCACTTTAAAATACATTTTCATCTTTCTTTAAATGACTTACCTTAAAAATGTTACAGTAATCATATTAAGACATCTCTCGATTATTACAAATGTCGAAAATTACAATTTTGCATTCAAAAGACATATTTTGACAAATAGGGGTCATACATATATTATGTAATGGACCCCCATTATAGTGTTAGGCTGCGTGACTATCAGGGGGAGGGGGGGAGGCTAGCGTAACAAAACTAAGTTTTAGTTTATAAAACAAACAATAACAAAAGGATGCTACACCTGAAGATAAAGATGTACAGCGGTTTACCGAAGAACAAGTCGAGGTGGAGGAAACCACCAACTTGACTCATGGAACCAGTCCACAGGAAATAACGCTAATCACAAATGTAAATTAATGGTTGCAACCAACTTGGTTGGAAGATGTTTTAAAAATTATCCAGTCATGTATAAACTTAAGCTTTTTCACACTTTTAAAAATGTGTTTTTTTGTAAATAAAAATAAAACTGTTTGACTAGAAATTGCATCCTTTATTCAAAATACTATTTATTTTTAAACTGATAAGATACCGAAGTTAAAATAACTAGTTCAAAAAAAGACAAAAAAAGCTGCCATTCGAAAATAACATGAGGAGAAAAATGTGCTTTTTTTATAATAAGTGTTACATAACCTAAGGGTGGGAGGGGGTTGCCAAAGCGTTATGGAGTGTCATATGGGGTGAGAGGAGGGGTGGGGGGTAAAAAAAGACCTAATATTGTGTTACGTAATATATTAATGGCCCCATACACACAAAAAAAAATGTTAGTTATATTTAATTATCAAGATAAATTGTGTCAGGATTTCAAGAATTGTGCTCAGGTGAAAGGGTAACTGAAAATTCAATTATTTGGAACATTTATTTTTTAGGCCTACCTAATTTTACAAAATATATCCTTATACAACAACAACTGTTAAAAGTTATACTTCAAGTATTCAGCCAGGATCACAGAATTGATCTGTTGGACCAGTTTACAAGTTATCCCAATGAAAACAAAACCCACTTTCGAAAGCCACACCATCGCCGCCTGGTGCCAGAGATTCATCCAAGGGTTGAGCCATGACGGGTTTGGGCAACACTTGTAGCATCGCCGAGCCGTAGCGAGTGCCGAGAGGGTTCGAAGCGAAGCACTGGAAGATCCCAGCATGACGCTTCTCCAGCTGAGAAATATGGAGTTTGCCCCCTGAACCCAGAGAGACAGTAACAAGAGTGAGAGAGAGTTTTACTGGGTGTGTTACTACGTTTTACCTAGACATTAAATAACTGTACATAACAAACAATGTCATAAAGCACAATTAACTTTTACTAATGAGTTTTACCAAATCAAATAAACTTACAAGAGGAGCCCAGTTTACTGTGGCTAATAAATATTTTAGAAAGTTATTTCCTAAACTTTGCCAGTTGAATAACCCTTTCGGGGTCATGAGCTAGCCAACATAACTCCTTCAGCCTTTAATAAAAAAAGGGAAACTTATGCCAGCTATTTGAAAATATAAAAGGTCATTTCATTACAAATTTTAATAAGGTTCTAGTGGTAAGCTAAATACTACAATAAAAGAGGGAAAGAAAGGCTTTTAAAAGTTGATGACATAATGTCAAAACTTGCATTAATTCGTTTGTCAAGCGGACTACTGTCATAACATATTTTATGATTAGTAAAACTCAGTGGTTTGTCTTGTAGCCCCTATAAATCCTTTGCGTACCTCTGGGGGTACATGAATCACAGTTTGAGAAACATTTATTTTCAGGCTTTAAAACGAAAAACAAATATATCCATAAATAAACTATCCACAGGAACAAAATAATAATTTCTGAGAGGTATTAGAAGAAGTAAATGGTTCTGATGAATATTCAAGCTGTTGCTGTTGTACTAGATTGAAAGGTTAGTGAAACTTCTCATAGAAAAGGAGCTCACATACATTTCCTCTCAATATATAAACAAACACAGAACCCCCCCCCCATTGTCTAAACCAGAAATAATCATCTCATTCTCGATCCTTTGCTTCCAAGCAGGCCTACACATGCCAGTAATCTCTTAAAAAAATAGTTATCTATATTCAAACCTTAAGACAGGTTTGAACAGGTAACGGCAGAGTTACAGCAACAATGATCAACCTCAAACCGCAGTCCAGTCAGTATTTTTTACTCTCTTCTGCTGAAGATGGGCCAGAAAGGGCTTGAGGTGCCCCGAAATTAATATAGTAAGTTTTGTTGTATCTTCATGAAGTGAATTTCGAAGTGTACATTTATCTGGTAAGTGTGTAGACCTTTCCCTTCTATAAATATTTATTAAATATAGCCGAGAGGCACAGTTGTTTTTTCTTTGTTCCTCCTAAATAATAACAACCTACCAGTGATACGCATATGAGAGTCATTCTGAAGAGACTCTCCGTTGAGTAGCCAAGTGACTAGAGGGGGTGGACTGCCCTTAACAACACACTCCATGGTCACCTCCCCGCCCTCTTCCACAAGAGAATTCTTTGGCTCGTGGACAATCTCCGGGGGCTCTGGGACAAATAAATTATACACAGAATCAATGTCTTGTTCCTACAATGGCAGAGCGCAAAGTTACTGGTAACTTTTTGTAGTTGCCACGTCTCACTGTTATGGTTATACGCATATGTAATACTAGTCCTGAACAGTGAACTAACGTAGTTATACATGACCATGAATTATGGTATTAATCACAGCTGGAGCCTTCAATCAAAGCAATTCAGGAGGTTCAAGGCACAAATTTTCCTGGTGTATGTAAATTACTGATAAATAACAAGGAAAAAATGTATATATTGTATTAGCTTGTACAATTTATTGTACAAATGTTTGCTTCAAGATATTCAATTTAACTGACAGTTTAAAAGAGTTATGACCCCTCCTACCTTGCAGATACAACATAATGACGTGTTTGAGGCGCTTGCCAACGCCGTTATTCATCCCACACACGTAAGTACCCTCATCACCCTTCTCCAGATTCCACAGCAGGAGTCCGCCAGGGTGCAGTTCTGTTCGGTTACGTGGCAAGGAACCCCCATATTTAAGCCAGTTCATTCGAGGAGGGGGATTACCCACTGCGCTGCACTCCAGAGTTATGTTTGACCCTAAAAACAACACATAATTAGGCAACCACCATTTTAATGTTCAAAACTCAAAAACCTTTTCATACTTTACATATCAGCATTATAAAGTGTTCCCAGGCTGTGGTCAGGTCAGTTTTCGTAAAATACCTCCATCTCTTCTCCCCATTTTTTTTCAATTCTTTCCCTCACACACTTTATTTTATCTGTTCCTTGTACTCTATATATTTCATAGTTAAATAATCATATTATATTTGGATGAAGGTACAGGAAAGGTGGATAAAAACATAAAAGGAATACCAACACAATATGGATTTTACAATGAAAATAACAACATAGTTTACACTTTACATTGCTGCCATTCGACAAAGAGGTAATGGCTGCTTCTCGAAGAAAATTGATTGTTATCGCCCAATCTCCTGATCTTGGTTTCATTCTATCGGAATTCATCAGGAGGGAGTGTGAAATGAGCAACGCAATTTCCTAAAAGAGGAAACCAAAAAACACAAGAAGGGAGGAAAAGGAAATCTCATAATCTAAATACAGAACTATACAGAGTATGTATACACCTCTACTCGTTAGCATTTCTTTTTAATATGTACCCGAGTTTTAAAACTTTATATCCTTCCAATAGCTCAAGGGCTACCTGCAGTTATTAAAATATATATATATTTTCAGTGCAGATGTAATTCACGATAATGTTTGCTCAAGACGTTGTCAGATGTAATCTTTATCTTGACATTTGTTCTTGATATAACAAAATTGTTCTTAAAATCATCAAAAGCTGCTTTCTTTTCTTTACTTTCTATTCTTAATGTTTCTTCTTTTGCCCTTTCTCTTATCTATCTTATTTAAGCCTCTTATCTTTCAACTTGGTTTCCTCTAAGTACTGATGATACTTATTGCATTTCTTCCATGGCCAATGAGCTATTTTGTGATTGGAACATAAGCAAGTTTATTGTCATAAAACTTTAAGGTGTCTATGACATTAAAGCGTGCATTCAAAGTTCTTTCATAACAGCTGTCTGCTCTGTAATCACAAGACCAGAAGTTGAGTAGCCTCTCTCAACATTTCCATTACCATCTGGTAATAAAAGACAGGCTTTAGCTACTTTTGTTACAGCCTCGTATTTTGTGTCATTCATTACATTCTTTACTTCAAAAACTTATTTCTAAAATATTTCAAGGTTTCCGTCATAGATTCCTAAGAGTGTTTCTGCTCTAATTATCACCCACACATCAATCATGCAGGTTGTATGGACATCAATGACACTTCAGATGTTTTACTTCACTGTTGGTAGTGTTACGAGAAATCAGTATTCCTCAAAAATATCAAATCATATAATATATTGTTTTATTTATTAATTAGCACCGCGTCTTACTACCCGTTCGGGTTATACACTCTAAGTACTAATTACGCTAATGGATTAGGAATTAGGAAGGGTGAATTAAAAGAAGAGAACCCGCATTTGCATAGAGAGAGAGAGAGAGAGGAAAACCATTTAGGAAAAACCACCTCCAGTTCACCCAACCGAGATTTGAACCTCGATCTTCCCGTCCTCAGCAGTCAAGCTCAACATGACTAGCGCGTTAACTAACTAGGCCACCGAGGCGGGTCATATAATATAGAAAGAACTATCTTAGTCTTTCAATAACCTAACAGTCCCGAGATGGAAAAAACACACATGGCCACGAGGGATATCTACAGCAAAGAAAAATGGCACGGCCACCACAGAGAAATGGAATAAATGCCAATTAAAGAGGAAAGATTTCCGGGCACAAGAGTAAAGGGCCCTGAAGAGGCAGTTTAACAGCGGGAATAATTATTCTACAATAAAATTATACTGAAAATAACAGAAATTTATATTAATTATATATTTTAAAAAAATCATATACGCATTTTTGGGATTTTGGGGACCTAGCATTAATAAATGGGACTTTTTAAAGTTTGGGGACCAACTATGAGTACTGCAAGATTAAAGGTTGAAGTTCTGTTTCCATGCTCTGGAAACATGAGGTTCAAACCATTAGTAATTTTGGTAATCCATAACTAACTTTGCGCAAAAGCTTATTTTGTCCTTTGATTTTGTCCGATGTACACATTTAAGATAAGTACAAGTAACTAATAAATGGTGACAATGTGCAGCTGCCGTTCATACCAACTTCATTAATTTTGTGGTCTTATTGAGCAGCTGTGAACACACGGCGCACCATTTTCAGAACACTGGACTGGTGTTAAGTCGTGGTGTGTAAAACCACATTTTTTGACCTTGCAGGGAAATATTATAATGGAGCTGTTACACCACCCAATGTTTCAGGAGGCAGAGAAAGATAAAAAGGGTGTTTGAATCAATCAATCAGGTTAGTTTTTTAAATTTTATACACAGGCCCACTAATTAAAAATTGCAGATAAATGTCCCAGATTCATTATTATTACAGTAATTCAATTAAGGTTTTTTTTATCACAAAATACCCTGTTTTTCCCAAACATTGGCTGTGTTTTCCTCGGCAATCCCAGTTTTACAGGTTAATAATTACTCATATGATAACCTTTATATGAACTACACAGTGTGAAGCCGATGGTTACCATATTGCGCGGTGTAGTTGCTGGGCGGCGTGGTGAGGAAGTGGGGTTCTTCATCAGGTCCCTCGGAGAGCACGGTCAGGTTCATTGGTTGGGGCTGGGTCACCACCTGACCTGTGAGGTAGTTGATGGCCGAGCAAGTGTAGCTCCCTGAATCTCTGGAGGTCACATTCTGGAGGAGCAAGGTGCCCATGGATTCTGAAACATCGCGAGGACATCACTGAAGATTAACCAACTCCAACATACTGAGGGAAAACTTACAGTCTTAGAAAAAATATATTTTATGCTAACCAAACAATACAAATATAAATATTATTCTTTGGTTTCCTCTTTTATAAAGTTGCCTCTGGCATTCCACACCCCTCCTGCTGGGTTCCAATAGAATAAACCCTAGGTCAGGAATTATGGGGGTAAAGAGGTTGCCTACCTAGATTTGTCCAGTGGCATCATAGTGTAAAGGGTGGACTGTGCTGTTCTCTTCATGGTAAGTTATTAATAAACCTGTATTGACTAACCAGGCAACTTGTGGCCATCCTTGTGGTAATGCAGCCCAGCCGGGGCTGACTGTATGGTGCATCACAGCGCAGAGCCACAGTGTTGCCCTTTGTCACAGTGTAACTCTGAGCCTCTCGAGGGGCGAAAGGCTCAATCTCCGCCAGGGTGAGTCGAGCAGGGATGGATGCAAGGGCCGAGGCTCCGAACCATGCTACACACTGACAGGAAAACAACACAATGAGACTGCTAGGTTAGGGTTCAAGCCTTGACACGACTCCCCCTCAAGATAGATCACAATGGTTTTTAACACTGCGTCTTCTTACTACCCGTTTCGGGTTATAGTCATGTGAAGTAATTAGGGTTATGTGTTAGGGAGGAGGAAGGTTGAATTTAGAGTAAGTGTACCGGTTTTTGCATGGAGGGAAAGCGGTAAGCCACTTGACTACCCCGTCATTGGAAGTCTCGGTCGATTGTGAGAGTGACCGACACCTTCAGACCATTCGACCACAAAAGCAGGTATCACGATGTAATACCTGGCACATACTTTAGAGAGTCACTGGTAGATGGAAGAGCTTTGAATATAAGATATTTAGTGCTGATTTCTGATCATGAATATACTATCACAAGCCCGTATGGACTACTTTTAGAATTCAAACAGGACTAGTGCAACAAATACTACTAAATCTATACTTATAAAATAACATGTCCTGATTGATTGATTGACTGACTGATTCATCATCGCCGAGCGCAAACTATCAAGGCTACAAGCATGAAATTCGGACTGTATATTCATTTTGTTATGTAGGCACCCACTAAGAAAGGATTTTAGAAAATTCCACCCCAAAGGGGTCAAAATAGGGGATGATAATATGTATGATAATATGTATGAAAGTCCGTCATTTTGAAAGTTACATAAACAAAATTTTGTATTTTGGTTATTGACGTAAAGCAAATAAATATGTGTTTCAGGAATTTTGGAAATTTTATTTAATAAGGGATGAAAAAGGGGGTGAAAGTTTGTATCGGACTTGCATTATTTTTGATCTGAGGTCAAGTTATGGTCATCAACGTAACGTAATATTTTTAATTAATCTGTAAATACATATGTATATAATCAAGTTCCCGCGGGCAACAGCTATCTAGTAGTGAATAAATATAATAAATCCCTTCAAGTTTTATCACATCCTGTAATTTAACAGATAGTTGATGAGTTTTAGGCCAGTATCAGTCGAGAACCCGAGATTAAACTTGACTTCAAACCACTTATATGTTACAATCAGCCAATGTTATGATGGTGGTCACATGGTCAAACGCGTACCTCTCATGACAGACTGGATTGGGGTTCAAGCCCCTATCAAGTGGACGCACACACCACATTTGTAAAGAGTATGAGGGTTGTTTACAATACATGTCTGTCACGTTGTCGCGTTATGCAAGTGTTGTTTTCTCTCTCTTGTGTTCTTTTGATCTTCTCTGGTACTCGAGTGTACCGATGAGAATTTACTCTGAAACTCTACCTTGTATCTTCCTGTCCTCGTACCTGGTAGTCCCCAGTCTGTCTCTTGTCTTGGACCTGCACTTCCAGGTGACTGCTAGCCTCAGAGTGGTTCCTCTGGACCATGTGGGAGTCGTGTCGCCACCTCACCTGCTCGGCAGGGACATTGAGCGAGCAGTCAAATACCACCTCATCCCCGGGGGGCGCCGTCAGTGGCTCTGGGCTGCGCACGAACACCAGCCCGCCCACATCTGGGAACACACAAATGCTGGTGAGATTTCAGCCTATGTTTGAAACTTCTAGTAGGTATTTTATTTTTTTATGTAGTTTTTTAAAATATTAAGGTGGGAGTGTGAGGGACGCGAGAAAAGGTCAGTTTGGTTGCAGGTTTTATATCAAAACATTTTTAGGTCAATATAAATAAAACAAGGGCGTAGCCAGCCAATAATTTCAGGGGGGGTTGGTGGGCATATTCCCCAATTGTCGGAAACTAGAGAACATTCTAAATGATAAACAGTTCTAGAAGCTCTCTGAAGTGTTTTTTTATGGTAATTCAGCTCCATAATTTGTACTTGTATATTAATTTTGATATTGTTTGAACCATAAATAAAGCCCTATATAGTTTGTTCATAAAATTTGGGGGGAAGGGGGTAGAACCCCCCCCCCTCCCCCTGGCTATAGCCTTGAAATAAAATATTGCTATAATAGAAGCAAAGAGTTTACTTTTCTTCACACGGTGATATCATCTGTCGAGGGTGTCCTGGAATTTAATGACATTTAAAAAGTTTGTCATTTAATGTCGCTATGCTAATGACAGATATTCAACAACTGTTGATATCATCATGGGAATAAAATTTAACGTTTGACCAAAAGAATGTTTTGCTATAAAAAGTGCACAAAAAAAATCCCCAACCTTTTCTCGTGTTCCCCACATCCCCCCTTTGATTTGAAATGAAAACTATTATTAGAGAAGTGAGTTTGTGTGTTTACCAATCATTCAACAGTTTCAACTAGAACAGTCTCAGCGCAAATAACACCAAACAAACGCAACATTTAATGATTAGTGGCAGATTGTCAGTCCTACCTGCAGCAAGAGGTACTGCGAAGAGGAGCAGACTGAAGCACAGCCCCATGGCTGTCTGCGCCATGATCCCCACTGGGGCATTCCTGAAAAAAAACATCATTCTTATTCACTGTTATAGTAAGGAGTTAGTTTGGATAGAGATGATATTAAATAGAAGTAATAAAAAAGTGTGAATATTTTTTAACATAGTTTTACATGATTTTTTTTCAGTAAAGAAATATTTTTAAATATTTCCAAAATATATGGAGAGATTAATGCGTCCCGACGCCCGTGTGGTCCAGAGTACTTTAGAGGACTGTAACCAACTGTCGTCTGATGAGAGCTCTTCCAACACACAGACCAGCGTCTCGACGCCCGTGTGGTCCAGAGTACTTTAGAGGACTGTAACCAACTGTCGTCTGATGAGAGCTCTTCCAACACACAGACCAGCGTCTCGACGCCCGTGTGGTCAAGAGTACTTTAGAGGACTGTAACCAACTGTCGTCTGATGAGAGCTCTTCCAACACACAGACCAGCGTCTCGACGCCCGTGTGGTCCAGAGTACTTTAGAGGACTGTAACCAACTGTCGTCTGATGAGAGCTCTTCCAACACACAGACCAGCGTCTCGACGCCCGTGTGGTCCAGAGTACTTTAGAGGACTGTAACCAACTGTCGTCTGATGAGAGCTCTTCCAACACACAGACCAGCGTCTCGACGCCCGTGTGGTCAAGAGTACTTTAGAGGACTGTAACCAACTGTCGTCTGATGAGAGCTCTTCCAACACACAGACCAGCGTCTCGACGCCCGTGTGGTCCAGAGTACTTTAGAGGACTGTAACCAACTGTCGTCTGATGAGAGCTCTTCCAACACACAGACCAGCGTCTCGACGCCCGTGTGGTCCAGAGTACTTTAGAGGACTGTAACCAACTGTCGTCTGATGAGAGCTCTTCCAACACACAGACTAGCGTCTCGACGCCCGTGTGGTCCAGAGTACTTTAGAGGACTGTAACCAACTGTCGTCTGATGAGAGCTCTTCCAACACACAGACCAGCGTCTCGACGCCCGTGTGGTCCAGAGTACTTTAGAGGACTGTAACCAACTGTCGTCTGATGAGAGCTCTTCCAACACACAGACCAGCGTCTCGACGCCCGTGTGGTCAAGAGTACTTTAGAGGACTGTAACCAACTGTCGTCTGATGAGAGCTCTTCCAACACACAGACCAGCGTCTCGACGCCCGTGTGGTCCAGAGTACTTTAGAGGACTGTAACCAACTGTCGTCTGATGAGAGCTCTTCCAACACACAGACCAGCGTCTCGACGCCCGTGTGGTCCAGAGTACTTTAGAGGACTGTAACCAACTGTCGTCTGATGAGAGCTCTTCCAACACACAGACTAGCGTCTCGACGCCCGTGTGGTCCAGAGTACTTTAGAGGACTGTAACCAACTGTCGTCTGATGAGAGCTCTTCCAACACACAGACCAGCGTCTCGATGCCCGTGTGGTCCAGGGTGTGTGTCACACTGTGCCCACACGATAGACCCTCGATCCTAAGAGAGACCACCCGGAACGTCATTGTTCGTCAAGCATCGCGCGGCGCTTGTGTCAGACCGCACTCACAGCTGATTCTAGAAAGATGAACGCAACAAAGATAAGGTGGCTGCGTGGTTCTGGAGGTCCAAGGTGCTCGTGGCCCAAGCATGGAGGGGATGTTGAAGGGCTTTTTCCCGGCATCTCGTGTTTGCTATTGCTATTGTTTCACCCCCTTTGTGATCGTTAGCTTGAGTAGCAGTTATCCGCACCATGCCCTTCCTGATCGCACCCATTGAGGAAGTTGAGTGAAGTGAAGGGGGCTGTAAGGTTTCAGCATGAGACCACCTACACGAGCAAGGGTGCTTGTAATAGATTATATTACTGTTTAACTACGTACCTAGATGACAGATAGGTCAGGCAGTGGCAGTACAGGGGTCACGTGGTACCGACCCCCCAAATGAGCAATATAACAAGTTTTGAGTGTTTGTTTACAGAGGAGCTGCTTTTCTCGGTAAATAATTACGTATATTTCAATCTTATAGAAGAACTGTTTTGTTGAGTTTACACTTGGATATATAAGCTACAATAATAGAGAATTACAACAAAATATGGAGAGCTATTGAAGTGTTCTGATACTTTACTGCACCGCGATGGACGCCAATTGAAGTTACACCATTTAATTAGCTGGTAATTGCCCCGTGGTCGAGCACTAATTAAATCGGTCCGGTTTTTTGATGTTGTGAGTTAATTGGTATTTATGGCCCCGTGCTCGAGCACCAATTAAAGAGTTATAATTAATACTACACACTTTTTATTTTGACATGTTTTTTATTTCTAAATCTCTGTTTATTTAATAAGAAAATAGATCATGTCGTTGAAATATATACGTGGCCTATTGTAGGGATCGCGGACAGAAGCTGTGCTAGTGACTGAGTAGTGAACAGTACTGGACACCAATTGCCCTTAAATTGCACCATCCTTCGTATATATCCATTGCTCATGGAAGCTTCGAGAAGGTTTAGTTTATAAAAACAAAATACAAGACAAAAACATCTCGGTTTTACTAGAAGGTCCGAGAGCCGGAAACTGACTCAAGTTACATTTTAAAATCTCTATTCGAACCTTCCAGATCAGGAAGTTATTATTAAAAAATGTTAAATTGTCAACATGACTTTACTAACGTCACGTGCGTGACGTCACTGATCAGTGGCTTTTGCCTTCTTAGAAGAAGTGCTTTAAAAGCGCCATGTAATATATTGTAATTTAAATTAAATAAGATACGTTTATAAAATTAGGACGATATTATTGTCAATGCTTTCACATACTTTTCAGGGGCAAATCAATTACATTACACTATTTACTTTCAGAGTGCTGCCGGCATAAATTGCAAGAGAGGAGATTTTAAAATTTGAGATCATTAAAGAAAGCGCGTTAAATCCTATAAACATGAAAATTACGAGCGTGCTAACATTCAAAGTAGTCGTTCTGAAGTTATTACTCAAAATTACACACTAGTACCCATCTCTGAGCGAGGAAACACGCGAAGCAATATATTATATATATAAGGTGTGGAGGGGGGCAGAAGACCCAAACATAAATCTTAAAAAATCTTTTACTACACGCAAATAACTTAAAGCTAGGTCTTTGTCTTCGAATGACTTCACATGAGTTTCAAAGTTAGGGTGAAATATCACGGAAAGTTTCACCGCGGTAGCACTGACGACGCCTCCCCCCTCCGGCAGGAAACTGGAGGTCGGACTGTGTGTTTTGGGAATACGTCCAAAAACTCTCTCGGTCCCATTGTTTTAACTATTTCCTGTAGGTCCCACACTTGGCGCCTCTTGCTCCACTGAGACCCGACACGTCAGTTCGCTGACAAAGGTGATTATAGTACCTTACAAGAGTCGAGACTGGGACAAGTGGCTCTATAGTATGATAATGGTGGAAACAAACTTTTCTCCGGTCGATATTGGTGTTATTCACTACATTTGGAAAATAGGCGCAAGAGTAACTTAAGAAAGTGGAAAGCTTCAAGTACTTGGGGAGAGTAGGAGTAGAGATGTACAGGGTGTACTATGTCCCAATATTGGGGAGAGTAGGAGTAGAGATGTACAGGGTGTACTATGTCCCAATATTGGGGAGAGAGGGAGTAGAGATGTACAGGGTGTACTATGTCCCAATATTGGGGAGAGAGGGAGTAGAGATGTACAGGGTGTACTATGTCCCAATATTGAGGAGAGAGGGAGTAGAGATATACAGGGCGTACTATGTCCCAATATTGAGGAGAGAGGGAGTAGAGATGTACAGGGTGTACTATGTCCCAATATTGAGGAGAGAGGGAGTAGAGATATACAGGGCGTACTATGTCCCAATATTGAGGAGAGAGGGAGTAGATATGTACAGGGTGTACTATGTCCCAATATTGAGGACAGAGGGAGTAGAGATGTACAGGGTGTACTATGTCCCAATATTGGGGAGAGAGGGAGTAGAGATGTACAGGGTGTACTATGTCCCAATATTGGAGAGAGGGAGTAGAGATGTACAGGGTGTACTATGTCCCAATATTGAGGACAGAGGGAGTAGAGATGTACAGGGTGTACTATGTCCCAATATTGGGGAGAGAGGGAGTAGAGATGTACAGGGTGTACTATGTCCCAATATAGGAGAGAGGGAGTAGAGATGTACAGGGTGTACTATGTCCCAATATTGGGGAGAGAGGGAGTAGAGATGTACAGGGTGTACTATGTCCCAATATAGGAGAGAGGGAGTAGAGATGTACAGGGTGTACTATGTCCCAATATTGCAGTAAGTATCAGAAACCTGGGGATGAAGGAAAGGAATAAGATAAAGATACAGGCTAGGAGGGACAAGGATGGACAGGGTGAGAGAGAGTGAAGAGGAGATTGAGGTGGTAAGGACATATGAAGAGGATGGAATAAGGGAAGATTCCAAGGAGGATGCTCGAAATGGAGGTGGCGGGCAGAAGGCCAAGAGGAAAAAGACCCAGGGACAAGTGAATGAAGAGAGTTTGGAGAGGAGTGGAGGAAGAAAGGTGGTGGGAGGACAGAAGTAAATAGAGAGGCTTATGTTTGAGACACACCTTGCCAATATCAGGAAACTGTGATGATGATGATGATGATTAGTGTTATTTTATGGAGAGTAAAAAGTTGGCCAAATTTCTAAGGGAGATTTTAACCTAGTTGAAAGGAAATACGAAGCCACAATCGACATGGGAGTTACGCCTTTACTTACCCTCGAAGGACGTTGCTCTACAGATTTTTATCGCTCAAAAAAACATCCGCTGACCCCGGCTGGGAATGAACTTGCGAACATCCGGTGTTAAGGCGAGAACTTTAACCCAAGAACATACCGAGGTCAACTATAATATCAAATAACCCCACAATACATGATCTGATTTCTTAGGATCATATCAACAGAGATAGGCAGGAGTGCCTAATTCATTTAAAACGAACGAGTTATTATTTTCGCACCAAAAAGTAGCACAAATAATTGAGAGGTACGGTACATCAACTTTAAGAAGAGGTGGTACGCTACAAACACGATGTTTGGAACTAAAATGAACGTGCCCGGGATAGGAAACTTAATAAACAACTTTTAAATGGATTTGAACCAGACTTGGAAAAAACAGCCCTTCGAAAGTAAATAGAGAGCGGTTGCAAATTTTGTAATTATTTTAAAGCATTTCATTCGGATTATAAACATATGTGCTAAACACACTACTGTGTTAGGAATGAGAAAAGTTAACTTTAGAGGAAATGTACCCGCATTTATGTAGAGGGAAAGTAGAAAATAAGTTTAGGAAAACATACTCTCAGTACATACAACCCAGATTCAAACCCCGATCTCCCCGTCATTAGAAGTCTAATCTATTGCGAGAATAACGCCTTTAGACCAAGCAGACACCGAAGAGGGTCCGATTTATTTGATACCATTTTAGTTTGGCTCATGCCAACTCCTGATACAGTCCAATTTTCATAGGAAGGGTATATCTTAAATCTGGAAAAGAAACCAGATCTATTTTCACGTAGTCATACGTCAAGTCATATGAGCTTAAGCTGTCATTTTTGATAGTTTGTATCAATATATATGAAATAACAATAATAATATAGTAAGTTGTTTTCTTTGGCTGACTGCGAAATAAAAAGGTGTTTTTTTTTAAATCAATAAAAGCTCTTACTCTGAATATCGGACTGAAGTAAGTAGAGAGTTGTCATTGATTTATATTTTATCAACTTTCAATTTGGTTCGGGCCAATTCCTAGAGGCCCGCATTCAACGTAAATACATGGACGGCGTTGTAACGGTCCATGTTGTGTTTTCAATCAAACAACACCGAACTAATGGACTCTTCTGACTACGAAACACAACTTGACAAGCTCGTTTTGCATTCCTGGTCGGGAGGGCCCAGTTTATCCCTGATCGACTGGGCAACACAAACGAAGGCAAAGGTTAACTGCATCATTAAGTCAGTAAAGAACCGTCGTATTATATGTCAAACGATATTTACAGCTTTAAATCCGTTTAATAGGAACGAAACAAACATGTTACTGAAAAGAATAAAACAAGTTAGAACTATATAATGGCGCACTAACCAATCGACGAACTACAAGTCATATGAATAATTTATTTAGTAGATGTATTTTAATTTTTAATGTGTCAGTAATGTATTACACATGTTAACATAGGTGGGCCTGTGAGAAAGGAGTATGCTAAAACATCATTAAAACCTTATGATCTTTCTTGCTAATACCAATGTTAGTAGAACTAACGCCTTCTTACAAAATCCTAACAAAGCTTTGGATGAACACACCTTTACCGTGCCTGCTGCCCGTCAACATTAGTACTAACTCCGCTGATATGTTAGGTGTAATAGGTTGTCACATTGTCCACCCCTGAATGTACTCGTACACTGGTACATCAGAGTATGTCACACTGTCCACCCCTGAATGTCGGTCTTCCTAACTAACGTCCGCATCAAGACACGAGCGCTCCAACCAACCATTGCTGCGAGTCTGACGGATCTTGAAATTCTTCTTTTCCCTTACTAAGCTGCGGCAAGTTTATCATCGTTCAGGTGGCAGTCCAAGGTCGCCCAGGCACCACGGACCCCTCAATTTCTCTCTCGCCTCTTAAACAGCTTAACAAGTATCAAAGTCAGCTCGGATTCACGTAACTAGCTCCGCCGAGAGTTGACGAAGCGCAGGGTCGAAAGGTGGCGGGCACTGCTATCTTCTCTTATACTGGTTTAAATAACTCAAACCATTACCTTTATTATTAAAATAAGTATCCCCGTCACACAGCTCACACGTGATCTAAAATGGAGCGGAATAATATCGTCTAGCAAAGATAAAAGTTACTGTAAATTAGGGGTTCTTAACCTTTTTACGGATCACAGAGCCCCCAGTGGATTGTCCCGTCCCCATAGTCCCTTCACCAGACTGATGAAATCATCATCCTCATCATCATCACCAGTCCTCTTAGCTACCGATATGACTAAAAGACGTGTGATACCTCACTAAGAACAGCTGAAGGAAAATCATACAAAGATTTTCCTCATTTTTATTTATAGACAAACGTTAAATCACGTGCACACTGTAATCTATATGGACAACAGTGATAGTTTATTATAATCTACACTTGTGTTGATCTCGACTGCTGAGGACGGGGAGATCAAGGTTCGAATCTCGGTCGGGTGAACTGGGGGTGGTTTTTCCTAAATGGTTTTCCACTCTACCTCCACGCAAATGCGGGTTCACTTCCTCTAATTAAACCTTCCCAATTCCTAATCCATTAGCGTAATTAGTAATTAAAGCGTATAACCCGAACGGGTAGTAAGACGCGGTGCTAAATATTATTATTATCTAAAACATCTTGAAAAAGGGTTACCTGCTTCACTGGCCGCATAGTCTAAGGCGTTACTCTCGTATTAGACTAGACTGCCGATGATAGGGGGATCAGGATTAGGGTTAGAATTCCGGTCGAGTGTACTGAGGGTGGTTTTACATTCTCACGCGACGCAAGTGCGGGTACACTTACTCTAAATACAACCTTCCTCATCCCTAACTCGATACATGAAAACTAGTCAGTAACCATGTGTATAACCTGAAACCCGCCTCGGTGGCGTAGTTGACTAACGCGCTAGTCGTGTTGAGCTAGATTGCCGAAGACGGGGAGATCGAGGTTAGAATCTCGGTCGAATGAACTGGGGGGCGTTTTTTCCTAAACTGTTTTCCACTCTACATCCACGCAAATTCGGGTTCACTTTCTCTAAATTCAACCTTCCCCATTCTTAATCCATTAGCGTAATTAGTACTTAAACGTATAACCCGAACTGTAAGCAATTAAATATAACCTGAACAGGTAGTAAGACCCGGCGGTAAAAGAAATGTTAGAAATAGTATTAAGCTTGATCCACATCACATGTTCGCTGAAATGGAGCATAATCTTCCGGGCGGCGCGCGCGCACATACACACACAAACACACACACACAAACACACACACACACTAGCACACATGAATAGACAGAGCTTTTAGAATATTATATATCAAGATGGTTGTTTTCTAATTATTGTTGCACAGTGAAACAAATCAACCAAAGAACAACACACACGTTTTTAATTTAACCCGTTATTTAAAACCATATCCCAACATTACTGTCTACTTGTATCTCACTTTTAGGCGCATGCGCGTATTGAGCCAAAATCTACGATCACACAGACAATAGCTTTCAACTAAATATATGAATTTTGAAAGGGGGAGAGGGGGGGGCAGAAGTATTTAAAATAGAGTTATTTGGATACGAGGCCAACTAACGTTCAGCTTCATATTTAAGAATATAAGGGTTGAAAGGATTAATAAATAATTTGTACGAGGGAGAGGGAGGGGGCAATTCTCCCCGCCACTGTTAAGGATGTCTGACATCAATAATAAACGATTTACAGTTCCATTACAAACATAAACAATATATTCCGCCAAACCCTAGAGATGGGAAACACAACGTCTTGTTTATTTGGCGGGAAATACTTTTCCGCAATCTTAAAATAAAAGGGTATTCATTGCATCGGATACAAAAATCGAATAAATTGAAAGTAATCGACCATCTACACTAGCTCAATAAATTAAAAATATGTAATATTATGCTATAATAGTGAAGTAAAATAAATAAACAAAATTATGGTATTTAAATAACATTAAAAAACGTTTTAGATTAGATGATGCGTATATTCACTCGTTTTTATAATAGTTTTCAAGAACTAAATTGAAAAAGTCGATTAATTTTCTTCAACAGTGATATTTTATTAATTCAAAATAGGATTTGACTATTGTATTGTTAAAAATGTTTGCCGACTAACGATATTACTTTTAGTCCATTCTTTAAATTGAAAAATTACGCCGGAACACGAGAATCGAACTCGAAACCTTTGGCTTTGTACGTCAATGCTATAACCACTTAGCTATACAGTTGTCCCGTACTTAGGGTCATTTTTCACTCATATTTTTAGCTCTATAAGGGGTAAGGTGTCAGACTTCTGTGCTGGCAGCCGGGGTTCAATCCTCGGTCTCGGCACAAATTTTTCTGATTTCCAAACCCTTCCTTCACCTCTGACAAGACGTTATTAATCACAACTTGTGAATGTGTGGAATGCCAGGCCTCCACCGTGGTTCGGATCCCACGTTAAACTGTAGGCCCTCCATTTCATCTCACATTCACCCTACCATTACACATTAGCGTAAGCGCGTATAACCCGAACGGGTAGTAAGACACGGTGCTAATAATAATAATAATAATAATAATAATAATAATAATAATAATTATTATTATTATTATTATTATTATAATTAGCTCTATAGTAAAATTATATTTTAAAGTACCATTTTTAAAAGTGTATTTCAAAGATACAAAGAAATATATACATATATTAAAAACGTTCCGATGTTCGCGAATGAGCGTGCAATGGAAATGTTGGCCACCCCTGTACAACGCATGATGCACTATTCTTACATCGGTGTAAGATGTATTGCGGCGTTCCCGGCGAAGATGGTAGTACTGTCATGAAAGCGATTCACTTGGGTGGGGATAGAAGGGAAGCGTTCTAGTGTGCCCCATTATCCACGCATGTTTAAAGTTTCTGAAATACTACAGCTCCAATTTTCATATTAAGAACCTTATCTGACAGTTAAAGTTACTAGATCTACTTTCACGTATTCATACGTCAAGTATATATGCTTTGAAACTGTCGACTTCAACAATATCAATCAAATAACAACAATATGGTAAAATACGCTTCTGTGCTCGAATGTTCTAAGGAGTCACTCTCGCAGTAGACTGGACTGTCGATGACGGGGAGATAGGGGTTCAAATCCCGGGCGAGTTTTTCTTCACACTTGATCTAGATTCAACCTGTCTCACCCCTAGCCCATTACCGTAATTAGTAGTACTCAAGTGTATAACCCGAACGGGTAGTAGGACGCGGTGCTAATATATATAAGTATATTAAAAAAGATAAATGTGCTATAAGAGTCGGCCGCAAAACATAAATTTGTATTTTTAAAGGGCTGTTTGTATGAAAATTCGACTCTTAATAACACTTCCGTGTCATGCTCGACTATGTGAGTATGTGACAGATGAAAAACACGACAACTACTAGATTGGAGAGGTCTGTCGAGGTCACGTGTCATCAGCCAGGTATCGTCCGAGCACGTTATGACTTTCCTCGCGGGAAAACCCACAGATGTGAGACGGAAAATGTTCAATAATATTTATTTAAGATAATGTCAGCTGAATAAATGGAACTATAATGTAATCAAGACAGGGATATCCACTAATGTCAACTTTTGTACTTAAGATTAATTTCTATATCATCAAACGAGCCTCGGTGGTCACACGGTCTAACGTGCTACTCTCGCAATAGACTGACTACCGATAACAGGGAGATAGGTGTTCGATACCAGTCGGTTGCATTTAGGGAGGTTTATACTAATAGTTTTCCACTCTCACAGGTGCGATTCCTCTAAATTGAACCTTCCTTATTTATAATCCCTAACACATTGATGTAATTAGTACATAGGCGTACAACCCGAACAGGTAGTAAGACCAGGTGTTAAAAAAAAAGTAAAAAAACAAATAATTGCAAACCTTTGTCGAACCATTATGTTCATAAATGATACTTCAATTTTATATCATCCTTAAGTTAGTTAAAATAATTTTAAGGTTGGCCCGACATTTGTCTCCCCCCCCCCCCATGTCCACCATGCTTCCTAAATACCCCTCCCTCACCCCCATTCGCCTTCCACCCCCTTATATAACCCACTCGTCTCTTAACACAATATTTTGAAGTACAATAGGCTCTAGGTGTAACCTCTACAATTAACCTCTCCGCCACAAGCCGCCCCTGCGGAAAATTTTCTGATTCAAAATTTCATAATTTTTTACCTCTATTTTCACCCCACACGCAATGGCTTTCCTTAGAATAGAAACTAACAATACATTATGAGTGATAATTGTTTAAATATTGCAATACATTAATAGCCGAGTCCTGAGGGTGAACCGTGGTTTGTAAAGAGTTATCCTGGTTGGAGTTTAGGCTGACTCGCTGCTGTATATATTATGACAAGCTCTCTACCCTAAACAAGCACTAGCGGTGGAGCACTTCATCAACTCCCGCATGGAAACATATACTATCGGTAGGGGGAGGGGGGTATATTCACTTCACTTCTATATAGTGCCACACAGGATTAGTTTGGTTTTTATCATCGCGTCTCTACCTGTTCAGGTTATTATTTATTATTATTATTACCACGTCTTACCACCCGTTCGCGCTATACTTACGCTAACGTGTAATGGTAGGATGATTGTGAGATGAAATGAAGGACCTACAGTTTAACGTGAGATCCGAACCACGGTGGAGGCCTAGCATTCCACACATTCACAAGTTGTGATTAATACACGTCTTGTCAGAGGTGAAGGAAGGGTTTGGTAATCAGATAAATCTGTGCCAGGACCGAGGATTGAACCCCGGAGCCCCAGCACAGAAGTCCGACACCTTACCACTAGACCATCAGGTCACTCTTGTTCAGGTTATAGTCGCATAATATTATATGATAATACTCTAATAGGGTAGGTACGAGGACGGAAGCGATGTACTCGCATTTGTGTGAAAGGAGAGGGGTAGGAAACAAATTAAGTAAAACTATCCTCAGTAGACCCGACCGGGATTCGAACCCCGATCTACCAGTCACCAGCCGGCCAGTCTAACACGAGTGTGACGCCTTAGACCATTCGGCCACTGAAGCGGGTCACAGTAAAGAATAATAGTCAAATACTTATTATGATGCATAAAAGTTTCCGTATCTTTCTTTCGGAAATATAAGAACTATAACGTTCATAATCCGACTCATAAGTTTAATAACAATATATAGGCTTTAACTAAAATATATCGCTGAAAATTATCAAATATATAAATAGACGCATCTTAAAAAAAACCTAGATAAATGTCAACAGATTAGCATGGTCCGAATACTAAGTTATTATAAACTTTCTGAACCAACTGTAATTTAAAATGTTCCATATTCCCTGTGAAGGTTGTTACTCTGGAAGATATTTGTCAATAATTGACAAATAGAGACAGGGTGAATGGTTTGTAGGCCTACACAGCTGGGCACAGTTAATGTTCATGTCAGTAAAAGTCGGCAATTTAGTCAGGGGACAAACCGCAACACAAGATTAGGATTATATATTAGATTAATTCAAACATCTATTTCACATTATTAATTAAGAATATAAAATTCAAGATTTCTTATGTGTGCAAGCATTCAGAAGCGTTTTCCAACACATTTCGAATAAGTTTGTTTACTTTCCAAAGAGGAATCGTTATAACTTAGCACAATAATTTGCGACTAACAAATATAACGTCAAAAAATATAACTTACTAATCCTGCAGACAGTTTATTCGCAACCAGTGCTCAGCTTACCTAAAACAAAAGGGAATAGCAATTATTTTAATCAAATAATGATTATATTAAATTAATAACTTAACTACAGGAAGATGGGCAACAGCTGTTTGTGAAATTAACGCAAAAAAAAAACAACCAAGAAATACAGTAGTTTCGATAATTCGAGGGAGGGAGATGGGTCCGAGACTACCTCGGATAACCAGAAACTCGGAATATACGGAACAACATGGGACGGATACCTGTTATGATTTAAAGAACTAGAGAAAAATGTCGCTAGTGACCGCCTAAGTAGCAAAGGACCAAGCGACGCATTCCAATAAAAGGTAATTTTTATAGGGTTTATAAAAATAATTATTTAAATTAAATAAGTTAATAATCATTAATTAATAAAGAGATATCATATAAAGCCTGATTTTTGTTGGAAGAACAATAGAGAAAATTAAAAGTTAAAATTGTTTTAGTAACTTTAGTAGCTACCAGATTATGTTCTTCCCACCAAAATCAGGGTGTAAATATTTTATCTAATACTAGATAGCTGTTGCCCGCGGCTTTGCTCGAAAATATACATATGTATTTACAGATTAATTTAAAATATTACGTTACGTTGATGACCATAACTTGACCTCAGATCAAAAATAATGCAAGTCCGATAGAAACTTTCACCCCCTTTTTCATCCCTTATTAAATAAAATTTCCAAAATTCCTGAAACACGTATTTATTTGTTTTACGTCAATAACCAAAATACAAAATTCTGTTGATGTAACTTTCAAAATAACGGACTTTCATACATATTATCATACATATTATCATCCCCTATTTTGACCCCTTTGGGGTGGAATTTTCTAAAATCCTTTCTTAGTGGGTGCCTACATAACAAAATGAATATACAGTCCGAATTTCATGCTTGTAGCCTTGATAGTTTGAGCTCGGCGATGATGAATCAGTCAGTCAGTCAGTCAGTCAATCATTCAGGACATGTTATTTTATAAGTATAGATTAAGAAGATATTAAAATACATACTAATTAACAACATAATCACTCAAGGTTTTATGACATTCGGAGTCGCTTTGTTGGCGAACTAATTTAATTTGATTAAAAGCATCCGAAAATATTAAGAGGACTGATTAAGGAGGGGAGTAGGGTTGTGTGTAGGGGGGGGGGGAGAAGGCGAGGGGATCCTGGGTCACCAATTATATAAATATATATATATATAGCCCTCTATGTTGGCATATCATTATTATTTTCAGTCACGCAGGGGGTGTGAAAGAATTCAAATGGAGTGCAAACGTATTCATAAGACAACCCACCTCACCGACCGCATGATCTAAGATGTCATTCTCGCAAAAGACTTGACTGCCGAATTACGGGAAGATCGGGATTCGATCCCGGTCGGATGTATCGAGGGTGGTTTTTCCACCCTACCGTCACTCAAATGCGGGTACACTTAATCTAAATTCAACCTTCCTAATCCCCAACCTATTAGAGTATCGATTAATATGCTTGTAACTCGAACGGGTCGTGTTTAGTATGAATATATCTACTGAGCTAGCTGTGCTCTGTTCTTTGTGTAATTAATTATATTTATTAGCACTAGATGTCAGCACCGCATCCACCCTTCTCCTCTGATGGCTCTAGGATCGATATTAGTAGACCAGGAAAAATTGTTCAATCGTCTTTTAGCTCTCGGGACACACACTTATGAAACTCTCTCGTGTGAAATATTAATAAGGGCTCAAGAATCAAGAATGGGGTGCCCCAGCTATCATCTCATCATTCCAGGTACTCTCGGCTACCATTCGCAAAGGCAGGCTCATTCGTGAAAAGCTAGCTAGTCATGTTTGTATCCAAAATAAACGTAAAAGATAACCAAGACGAGGGGTATATGAGGGCGTCAAGGGGCCAGACTAGGCGAGGACTCAATCTGGGTCTGCTGCAGACTGGACTAAACTAACAATACGAGGGTCTGAAAGGAGCAAGGAAACTATCAAATGAGGACTAAGGAGGTATGTATGTGGGTACCGTATTCTGGGATGTACTGCTGTTCCCTCATTGGGTGAGAGTGGAACGTATTCTGGGATGTATAGTTGTTCCCTCATTGGGTGAGAGCGTGACGCTGATGAGAGCTCAGAACGTGGACGGTAAAAGACAACTCTCGCAGTAATCAGCCACGGACTGAGAGCTATCATTAGAAATGTGGGACAAAAGTTGGACAAGAAAGAAACTGCGCCAGCCCGCGTGAAAACATATTTTCTGTGCTCTCGACCGTTTTGTTCTACCCACCTAGTAAATAAACATGTTGTTCCGCACCTCATTATTTCAAAATTACGTCAGACCGTTGGACGCCTCAGGCTAGATTCCTCGCTCACCATTTGATCAACAAGAGCACATGTAATCCTCACCAGGGAACTCACGAGTGAATTTACACCCTCTCTCCAGGCAAAGGCTAGTATATTTCCTTAATGTTCACCCTTGACCTTTGTGTTTTATATTACAGTCCAATGTTCAAAGTAAGGAATACCAACTTTTGTTACTATCAACAAAGAAAACATTTTACTTATTAAATAAGTTTGGTACTATACTATCAAAAGTGACAGCTGCGTACCACACGACTTGACGTATGAATACGTGAAGTAGATCTAGTAGCTTTTATAGCTGTAACTTCCTGTAAAAACTAAACAATCAGTATAACTTTATTTTGTCACTACATCTCACTAACCTTTCAGGTTAATTGTGCGGAGGTAGGGTGAAAACCCATTTCATAAGAAAAAAGTTAATACACCAGCCGTGATACCAGCCCAGGGTCAGGTATATAAGCCGTGCCACCTACAAGCCTAAGGTCAGGTATTTGATCCGTGCTACCTACAAGCCCTGGTCAGGTATATGACCCGTGCCACCTACAAGCCTAAGGTCAGGTATTTGATCCGTGCTACCTACAAGCCCAGGGTCATGTATATGAGCCGTGCCACCAACAAGCCCTGGGTCAGGTATGTGGTCCGTGCCACCAACAAGCCCTGGGTCAGGTATGTGAGCCGTGCCACCTACAAGCCTAAGGTCAGGTATTTGATCCGTGCTACCTACAAGCCCTGGGTCCGGTATATGATCCGTACCACCAACAAGCCTAAGGTCAGGTATTTGATCCGTGCCACCAACAAGCCCTGGGTCAGGTATATGACCCGTGCCACCTACAAGCCTAAGGTCAGGTATTTGATCCGTGCTACCTACAAGCCCAGGGTCATGTATATGAGCCGTGCCACCAACAAGCCCTGGGTCAGGTATATGGTCCGTGCCACCAACAAGCCCTGGGTCAGGTATGTGAGCCGTGCCACCTACAAGCCTAAGGTCAGGTATTTGATCCGTGCTACCTACAAGCCCAGGGTCATGTATATGAGCCGTGCCACCAACAAGCCCTAGGTCAGGTATATGACCCGTGCCACCTACAAGCCTAAGGTCGGGTATTTGAGCCATGCTACCTACAAGCCCTGGGTCAGGTATATTAGCCGTACCACCTACAAGCCTAAGGTCAGGTATTTGATCCGTGCCACCTACAAGCCCTGGGTCAGGTATATGACCCGTGCTACCTACAAGCCCTGGGTCAGGTATATGACCCGTGCCACCTACAAGCCTAAGGTCAGGTATTTGATCCGTGCCACCAACAAGCCCTGGGTCAGGTATATGACCCGTGCCACCTACAAGCCTAAGGTCAGGTATTTGATCCGTGCTACCTACAAGCCCAGGGTCATGTATATGAGCCGTGCCACCAACAAGCCCTAGGTCAGGTATATGACCTGTGCCACCTACAAGCCTAAGGTCAGGTATTTGAGCCGTGCTACCTACAAGCCCAGGGTCATGTATATGAGCCGTGCCACCAACAAGCCCTGGGTCAGGTATATGAGCCGTACCACCTACAATCCCTGGGTCAGGTATATGAGCCGTACCACCTACAAGCCCTGGGTCAGGTATTTGAGCCGTGCCACCTACAAGTCCTGGGTCAGGTTTATGATCCGTACCACCAACAAGCCTAAGGTCAGGTATTTGATCCGTGCCACCTACAAGCCCTGGGTCAGGTATATGGTCCGTGCCACCAACAAGCCCTGGGTCAGGTGTATGAGCCGTGCCACCTACAAGCCCAGGGTCAGGTATATGAGCCGTGCTACCAGGCCAGTCAGGTATATGAACCGAGCTAAATAAGATGGTTCAACAGTATTAACATCTACGTCTGACGCTAACCACGAGCAGTGCAAGTGACCCTGGCCCCGAGCAAGCCGTCGGTCGGTTGGCGTCTGTTCCAATTTATCGCATCCAACACCTCTTTCACACACGCCCTACGGAGGCTCATTATTTAACACAAGACAGTCTCCTCTGCACACATAGAAAATAAATTGCACGCCCGACACCGGCTCGTTTACAGAGACAAAAGATTTCTAATTAATGTAAGAAGCTGTCGCCGAGCATTGTCCGACCGACTTCATTACAATGACAAAAGCTATGCGAGATGAATGTGCGTTGCCGCCAATGAGACACCGCCGCAGTGATGCATGCTGGGAATAGGGGCAGGGAAGTACTATATTTATAAACAATAGAGTTATCACAAAAGCGTATACACATTTTGATGCGAAGCAGCATCCCACCTTTTTTTTTTTATCTTTTTCACAATCCTTAAAGGGTAGAGAAAATGTTGTGATCGTAAAAAAAAAAAAAAATCGGATTCGAGATTCTGATGTATGCCGACGTTTCATGACCCAAAAACCTGTAAAAAGTTTTTTTTTTGCAATGACGTCTGTTTCTATTTTACCGATCGGGACAAAACTTGATACCCTGGGTATTTTTCCCAAAAGGAAAACTACCCCAACGGTCACCAGGGTTTGTTTCCACTGGTTCCACACCCTCATACTCACCATTATCACCATCATACATCGAGACATGGAAAGGAAAGGATGTACTATTAGTACATTAGTACTCTGGCCTAATTATTCTTCCCAATGAGTATGAGTGATGTAGCCCAAACACAATTATTTTAAAGCCCTCCAGAGGGTATTTTGGAATTCTGTCCATCCCTACAGTTAAGGTTAGTTTAATCAAGGGCAAAATAATTTTAAAAAATCGGTTCTGACGATTTTCAACAAAACTCGTATCTAACCACAGCTAAACATTATAAACTGAAATTTCCAATTTTGGTCATATCTCCGCAAATATTTGAGATAAGAAATAACTTATTATTGCAGAGTTGTAGAGCTCTTAAAAATAAACAACTTTTACTTGGAATAAAATTTGATAAACTCAATATATTTTGAGATAAAGTGTTTTTTTTAATGGTGAGTTTAAAGTGAACAGAATATGTTACTATAAAAGTTAACTCTTTCATGTATTCTCTTTGGTAAAATTCGATGTTCTTTTTTTTACCATTATGTTTCTATAACAATGTATATTATTTCGTTTCACATACTACGAGGTATAAATATAATTTAGATAAAGTAGTGAAAATGTTTGCAGTGAACCTAACATTTATTATACATTCAATCCCACCAGGTTTCAAATTGAGAGGGCCGTAATTTTAGTATAATCTAGCCTAGGGACCAATCTACCAGTATACAAATAACAAACAGTTCAGGTCAAATGGGGGATTGAGGGCCGTATTTATAGTCTAGTCTCTGGAGTCAACCAATCTCCCACTATACTAATAACAACCAGTCGAACAAGTTTGTCTTTAGGGATTAGACTATAATAAAGCTCATTTTTAATACGACCAAGAGACGTCATGGTGTCCAACTCTTTGTCAACTTATATTCTCTGTGTCAATATAATTGTGGTTTACACACAAATAAGTGGATAGGTATGTAAAATTATTTCTATATTTAATACATATAACATTAATG
This sequence comes from Timema cristinae, assembly GCA_039000515.1. Classification (NCBI taxonomy): domain Eukaryota; kingdom Metazoa; phylum Arthropoda; class Insecta; order Phasmatodea; family Timematidae; genus Timema; species Timema cristinae. The sequence goes on from JBCFYV010000935.1 coordinate 64,264,528, forward strand.
AAACACTTTGCGACAAGATTGCAAAGCTTAGCAGAATGTTTCTTTGTTTATAGATTATTTTTAAAATGTCAGGAGACGAGCGCGGCTGGAGCCTTATGATTATAATGGGGCCCAAACCATAAACGTCAGTCAAAACTAAATATATGTTGTGATATATATTAAAGAGCGTCACTTTCGTATGATTAAGCACAAAATGATGGGGTATTAAAAAAAGTTGAACATAAAACATATTTACCACCCTTAAACTTGAAATTTGTCGAGTAGATAAGCAGTAAAAGGAATCCTCTTCCCACCATTATCAGAAGATGTGTGGACAATTAAAAACACCAGTCCCGGCTCGACGCACTCTCGGAGATAGATACACTCAACAAATGAGCGCGTCGTGGAGGTTGGGATGGAACTGGAAATGATCGGGAAGATGGAGGTTCCCTCGTGCTTGTACCTACATTATGATTATTATTTTAAGTGACGCCACTGCTATCACCTCGCTGTTACAGGTGGAGGATGAGGGAGAGGAGAGAGAGAGAAAAAGGAATGGTTGGTTGTTTTTGTTCCTTCTTACAGGTTGGAGCGCTCGGCCAGTGTGGAATGTTACCGCTTCTTGCTGATCCCGACCTGGGGAGGGGGGGGGGGGGAGTAAAAAACAACAACACTGATGATGGTGTACAGTCACCGTTGAAACACATTTACACTAGACCTGCTACAGATTCTAGTTTTCTCATGTAGATACATTTATATTAATTTTAAAGTGGGCCTTTGATACCGTATGGTAAAATCACTTTTGGAACTTTTTTTTTTTTGTAAAACACCTTCCAGCATTTGGCACAGACAATGTGATAGTAATTAGTTGACGATCTTATTGGCTACCATATATTCTCCCTTCAGTTAATTACCAATGTAGATATTAACTTGGGTAAGGTACGAACCTGGATAGCTCATTGGCTCCCGGAATGAGCACGTTGACATGTTTGTTTGTTTTGAACTGTGGATTCTTATAAGAAAGTTGTCGCAGTTCAGAGCCAGAACATTTCATACATTGAATTCCCTAAATTTTCCTAGGTCCAAAGATACAAATTTCCCCGAATAAAACCCATGTCGGGTTTTACGAAGATTTTTAAAAAATTCAAAGTATTCAATTTGTTAAAAATAATTATTTTTGAAATGAACGTAAGATAAACAAACACAGACCGTTAAAAAAAGTATTTTGTTAGAATGTAACTAGGCATTTATCTTAAAAACACAAATACCAATTTTTCCTGACCGACATTTCCCTGGGATTTTAGCATCGTATCTTACTACCCATCCGGGCTATACTCGTATGTACTTATTAGGCTGGTGTGCTAGGGACGGCGTAGGATGAATTTAGAGGAAGTGTAGGATGGGGCATGGGAAAACCCCCCTCAGTACATCCAACCGGGATTCTACTCCGTATTTTTCAAAATGAGTGTCCAAACAAGTACCTTTGATAAAGAAAGGTTTATACTGGAAGTTGAATCAAGAATCGATTATGGTCCTGTGGGATGCTGCCTCTCATCTTGGTGTCCACACAAGTCAGTTTTTCTTTTAAACACATCAAAAGATGCAATATTCATGCGCGTAAAAAGGAAAAACTTGTTTGGATTTTGTCGAAGGTCACTGTTCGACGTGTATAAAATACCTATCGTTGATCTGTCACGTATGATTGGGTGTATCCAAATCCCCGCTTTTTACGCCATTCACGTAAACATAAACGTAATAACATAAAGAAACATAAGCACTTGTCTCTTCCAACTCCATTTTGAGACTGGCTAGTGGTGTAACAAAAGTATTCACGCTTCCAGGAGAAGTGCCACCAAACTAAGAGGTGGCGCCTTGTGTAAGGACCCTTAAACCGGGGGTTTCCGGTTTAAAAGTGTTCAGAGGACCTCACTTGAATCCACGAGTTTATTGGCCGCATCCATAATCGGCCAGAGAGCGGAAGGAAATAGGACTCACGCGGGTACACAAGTTATTATAAAAATAAAGTGCAATTTTTTTTTCTTAATGAACTTCAGTCGGAGCTTTTATGGATTTTCTCCCCGCAAGTCAAAACTTTCCGTTCCTAGGCTAAAAACATCAATTATTTTACTACAGTAGATTACAATTGTAAGCAACTCTATGGGCCGATATAAAAGGGGGGGGGGGTGCGTTGCGGACCGACAGTTGGAAACCCTTGCCTTCAGACTTCGCGGCCACCGAAGCTGTTTACCTGATTTTGACAGTTTTAGATTCCCAGAAGTTTCCACGCTTTTTTTCCAAATTTTCCCTGACTTTGACTACTTACTATGAGTCCCTTAGAACAGGGGTCTTCAAACTTTTTATTTCCAAGGGCCAAAGTTTCTGTCCCTTGTTGGCTCACGGGCCGCAATACCGCACCGACAATATTCGGATTGAATCAATATTAAAATATTCGTATCAACCCATTCTTAAACACTTGTACACTAGGGATTAGTATCTCTCATCAAGTATGTTCTCTTGTTTTTTCCTTTTTAAAGATTTTTCATAGAATGAAGCGCCATTTGTCTTATCTACTAGTTGTCGTAGGTGACCTGGTGGTCTAGGGTAAGGTGTCAGACTTCTGTGCTGGCGGCCGGGGTTCAATCCTCGGTTCCGGCACAGATTTATCTGATTTCCAAACCCTTCCTACACCTCTGACAAGACATCTTGTGAATGTGGGGAATGCCAGGTCACCACCGTGGTTCGGATTCCACGTTAAACTGTAGGTCCTCCATTTCATCTCACAATCACCCTACCATTACACATTAGCGTAAGTGCATATAACCTGAACGGGTAGTAAGACGCGGTGCTAATAATAATAATAATAATAATAATAATAATAATAATACTAGTTGTCATTTGGCGTTTATAAGTATGTATATTTGTATAAACAATACTTTTCTTCACGCAAAAAGCAAAAATTGTTTATAAAATATATATCTGTATGTCATTTTTTTCTCTCTGGAAATAACTTTATATTGTTCTTGAGCCAGACCCCTGCAATAGAGGTGAGTGGGGCGGGCGGCCATGTCAGAGGGTCATGAGTTCTCGTCCATGTGACGTTGTCTGATGAAGATACACACGAGCTCGAGATGACTCAATTCTCCTCATGGACTAACGGAGAGTTAACGAGTCAAGCGCGCTAGTGCCGGCAATTCACATTTCAAACACAAAGTAGTTATATTAGCAACACGACTTAGCAAACCAGTATCTTAAAGGATTTCCGCAGCAACGGATGTAATACTTGGAACGCACTTTTTTACATTTTTTCTACCATGTTAAAATGTAAAATCTTATATTGCAACAAGATTTTACAATTTTAAGTTACAGATTTATATATAAAATAATCTTATCAGTTGCTCTGTCTTTTGACAGATCCGTTGCCTTATCCAAATCGAGTTCTCAAGCATATCTTCCTTTTTGTATACTGAAAAGTTATCTTTTTTCCTTGTTTGAGGTTATTCATCAGCTGCGTAAGTAGTCTTCCTAGTCCCTTTTACCCTTACACTTTGCCTTTTATGACGTCACTCAATAAATAATTTCTTCTCATAACGTGACCCATAAAAGTGACCTTTCTTAGTCACCCAATCTGCCCACTTTATCCTCTCTATTCTCCCCATCTCAAAGATTTCCAAATATTTCTTCTACTTTTTTCTTTGGACTCATGTTTCAGCTCCATACATGTGTAGAACTTCACCAGTTTCTTCCTTAAAAATAAATAAATATAGAGTCAATAAAATAAACCCAGGGCAGATATTCAAGAACTGTCGAGAAAACTAAGCTAAACGTAGGTATCCAGAAACCTACTAGATGGTGACTCAAAGTAAGGCAGGCCCCCAGTGCCCTCTTGTCCCGATGAGCGAGTGGAGGTACCTAAGGATGCCGCCAAGGTTACTCCCACGAGGCTCTCCGGAGACTAGGGTGTGGCGCGCGGGACATGGAGACACGCGGACAACAAAATCTCAATCTCGCAACGAGTTCACAACGTTCTGGGCTAGCACACATGTAAACGATACAATATCAGAGGTGAATAATACGTCTATCTCGTATGTTTTGCCGGGGACGGGAAAACCAGCGGTACGAATCCCCGCCAGACTTTTCCGAGGAAATATTTTCCGGACAAATACGAGTGCACATCCAACATTCTACCTTCTTACCCCAATTGTGTATGCCGAAACCCCAAAAGGGTAATAAGGCGTGAATGTGTTAAGAGCCCATCTAACGACTGAATAACCGTAATTCAATATATATTACGCTCAAACAAAAGAAAATAAAGTATCGAAACGTTGTTTTCTGCATTTTTATTTGGCAACAAAGGAAATCGGGAACCGTTCTTTGATTTTAAAATAATTTTACTGGTTTCAATTCCCCTTGTACTTAAATGGAAAGTATAGAAAACCGTACCACGATGGACGAAACATTCATGGAAAAAAAGGAACTATAGTTGCTTGTATTTTATAAACGATATAAATGCCTCATATTTATTACAATTAATTTTGATTTCTAAACTGGAAAATACAGTCAGAATAGGATTTGAAGAAACTTTTGCGTCAGTTAGCCAACTAATAAAACCATTTTCACATTTATTTATTCATATGAAAATTCATGGATTATGCAGTTGTCACTTTTGATATATTTTATCAATACCTATAAAATAATATTAATAATAAATACTAATCCATAATATAAAAGTTGACCACAAAAAGAATAGGTTTGTATTTTATCAGCGTCTCTTCATACAAGTAAAAACATATTTTGAAACAATATTTTCTCGACTGTTAAAATAAATACGGAGTAGTTTAAATAATATAGTCTTAAGCATATATCAAGGAATTGTTAGTAAATGGTTATAATAACTAAAATTTACTCTCCAAAAGAACTTGCAAAACGAAACCACGAGAATAATAAAATATAATTCAAATAAAGCTGTATAGGCTACGTTTCGAACAATCGGCGCCATTTTGTTAGTAATTGAAACAGTTCGAATTAAGTTGAACATTCTATTTGAAACAAAAAAGCGCGCTCCAAAGTGATTAGTGGAAGAGCGGGAAGCGCTCAAGCATGCCGTGCCAGGCAGGCTATCTTTCAGACGGCATCTCACAGCCGTGCAGAGCGAGCTATCGCATGGTCTGGGCGGAACAGGGCTGCCACCACGCAATTAATGACACCAACACAATTTATGGTTCTATTTACTAGTATCACAACAAATTCACGGAGCGAAACTGCCGTCTGAAACTTGAACTAGTCATTAAAATATATCGTCTTGTGCTCACAGATTATTAATTAATATTACTAACTCGATATGCAAACCAGGGCGTGGAAAAAAATAAAGAACCCAGTACTAATAAAAAAGCGTATTAGCTTGTTACTAGCTATAATTAATATTAGCAAAATAATTAAAAATAGAAACATAATAGTTGGGTCTTATTAAATAATCGAACATTTTATCAAAGGAATAATTATAAACCTTAGAATTTAGAAAAACATTTTATTTTAAGATATCTCAATTAATGAGCAAAATTTACCACAACCTTATCGCAGCAAGATAAAACTGTAAACATATTAGATTGGAAGATATTTCTTAAATGTAATTAGTTACTTAGCTTGCGGGGGTGTTCGTGGGAACAACAATTTGAAAGAGTCAAAGTGCGTATTAATTAGTAGGACTTGGGTAGGAAAGAAACTTTATTTTGAAAATACAAACCTATTTTACGCGGCCAAGAGATTACCTTATATTTATTATTATTTTATAGGTATTGATGATATCGATCAAAAGTGACAGTCGCAGATCACAACGTGAAAGTAGAGCTAGTCACTTTTTTAGCTGTCAGATAAAGCCCTTCCTATGAAAAATGGACTGCATGTGTGTGCAAGCGACACATATTGACGGTAAACATTCCCAAACAGAGGCCAAGATTCGATCAATAGCGGCGTAAGTCAGGGCTTATAGAGTTTTGCTGTTTACGGGGAGGTTTTGAGTTCAAATCCCGGCCGGATACACAAGTTTTTTTTCCTAGATGCTCTCTCTCACTCTCTTTCTCCCCCCCCCCTTTTTCCTATCACATAGATTTTTTTTCCTTATCTACAGTAGCCTCGTGGCTTCTTTGGTTCTGACTGACAGCTCACAGCTGACTTCTGAAAGTCAACATTTAGGTATATACATAAATTTTTACTATCAGAAGTGACAGCTGCTAAACAAATATTTTTGCAGATCATATGGTTCAGCGTAGGGATACATAATTTGGTCTGGTAACTTTCCAAAGCTTTTAGCTGTCAGCTGTGAGCTGTCGGTCAGCACCAAAGAAGCCATGGGGCTACTGAACGCGTCAGGTTATAAGCACTTAGGTAATAATGCGGACATAGTTTCTCTAAACTTATACTTTTCTCATCTTTACCTTATAAGTTAACGATAGTCTGTCACGGAGCACAAATAATTGTAAGCCCTCTTCGGTGGCCGCACGATCTCGCAATAGACTAGACTGGCCATGACGGGGAGATTGGGATTCAATCCCGGTCGGGTGTACTGTGAGTGCATTTTCCTAAATGTTTTCCCACTCTCCCACCACACAAATATGGGCATACTTTCTCTAAATTCAACCTGCCTCATCTCAAACACATTTGTGTATTTAATAATGCGTATAAACTGAAAGAGTAGTAAGACGTGGGGCTAAGAAAAAACAAAACATTATAGTTCGCCGGAAGATAAAATGAGAACATGGTACCAGCTTGGGATGAGCCTCGGGTTAAGAACTATATTTATTGTTATTGTCTGGCAGTAAAAGACAAGCGATTGCGATTGTAGACTCACGCGACCAGTCCGTCGGGGATTTTGGTCGTACATCCGAGTGTTAATGGACTGAGAATAAATTATAATTGTTGTAGCATCTCACGCATATAATATAAACCCACATAATACGTAAGTCATTGGACTTACATTCTGAATACAATAAATGGCAGAATATGAGTACATGTTTATGAATATAAGAAGACGTAATTTCGATTTGGTTTAGTTGAGATTATTTCAAAATTATTTGATTTTGTGATTAGTTTACTTCTTCCTAAGAATTTCTTGACAAACAAAATAGAGGGATCAGACCTAGTCGTCGTCTTAAGTAAAAGATAAAACATGAGACCGGAGAAGCCAACATCAACAATGAAAATAACTTTACAATATTTATCTTGCAGTTGTGACATATGGAGGGGAGGCGTGTCCACAAATATATACCGATGATTGGGGTGGACAAAATAAAAAAACCTTTCACTTTGAATAAAGGACGAATGTAATGGGGATGAAGTAAGTTGGGGGCAGAATGAAGGAGGTCTATTTTAATTTTTAAATTACTCAACCTTCGCTAGATACTATTAATTAACAACGTTACCTAATGAGTGATTTCGAAGCTATTTTGCAAAGCGGGTTGCATCTTAACTTGACGCACCTAGACCGGAAGCACTATCACACTTAGGCACCAATGTGCGAAATAAAAAGAGAGGAAGAAAATGACTTGTTCACCCTGAGAGGCCTTTTGTCTATGTGCTGATAACCATTTCCCTCTTCCTCTGACGAGTTTACATTAAATTTAATATTTGCTCCTTGAAAACATTGACTTGCTTTTTAATCTTTTCTTTTTCTGTTTCTTGTTCTAAATAGACATTTATAACCAAATACTGTTTAATTTCATCCTGGTAGGACGATTCTACAGGACATTTATAACCAAAGACTGTTTTAATTTCATCCTGGTAGACGATTCCTACAGGACATTTATAACCAAAGACTGTTTTAATTTCATCCTGGTAGGACGATTCCTACAGGACATTTATAACCAAAGACTGTTTTAATTTCATCCTGGCAGACGATTCCTACAGGACATTTTCGTGACCAAGCCAAATAGCATAGGTCGTAGAGAATTTATAAATAGTTAAAGATAAAAAAAAATTCTTGACACTATAGGGCTATTTTTAAGATTATTTAAGAATATAAGGTTTTTGTTTCAACGTTATATCAATAAAAATCCCTGGATAAAAGGTAAATTCATTAACATTCATTATCTTGAGCTGCCGTGACGTCACATGTAGGAAACCTCCAAAGTTCGCACTTTTGTTTGCTATGGACTAATGTTACCCAAACTGTAACTGTAGTACTAGACTGGAGAGAGTGCTTATGTACTAATTACGATAGTGATTGTTAGGGATTAGGTATATTATATTTATAAGAGGTTACCCTACCCGCATTTGCGTGGAGAGAGCGGAAAACAATTTTTGGAAAAACCACCCTCAGTACACCCGACTGAGGTACGAACCTCGATCTCCCCGTCATCTGCAGTCAAAGTTTACTGCGAGAGTAGCGTCTTAGACCACACGACCACCGAAGCTGGTGTTTTGGTAGATGTTTTAACTGTAAGATATGGAAAACTATTTTTAGAGTTAAAAATTCATACTTTTATACGCTAAATCAAATGGTCGTCAGTTGTCACTTTTAATAGTTAATATTAATACCGTCCGTCTCAGTGGCATAGTTAGCTAACGCGCTAATTTCGTGGTGAGCTAGTCTTCCAAGGACGGAGAGATCGAGGTTCGGATCTCTCTCGGGTGAACTGGGGGTGGTATTTCCTAAATGGTTTTCCACTCTCCCTCCACGCAAAAGCGGGTTCACTTCCTATATATTCAACATTCCTAAACCCATTAGTGTAATTAGTACTTAAGCGTATAACCCGAACGGTTAGTAAGACGCGGTGATAAGTATTATTATTATCAATACCTATAAAATAATGCTACTATAGTTAAATACTATCAATACAGATCTCAAAAATAGTTTTTCTCTCTTTCTAAAAAGGTCCTTCTTACTATAATCCTACCATACAGTCTAATTTTCATTTTAGTAACTAACTTCTACTGTTCTTCCTACCAAAATCCGATTATAATAAAGTTTCTAGTTGTATAAGGTTCTTATACAACTAGAAACTTTATTATAGTAGGATTTTGGTAGGAAGAACAGTAGAAGTTAGTTACTAAAGTTACTAAAATAATTTTAATATTTTTATACGTCAGTCATGTTATCTGCAGCTGTCACTTTTGACTGCTATTATCAATACCTATATAATAACACATATAATATAGTAAAATGTTATCAATGTTGTCTGAAAATAAATATGTTTGGATTTTCTCTACTGTTCTTCCAACCAAAATCAGGATATAGCTCTACTTTCGCGTATCCATACGCCAAGTCATATTATCTGAATCTGTCACTTTTGATTGATTTTATTAATCCTATAATTTAAATGTTATAACACCAACTACGGTGGTCGAATGGTCTAAGGCGCTACTCTCGCAAAGAACTAGACTGCTAACAATGGGGAAATCGGGGTTTGAATCCCGGTTAGGTGTACTGACGGTTATTACTACTAAATTGTTTTCCACTCTCCCTCCACTCAAATTCGGGTACACTTACTCTTAATTCAACCTTTTTCATTACAAACACATCAGTATAATTCGTATATATTATAATATGTATAATCAGAACGGGTAGTAAGACGCAAAGTAATATAGTAAAATGATCAATGCTGAGCGCAAGATAATGTTAGTCTTTTCTGAATGAAATTTGGTTTGTATTGGTATAGCTCCCCTGTTAAACAGCTTTCTTGCTCCACAGTCAAGTCACGCTTATAGTCTACATAGATGTTTGCAGGGGCAGTGCTGAAGCGCGCGGTCAATGAAACGTGGGCCGCGGGGCGTACCAAACCACATAGCAATGTTAGTATTTTTAAGGGGGAGGGTGGGGAAGTTTCAGATGAGCATCTGAATAAATTTGTTACACTGGCGAAACTAGTGTTTCTCAAATTAATGGTCAATAAAACGAGAGGGGGCGGGGGGAACATGACGATGTTAAAAACATTCCAAGTGTCGTCACCGTAGCCGGGCGAATGTCAGAATGTGTCCAGCTGTTTTAACACCTCCCCTTCCCCTTTTTTTTTACTTTTTATGACGCTTTAAATAGTGTGTACCAGCCACTTAACCTTAGTTTGTTTCTGATACATACTCTCTTTCTGTCTTCTAGGGTCCTAGATTTTACTAGAACAATGTATTACTTACTCTAGGCATTAGGAACTCTGAATTTCATTGCCGCACTTACAAAAATACGCCACACATTCCTATCATGAGAGTGTTCTACCCAGTCCACCTCATTACACTCCATCCATATCTTGAGCTAATGAACGAGTCTAGATTTTAAAATACTATCGGGTACAGGCCAATTTACATAAGAAGAACCTTTTAGAAAACAAACTTTTTGCGGCCAAATCTGGTAGCATTTTACTATATTATTATTATTGTCATTTTATAGGTATGATAATAGCTATCAGAAGTGACAGCTGCAGATAATATGAATTAATTAAAGATGATAGGGTAGCTTATACAGCTGTCATATTAAGAGCCCTCCTATGAAAATTGAGCTCTACATTCCCCGCAAAACGCCCACTGGCCCCTCCCTATGTCCATCGCAAGGAGAGCAAGCTACCATTTTGTAGGCCGGTCGCACACACAAACCACGTGTCAAGTAACCTTGAAATACGTCATAGAAAGGTTTTCTAAGTTACGGGTGTATGCCACTCAAAGGTATCTAGGAGCACAGCACTTGCTTGATCACGTAGAGTATGTCACAACATGTCTCATGCCGGCATTTACAATCCGTCGGAAACTGTACGACACAATAGTACTGTAAACTTTAATCTGCTATATCGTGAGATAAAATAATAAACAATCGGTTATCAGTTGATTACCCTTATAAACATTTTTCTTCAAACCGAGCAACACATTTTTATAATAATATGAAACGCTATTTGGATATAAATTCTGAACACCATTTTATTGTAAAGTCATTTTCAAAAGAAATCAAATTTACAAAAATCAATATTAGTAGAATTGTCCCTAATTTATTTTTATTTTCGAAAAAGGAAAGCACACTCGCAAATTACACCCTAAATACATAATTTTAACAAAACCATTTAAGTCATTTTCAAAATAATTTAAATTTAAAAAATCCGCCTTTAATTTTAGAGCTAGAATAAAAATCACGGTTTATCCTCGAGATATATCCAAATAAGATTTGAATATCGAGTTTGAACTAAACTTATCAAACCATTCCAACTGTAGCCACAGGTAAGGACGGACAGACAGACAGATATACTGACAGAATTAAAAAAAAAATTATGTACACACAAATTCAATATTAATCATAATCTGGAAGTCGAAAACGTGGGCGATTACAATACTTTATCCATATGAGATGGTCGAGAAGTGTCTAAAAGGATTTAACAGGTGTAGCTCGAGTGCTCTAAGCAATGCCGGCGTGTTTGACTGGCTAAAGAGGTCAAGGTTCGATTCACTTGAAGGGCATTTCTTTCCCCACAATGCTTAGTTCCATTTCCTCTTCGGGGCTGATACCAGTGCAATTATTCTTAATCACCCTACACATCCTACACCCTTAGGTCGCTGTACTAAACATACTAAATAAAACACTCAGCTACTGAGCTAAGAGTCCCGGGTTTGGTTGGTTGATCATTAGTGAACTTGGGGGTTTCCCCTTTCCCAGAGATAAGTTATATCAATAAGTAGAGCATGTGTGTACTGATATGAAGGCTCCCAGGTTCGATTAAGGTGGGGAAATAGGGGACGCGAGAAAAGGTCAATGTTTTTGCTGTTTTTATAGCAAAACTTTTTTTGTTTAAAACAAATAAAATATTGCTCCATTAGAAACATAGTTTAATTTTCTTCACACGGTGATATCAACAGTTGTTGAGTATCTGTTATAAGCATAGCGGCATTAGATGAGAGACTTTTAAATGAAGAGAAGAAGTTGTCATTACATTCCAGGACACCGTTGACAAGATATTCAACAATTGTTGATATCACCATGTTAAGAAAATTATTATTATTATTATTATTATTATTATTATTATTATTATTATTAGCACCGTGTCTTACTACCCGTTCGGGTTATACGCACGCACTTACGCTAATGTGTAATGGTAGGGTGATTGTGAGATGAAATGGAGGACCTACAGTTTAACGTGGGATTCGAACCACGGTGGAGGCCTGGCATTCCCCACATTCACAAGCTGTGATTAATACACGTCTTGTCAGAGGTGAAGGAAGGGTTTGGTAATCAGATAAATCTGTGCCAGGACCGAGGATTGAGCCCCGGCCGCCAGCATAGAAGTCTGACACCTTACCCCTAGACCGCCAGGTCACCTGTTAAGAAAATTAAACTCTTATGTTTTTACTGGAGAAATATTTGATTTATTTTGACAGGGAAAAAAAATGTTTGGCTATAAAAAGTGCAAAAACACAAACCTCAACTCACAATCCCTAACATCTCACCTGTTCTGAGACAGTTGGGTGCATTGGGGTCGAGCGTCAATAAAAGGGTCGGTTCGGGTCGAGTTTGACGATGTGTGAAGCGATCAAGGCTTCAATAAACTCTCCCGGTTAAAGTGTCTCAATCACTTTAGAGCAGTTGCACAGTCAGTTTTTATCGTCAGCGGCATTCCTGCGTCGGATCTCAGATGTTAATCTGAACCACGAGGAAAGCCGACACACACACACACACACACACACACACACGGCTGTTATAAGATACATATACGCTCAAAAGTTAGGGGGGGGGGATATCATCAACGTTAATAATAATTGGTGACCCGCTGAAGTGGCCGCGTGGTCTAACGCGCTACTCTCATGATGGACTAAACTGTCGAATACGGGGCGATAGCGGTTCGATACCATTCAGGTGCACTGTGGGTGATCTCCCTCATCTCCTTCCACGCAAATACGGGTGCACTTGTTCTCAATCAAACCTTCTTAGTTTCTAAACCATTAACCAAAACGGGTAGTACAAAATGGTGCTAAAAAAAAGTATAGAACAAAATGGGTGACAAGTTTCGGTGGACGTATGGTCTAAGTCCCAAAAGTGTCACACTCGCAATAGACTGGACTGCCGAAATCATGGTTCGAATCACGGTCAGGTGTGCTGAATTTTTTATTTTTTCTTAAATAATTTTACATTTTACCTTCACGCAAATTCGGGTGCATTAAATTCAACCTTAAGTCATCCTAACACATTAGTGTAATTAGTACTTATAAGCGTATAATCCGAACGGGTAGTACGACGCAGTGATAAACAAACAAACAAAAAAACTGGTTCATTTTGTTTATTTCGTTTGAAAACTAAAATAATATTACTATAATACTTGGCAAAACCAAAAGTGCAAACCTCTGGTCTGGAACTTGCGGTGTTTTTGAGGCTTCCTGTGCGGACTTTTCGTGTGTTTTGCAAATTATGTCGGTACCGCCAGCACTTATAAACTATACATTCTCTAAAGGCGTGTATTTTAATTAATAAAAATTAATTAATTTCTAAGCACAATGTTAAAAAAAAAATTCGCCTCACCTATCTAAGGTTGGTCCACATTTTGGCAAAATTTACTGTAGGCTACATTAAAATGTGGAGCCTTATGAGGAATTCGCGAGGCCTTCAAATGTCTAAAGATTCCTCACCCTGGTCTGGAGCAACATTTTCAAAGAAATATCCTACTTCAGGTTATCCAATTGGGAATATTTTCAGTAAGGTTCTATTCTGATAATTAACAGACGAAGGGAATACAAAAATATTGGGCTCGAATTATTTCAGTTTTCGACCTATGGAGTGTTTGTATACATGTAGTCACATTTTCATAGAAAGGGCCTTATCTGAAGCTATCAAAACTACTAGATCTACTTTCACGTGTCTATACGTCAAGTCATATAATCCAAATCTGTCACTTTTGATATATATCCTCAATACCTATCAAATAAAACTAATATAACAGTAAATGTTATCAATAACAGACGAAGAAAAACAATGAAAATTGTTTGTGGATACACACACACTGTACAATCAACGGCCAACTAGACAGGCTCTTTAATGTTCAAAGCTCACCAATATTGCAGTAGTTTTTTTAGTGTTTTTAATACCCTGTGATTTCCCGATTTTTTCTTGACACAAAAAACTCGTGTTTTCTCAGTGCGTGCAATTCAATCGCGAAAAACTTGCCCATTCTCTCTCTACTTCACTTTTAAGGCGACGCCTTCAAGCGTAACAACGCGTACACTCCAAGGATATTAAACACGGCGTCTTCACTACGTCATAATCAGTGGCGCTCGTAGCTAAAATTAGTGGGGGTGCTGCTCTTGAAATTTTTAGCCTTTGTTTTAAAATTGTGTAAAAATAAAAAACATGTATAAAAAGAAAATTTATTCAGGAACTTGATAAAATATTAACAAAAAAAAACTTTTTTACTTACCTTAACTTAAATTGTTACATATCAAGCTTGAGCTATTGATTTAAAAGTGAAATCCGTTCTTCTTGTTTTAATTTGCGCAAAAAGTTCAATAATTTTCTCCTTGATCTATGGATGACAATTGAGGAAATTTTTCTCCATTGAAAGTACTGCAAGCGCATTTAGTCTTTCTGTTGAATAAAAGATAAAAAAATGAATCAAATAGAATAGCTGGAAGCAGAATATTAATCTAGCTCTATATCTTCTAAACTTTATCACATTCAAGAATATGGTACACGGTTTTTAAGCACAACACATGCCGAGTAAAATCAAAACTTGCTTCCATCACGCCAGAGCCGGCACTGCAAGAGCAACAGTGCTCTCTCTACCTGGAAGTCCCACCTTCCTTCCCACCCTCCTATGTGAGCATACGCACAACAGTCAAAAACCACGTCACTGGCACTGTAAAGCGTACAGTTCCATACAAAGATTTTTGTATCTTTTTCACAAACTTGAGGATGGCTACTGAAGTACTGACATTAAGCTTAAGGAATATATATTATACTACAAAAATAAATAAAGAATTAAAGAAAACATGACTCATGTTAAATGTTATCGATAATATCAAGTGGGGGGAGGGGGTGCTGCAGTTCCGAGTGCCTATACACGAGCCGCCACTGGTTATAATTATGTTTGAAACGAGCCGTAGTTTCACCAACAGTTTTATTGAAATAATAATAGCGGATTGATCCAAGACGACTGTGTTCACAATAAATACTTTCAGCTTCTTTTTTTTCACCACCGCGTCTTACTACCTGTTCAGGTTAGATGCATATATTACTATTACTCTAATGGAGTAGGGATGAGGAAGGCAGCATTTTTAGAAATAATCAACCCACATTTGCATGGAAGGAGAATAGGAAACCATTTAGGGGAAAACCACCCTAATAGACCCGACCGGGATTCAAACCACGATCTTCTCATTGGAAAGCTAGTCGAACACGAGAGTGAGCCTTAGACCATTCGGCCACTGAAGAGGGTGGTTCCATCAAGAACAACAAGGTTTATGGTTGTACACTCCAAATTTTCTTTTAAGAATCTTATTCAATATCTAGAAAAGTTACTAGATCTATTTTCACGTATTTCATACGTCAAGTCATGTGATCTGTAATTAGTGGCTTTTGGATATAATCAATCTATAAAATATATTATTAATATAGTAAAATGTTAATCAATTTTGGTCTCAAAAACAAAATATGTTTTCTAAAAGTTTATTCGTATGGAAATTCGAGTGTAGTTTATTTGGTAATAATTGTACAACGCTGGCGACAAAATAAAATGTATCATACATGACCATGTTTCGGTTGAAAATATTCCTCGATACAACTCTTGACAACTGACCAACTCGCATCGGTGGGCACGCAGTCTAAATGGCAAGCTCATTTAATCTGATTTGTCAGTGACGGGCATGTCGGGGTTCGAATCACAGCCGGGTGTACTCAGGGTAGATTCCCCCCCACACCCTTAAGAATTTCCAACTAGTTTATATGCGTCTAGTCCGAACGGGTAGTTGTGCGTGTGTGCGTATATATGTATAAAATGCTCCATGGAATATAATGGATATTGGATCGTCGCTGCGTTCTCTAATAATACACAACACACGTTTCAGATAGCAAAGACATGGGTGCCACACACCTCCTCCGGGGTGACAAGTGACGCACGTATAACAGCGGGCAATGAGCCGGTAGAACCGGAAGCTCTCGTGGAGGCTCTTGGCCCGACTATTCCCCTGCACCGGCTCGACAGGTGTTTTGCCCCCCCCTCCCCCCACCTGTTTACTACCAGCTTATTTAGGATGGCTACAGTCTCACAAGAGCCTGTTTGGGCCGAGGGAACAATTGATCAAAAGATTCTTGGGGCCCTGCCTCGCTTCCTTGGCCTGTCAAAGAGATTTCGTCTCGCCTAATAAATTACAGGTACTGTGGTAGCAAGGACCAAGGAGCCCGTCTGGGGGTTTCAAATACTCGCTGGAATGCTAGTTATGGACATCTCTCTAAGTGCAGTATTTATCACGCCTGTGGCCGAGAGCGCTGACCACTGGGATGTTAAGAGTTTGGGACTCACAGGTGGAGATTTGTTAGCCGGGGTAGGTGCGTTTAGGAGTTCACTCAAATTTAGAAGGTTCTGGTGTAAAAATACAAGTCTCCTTTGCAATATATATATATATATATATAGTCTATATATACTATATTATCTATAGTATTAATATAATTATATTTAGGTCTGCGAGCATCGTATTTCTAGCACGAGATCGAAGGTTTAGCTCGTCATTTCGATGTTACTTGATGTATTATAATCAATTTTTAAAACGCATTGTTAAACATTAATTTCAATTTTAACATGAATCGTAATAGAGCTTTAAAACCACTTTCGGCCTGTAAATTTATTCAATATTGTCGTCCATTTTGAATTATACTTTATTGAAATTGTTCACTTGTATTGCAATGAAAATAAATGTAGCTAAGAAGATTACTAAATAATTGAATGATTCTTTTTACTGTTTTTGCCTGGTCCCTTACTAAAATAATAGTTTATGTTAAAAATTAAAATGTAAGATCAAAAATATCTTATATTAAATGTTTTCAAACTTAATATATTTCAAACTTTTACTTATTAATACGTTTAGCTACAAAATTAGCTCTAGTTTAGTTACTATTTAGTTATAGAATTAGGTTGGTTAACCTGTTTAAAATCAATACATATTTTACCAAACTTACCACATTTAGATTTAAAAAGCATTTACTATTTCATATTGTTTACTAGAAATATTATTTTAGTCATGTTATTTTTAATTTTAAAGTATCAGCATCAACTTTGATACCCATTAAAAATTGAAGTGGAGTAAATTTTTCAATAAAATAATGTCTAACGAGATCCTGTACAACGCGCATGTGCAACTGGGCATAGAGGAATGGAAATGGAAAGAAGACATTATTTTGCACAATTACACTAAGGAATAATAAACGAAATACGAAACACTTCAAATTTCTAATTGTTTATGATTCTTACGTTTTCTTATACGGTAAATTATGTTATTGAAGCATATTTTGGGGAAATATTAACTTATTAAAACGCAATTTTATTAACTTTTTATAAAAACCGTGTAAAAATACTCTACAATAATGTTAAGTGATAGTTAAAGAAGCCAATCTGAAAGGATAGTTAGGTTAGGCCCAATATAAACAAACCCAGTTCTATATTTTCTTTCTACACTTTTACACTTCCCACTTCTTCAAAATTTCACAGCTGCACATTGTTTTGAATTTTAGGAAATATTTGTTTTCATATGAAGAGACATTAATGAAAAGTAATATTCCCGAAAATTCAAACATATGTGCAACTGTGTAAGTTTTGAAGCAGTGTAAAAGTTTAAGAAGACACGAAGAGAGAAGTGTGTTTGTTCCTATCTAGTCCTAACCTAACTATCCTTTCAAGTTGGCTTCCTTCACTAACACTTACTTTACATTACTGTACAGTGTTTCTACAGTGTCTTGTTAAACATCTCCAAGCCATCATGCGATTATTCATTTCGTTAAATTATTTTTGTAATTGTTAGTGTAAATTTAAGGTTCTTAAAGACATGAGTGTTGAAACCATTTTAATTATATTTTTATTGAAGTGTTCTTATTTTTAAATTGTGTTTTATAAGTGTTAGTTATAATTTAAAAACTGATATTTCCGTCATTTAACTTTTTTTTCCCTCAAAATGATTAACTATTTATAAAAATGAGTGTCATTCATCTTTTAAGAACATTTGTTTTAATATACTTTCTAACGTTTTAAAATTACAAATATACAATACTCGAACTCGGGAGCTTTTAGAAATACTCGGCTCGAATGAAAAAACTCAAGCTCGCAGAACCCTAATATGTATTTTAATAATAATAATAAAAGTTTTTAAACATATTAACCCCGTAGCTAAATATAAGCCCATTTTCATAAAAGCCTTTTAGAAAACACAAATACATTTCTCTTAGGTCAACATTGATAACATTTTACTACATTATTATTATTATTTTATAAGTATTGATGATATCTATCAAAAGTGACAGCTATAGTTTATGACTTGACGGTTGAAAAAATTTAAAGTAGAAACCAGTAACTTTTCTAGTTGTCCCCAATGAAAATTGGACTGTTAGATCTCCTCGTCACCATCACAATATACTGGACTGGCGGTGACGGGAATATTAGGGTTCGAATACCGGTAATGTGTACTGAGGGTTGAGTTCCATAAATAGTTTTCCACTCTGCCCTCCGCGAAAATGCGAGTATACTTCCTCTAAATTCACCCTCATTGTCCTTATCTCATTTGTGTAATTGGTAGATAGCCTTGTAACTCGGACCGGCAGTAAGACGCTGTGTTAAAATAAACCAATAATATACCTACTTTAGAAGTCTAGACTTGAACTCCTGATAATAGGTAACAAGTGCTAGGTTTTGTTCAAGTGTCGGAGCACTTGTTCCTAAGAACAGCGGGATGGCAAAGAGCATGTTCTTCTGATTAGATGCGAGAGGAAGAATTTAATAACACCTCATCAATTTATTCACCCGTGACATATTATATCTCCCCTGGCGCACTCGGCCAAACAAGTGTCATTATTTACCGTTTCGTCAGGAGAAAAAGGTTTTTTTTCAGCTTATCTTAAGTGCTTAGAAATATTTTAAAAATTGGTTTTAACAAAACACGACACCTTTCCCTCCCCTGTTTTCGTCTTATAAATGGTCCCAAGATTGTCGGTTTCCTTTCTTGATTTTATTATCTCCTACCAGCGCTCCATCTAATGGTTGCCAGCACAGTTTATGGGATAAAACGAACAAAAGAAGGCGAAGGACAATGGGAAGGAGACTGACATTAACAATAAGAAAATAAGCGAGGAACTGAAGCGGAGGAGAATAGTTTTTCTCAACCCTTATTATAAAACTACACATCAGCCTTGTTCTACTCTGCTTCAAATGGTGGAACTATAAACATCAGCCTTGTTCTACTCTTGCTTCAAATGGTGGACTATAAACACCAGCCTTGATCTACTCTGCTTCAAATGGTGGGACTATAAACACCAGCCTTGTTCTACTCTGCTTCAAATGGTGGGACTATAAACACCAGCCTTGATCTACTCTGCTTCAAATGGTGGGACTATAACACCAGCCTTGTTCTACTCTGCTTCAAATGGTGGGACTATAAACACCAGCCTTGATCTACTCTGCTTCAAATGGTGGGACTATAAACACCAGCTTGATCTACTCTCTTTCAAATGGTGGGACTATAAACACCAGCCTTGTTCTACTCTGCTTCAAATGGTGGACTATAAACACAGCCTTGATCTACTCTGCTTCAAATGGTGGAACTATACACATCAGCCTTGATCTACTCTGCTTCAAATGGTGGAAATAATAATTTAATTCTTGAACTTGGCTAGGAGCGCAATGAGACCATGTTTTCTGAACAGATTATAGCACCAAGTCTCAGCCCTGTCTGAAGGTGGTATAAAGATTACAAGGGTCTGAAGGATGCGGGTTGCTGAGGTTTTCCTCCCCGGCTCCCCCTCTAAATTGGTCCGGACTTGCTGAAGGAAATGAGGTTGGTTGTCTGCGCATTTCAGGTTCCTTCCCCCAACATACAATCAACAACAGCCGCCATCTGAATATATAAAACCACAGGAACTTGTCTCGATCTATCAAACCCACAGAGCTGGACTCGTTCTATCGACCCACAGGAACTTTGTCTAGTTCTATCGAACCCACAGGAACTTGGTCTCGATTTATCAAACCCACAGGAACTTGGTATAGTTCTATCGAACTCAGAGGAACTTGGTCCAATTAATTTAACCCAAGAAACTTGGTCTCGTTCTATTGAACTCAGAGGAACTTGGTCTCGTTCTATTGAACCCACAGGAACTTGGTCTCGTTCTATTCAACCCACAGGAACTTGGTCTCGTTCTATTCAACCCACAGGAGACTTGGTCTCGTTCTATTCAACCACAGGAACTTGGTCTCGTTCATCGAACCCACAGCAACTTGGTCTCGTTCTAATCGAACCCACAGGAAACTTGGTCTCGTTCTGTCGAACCACAGGACTTGTCTCGTTCTGTCGAACCCACAGAACTTGGTCTCGTTCTATCGAACCCACAGGAACTTGATCTCGTTCTATCGAACCCACAGGAACTGGGTCTCGTTCTATCGAACCCACAGGAACTGGTCTCGTTCTATCGAACCCACAGGAACTGGTCTCGTTCTACGAACCCACAGGAACTTGGTCTCGTTCTACCGAACCCACAGGAACTTGGTCTCGTTCTATCAACCCACAGGAACTGGGTCTCATTCTATTCAACCACAGAACTGGTTCTCATTCTATTCAACCCACAGGAACGTGGTCTCGTTCTACCGAACCCACAGGAACTTGGTTACGTTCTATCAAAATTATTTATTTATAAAATAGCCAGGGGCTTTGAGTTTTTCAATAATTAGTGTGAATTATCCTGTTATTTGCAAAATCTGCCCCTTTCTTATCCCCCTGCCCCCCAAAAACAGGCAAATTCAAATATAGGATAATTTTAACAGACTAGCTTTAACAGACCATCAACATACATTTTCAAGTTGATGTTTATTGATATTCACTCCGAGTCAAATGTTCCTAGTAATAACCTTATATGACAGCTAGAAAAGTTAGTAAACCTACTTTCAGGTGTAGCATCGGATGGTTTACGAAAGACACTAAACAACAAAAATAGACGACCTTACCCCGTTTGCTTGATGACTGGGGCTGCGTGGAAGAAGACACAAAAAACCGTCGGACGCACCTTCGCGGTACCGGGAAAATAGAACACTGGCAGGGTAAAATGTGACGTGAGTGCAACGAACATCTCGAGTTGATTTGACATGCGCAGTGAAGATATCCCCTTCGATAATGTTCCCGAACGGCCACGGACCTTCCCGAAGCTGTGTTGGCATGCACTATGTATTCCTTGGTGTTCTAGAATGTGACCTCCCCTTAATTTTCCCATCTCTCCCTCTTCTGTGCTTTATGGTATATATACTGGCGCTTGTGCCAACCAAATTTACAATTGGGCCTAAATCGTAACTGAGTTAGGATAAGCTCCGGCTTTCTTCAACTTAAAATTCACTCTAGGCAAATTTAACTTTTTTTTATTGTAAGACGTTACCAAAATTTCTTTTCGACCTAATTTTCCTAAGATTCAAAATAATTTAGAAATAAATCAGACTGTTAGAAAATTACTATACTGTTCTTTAGATGTCGCTTCGTTGCTAGGTGATGGCGTCTTATCGCCAGTTGAGTTATTATTAATCGATTGTATCGATAAGTATGCTTAATTGGTATCGTTTCCATGAATAGCTATATTTAAATAATGTTCACGTGAACTATAAAATATTTGAATTTAGAATGTTTATTGTTTTGCAAAATGCCAGTTCTGATGGACAGATATTAAATATTTAAATTTAGATTTTTTATTGTTGTTTTGCAACATGCCAGTTCTGATGGGCAGATATTTAATATATTAATTTAGATTTTTTATTGTTGTTTTGCAAAATGCCAGTTCTGATGGACAGATATTTAATATTTGAATTTAGATTTTTTATTGTTTTGCAACATGCCAGTTCTGATGGGCAGATATTTAATATTTGAATTTAGATTTTTTATTGTTTTGCAACATGCCAGTTCTGATGGGCAGATATTTAATATTTTAATTTAGATTTTTTATTGTTGTTTTGCAACATGCCAGTTCTCATGGACGAATATTTAATAATTGAATACATATTATCTTGACGTTATTTTTTGCATATAAGAAAGGTGCCCTATCAAATGGACTTAGAATTAACCAAGTTAATGCCGTCTGTCTATGTTCATAACTTTTAATTTAATTCTAATTTACATTCATACCTTTTATCAATATCTTATGTTAACGTTTAATTAATCTGATATGTTTCACCTCAGACTCTTTAACTTTGGCTACAATTCGTTGTGGTATATGAATTTGGTTTATATTTTTTATATACATCTTCACTACAACAATGTTAACGTTGAAAAGAACTGTATTATTATTATTATTATTAGCACCGCGTCTTACTACCCCTTCAGGTTATACGCACTTACGCTAATGTGTAATGGTAGGGTGATTGGGAGATGAAATGAAGGACCTACAGTTTAACGTGGAATCCGAACCACGGTGGAGGCCTGGCATTCCCCACATTCACAAGATGTCTTGTCAGAGGTGAAGGAAGGGTTTGGTAATCAGATAAATCTGTGCCGGGACCGAGGATTGAACCCCGGCCGCCAGCACAGAAGTCTGACACCTTACCCCTAGACCACCAGGTCACCCAATAGAACTGTAAAATATCTAATTGTGCAATTACAAATAAATATCAACTTATCACGACTTATACTAATATTTACTATATTTGTCTCTCCATACCCTAGGTATTAGATCTAATATATTTCTATTAATTTATTGTGAACTGATAGGCAGGTTGCAGTATCTCACTGCTTTCTAGAGGTAGATGGCCCCTTTTGAATAACCCAGCAACAGGTTTGAGTTGCGAGCTTCGGTATTGGAATGTTTTGGGTAAAACATTCAAAGCCTTGAACTCCATAGCACTCACTTCTATTGTTGTCCCTTTTTTATATTACTATTTATATTATTTGAGCATCCTCCCCTTGAGGATGGTTCACAGGTATTCATACGTCAGATCATGTGATCTGCAGCTGGCACTTTTGATGAATATTATCAACATCTATAAAAACCAATAATATAGTAAAATGTTATCAGTGTTGGTCTAAAAAAATATGTTTGTATTTTCTAAAAGGTGCTACCAATATCTGTTTGTAAGAAAATTAAGGCATAGTTTTGTCTCCGATGATTAAAAAGTATATTTCAAAACACTTGTTCAAAAAAAATTGTTTCTGTTACTTTCTAAAAAATGGAGAGAATATAATAACACTAAGACGAGTCCGATGCTTGTTTGGGAATCCCACAGCAGTTATTTGGAGTGTGGTAACAAAACTAATTCATTTTACTAGAGATTCCAAAAGTTTCAAATTTAGTTTATCTTTACATAACCAAACCCGTTTCGTTTTCTGCGGAGCTTAAGGCGTCACACTCATGTTAGACTAACCTGCTGAAGACGGGGATATTGGGGTTCGAGTCACGGTCGGGTCAGAGTGTTCTCCCCCCAAATCACACAAATGAGGATAGATTACCTCTAAAAAATTTTCCTTCCTCTTCCCTACCCCATTATAATAATTATCATGCGTACAACCTGAACATGCAGTAAGACGCGATGATGATAATAATGCCCAAAATACGCCCACTCCGTTTACCCTTGAAGGCGAGTGTCTTGACCTTGACGGACCACCCTATGGTCCATTCTTACAATCATAGTGTAGCCACAAAGGTAAGAGAATAGTTACCCGCTGATTTAGAGAGAGGTGGACAAACTTGTGTTGCTTTTCCGCTCCCGGCGATCAACTGCAAGAGACAGTATGTATTTCTAAGGAACTGAACCAGATTGCGCTTTTTTATATTTCTTTTTTTAGCAGCGCGTCTTACAACTTGTTCCGGTTATACGCACATGTAGTACTAATTACGTTAATGTACTAGGGATGAGGAAGGTTGAGTTTATAGGAAGTGTACCAGCATTCGCGTGGAGGGAGAGTGGGAAATCCTCCTCAACACACCCAACCAAGATTATAACCCTGATCTCCCTGTCATACCGGTCTAGCCTAACACGAAAGTGACAGTTTAGATCCAGAGGCCACCGAAGCGGGTAATCCTTATTCGTGTGAGGAATTGAAAACTTTTCCCAGTGGTGGCTTGCGACCAACTAATTAGGTGAAGGGGCTGGGCGGTTAAAGACATTGCTTTGAAGCTATAACATTTTTAAGTAAAATCATTTGAATAAATGATTTATTTTTTACAAATTTTCAAGTAAAGAATTATGTACAAATTTACATCTTTATAAAAATAATAGATACGACTGAATAGGGGGGAGAGGTCAGGCACATTAACCGTGTGATCTGCACTATCGGTATCACTCCTAGTAAAAGCTACCAAAGCCGCTCAATAAAAAGGATCTGATGGAATCAAAACATATGCCCGACGTCTGTCGCTCGTAAAAGAAATGTTGTCTCGACGGCTCTGGGGTCTGATAAATCCAGAAGGTTGTTTGCGAGCAGCCAAACATGGCGGACAAGACAACCCGAGATCTGTCCCACAGGGGCAGTAAACAAGTCATGTCGGCTATCGAGCGATGACAATGCTGTGGTCCACAACGTCTGGGTGTCAGGCAGGCCTTGAGGTGGATAGAAAGATGGGTGAGATAAAACGCAATATTTCAAGTTTTTTTGGGTGCAAACACAAATCTTAATATTTACAACCAACCAACCCGTTACAATGGCCGTATGCTCTATCAGGACAATGGAGCCCTTGAACCAGAAAAAAAAATATGCTGGAGCCTTGATACATTTTTTACAATATTATTATGAACATTCGATACAGACAATAATCTCACAACTTAGCATGTCTGTCTACTGAGCTAAGTATCCCAGGTTCGATTCCCGGCATGGTCGAAAATTTATCATTGGTGAAATTTGGGTTTACCCTTTCACAGTGATAAATTAACAACCGTGGACTGGATGTTGTGTCTGTCCTAGTCTTATGAAGCTACGACAAGCCTAGCCAGCCGGTAGTGGAAAATATATGGCTTGAATAAAAACTGACCACAGACTGGAAACAGTTATGGATGTAAAGTAAATAACGGAAGTTAAATTTATACTTATATTTATATTTACACCCGTGATCTAGGGATGAGTAAGGTAAGAATTTAAATTTAATGTACCTCGTGGAGAGGAAAAACAGGGAAACCCCTTAGAAACCCCACCTCAGAGCAAACCGACTGTGACCCGACCTCCCCGTTAAACCAGGCAAGACGAGAAATGATGACGTATTTGTCTGAGCGACCCCCTCTTCCCCCTTGTGCGGGTGTAACTATTATCACCCCCTCCCCTCTTTAGTTCAAATTACACGCTATAGGGGCATCCCCCCTCCTGCGAGGCCTTTACTTCGTCCCCGATTCATTAGGAAAACATGCAGTGATAAATATTTTCAGCCCTGATTTGGGTCAAGTTTGTGGGGTCACCAAAAATGACATTTCTTTGACTTTTCTTGTTTATTTATGTAATTATTATTTATTTATTTGATGGGGTATTTAACTTGCACTTTCTGAACCGATTGCTTATATCGGCACACGAGAATTTCTATGTGCTAGAGTGAAAGAACCTACCAATTTTGCCGGGAAAGGTATTTTCACACTTCTTCCAGGGTTCTTTCACATGCCACACTCGACATGGGGCCGACGGTTTTACTTTCCCTTCCGAAGGAAGTTGTGCTACGGATTTTTTGTCTCCCAAGAAAAATCTGTCGACCGGGTTTGAACTCAAAAACATCGATTCCGTAAGGGAGCGCTCTACCCCAAGACCGCCGAGGTCAACTTTAGTTACGTAAACATTATATGTTTATCAGACAGACACCTTCACTCCAGTCTACCTATTGAGGTAAGGATCCCACGTTCAATTCCCGGCAAGGCTGAAAAAGGTTATAATTAGTGAAGTTGTAGTTTTAACCTTACAGAGGGATGAATTAACGGCCTGAGGGTGGATATTGTGTTTCTCATAAATTTAAGTTAGAAATCGGGTTCTGATATAATCAGTCGGTCCAGAAAGCTAACGTTAATAATAATAATAATAAATAATAATAAATAATTAAACATTTAGTAAAATATCTGGGCCAATCCACCGGGTTTTTTAAGAACTATCGACAAGTCTATAAAAACATGAACTCCAACCTACTTTCCTCCAACTTTGTCTCAAACATCAGGGGGTTTCATTCGCTCAAAAATATTAGACTCACTCTTTTGAATGTACTAATATTATAACACCTGTGTTCCTAACGCGCATGCGCCTTTGTTAAGGTATCACCGAACCAACCCGCACATGCTATAGTCCAATTTTCAGAGGGAGAGAGAAAGAGAGCCTTTTAGAAAACTAAAAACACATTTTTTGGGGTAAATATTAGTAGCATTTTGATATTTTATTGGTATTGATAGTATCGATAAAAAAATATTGAATGCGGCATATAATATAGCTTGCTGTATGAACACATGAAGTCAGATAAAGCCCTCCCTCAAAGTATGCACAAGTGTTGATGGTTGCCACCAGTTGCGCTGATAGTCGGAAGGTTCACATGTTACTAAGCAGTTCGTAATGAATTAACTACTAAAAATAGGGCCGTGTGGACGGGTTTTAAAAACAACAGCTCACGAATATGTCTACGCACCCATCACAAAACGTACGATTTGAATAAAGTTGTGGACCTAAGTGCACCCAAGACTGCCAACCTGTAAACAGGGTTGGAGAGAACAAAAAACCTTCAAGCTGGCCAACATGACAGCCTCTTTCTTAATACAATGGAACATTTTCTCTCGTGTTTTTATAATTCACAAAAAAATATAAAAGGAGGCTGAGTTAGCGTTTTCCATGAGGCGGCTGCGGTGTAGCATGTAAAGGACTTATCGAAATGTTGAATCAGGGGCTAGGCATTGTTCAGTTCAGTGGGCCGCGGTCAGACATTTCATAAATACTAACCATCCTGAAACTGTTGGCCTCCATTTCACAACTACCGACCGTCCTGAAACTGTTGACCTCCATTTCACAACTACTAACAGTGATGAAATGTTGGTATCCATTTCACAACTACTGACCGTCCTGAAACTGTTGGCCTCCATTGCACAGCTACGACCGTCCTGAAACTGTTGACCTCCATTTCACAACTACTAACAGTGATGAAATTGTTGGTATCCATTTCACAACTACTGACTGTCCTGAAACTGTTGGCCTCCATTTCACAACTACTGACAGTTCTGAAACATGTGGCCTCCATTTCACAAATACTAACCGTCCTGAAACTGTTGGCCTCCATTTCACAACTACTGACTGTCCTGAAACTGTTGGCCTCCATTTCACAACTACTGACAGTTCTGAAACTGTTGGCCTCCATTGCACAGCTACCAACCATCCTAAAACTGTTGGCCTCCATTTCACAACTACTGACGTTCTGAAAACTGTTGGCCTCCATTGCACAGCTACCAACCATCCTAAAACTGTTGGCCTCCATTTCACAACTACCGACCGTCCTAAAACTGTTGGCCTCCATTTCACAACTACTGACAGTTCTGAAACTGTTGGCCTCCATTGCACAGCTACCAACCATCCTAAAACTGTTGGCCTCCATTTCACAACTACCGACCGTCCTAAAACTGTTGGCCTCCATTACATAAATACTAACCGTCCTGAAACTGTTGGCCTCCATTTCACAAATACTAACCGTCCTGAAACTGTTGGCCTCCATTTCCCAACTACTGACCATCCTGAAACTGTTGGCCTCCATTTCAAAACTACTGACCGTCCTGAAATTGTTGCCCTCCATTTTTCAGTTGTGACCGTCCTGAAACTATTAGCCTGTTTAAAAATTATAACCCACAAATAGCCCCAGTTTAGTTTAATGATAGATAACTTACACTAATTAAAGGACCCGGGCTTGAGAGAAAGGCGATATTTATGGAAATGCACCACTATTAGACTAGAAGGAGGTAAGAAAACCACCACGAAAATCCAAATGTGGACTATCAGTCCCAAGTGCTGCCAATCAGGAATGAACCCGGATAATCCTCCAACTTTGGGTAGTAAGACGTGAGCTGAAGGGGTCACATTTCAGAAAATACAATATTATAACCATCTAAAGTCAAGAAAACATCATTTTAAAAGTTACTCTTTAAATTTTTTTTTTTAAACTATAGATTTTTGTGCCAAGAGCGTGTTCTCCAATCTTGTGTTGAAGTCACATTCATAATGGGTGCCGATAAGCCGTGATATATCGGTTGTTTAGTTCCTTTACATAAGAGAAAACAATTGTTCACAAACGCATATGAAGACAAACATTGCACACACACACTAATTATATGGTCCGGAAAAAAAATTATCAATTTTTGAGAACCGATCTTTGGTAAGTTTTACTTTACATCCATTACTGTTTCCAGCCTGCGACAGTTTTTTATTCAAGTCTTATATATATTCTCCAGTACCGGCTTGCTAGGCCTGTCCTAGCTTTATGATTAGTTTTCATCCATGCCGGGAATCGAACCCGGGACCCCTAACTTAGTATGCAAACACGCTACCAACTGAGCTAAGCTGGTGAGTAAACGAACGTCACTTGCTAGATTTCAACAACTAATTCCCACTTTTTACCTGTCATGATCCCAAATGGCGCACCGTTTTAAAAACAAGAGCCAGGTCACATTGTCTGTGGGTTCATCTAAAGGTCCGCGAGCCGCAAGTTTGTCGTGCCCGCGTTAGACCGTGCGAGCACAGGTGTGGATTTCTGGAGAATTTAAACTGAGAATTTTGAGGATGCCAAGAAAAGTAAATGTTTTTTGCAGTTTTTATATCAATACATTTTGTTGGTCAAAATAATTCAAATATTGCTTCAGAACAGACATAATAGTTTAATTTTCTTCACATTGTGATATCAACAGTTGTTGGAATATTTCTCAAGGATGTCCTGGAATTTAATGACAACTTCTTCTCTTCTTTAAAAAGTTTCTCATCTAATGCCACTATGCTCATGACAGATAGATATTCAACAAATGTTGATATCAACATGTGAAGAAATGTGTGGAATGCCAATTCGCCACCGTGGTTCGGATTCCACGTTAAACTGTAGGTCCTCCATTTTATCTCACAATCACCCTACCATTACACATTAGCGTAAGTGCGTATAACCCGAACGGGTAGTAAGACGCGGTGCTAATAATAATAATAATAATAATATGTGAAGAAAATTAAACTATTATGTTTCTATTAGGAGAAATATTTTATTTATTTTGACCAAAATAATGTTTTGCTATAAAAACTGCAAACACACAGGTCTTTTCTCGCGTCCCCTACATCCCACACAGAAAAAAAAAGTTTAAAAAGTTCCTCGTGGAATAAATGTAATGTATTAAGATATTGCGACGGTGCCTCCAGTATTAATCAAGGATAATCTTTCTCAGAACAATAATAAATTGTTGAATGACACAGCAAACATGCCACGGCGTCGGGACACAAGACGATGAAAAATGATGATTAGGTTTTTCAAAAAGAAATACCACCTGACATTCGAATATTTTCCCACGCAACTTTTGAGGATGATTCAGGATTAAAAAGTTTCATCGCTACTATTTGCAGCCAATCAAACAACCGGAAATTCCAACACAACAGGAGACTAAGCGCTGCGTCACCTTTCGAGAAACGTTCAGACCCGTGAAGTGATAGGTCGTTCTTTGACTGCGTAGGACCGTCATCATCGTCGTCATCATCATCATCGTCATCATCATCATCATCATCGTGTATTGCACGCACAACGAGCCTCTACAAGCGCGTTCACCAACCCGTGTGCCGCGGGAGTTTGAGGGTGGATATACAAAAAAAGAAGCGAGAAAACATTTTACGATTAAAAATAAATCCTTTTTAAATCCATGATCAAATATTATTTAAAAAATAACTGGGTGGCTACAAAACATATTTTACAAAATTCCCTGATTTTTCCAGATATTCCAGGCAACATTTTTTCCAGTTTTAATGGTGGACGATGACTTTTGTTTTATTTGTTATTAATCACATATTTAAAAAAGTTTGTATCTACTAAACATAAACGGTTTTATCAGTTATTTTAATAATTAAAATGTTATTTTATTTAGGTATTATTAACTTTTATTTTAATGTTTAGTTGTGAAGTTAATGGGATATTTTAGTCATATTTTTTAATTCCCTGACTTTTCCTTATTTTTAGTTAAATTCCCTGACATTTCCCTATCATCCAAAAATTCCCTGACTTTTCTAGATTTTCCCTGTCTGCAGCCACCATGTAATAACACAAACATTATCAGAATTTTAACCAAATGAACTTTTAAAACACAATCTTAACACTTGTTTTTTATCGTTAGAATTTATTTTTATTTGTCACCGCGTCTTACTACCCGTTATGATTATAAGAATACCTTCAGATTAACACCAGTGTGCTAGGGATAGTGAAGGTTTAGTTTAGAATAAGTGTATCCGCAATTGCGTGGTTATATAAGGCGGAAAACTGTTTATAGAAAAACCCAGTACATCCGACCGGAATTCGAACCTCGATATACTCGTCATCGGTAGTTTAGTCTATTGCGAGTGTGACGCCTAAGAGTTAGAATAAATACCTACTTATAAAACGACATTAATAATAGAGTTAAATGCTATCAATTTGGACAAAAAGAAGTGTTTGAAATTCCTAAAAGTCCGTTGCTACGAAAAGTGGAGTGTACCCCTCCTGGGCCACGAAATGAGGGTACGCTGTAAAGAAGAAACAAAGACCAAGACTAAAAAACGAGTTTCCCTCGTCCTTCAGTGGGAGATGATTCAGCGCTAAGCAATGTCTTGTCGCCCGCAGTTCAGAGGAATAATACGGAAATGTTAAGAAGGTTTAGTTAATTGATTTAAAAACTCGGTGTCCATTACACATTTCTCTACGTATTCTTATAAAACTTGGCATATGAATTATGTCTGAATAATTATTTGCCGTGAGTTAGTGTTAACGTCAAAAAGAAAATGAAAAAAAAACCTCAGCCCGCGTTCGAGACCACCTAGGGAGAGCTTAATCTCGTCATAACCTACATTCAAACAACTTTCAACTCGAATTTATTGGACAGAGAGGAGTATAAAAAGACAAAACACGCACACATTCTAAATTTGAACGTATACAGTTCAAAGTGTTTCTCCATGGAAATAACAATACGAATTAAATAGCCAAGCTATTATAGTTGTTCTAGTTGCGGTATAACCGCATATAAATACCATTTTCTTTTAAAATGAAAAATAACACCTGGACACGGGAATCGAACCCGGGGCCTTTGGCTTAGTACGTCAATGCTCTTATCAGTGAGTTATCCAATCAATGGTACTTCTTCACTCATATTTTAGGGCAGAGCCTGTGATGGACGTGTGTAAATGGTCAGTTACATATGAGTGATAAATTAAGATTACGAGCTATCAGCTAACGCAGCCATCTTTAACTCGTTAAGGCTTTGTTCTGCCAATAGTAACTAAAACAACCGCACGAATGCGCTGCGTATGTTTTATCCACATCCAAACAATATCCTAAGCGCGCATCGGTGGGCGCGCGGTCTCAATGTCAAACTATTTTAGTATTGTTTAGCCCTTAAACGGGTTCCCTCTATCCAGCCACGCGAATGCGGGTACGTTTACGCAGCCGTGACCCCGCAAAGGTTTCCACTATGGCTCAATAGTCGGTAGTTCACACGGTAATGTACGACTTGAACTGAATTAAGTAAAACTTAATGCGCCTATTATCCACTTCGGTGGTCAAATGGTCTAAGACGTCATTCTTGAAAGTGACTGGACTGCCGGTGACGGAGAGATCGGGGTTCGAATCTCGGTTGGGTGTAATTAGTGTTTTTTTTCATAAATGGTTTTCCACTCTTCCGTGTGAATACGGGTACACTTCCTCTAATATAACCTTCCTAATCCCTAAACCTAATGGCGTAGTTAGTACATAAAAGTATTAGTCTAACGGGTGGTAAGACTCGGTGCTAAAAATAAAAAACCTAATAAATAGTAAAATATTGCATAACATCATCAATGTTGACCCGTTGCCCGTTCCTACTAAAACCCTAATCCACCTGTATTGTTGGAGCGATATCAAACCAAGGACTGTATCGTCGAGTCCAACTGCACGTGACCAGAGCACTAGTTTTACCGTAACATTCCCATCCAGTGGAGTAGTAGCGAGGGGAAGGTGTCAATCAATGTTTCTACGCCAGTGGCGGCCCCCTAGTTTTTACTAACATTTTAATCACTAAGATTTATTCTAAAATAGTGGTTCTATTTACTGATTATAATAACAAACAAATAAAAATACCTAAATGTATTCAATGGGACCTCTCCTGTTGAACACTTTCCACTAATTGTTATATTCTTGTTTCGATTGTATTACTTAGTGCTGTTCGCACGCAGGAGTCGATTTCGCTGCTTCGTTTTAATATTTACCAGTGTGGAAAATCACTTTTCACATAAATAAGTAAAAACAAAGGACAGAAAATTTTGAATGGCGGTATCGAACAGGTTGGGGTTATTTGTACTATCCATGATTTCTATTAACCGTGCTTCTCCTCCCCTCCATTACCCCCGAGAAACGAGTCTACTGTACTTACATGCTTATGATCATCGAATTATTTCTTCCAAAAAGGTAAAATTTAACACAAATAACTTCAGTAACATTTTAAATCATCTTTTCGAGCCCCCCTTCCCCTAATCATGGCTACCCAGCGCTCATGGTCTACACTTGTCTAATATTGTCTTTATTCGGACAAAGATGAGACCGATGCCTGCTCTTTCACTTGCTAACATAGCACGAAATACGACACATCAACTCAGTCGGGTAGCGTGTCTCTGAGCTAGGGGTATCAGGGTTCGATACCAGGTATGATTGGTAGAACGTGGGTTCCACCTTTCATAGTGGGGGGGGGGGGGGGCGAGCAGGATGTTGTGTCTTCTGTTCAAGATTCGTGTGCTGATAAAGTAGGTCGGTTCAGACAAGTGCAAGTTAAAATACAATAGAACCTCGTTTATCCTAACTAATTGGGACGAAGATTGTTCGGATTAGCGAAAATTCAAATTAACCGGGAGAATACAGAGGGAGAGAAAGTTTATTTTAATAAATCTTACATTACATTTAAACGAGTTAAATCAAATGATAATTTATTTAACTGATGTATGATACGTAATTTATACTGTAATTATTTTTATTTACGGGAAAACAATTGTGTTGATCAACATGTAAATATTAAACATTTATCACCAGATATTATTGTCTCTTACAATTAATAATCTTTTATATAATAACTTGTAAACCAATAAAATAATTTAATTTGACTTAATTTTTTTCACCCGTTTTTCGAAAATGTGTTCGGATTATCCGTGATTTCGGACTATCTGTGTTTTACTGTATATCAAACAAATAGACAGATAAAAATCGTTAAACATACGGATATGTATGTCCTGTTAATATAACAGTTTAAAACTAATCTATATTGATAAAACGTAGAGTTTGTGTGTCACGAGCGTTGCGCGATATCCACCGCACACAGAGATCTTAATTTTAAAATTAGATGCTGGAACTTTAAAATTTTGATTAGATGTTTTTAAATTTATTAAAAAATGGATCTGAAAAAATATATAAAAAATGTTTTAGTAACTTTAGCGGCTAACTTCTACTGTTCTTCCTGCCCAAATCATACTATAGTAAGACGAGATAATAATAATAATAATAATGTTTTTCCCCATTACTTTTCGACTAAACATATTTTTTTATTAATATAAAATGGGTTTCGTACAATACTAGACATATGTACGTAGGTTGTGGCAGGCGAGATTAGGGGGTTGCGGCATGGAAAAGGATTGGAACCGTCAATAGCGTAAAAGTATCGATGACGGGGTTTGAATTCCGGTTGAGTGTATTTAGTGAGGGTGTTTTTTTCCTAAATTGTGTTAGACTCTCCTTACGCGCGAATGCGGATACACTTTCTCAAAATACAACCTTCCTCATCCTTAACATATCAAAGTAATTAGCACATCATTGTATAAACAGGAACGAGTGGTAAGACGCGGACGCTTATGAATAATAAAAAATAAAATTATTGAAACTGTTCAAACGGGAATGTTCCTGATTTGGTTTATTATTTATTTCTAGGGTCGTGCAAGGAAGAATCAAACAGATCTCACCGGAAACAACATTTCCAGTCAGGTAGACGGAGCCCACAGGTCTGAGATCTCGTTCCAAACTCTCCCTTATTGTATTTATACACGCGGTAATTATAAACATATTAACTTTCATATCTTGAAGTATAAAGTACTCCATCCTGTCATTTTATGGCGCGTTTCCTATTACAGTCAGATATTTTACAAAACTTTGTTTACACGAAACTTGCAACCTACTTCCCGTGTTTGGTCCGGCGCATGCGCGACAAGACGCGGTACAGTCGGTGGATAGTGGAAAGGGTGTCGCCATGGATAATCTATACAAGTGTTTATCAAACTGTTGTACGCGTACCTTTACTGTTACGGGAAGGATTTCAGGATGTACGCAATATACCACTACGTTTTATTTACCAATATAAATAGTTCTAGTGAGTCTGATAGACAAATTAACGCGTAATATGACGAGATGTAATCGACTTTTATCATACTTTGTCTACCTCTGTCGCGGTTTTATTCAATTTATTACAAAAAGTTATATATAAGCTTTAGGAACGACCATTTTTATATACTCACTTTAATATTTTATTGGTGACCTGGTGGTCTAGGGGTAAGGTGTCGGACTTCTGTGCTGGGGTCCGGGTTCAATCCTCGGTCCCGGCACAGATTTATCTAATTACCAAACCCTTCCTTCACCTCTGGCAAGACGTGTATTAATCACAACTTGTGAATGTGTGGAATGCCAGGCCTCCACCGTGGTTCGGATCCCACGTTAACTGTAGGTCCTTCATTTCATCTCACAATCACACCTATCATTACACATTAGCGTAAGTGTGTATAAACCGAACATCCTCATGTTCCACCGCGACTCACGTTGCCGGGAGTTCTTCATGTCCCACCAACGACTAACGTTGCCGGGACATCAACTAGTTACCCCCGATGCCGCAGCGAGGGATAACAAGGTTTAATACCACTAATCTAGACCACGGCTTCTTAAACTGGGGGTCGTAGCAGACCTCGACAAGATGTTCTGAACGTCAGATCCTGTTGTGAGAGATATACTTGCATGAACCGGACATTTCTATTTCTTGCTAAGATTACGACCACGTGTATTATGCTGCAGGACGCAGTCGTCGATATAAATATTAGGTTTTATGGGTGGGTAAATATGTTTGCAGTGGATAGGTAAAGTTTAATTTTCTACACGAGGTAATCACAATAATTATTGAATATTTGTAGTGATCAAAGAAAACGTTCTGTTTAATGTTTCGCGATATCCATGATAGATATTAAACTTATGTCGATATTACATGTATTGTAAATTTAACTTTGAAAATAGCATCGTCAACTTTATTTCTTCTTCCAAATGACCTTATTTTTGTAGTAAGGCCCAACTTCGGTTCAGAAGTTTTATAATTTTTGTTTAATACTACAGCTCAATACTTTTTTTCCTAAATAACTCAACCACTTTTGATGACATCGGCGGGGACTTTGTCAAATTGGCTTTCATTCATTCAACTGTCAACATCGATTTTAAAGGTGTGCGAAGAGTCGAAATATTTGGGTGTAAGATCAAATATCCTTCGACTTCAATGTTTGAACATAGTTATTATTTGCAATATCTCACTTAATATGACATGTTTCGTAAGCAGAGATATAATATTCAGATATATGCTAGCAGAAATAATATAGTGTGCCTTATCCTTTTATATACCGCGTCTTACTACCCGTTCAGGCTTTATACATATATAACTACTCTGATGAGGAAGGAAGCATTTTAAAGGTAATCTGCCCGCATTCGCGTGGAAAGAGATGGGAAACCATTTAGGAAACACTATTATCGGTGGACTCGACCGAGATTCGAATCCCGATCTTCCCATATCATAATATTTTTTCTATTAGCGTAGTTTTATTTAAGGTCGTTGTTTACCTGTGAGGTCACGGCGGGTCAAGATAGGATTTCCTATGTTGAGTGAATTTACCTTTTATTCATCGAGTTTGAAAGAAATAAGATTGAAACAAAAACAAAAATTCTTAAGTAGTTCTAAAAATAGTCGTACAATCTCACAAAATTATTATTTTTTAACTTGAACTTTTTTTTTTGTAAACGTATTTTATTTATTATAAATCCTCTATAACTTAGGGTTTTTTTTTTGTCACGAAAATGTCATATACGAGACCGCCAGGAAGTAAAAAGCTAAGATGCAACCCGCTTGGCAACAGTTAAACAAAGAACCGAGTTAAACGTTTATACCGCGTGGGAAGGACAAGATTCAAGCTGAGAGTGTGTACCAAACATAAAACATTGGAGCCGATACGTTTGGACATTAATAAACAAACTATTTCAATTTTAGGTCTGTAGAAAATGCTGGCAGCGCTGGCCTTCAAATTTATGTTATGTCTTTGCCACTGACTAATTAACATTTATTTCACATACATGTGAACTCTTCTCCGACACAGGTATGTATATTCAACGTATGTCCACACATATCTCATACAAGCCAAGTATTCAAACTACAGATCTATTTATTTTCAAATAAATCTGAGAGCTTGCATAAAAAAAAGTGTCTTACTACAAGTTGGGATAATACACTTATGTAATAATTACACTAATGAGTATAAGGATTAGGGAGGTTATGTTACAAGACCTTGTACCCACATTTGCGTGAAGGGAGATTGGGAAACAATTTTGGAGAGGAAAGAACCTCAGTACACCAGACGAGTTTTGAAGCTCGATCTCCCCCCCCCCCCCCCCTTCCCCCTACCCGGCAACCGAAGCGGATTTTCTACATTTAATTACCCTAGTATAGGGGATTTATGAGGAAGGTATATTTGAGTGAAAATATACCCGTATTTGCTTGAAGGTAAAGTGGGGAAACAATCTACGCCGTGTATTGAGACGCGAGTCACCGTAAAACAAACTAGGCGAGCCTGACGTTCAGTAAGCGTATCCACCGATGCGCGTTTTTTATTCAGAATTTATTTATTTGAGGTAACTAACTCGCACTTTCTGAACCAAATGAATACAATAAGCACACGATAATTTCTATGAGCAAGAGAGAAATGGCCCGCCAATTTTGCCGGGGAAGGTAATTTCACACACCTTTTACGGATTTTTATCGCTCAATAAAAATCTGTTGATTTCAGCTGGGTTTGAACCCACGAGGCGAGTTATTCTCATAATACTAGTAAACATTAATTATCTAGAGTCCTCCCTGAGAGCTGTAAGGTGTGTTCTCGAACGAGTCGCTAACTGGAGTCGAGAAGATATACCTGTTGCAACCAGCTATAAATAATCAAACAAACAAATCCAGTTTTGGAGTTGGTACCGGTCCTAGATATAGCCCTGCATTCCTGGGCGGTGTGACGTCATGGCTCGGTGGGTCGCGGGATCCAGTCCTGGCAGAGGCGCGGGTATCAAACCGGCATCCTGCTCCGGAAGGACATGTTGGTGTCATACCCGCACGGTGTGTCCAAACTGGCGGGCCAAATGTGGCCCTAACAGTATCTTGGAGGATAATTAAAGGGTAAGCTCTCGGTGGCAGATGAGAAATAGCTAATGATTCAAATTAAAAAAAACAAACTATTTTACGAGTAAAAAAATAAATCCTTTTTAAATCCATGATCAAAATTATTAAAAAAAAATAACTGGGTGGATACAAAACATATTTTACAAATTCCTTGACTTTTTCAGGTTTTCCAGGCAACATTTTCAATTTTCCCTGACTACTTTTTTCCAGTTTTAATGGTGGATGTTGACTTGTTTTATTTATTATTGATCACATATTAAAAAAAGTTTGTATCTACTAAACATAAACGGTTTATTTTAAAAACTAAATTTTATTTTATTTAGGTATTATTAACTTTTGTTTTATTGTTTAGTTGTGAAATTAATGGGATAGTTTAGAAATATTTTTAATTCCCTGACTTTTCCAGGATTTCCCTGTTTCTCCTGTCTGTAGCCGCCATGATTTATTATGCATTTATTTGGTTCATAAAAAGTATATAAATACAGGCCTATATTCATAATGCTAATTGCTAAGTTGTTTTGTGAAAGTGTATATGCGAGCATATTTTATAATACATTTTTCTGATACTAATACAGCTATTTTTGGCAGAAAAATTTGAAAGATTCTACCAACAAAAATAAATGTATATATTAATGTTTTTAAATTAATTGTTTACTAAGTGTTATTTGTAGGCCTTTTATTAAGTTGATGGGATTACTGAACATATCTTCCGCTTGCGGTGCAAACTGTTAGTCAGATCTGGCCCTTTGGGACGAAAAACGTTGGACAACCCTGGTCTGACACGTCATTATCGTGTTCTACTAAATTGCCGGTGAAGAAGAGAATGGGGTTCGAATCCCAGTCGGTTGTACTGCGATTTAAAAAAAATAGGTTTCTGACTATTCCAAACGAATGCATGCACATTTTTTCTAAAACTGTACCTCCCTTATCCCTACCTACTAACGTAATTAATGTGTGTTTATAGCCCGAACAAGATCTAATACGCGATGGAGGGGAAAAAGTCTCATCTCAAATTTCCATTATATCTACAGTACAATTTTCTTAAGAAGGGCTAGAAAAGTTACTAGATCTACTTTCACGTATTCATACGTCAGCTCATGTGATCCGGAGTTGTTAATTTTGATCTTATTAATACCTATAAAATAACACTAATATTATAGTAATATGTTAAAAAAAATTATTTTCTGATTCCGGTGAGAAATAATAATTAAAATTTATTTTAGAAGGTGACCTGGTGGTCTAGGGGTAAGGTGTCACACTTTTATGCTGGCGGCCGGAGTTCAATCCTCGGTCCCGGCACAGATTTATCTGATTACCAAACCCTTCCTTCATCTCTGACAAGACTTCTTGTGAATGTGTGGATTGCCAGGCCTCCACCGTGGTTCGGATACCACGTTAAACTGTAGGTCCTCCATTTCATCTCACAATAACCCTACCATTACACATTAGCGTAAGTGCGTATAACCCGAATGGGTAGTAAGACGCGGTGCTAATAGTAATAATAATATTATTTTTAGATCACACAAAACGTATTTTTTCCCTCGGTCAACAGTGGCTTTTATAATCACATGACTCGCTATATTAATATAAATATGAGCATTGTTTCAGTGAATTTTATAACTTAAAAAAAAAGTTTCTATCAAATGAAAATCAAATGCTAAAAGGCTTTTGTTGAGCTTTCATATTTAATCCTTCCACTTTCTATTCCATTTGAAGAGTCCAGGGGAAAAACAGGATAAGTCCAAAATCTTCGATTTTCTGATTTCAATGCCATATAGTAGTTCAACCGCCATATTTTACGA
The DNA here is from genome assembly GCA_039000515.1 of Timema cristinae. Classification (NCBI taxonomy): domain Eukaryota; kingdom Metazoa; phylum Arthropoda; class Insecta; order Phasmatodea; family Timematidae; genus Timema; species Timema cristinae. The sequence goes on from JBCFYV010000935.1 coordinate 64,304,099, forward strand.
ATGTTTAACCAAGCTGGGGAAAAACATGAGGAGTCCAGAGATATTTACAATATTAAAATACCAGTACAGGGGAAAAAGCTGATAAGTCCATACAAAACTGGGGAATAACCTGACACGTCCAGGAAATCTTACTACTTTTTTTCGTAGTTAATATGCCGCTGCTTACAAAAACAATCAAGTAGCGGCTTTTCATCAAAGAATGTTTATTGAAACATGAGATTTAAGAACAATATGAAATCGCTACTGACCGCCACCTGTGGGTCACCTTATCACCAGCCAATATTTTGTGAGAGTCACGTCTCTTGTTATTCAGGGTGTTCAGCTGTCGCCGTAAGGCAAGCAAATCTCTCGTCTACACCGACCACTGATATTTGTATCATTACTTCATTTTATATAGAAGCAATGTGAGTGACGGTGACCAACAAATATTGTTAAAAATATCCTTGCTCATCTCTACCTGTTTGCTTAGCATTATTTTGTGAATGTTTGTGTCAGGGCTATGCCAGAATCTATGTGGACTGTAATTTTATTTATTTAAAGTTAGTGTAGAAAAGTTTTTAGTGCGTTTTATTCTGGTCAATAACAATGGATTTACAAGAGAGTGATTCGAGTTGTGATAAACGAAATAGTAGTTCAAAGCAGAAGCTGACAAAGAAGAGAAGAAAATTTGGCTGTGTCAGAGATGCAAGCAAACTCTTGAAATTGCAATCACATGAAATAGGAGAACCATGTAAATGTAGACAAAAGTGTTTTGATGTTTTAAGTGACGAAAGTAAGAAACGTATCATCAAGCACACGAATGAATTTCTAAGCCATGATGAGATTAATCTGTATCCTAGTGGGCTAATCACAGTGGTCCCAGTGCAGCGGAAACGACCGAGGAAAGATAGAGAAGAGGCAAATTTTCGTGAGGCTTCCTACATATTTTGTGTCCGCATTGTTGAAAGTGTTCAAGAAATACCTATTTGAAAGTCAACGTTCCTGTCGTTACACGGGATTCGAAAGGGTAAGCTAAACTACTTACTACAGTCTCTAAAGCGAGAAGACAAAGTCCAGCGAGACAAGAGAGGGAAACACAAAACACGCCCTCACGCATTGAATGATAAAACCCGTAATGGGATTCACCAGCATATAAATTACCCATGTACCCCGAGATCATCGGGCGGAAAGGAGCAGCCGAGGTATGTTCATTCCTGCATCACTTTATATACAACTTTATGGATCCACAAATCAAACAGCTTGAGATTTTTTGCGACTCATGTGGAGGCCAAAATAAAAATGTCTCTACATTCAGATTCTTCCATCATTTGCTGCACTATGAAAAGCGACTGGATTACGTAAAGGTAGTCTTCCCCATAAGGGGGCATTCGTACTTAGAGTGCAATGAGAACATAGGTTTGATCGACCAGGGAGAAGAAGCGAACTACTCTGCTGACAACATGACTTGAGAGAGGGCGAGATGATCCTGCCAGCTGTCCATTACGAAGATATGTTAGAATTATTTCATAACTCAAATTTAATAGACAAGTTTTATTTATTAAGAGTTTTGTGTTATTTTGACAATAATTTATTACATGAATTAATCATAAAAATTAAAGGAAAAACCTAGCTAAGGTATATCTACATTATTTTATTTATTGATTCATTTTTTTAGGTTTTCTTAAAATTTCCTCCGAGAAGTACAAGGATCTACAACATCTTAAACGATTTTGCTGCAGTGAAACTTCTTAATTAAGAAAATGTTTTGAAGATTCATTGTAAGCATAGTTTTTGTAAGATTAAAGTACTGACATTATTTGTAAAATAAATAAAATGCAATTCAAACAACGATTCCCTCCTCACTCGCCTAATTACCCCTCCCCCCACCCCCAATCCTCATATGAATAAAACAAACGCCCTAATATGTTTAAGTAAATAATTTATTCTATTCTTTAAGTAGTCGTAGGAAAAACATAGTATAAACTTGATAAACCCTGGACTTATCAGGTTTTTCCCATTTATAGGTTGTGCTGGTTGTAAAAAATCAAGTATTAAAAAGTGTTTTTTGTAGTTATGCATTCAAACCAGTGAATAATGTGTTGTAATATTAACATGACACAATATGAAAGCTAAAAGCATAAAAAATCATGAAAGGATAAGTCTGCACGAGTCTTGAAACTTTCAAAATGGTCTCCTGTAAAATTTCATAAATGTGACTTATCAGGTTTTTCCCCTGGGCTCTTCATTTGTTTATGTATTGTTTTTTCTTACCCTATTTTACGTACACCCCCTTAATTAGTTCGGCTTTCCTATATATTTTTTCTTTCCATTTTAAGTTTTTGTGTGTTGATAACGTTAATTAATGATTGTTGATGTACCGGTGTGTCACTAAACAACAATAATAATAATAATATAAATAAATACCATAAATTCACTTCAGAGGCTGAATGGTCTAAGGCACCATTCTCTCGTTAGACTGGCCTGCTGATAACAGGAGTGTAGCGGTTTGAATCCCAGCGGGGTCAATTGGGGGAGGTGGGTTTCCTAAATGGTTTTCCACTCTCCTTCAATGCAAATGCGGTTAGATTACTTCTAAAATGCTTTATTCCTCATCCCTAACCCATTAGAGTAATAACATTTATGCGTACAGCCCGAATGGGTAGTAAGACGCGCTGCTAAAAAAAAGTGTGTAAATTCCTCTATATTTGGGACAATTGGTTTCGACAGATTCTAATTTATGGCCAAGACTGGGCTGCTAGCCAGGGTGGCGACAAAACTTTTGTTCTCACACTTTGGCAGCTTTTACAGACAACATTAAAAAATAATCCAGATATCGCCCATTTTTACAGATTTTCTTGGTAGATGGGAATTTTTTCGTTTATTGCAATGATCACATATTTTCGAAAAATCCTAAGATACCAAAAATCTATATACTTTTAAGATGTTGTTTTAGTATTTAATTGGGTATTGTTTGTGTTCATGTGTTATAAAACATTCCTGTACAGCGATCTTAAGGCAATGCATTCTGATTAGATGTTTGGGTGCAGAATCAGACAAATATTTAAATTCCCTAACTTTTCCTTATTATTAATTAAATTCCCAGACATTTCTTTACCTAACACCAAAGAATTCCCTGACATTTCCAGGTTTTCCATCTGTAGCCACAAGGCTAATGGATCAAATAACAGGACAAATACAATATAAAAGCAAGATTTATATTTTTAAAACATATCAGTTTAATGTTAGGGATTGGATGGAGGTGTCTCAGACAGGGATTGGATGGAGGTGTCTCAGGATAGGGATTGGATGGAGGTGTCTCAGGACAGGGATTGGATGGAGGTGTCTCAGGACAAGGATTGGATGGAGGTGTCTCAGGACAGGGATTGGATGGAGGTGTCTCAGGACAGGGATTGGATGGAGGTGTCTCAGGACAGGGATTGGATGGAGGTGTCTCAGGACAGGGATTGGATGGAGGTGTCTCAGGACAGGGATTGGATGGAGGTGTCTCAGGACAGGGATTGGACGGAGGTGTCTCAGGACAGGGATTGGATGGGGGTATCTCAGATTAGGGTTGAATGGCAAACTTACAATCAGAAGGCCATGCATGAACTTCTGAGTTCCTTAAAACCGGAGAGTTATTAATTAGTTATGTCCTTCTATGCCTATGAAGGTAAGGTAAAACATTCAAGTTCTTGGGGTCAAATTAGAAAAGAGAATAATTGGTATAATATGTCAACATAGTAGACTAGGTCTGAACAAAGAGGTTAGTATTTACTAGCCTAACATAATAACGACTATTTTTCCTTCAAACATCATTAGGTATTATTAATTAGGTAATATTTATAGTGAAAATTTACTAATATTATAAAACTATTTATGCTAACTTTTGGGTAATATATGGTGGCACTGTGATATATGTTCACCTTGTCAGTATTTAAGCATGTTGTGAATTTATTTTCTTAACTATTTTGTTAAAAAAAAGATAAGTATGCCCAGAACCTTTGTAGTAAAGTAGTATTTTAGAGAGCCTACAAAATACTGAAAACCAGCTAACAATGGTAAACGTTCCAATATTTATTAATTATCACATGTCAAAATTGATATTTGTAAAATGTCTCAAAAGTGTAATCCAACATTATGATAACATATTGAGAATAAACTCCAAAACAATGTTGATTCCCAAAGAACATATTAATTTGTAGTTTTAAACAATTATTAGCAAGGACAATCAAATCAAAATGACAGCAGATTACACACAAAGTATGAGATGATATAAACAATATTTGGTAGATCAGTAGGCTTAGTTCAAAATCATACTAAATAATAGTTACAGACTACAGTATTTACGAACATTTAGTCAATTAGACCTAATTCTATTAGCTATAAATTTCAAAGTGTGAATTAGGATGAACTACGCGAATTAATGCTTTGGAGTTTTTACAACTTCAGCTATGAAATTAAAAGTTTTTTGTGGTACCGCAATTAAGTATAAAGAGTGGATCTAGCTTAAGTTATGATATCTCTGAAGGAAAACGAGTCCCATGCACATTAAGTTTATAAAGTTTAATCACTCTTGAGAAGTTGTCATTTTCGTCTATTATAAACAAAAGCCCGGCATAAAACACGTGTTACGGAATAAAAACAATCAACATAAAAAAAAATCCATTACGTACACCTGTAATGATAAGTTGAACATGAGTGCTCATAAATATATTACTATATAACAAACGACAAAGGTAGCAACCGAAAGTTATTAGAAGAAAAAAAACAATAAAAGAATAAACAAACCTATATTTAACTTACCTTGCCCTATGAAAACATCAACGCGATTCACATGAATTAAATTATTCAACACTAATTTCTTCACCACGACACTCGGCTAAACCAAGTTACTATTTGTGCACAAACACATAAACTATCACAATAACGCACATAGAATTTTTATAGAAAACAAATTACTCCCAACGATCAGAGGCCATGATTCAACACTTACTACAGTAACACCTTTAAGTTTTGGAATGTCTGAATACAATAAAGTTCTTATTGGTCAACAATAATTGAAAATCACGTCTCATTGGTGGACTGTAAACAACTCGAGTTAATATATACTAGGACATCTTTGATCTGTTTCTTGTACTATTAATACTGTAAACAAGTCAAATTATAGCCTACAACGAGATCTATTAACCTTTGTCAGTACTAAGATTGCGTAACTTTGTTTATGTTTGAAACACGCTACTAGATGCCCTACAATACAGATTAGCTCTGTCATCTAGTAGACTGATTGATAACTATTAAGACTTACTGTTTTTATCATAGTGTACGAAATTCAGCACAATTCAAAGACCGAGATTATTCAAAGATACACTGAGACTTACTAACCGTCCGGTTTATATTCTTATCTCCTAATTACGCTAGTGGGTTTAGGGATGAGGAAGGCTATTAATATGAAGTGTACTTGCATTTGCACGGAGGGAGAGCAGGGGTGTAGTCGTAAATTTAGTAGTTCTGGAACTGAACATAATAAACTTAGCCACCACAAAGTTGCATGGGTGGCGGGGGGGGGGGGGTCACAGCTTCCCAAACACAGTGGAAGGAAACATTACACAAACACAAATGCCTCTAGGAGCATTTTTTAATGGTTACTAAGGCATAAACTTACTTAGCGCACTTTGCCTAAAATTCCAAGAAATTGCATAGGACACAGTAAATTTAATCATAATCTATTGATTTATAGTATGAAAAAAAAAGTGTCAACATAATTTTGATATAGAATAGAATTGCATAGTATAAAGCTTTACAATTTTTTTTTTTTAATTTTGAATATTTTTCCATTAAGAGCAGTGGCAGAATAACGTTCCTGCTCCACTACACCCCTGAGGGAGAGTTAAAAACCAATCTCAATACACTCGACCAGAATCGAACTTCAATCTCTCTGTCATCAGCAACTGCAAGAGTACTATTATTTTGTTTGTTTAGTTTGTAAATTAGGTGGAAGAGCTACCAACATTTCTAGTCATTATTAAATTATTAGCCTAATGTTAATTTGAAAAAAAAAAAATACAGCTTTAATAAAATGTGACAAACTTTTATTAAATGCCTTCAAAATGTCTCAAAAGTGATATTCTGTAGCATCTAACAAAGAAATTAACAGCACCTTTAGTTAAGGCAGATCCATTTCAAGGGTGTGGAAAGCACCAATCTTGTATATGACATAAATCAATAATAATAAAAAATACTATTTGATATGTTAGGCACTAAGGTTTTAATCTTTCAATTTAATATTTAAAGAAATTCAAATACTATATTTTTGTATATATATGTTCAATGCAATTGCACTAGAAACCCATCAATCCGAATTTGATAAGACAATCCTGATAATCTTTAATTTTGGAAATTCAGTTAGGATGTAAAACATTTGAAATATGCCGACTGTTTTTGTTATAAGGCATGAACAATCATGTTAAAAAGAATCTTAAAAATTCTTTCTTATAACAGCAAAAATGTACTCTATTTTGCAGGACATTATTGTAATCAAAGATATTCATGGTTTTTTTTAAGTCAAAAATGTGTGAATTTCAGAGATATGCGAGAGTTCCTAATGATTATGAATAAATTTACAAAATACATATTAGTTTAAGGATTTCAAAACGTGTAATAAATATCCTACCTTAAGATGTGGTAATGTAAAATCAACAACATAAAAACAATCTCTGAGCTTTTACAGGCAACAGATAAGCAAGGCTCTGGTTTTAAGAATTTGAATGTAGAATGAAGTTTATTTTTAAATATAAATTTCATTCAACATTAATCTTTCTGTGGTATGGAGGCAGACGGTCAGAGTGTAGAGTATGTATAAAGAATAATTAGGGATTAATTTGAAAGCAAAATTCATTGCCGCTGTAGAGTGGTCAGGGTTTTAGGCCCAGTTCTCAACCATTTCTTGTTTAAATTTACATTAGTTTGCCTTTGTTTATATATTAATATGCTCAAGCTACTCAGAGTACTAAACTGATGCATACATTTTTCACTTCCCATTTGTCTAGGCCTAATTTAATTATCTTTATCACTATCAAATGGTTAATTATAAGAAAGTGTGGGGTTTTATGGTAATTATAAGTTATGTAAATCATAACCAAAGTTGTAAGCAATGCATGTTTTAAATTTCAATTCTTTAACTTATTTTCAGGCCTTTAAACTTTTAATCTTATAGTTTTTCATTATTTAAAGTCATTGTTGGAAAATTAGAGTCATCCAAATTTATTACTTTTACTTTTCATTTTAAGCATCGTGCAATGTATTAATAACTGAACCCGGAAGCTGGGAGATGCACCTTGTGGTTTTTCGGGGGAGGTTTTGGTCGCGGACTCCTGGCCAATCAGTGCATTCGCTTGAGCGTCTGAGTTTTACATTATATGGAAGAGAAGCGTCAGACGCGATCGGGAGACAGCCTGTTAACACTAAAATAGAGTAGACCTGTAATAACTACCTACCATTTCAACTGTAGAGATGGGGGAGAGGAGATTTAGCCCAGGTTGCTAAAAAAGTTGTCTTTATCAATGTAACTAATTCGTTCATCTAAATTAATTAGCCGTATTATCATTATGTAAATTTTTTGTTAAATTAAAACTTCAAGTACTACACTACTTCATATGTTTTTAATCGGCTGAGTACCTCTACCCCCACCATTATACTTATAACCCCGAGATTGCTCTACCAAACAACTGACTGCCGTGGACGACCACGTAAGAAGATGATCGAGCAGCTGACTGGGTACACTGCACTTAAAATCTACACCACCTATCCCTATCTTGAGCTAGTTCTACTCAGTCTACCTCATTACAACCTATCTCTTATTCTCCCATCTGTATCTAGGTATTCCTTTCAGTTTGCCAGTTAATACCCTGATAAGTTCTAGATTATCCTATACACATGGTATGTTCTGCTCACTGTAATCTAAGAAAATTGTGATTATCTTAACAATTCTTTTAATAGGTAAGGGGTATGTAACTCATTATGTAACCTCCTCCACTCCCCAGTAGCCTCATCACTTTTGAACAAAGTATCTTGCTAAGCACCATGTTTTCGAACAGCTTGATGAATGAGCGTAGGTGTCATTAACTTTCATTGGGAACTTACATATTTTTCTCAGAAATAACACTAACGATACTGTAGCTCGATTTAAGTATTTTGTGCCGCTGATGGTAACAGTCTACATCACAGAAGGCCAAGGGCTTGAAGCTAAGAAGTATTTACAAAAACCTTCCAAAATAATCAATGGTGTAGGTTTCAACAAGGGTTTGAAAAACATTCCAGCATCGACATAAAAAATAACAAAAACTATTTTAACTTCGATTCGACCTATAGAATATTTAATAAACTTGATCCCAGTTCGATTCCCATTGGAAAAGTGGACTTCACACCTCGTTTCAACTTTTTCATTAAATAAATAAGACTATTTTTTTCAAATTCAGTTTTATTAATTCACTCATAACTTGATATGTACACCTGTACAAAATCAAATTTGGCAGTCAATAAATAAATAATAATAAAAAAAACTGCAAAAACTCAAATAAACTACACAACACAAAAATGTAATCAAGTCTTGGTGACCAAATTATACAATCAAAATCAAAAAGCATAAAATAACACATGTTTAAAAAAATATTTATGCTTTACGTCTGAACAAATATTTCCTACATTATATAATATTAACATCATTACATTATGAAGGTTAAACTTTTTTTTAATTCAAATTCTTGTTCTGTACAAGAACATCCAATAACCAGAATATAAAAACAAAATGTTATTGCTTTGTTTATTTTGGTTCTACAAGAAAATTCTTTCTTTCTTTCAGGCACACTAGAGCAAAACAAGTGGATATCTTTAAATTTGAACTACATACCTATGTATATATGCCATTGAAAAAGTAACAATAAAACAAATTGACAAGAATTTTTAAATTTTACTCAACAAACTAGAGTTCTGGTACACAATTCAAATCAGATCTGTCCTAAGTCATGAATATTGCCCAGAATAATAATAGTAATGATACAATCCACCTGTCGCACAGATATCTAGATCACCTAAATCCATTCCCAAAATGCATTCACATCCAAACAATGATATTTTATAAATATTTTTCCATCGTAGTATTCAATTAATATCTGTGTGTATTTTACACAAATTCCCCAGCCCTATTCTTAGTAACATTAGGTATATCTTTATATAACAGACCATACAAGAAAATAACTAAAACAATATTTAAGGCAATAATATCATAGAATAAGGTAAAGAAAAATATTTTGAAAAATTTTACAAAAATAATAATAATAATTTAACATTAACATACCGAAGTAAACAAATATTTTTAGTTGTCTAATAGTTGTAAACCAGTGGTGTTGGATACAATTTGCTGTCAGGATTAGTTGGATGAAGAGGGTGATTTAGACTAAAAAATAGGGGGTCTTTTTTAAATCATCAAGTTGTTCATAAATCTTTCCCTCAAATCATATTTAATGATAAAATAATAACAAATTCATGACAGAGAGATAAAGGTTTGAATCTTGGTCGGGTGTACTGGGGGTGGTTTTTCCAAACTGGCTTTCCACTCTCCTTTAATGCAAATGTGAGTACACTTCCTCTTAATATAACATTCCTAATCCATAAAACCATGAGTGTAGTTGGCACATAAGCGTACAACCCAAACGGGTAGTAAGACACTGTGAAAAACAATAAACTCAACATTTATGGTATGATTGGGAGAGTATATGAATACTTAAAATAAACTGCCCGCTCACCACTGATAGCAACCACAAGGTACGGAAACTTTCAGCGTTGCCGATATGTTGTGTGTTCTTTAATTACAAACGGTTTGGAAACAATATTAATTATAGCTCTTCACTAATTAGGGAAGTGTGAGAGGGTGGAACAATATCCTTTCCCTGGAGAGAACCAAGTTAATATCTTTTAGCAGAGATAATGAATCAACAGTCAAACAAAATACTTGTTAATCCGGTGAAAATGGACTCATGTTTTTGTTAAAAAAAAAACAACCTCAACAAGGTGTTGGTAGTCGAGTACCAAACAGAAATACGTATTAGGATTTTAATTCATTTTAAGATCTATCTATTGAGTTTTCATAGTTTTAACTTTAGGAAAAATATAATAAATAATTGCACATGGTAAAGTGTTTTTTTTAATGATTTAATTTTGTATTAAATAGCTTATCATTGTTTTTAATAAGTTTTGTACTTAGTTTACAGGAAACTTAACAACGGTACTTGTTATCAGTTTTTTTTAAATTATTTATTTCAAAAGAGAAAAATTACCAGAAAATAGATCCATATTATGATCAATTCTTTGAATTGAAATAGACACCTGAACACAGGAATTGAACCCGGGACCTTGAGATATTCAGGAATCATCTAATTCATCACTTATATTTTAAGGCAGAGTCTGTGATGGACATGCATTATCTGATAACTCGTGATCTTAATTGATCACTCATATGTGGCTGACAATGTCCTCATGTCCATCACAGACTCTGCCTTAAAATATGAGGGAAGAATGACCCTGGGCATGGGACGACTCCTAGACAGTCTGAGCCAAAAGTACCGGGTTCGATTCTTGTGTCCAGGTGTCATTTTTCAATTTAAAGGATATGATATTTAAGGTGCGACTATAACCGTAACTAACAAATATAATAGTTTGGCTGTTAAATCCATCAATTTTATAATAGTTGGTAAAATATTAATACAAATCTCAGTATTTCGTCCTCTCCTTCCCCCCCCTGGAAACAAGTAATTTTGTTTGTTTAGCATAGTCCAGTGTTCCCTTTACCAATAACAACAAATAAAATGAACGTACAAACAAGTTTTAATGCTGAAACTAACAAGAGCAACAAAGCATTCGACACACGGTGACATACCGATTGCACTGTATGAACACCCGTCTCATTACAACTTTTATATATACTTTATAAAGTTAAGAATGTAGACTCTTTGGCAGCTTGAAAAAATAGGTTAGTTACAACTTTTTTTTTAGCATTTTATATTAATTTAATATACATTAGTAAAATCACATAAAAATCTAGATAGTGTATATAACAAATTGGGCTCTAACAAATCACTCAACAATTTTGGCACACTTTTATTTTTACTAAACTCTTTTTAGAGGGAGAAAAAAAATGTTGATTCCATGTAAACATTATTTATTGTTTAAAAACTTGTGTTACCATACCGAGATAATGGTAAGACATAACTTACGCAATATAAAATTTGCTTTATTTTTTTACACGTATGTAACTGGAGTATATTTCTTCATTTACAACTACAAACAAACACTACACATATCATTCGTCTATTGCTAAAGTTGCTTTTTAGAATAAGATTCCCTCAAATTTTGTGCTACACTACTTAACCATTTTTTTTAATTACTTGCATTTAGTTTTAAATAATTCAAAAATGTTGACATGTCAGTTGTTTTAGCTTTTTTTTTCTTTTTAAATTAAAATGATCTAATCTAGAAGTTAAGTGAAGACATATCCAAACTAATTTCTGCTAGACGTACTGATAAGATCCAAATTCACTATTCCTTCTCAGACTTAAAAAGGTTTGTGCCAACAAATGAAAAAAACCTGAGATAGTCTTATTTTGGAAAAGAAATATTGACACTAGAGATGGATCAAATCCACTATTTCGAATCCGAGGCTTAAAAAGAAATCATCATTAACTTGGAAGTTTACTCTAAAATTGACATAGAAGGGCTAATAGGCAGTATAAGAGCTTTTTCAACAAATTTCAACTCAAATTTGAAATGTCCACCCTCCACAAATATTGAATCGGATATTTCCTCAAATCCTCTAATTTTAAATCTCAACATTCAGGGATTTGAAAGACCCATCTCTAAAACAATCCCCTTGAAAGCAGATACATAAAACTATTTTATGTCATGCTTTGTCAACTAGATTGTTAATAAGCGATGCACGACATAAATCAATAACTTGGTTTTGTACAGTTGTAAGAGCTAAGTACATATGCACAATTAACTTTCCTGACATATCTATAACTTGATTTTCTTATGAATGGACATTTAGGGAATCTTTTAGGAAACAAACTTTTTTTTTGTTGGACAATTGACATTTTACTATACTATAAGTGTTATTTTTATTGATGTTGATGATATCAAAAAGTGACAGCTGCAAATCTTATGACTTGATGGATCGGGTCATGAAAACTCCATCTTCCGCAGAGAACCTACGCCGGGTATATTTGCCTCTGCCACTCGTAGAGGAAGACATATGGGCTGCCTTGGATGAAGATCCTTGGTTCCAAGAGCTAACACCCAATCTAGACCAGGTCATCACCGAAGAACGGGACGACACCCTACCAAACCTGACAGAACTCACGACATGGACAAAAGACGCCTACGCAACAACCCCTCAACAACTTCCAAGAGCGGCAGACACCCTCTCTACTCTGATAGAGGAACTCTGAATCAATATCGTGGACAATGAGGACAAAGAGCCACTACCACCACTGTACACACCTACAACTCTAAGGGGACCACGAGACTCTGCGGACCTGACGAATGTTATTGACGAACCTGAAGAAGACTTGGCATAACCGGGACCTATCATCAAGGAAGGCATTCCTCTCATTTGGAATCCTGAAGAACAAACTGGATAAACATCAAACAATGCCAGTACACATCGGTCACAGTCCCGTCTCTAAGACCTATATACATCAGGGATCGCTGGCTCTTCAAACAGCTTAAAGACGGTGTTGAACTCCCCAGACCCTTGGACGCTTCCGGGCTTCTACTCCAAGAAGACTGCGTCGACAGTTTCCCACTGTTCCTAATCCTGAAGAGGAATAGGGGCGCTGAGGGTAATACATGATTTTTTCGGAATGGACCGAATATATCATGACCCTCACTCCAGCCTGAACACAGCTGGGGCAGCGTTGAAAAGCAATACATGAAAGTAGATCAAGTAACTTTATATAGCTGTAAGATATATCAGTCAACCTTCGTGGTCTTGGGGGTAAGGTACTTGCTTTAGGACCCGAAGTTTGTGGGTTCAAAACCAACCGTGGTTGATGGATTTTTCTTGAGCAATAAAAATCCCTAGCACAACTTTATTCGGAGGGTAAGTAAAGCTGTCGGTCCCATTTTGATGGTGGCATGTAAACAAATCCTGGAAGATATGTGAAAATACTTTTCCGGCAAAATTGGTATGTTCTTTCGAGCTTGTTCATAGAAAGTGTGAAAGGCAACAAGAAACCACCAAACTTGCTGGATTTCCCTAGTACATGAAATTACTACCAGATTTTCCAGCCAACTGAAGGGTTTAGCTAATGCCCAGCTCCGGCTGGACATCAATCCAACCTTCGGGTTGACTTAAGGAAGATATATCCATTCGTAAGAAAATTGGGGTGTAGTTTACCGTTTTATACGGCTTTATAAATGACGGTTGATTAGTAAACTGTTCAACATGTTTTAAAATCCACTTAGAAGATACACGATATAACTTGTAGAAGCAATCAACGTTAAACATCAGCACAAACCTTTATTTCAAACTTTACGCCTTTATTAAAAGTAAGCCCTAAAGATATTGTGGATCCTTTGAAGGAAGAAAGACTCAGCAAACAGCCACACACATTCAATAGTTGATTGTTTTTTGTTTTGCTTTGTTTATAAGGAAGAGCTTGCATATCACTGGAGAAATAGTTAATTGAAAAAATATACATGTTTGAAATATAAATTACTGTATAATTGTACATTTGCTTTAACTCTACTTATTACTACCTATACATAGCATCGCATTAAACATATCTACAATATTTATAGTTTTAGAGTATTGTAATAATAGTTACTAGCTTATACTTATAAAGATACATTATTTAAAACAAAATAGTATGGTTTGTCTAAGTTTAATTTTCCCATTTACTTAAACAAGAGGAAAATATAATATTACAAAATTTTCATTTTCTATTAACACGTAATATTTGTAATTTAAAAACATTGTCAAATATTTAGTTTTTAGAGCCACATGTTATTTTGTGTAGATAATAAGGTATTTAAAAATAATTGCAATATAAATGTTTTAAAAGTTGACATGAAAACAAAGCAAGTAAGATGATTTGATTAATTAATATCTAAATAAATCAGCAAAAAAAAAAGTTATTTGCCATACTAATTGATGAAGATGCAATTGAAATATTTCAAACTTTTGTTTCATTGAACAGTGCAAAGCATACAAGGCAATATTTTATATAATTATAATGGGAGGTTTAACATGAAATAACTTCTAACCCAATGGAACCAAATAAATTATTGTAATTAGGCCATATTACACCAGAATATGTTTGATAAAATGTTGGCTCCTTCCAAGCCATGGATGAATATTGTGTAATTTTGAATATATTCAACAAGAAACTAATAAATGTACACATTTATAAAGATGTTTAGTTAGAAGAATGGTGGAAGGCCCGAGGAAGATGGGGAGCATTTTACTTAACTGACCTGGTCACAGGCTGGAAGCATTTGATGATGATGATGATGATAGTTAGAATGTATGAGCAAGATGAATGCGGTCGGAATGAGATATCTAAAGAATGTATGTGGAAAAACTCGTATGGACAGAGTCGGTAATGCATGGGTGCTTAAGGAGTGTGGTTTGAAAGGGAATACAGTAGGTCAATGTGAATGAAGCGGCTTACATTGGTTTGACATGTTGATAGGACGAGTGTGGATCAAGTGACCAATCAAATAATATGAAGGTAGAGTGTGTGGGTAAAAAGGAAGGGGTTGGCCATCTAAGTGGTTAAATGTTGTAGACGAATGCGCGAAAAAAGAGTTTTTTTAAGAATAAAAGAGCATGTATGACTCGTGTGTGTGTGTATATATGTTGTTGAAGCGAAGGGAGTATGCAAGGATAGGGAAGTGTGGAGAAAGTTAGTGAGGATGGATAAGTTCAAAGTTGTTTTTTGAGCTATATGCACAGTTTCTTGCCTGTCTTGTAAGGTAACTAACGGCAGGATTAGGTATTTATGTAGTTATGTAAAAATAAAATGGTCAGGATGTATTTGTAACATGTCAAGACCAAATAATACTAATGACATCTCAACCAATTTAAATGAGTTGTTTGATTCAAATGGGTTAAGAATTGTTAAATTTGATCATGGCCTAAACAGTTGATGTACCATGTTATGAAAACTTTAAAATTAAATAAACGCAATGTGGTTAGTTTAAAAAAAAAGGAGTTAAGTAATCACAATTATAAATCTCAATGGGGGAAGAGTACAACTGCTGGTATTATCTAGTTTTGTAACAGATTGTCAAATTTCTACTTATATTCGTTCTATTTTTACTTCAAGCAGCAACAGTTTAACACATTTACTATATAGTATTAATAGACTTATTGCTTTGTTTTAAAATAGTTTCTATGCACACATAAGTGCAAGACAATCACACAGGCAAACATACACAAAAAAATATATCAACGCAAATAGCAGGAGAAAATATATATATTAGTTATGTCAATTTTATTTCAATGTTGCATGACAGCAAATTTGTTTTGTTAGAGTGATCAATACATAGTTGTTTATGTTATGATTATGGTATAAAAAATGTAATTCAGGCAAAAAAGATGAGTTTTTATGATTTCGAAAACTTTCGGGTTTTTCTTTTTGAAACATGATTGTATGTATGAAAGAATGGCTTACAAGAGAATGAATGAAACAAAGATTTGGACAAACAAATGAAATCTGAACTCTCTAAAAATTGCTACCAATAAACAAAGTGAAAAAAGGTTTCATTTTTATTATGCTTGGAAGGAGGATTGAACCCGGCCGCCAGCACAGAAGTCTGACACCTTACCCCTAGACCGCCAGGTCACCAATTGCTAGTAACATCCCACTTACCCATAAAGATGACAAGCTTATACTACTTTGCATGTGTCTACATTTTAATTCTGTCAAATGTGGCACACATTATTTTAATTCAACCATTTTGTCAATTTTTGAGGTTCTCTCTTTATTTTTAAAGGCCTAATTAACAAAACATTAATAATGACTGAACTGGAAATTAAAATGCACAGAATGAAAATGGAAGCAGCAAAAAATATGTTTAAAAAAAAGGATTTAAACAAAGACTAGATGGAGAGGTTTATTTTTTAGCAAGTATAAGAATAATCAGTGTGTTGAAAGGGCATGGCTTTGAGAGGAAATCACGAAGTTCAGACACAGATTCGCCATCTCAAAACAATATTATGGAAGTTTTTATGATAATATAATAAGGGGGGGGGGGGGGGGGGGGAACAAACAAAAACCAATTACTAAGGATGTGAGAAGGCAGGGATTTCATAAAGATTTTCAAATCAAATAGTAAAACCTTAAGAAACAAATGTGTAGCTGCATTAATAACTTAATGTAACACATGTTTATGAAATTTTAGTTTTTGTTTTTAGGAATCCACGTTTTAAATTATGAATATGAAGTATGAAAATTAACATTCAAAATTAAACCAATTTTCACACACTCCTAAAAATGATGACACAACAAATGTGACTCTCTTAATTCCAAATACAACCAAAGGAAAGCCTTCACAAGCAGTGGCTGTTATTGAAAAACAAAATACTGTAATGTTAGATTACAACAAATATCCAAGTGCTGTTATATTTGTGATGTACGCAAGCAGGTTGTTATTATAGTGGTTTTTGGATATATACAGCTCCTTTCAAATATATCACTTAAAAAGGTAATTTAATCGAAAATTATTACCTGCTTCGGTGGACGAATGGCATCACACTCGTGCTATACTAAGACTGTTGATGGCAGGGTGATCAAGGTTTGTATCTAGGTCGGGTGTATTGAAGGTGGTTTTTCCACTCTCCTTCCACACAAATGTGAGTACACTTCCTCTAAATTCAGGTAGAAAATTAAGAATGATTAAGGCAAATAATTATATTACATACATCTAGATCTACTTTTATGGGAGAAAAAATTCAAATATAATAAAAATGATGTATTACTGTACTCAGTGACAAGCATTATGGTGTAAAACCTAAGATTACATTTTAATTTCAATGGCGCCATTTTTCCTTTATTTTCATTGATATGAAACTGTTAGCTAGTTAAAGGTATCTTTTGTGGTAGTCTTAAGGAGAGTAATTTTCTATTGTAGGTGTGTGTGTGTGTGTGTGTGTGAAGCTCTAAAACTTTAAACTTGGCTTGAAAAAAAAATTAGCTTCAACTTCGCTTTGAAAAGATTCTTGCTTGAACGACTAAGAAGCTTCGTGAATAAATAACTCAACACCTAAAATATTCAATTTATGTTCAATCGCTGCCATTTCTAAGTGTTATATACAGCCCATCTACTGTAAGATTGTAAGTAAGCGGCAGCTAGGCGAAATCTATTAGCTTATTGTCTCTTTGTATCCCAAATTTTCATTCCTGATCTGTTTTCTCTTGGTGACGGCTAACATGCTCTGCGTGGCTCCCAATTTCCTGGTCTCTCTTACACGCAATGTACATGTTTATATTGTACATGTAGCTCTCGTTACAAACTATGCCATATATAGAACTTACTTACATTTCAAGCACAATTCTCTTTGATCAATATCCTGTACATTTTTCACAAAAAAACATATTTTGAAGATACTCACTGGAAAATATTTTTGGTTTGTCCAGCTTAATAGAAAGTAATGCCATACTTAAATCAGCCATCGATAGGGTTATTGTATTTAATAAAATGATAGCCAAAATAGTTTACCAATGTTCCAGTATTGGTAAAGAATAACCACATGCGTACATCTACAAGTACACAAACTGGATAACAAGCACTTTTAATATTTATAGTTAGTAGCAAAGTTGATGTCCATGTTTATAAAAATAAAAAGATAAAAAGGATATCAATGAGATAAAAAATATATATATATTCTTATAGTATATCTTATATGACAAAGAGTAGGATAATTATAACTAAATGTCACAAGTTTATGTAATACAATAACATTCCGACTTATGTGGCGACATTTAACCACCTTTAAAAATATATGTTTGCAAAAAGAAAAAATATATATACTTACAGGTTGCAGCATGATATAAATAAAGGTACTCTAACCTTTATTTAATGCTGCAACACTAAAAATGTAGTGTGTTTGTTATTAAAAAAAATCTAGTTTGGACTACATTCACTAAAACTCTTTTGACTAAGAAAAAAGTTAACTCCAATAATCTTCTACCTTTTGGTCCTTCCCACCTTATCTTCACTTTTTAGGTGGCGAATTAACCCATTTTCGTTGGTGCTATGGTTTGATAATAATTTCGTTGCCCTTTATGTGATTTAAGATTATTCCCAGACGATGAAACCACATTGTTATTGTTAATATTAATCGCAACTTGCGACGATTTACGCCGCTGGAAACCTCTTGGATGGTTCCCGGCAACGTTCTTCTTAACAGGAACTCTTTGAAGTCCCCTTTTGCCGGAGTTCTTCCTGCGCCCTCGAGTGGCCACACGCTTCATAGAGTATGGGGGGCTGCTGTTGTTGTCAGAATGATACTCACCTTGCGAGTGCGAGCGTTTGCGGGTCGAAATACCGGCTAAGTTGAGGAGTGCATCGGCACCTTCAGCAATTTTACGTTGCTCTTCGGTGTCCGATGAGGAGGAGCTTGATTTTACCCCTTTCACCAGTGACATGTTGGGGAACAAACAAACAGGTCGTGGCTCGCCACCCAGAGAGCTTCTGAACAAATGATGCCAGATACGACATTAGCTATATGCAACTATATAAATTATAAATTAACATATCATATACTAGACATATACTAGAATAGGAGTTTTCAGATTTCTGAAACCTTAAAAACCCAAAGTAAAATAGTTAATTCCTGTTAGTGCCATGCTTATACTGGATTCTAGGGCTTTCACATTTTGAGCCGAGCTTGATTTATAGGCTCGAAATTTCAAACTGCTTAAAAAAAGTTTATTTCATTGCCTTGTGTTGTGTCTGGTGATTGGGTATTCTTCTCTCTGCTTGTTAGAATATGGTTTGTGAAATGAGGTGTGTGTGTGGGGGGGGGGGGGGGGTTGAAAAGGGGGGGGGGGGGTTGAAAAGGGGGAGGGGGATGGGAAAGGAGAACCCAACAAAAGGGGTATTGCACAGATTGATATTGGAATGTCAAGGTCAACAAAAGAGTAAACTGATGTTGAATGGAGGAAATATGAGGTTTAGATAAAGGAGTGTTTTGTGTGCCAAGAATGTCACTGCTATTTATGAATCTATTTTTCAGATTGTTTTATCATTTTTATCTGTGTGCACTAATCTTTAGTAGAAGTGAATGTTCCTGTTCTAGTAACAAAATACACTCACTCATAGCTTATTTATCGGATAACACCAGAAGTAACGTAATTTGGAGTTTTGCATATAAATACTTATTAGTTTTATTTTAGAAACTTAAAAAACCATTCAAAAATGTTTTTATTTCAAACATGAAATAAGTTTTTGTGGTTTCAAATGATATTTCTCACATAATTTGTGGAAACACAATGAGTGAAAAGTAGGTAGCCATTCAAGATTTGTATGATATTGAACAATAAGATCTAAATAGTCGAGTCTTACCCTTCATTGGACTCTGACCCCTCTTCAAACGCTTCATCAGGTGAGGTGGTGGCTAATGGCTGCTGAGCGGGCGTGGACGTGAAAGTACGTCCTGCGCTGTAAGTGTGGTCCTCACTTGGAGAAGTGGTGATTACAGGGATCATCTGATCATTACTACCACCCTGGGGGGAAAATAGTCATGATAATTAAAGATAGATAGAATCCACTAGTTTATAAATCCAAATATTCATTTCATCTTTGAATCCCGATCTCCAATTCAAATTTTGGAAAAAATTATGAACATAAGAGGAATTAGGAATGTAAAAGAATATTTAAAAATAGAAACCAAACGTTAACATTTTTTTCTGCTAAAATGCATTTATTAAAACTTTCATACATTCAGGTGTTAAATTCGACCCCATAGCTCAGTCGGTAGCATGTCTTTCTAATGAGCTAAGGGTCTCGGGTTCAATTTTAGACATGATAGAAAAATGTATCATTGGTGAAATGTGGGTTTACCCTTTAATAGTGATAAATTACCGGCTGGGGACTGGATGTTGTGTTTGTCCTAGTCTTGTGTTAGATTATAAGGCATATAAAGCTACAAGAGGCCTAGCAAGCCAGTCGTGGAAAATATGACTTGAATAAGAAAAACTGACCACAGGCTGAAAGCAGATGGATGGAGGAAAAAAAAGTGTTAAATTAATCGTCTGGGGTCTGGTTGTTAAGTTAAGTCCTATAATAATTCTGGGGTTTAAACCTCCTATAAATAGTATTATAGCTCTAAAACAAATTCCAATTCAAAATTTACTAATATACCATAGTGACCTTGCACATACAAAGACCCTTACATTTTGAAAGTGTTCTACATGAAAATAAAAGGTCTCGAATATATGTTGAGGTAGAAACTTAACAAATTTTACGCTTTTATTTTGGATTTGTGTAGTAGTTTTTCCTCATTCCTTGTTTTCTTGAGATGCCGAAGTGGCCTTCTTTTCAAAACAATCAACTACTTGCATCTGCGATTGGTGATTTTTATTATCAGTAACACAGCAAAGATTCGTCCACCAACTAACGCTGACCTAATGAATTACCAGTTGAGTGATGCAGAAGGGTGGAGTTTATTCCCACCGGCCACACAGTACAGTTTCAGCATGCTACAAAACAGACCCCTGTAGGATTATGCCGTGATTTTTTTCCCCAAGAATATAATGTTATGCCGAGCATATAATACAAGTACTTTTTTTGGAAATCCATTTTTAAGAGAAAAACATCGCATCATATTTGGGCCAATACTGTATTTCTCCCCCCCCCCCCATTTTGAATTTAATATTTTCTCAAATCCTTGAATATCCTTAAGGAATTTAGGAAATATAAAAGTTACCAGTAGAGTTGGGGTGTGTGAAGATACAAAAAACTTAAAGTAGAATTAAATGTTTATTAGCTTTGATTTTGACAAAAAATTCTTGATTTGAAAAATTCATAGCTTTAAATTCTTTTAATGTCTTAATTCTTACTACCACTACTTCCTGAGAGAGATGCAATAAGAGGATAATATTTTTTTTATCACCGCGTATTACTACCCATTCAGGTTCTACACCTATGTACTAATTATGCTATTGGTTTTAGAGATTATGAAGTTTATAGTTAGAGGAAGAATATCTACATTTGTGTGGCTGGAGGGTGTAAAACTATTTTGGAAATAAAAAATTAGTAACCCTGACCAAGATTTGAACCACGATCTCCCTGTCCTCGGCAGTCTCGTCTACATTAGACCACACGGCCATCAAAGAGGGTAATGAAATATTGAAATGTGTGTAAATATGTGTATTTTTACTTTTATTTGTGCTTTATTATTCCATAGTTCTATCATTTTATATGATATTTTTGTTTAATTATATATTAGACTCAAATTAAGAAAACTTGGGCATGCAGGCTCCAAGCCAACAGCTAATTTGTAGTGAGTACCTACTTTCCACGCCACAACAATGAGTCAGCCACTTCTGCCAGTGTATCTTTTTACTTTGTGCATACATACAGTCTAATTAGTTGATAAGTTGATAAATATAAAACTTAGAGCAAGGATGTGTGGAAATCTGGTTTAAATTTTATATTCATTGACAAGTTTGGCCTAATAGTTTTAATTTTTAATAAGGACGTGTGAGACTTGAAAATTCCAGAAAAAGAAATCTCTATCTTAGTCTTGAAAGTTAAAAAATGAATTTTTAAAATTCGAGAAATAAAAAAGAAAAAAAAGCCCTAAGAAATTTAAAAACCAAACTGGGTATTTATTATTTCCAATAATACCATAACAACCCAAAATTAGACTGCATCCCCCCTCCCCTCCCAAAACAGCCTTCATTAAGAAATGTTTTAGTTATAAATATTGTTTTTCAATATAAGCTGTTACACTACAAAATTAAATTATAAATGGTGTTTATTGTAATTACCTATCACTATTTTATTAACCACATTTAAAATGTGTATTAGGTATCTCAAGTGTTTGAATGAACTATAATATGTAAGACAATCTAAATCAAGCGCCAGCTCAAATGTCATTTAAATTTTTTTTTACTATCAAATGAAGTTTTCTCTTCTCGTGTCCGATACTTTTTTATATACTCGTCTCGAGATCATCTTGAATTGAAAAAATGGTTCTCGCACAAACCTAATTTTGATCATAAGTAGAGTTTTTGTGTAGGACTGAATTACCTGAGGTGTTTTGGAAGCTCTGGTCTTTTTCTTTCTCAAGTCAAGTAATACTGGTGTAGAATCATCCTGCACTTGGATTCTTCTGAACCATTCGGCTAAAAAGAAATAATATTCTATTATATCATCTTAGCTTGTATTTTATTTTGACAATTTATAAGAAAACACTTTTTATATCATACAATAAATTTGGCAGTCTTTTGGATTTATATAAATATGTTTTTAAATTAATATTTGAAAAATAGAAATGTAGTTAGGTCTGTGCAGGATCCCAAAATTCTAGGAAAAATTCAAAAAGGTATACGTTACCAAAACTTTGGTAGGAATAAATATTACTCTGATATTTCAGGAAAATATAATCATAAAGTTACAAGGAACATCTATCAATGTCACATTTGTTTTGATTACAAACAATTTAATCAATTTATTAAGATTAAATCAACCTTATCTTCCAATAAGTGGATGGATACCCTAAACTTCACTCGCTTTTATTTTACAACTACTTAGTAAACTCACTTTAAGAATAGAATTCAAGCTTATATTCCGCTAATTGTAAAGGTGTTTGTGCCCATCGAATGTCGCTGTGAGCTTATACATCCACCAATCCGGGGAAAGTAATTGTGATAGTAATGTGTTTTTACCCCTTCAAATTAGTCTAAATAGATATACATTTTAATTAATTTTACTTTAATAATAAATTACATTTTATTTAGTAAAGAGCTAATAGTACATTAAATCAAGATATTGTTATATTTTATTCTCGTGGCCAGAGAGGATGAAAAAAATCTTGGCACATTGGCTTAGTTGACAAGTTTTTTGGTAATTCTTATAGGCAAGATTGTGGTTCACTTAAATTTACTCAGATTAGTTTGAATATATTTTATTTTGTGATTATTAAAACTCGCACCACTAAGATTGGTACCTAATATAACATGTATTTCTCTTATACTTCTCTGCCCTATTTATAACCTTTTTCTTTTTTCACCATTTTATGTAACTATTTTTTAAAAATCATTTATCCATTGGGTCTCCTCTTTGTTAAACACCTTCAATTTGAACCTATATAATTTGATTACTGTTAGATAAAATTTCCATAAATTTCTAATTTTATCTTTAAATTATAACTCTTAAAAATAAATATAAGCCTAAACTGGATGATTATTTTTAAATCGTTCTAGTTTCCCATACCATTCCTGTGGGAAATCGTTATTTCTCTAAGTCAAAATGTCATTCCTGCACAGACCTAGTTGTATTCTTAAAAAAATGGATGTTCTTTTGTACAATCTCATAGCGCTGTGAAGAAATCTTTAGAATAAGACTTATTTATAACACCTAGCTATTGGATGAGAATATCTATAATATATGTTTTGTAAGAAAACCCTATTTTCCCATTATGAGGTAATTGTATTACCTTCTTCCAAATATAATATATTAATATTTAGCTAGAAATTACAACAAAAGTGGTGATTTAGAAAAGTGAATATTACAGTCTTATTTTCTTAGGACGGAAGAACCTATCTAGGAGCTAGAATTTTGTCACGAGGCATGAAATCTGCAAATGTCAACTTCCATATTTATCGTCAACAGCACTAATAGTATATTAATATAATAATAAAGTTTAACACACAAAAAAAGTCATATTTTCTTAAAAAAATTTCCTTCTATCAAAATACTGATAGAAAAAATTTGTGGATAACAAATTGTTGTCTTGACATGGGCAATGCTAGTAGCAACAAACCTCTCTTCTGGGCAATCATACGGTTCCCATGTTTAAGTGCCAGCATGGCAGCTGCAGCATTCACGTCGTCATCTGGCGTCATGTCGCTGAGCAAGCAGGTTGTGTCAGCAGTCGATGCGGCCAAGCGACGGCTCAGAAACGGAAACAGGTCAGGGTTGGGCAAGCGAGTATTTCCTTTGGCCACCAACACTTCTGTTCTGTGAGGCGAGCCAGGGGATCTAGTCATAATATTACATAAAAAAAGGACTTGAATTGTCATCTAAAACATGTTATATCGATTTTCAAGATTTAAATGTTTTAATTTGTTAAAATATATATGGAAGAAGATACAGGAAAGATAGATAGTGACATATTATAGTGAACACACTGGTTTGTACAATGAAAAGAACACAGTTCACACTTTACTCTGCCGTCACTGGACAAAGAGGTAATGGCTCTCTCTCAAGAAAACCGATTGTAAACTGCTCAATGCTCCAACCTAGTTTCATTGTATCATAACTAATCAGAGGGGGGGTGAAACGTGCAGCGCAACTTTGTTAAAGAGGAAACCACAAAAACACAAAAGGAAGATTTGTAAAGAATGATAGAACACTTAGATAAGAAAAAGTAATAACATGAAGAAGAAAAACTTGAAATGGACAATAGATGCAAATATTTATTTAATATAGTTCCAATTATGTTTATATCCACCTTTCCTGTACTTTCTTCTAAATAATAAATTATGTAATTTGCATTAGCAATTTGAACCCCCCAAAAAAATATTTAAAAAGTTTTCCAAATAATATTATGTCATAGCTATATAAATAACAACAATATAATATTTTTAAATTATAAACCTATCAATAAACATTCAAATTTTGACTATATTTCATATATTTGAAGAATTCGCTTCAGATTTAAAAAAAATTGACTTCACACACCCTTAAAAACTGAAATTGTGTGTTAAATAACAAAATGTTACGTTTACACATAGTTATCAAACATTTTAGATACCAATCAATTTTTTTGGAGGGATGCATTTTAAAGTCAGACAGGTAATACATGTGACGGAGGTTGAAAGAAACCGATTTATCAATTGTGCCTGTAAAACAACTGTTTTTTTGTATGTCAGTATCGAACTCAAGAGATTTATTCAAATCATTTACCTGCTTTTATTTGACACAGACACTCTTTCTAGACTCGAGTAGGGATGAAATGGAGCCTTCTTCAGTGCTTGCACCAAGTTTGGGCGATAGACAGGGTCCACCATCCATAACGAACCTTTTCCAAGATTCTAGAACAGAAAGAACCGGGTGACTGACACAACAATATAAATTGTATTTTTCATCAAGTCAATTTAATGTTGAAAACAGTAAGTGGGTGTCAAAAGTGAAAGTAATGGAGATTTGACTTTTAACTTCAACATTTCAAAGTTTTACACACTCTTAATTCAAGGATATGCAAACTCAAAAGTTCCCACATCTTGTTTCATAATATTTTTATCTTTATTATTTAGCATCGTGTCTTACTACCCGTCTGGGTTATACGCTTAAGTACTCAGTTACACTAATGGGTTAAGAATTGGAAAGGTTGAATTTAGAGGATGTGAACTTGCGTTTGTGTGGAAAAAACATTTAGGAGGGAGGGGGGAAACGTGTTCACCCAACCAAGATTCGAACCTTGATATCCCCGTCCTCAGCAGTCTAGCTCAACATGAAACTAGCACGTTAGCTAACTATGCCACCGAGGTGGGTTGTTTCATAGTAGCTCATAATTTTCCTTCTTAAACACCTGAGGAATTAAAATTAATCAAAAAGCTGCCTTGATTTTAAAGAATATTCCAATCAATATTTGATTACAGGTATAATTCTACAGTAGTGATTTATAAGCATGGTATAACAAATAAATTAGGGTCACCATAGTTTGCAGAATTATATTAACAATATGGGTCAGATTTACTAGTCCATCGTATTGCCCCAGATACAGTGTAGTGTTCTTCTCCTAAAACATGTCCTTTCAAAAAAACTTTTTTGTATTTTATGTGCAGTCATCGTGTTTGTCTAACAATAAACACAAGGTTAAAATGAAGAAATAAAGAGTATTTTCTTCTGTGTCACTGAACTGGTAATTCAGTAGGTCAGTATTAATTAATAGTCCAAAACCTTAGCTCAGTTGGTAGTGTGTCTGTCTAATGCGCTAAGGGTTCCAGGTTCGATTCCCGGAATGTCCAAAAATTGATCATTGATGAAAATATGGGTTTAACTTTTCACGTTGATAAATTAACGCCCGAGGACTGGATGTTGTGCCTGTCCTAGTCTTAAGTTAGATTATAAGGCATATGAAGTTATGACAGGCCTAGCAAGCCGGTAGTGGAAAATAAATGGATTGAATAAAAAAAAGTGACCCAGTCCTTATGCTGGAAACAGTAATGGATGTAAAAAAGAGTATTAGTTGATGACAGAATCTACCCTGTGTACTGATATTAAATATAACCCATGAAAGATCAACAAGTGGTTGTGTTGAAAAGAAGGCTTACTCGGGTGTCTCAAGTAAACAAAGGAATGAGAAGACGTTATGATATGAAGGTTAAATTAACACCAATAAACGTACAACTTGTCAACCAGCTTGGTGTTTCCAAGACTAATATATGACTTGGAGAAAAAATGAAATATTATTTATTTAAGAGCACCTGCACATTAAGAAAAACAATCAGAGTGTCTCATAAAACTGTGATGAGTTTGTTAAATTTTTACCTCGAGGTATATTTGAGACATTTTATTTTTCATGTAGAGCACCTACAAAATGTTAGGATTGTTGTGCAAGGATACACTATATTCGGGCCTATATGGTAGTTATAGTATTTTTTATACATGGAAGATAAGTATGGAAAGAAAGAATGGAACAAATAAAAGATTTAAAAATCATGACTTTTCGATAAAATGAAAAACACACATAACAATGCTGCCAATAGACAAAAAAGGTAATGGCTGCTTTTTAAAATAAATATCCTGTAGCTTTAGTCAGGTTGTATCTGTGATATATATGATGTTTACTAATTACTATGTCATTATTTAACGCTCAAGAACCATTAACTCTAACTGACTTGTGTCTTAGACATAAAAATGAGATAATTGCAGAAAATTAAGCACAAATAGAAAAAGAAACAAAAAACTTATATGTTCAGTAAAAATGAGATAATTGCAGAAAATTAAAAACAAAAAAAAAAACAACACAAAACTTATAATTAAGTTCAATAAAAATGAGATAATTGCAGAAAATTAAGCACAGATAGAAAAAAACCCACAAAAATACATTTTCCCTATAATTTATTCTACATGCTACATTATGTGTTCTGACATGCTTTAGCAAATTACTTTATAAACTTTTTTTTTTTAATTTTCCTTTTTCAGCTATATAGTAAATAGAGTATTGTATTTTTCTTAATACTTATACTGACCTACCCCAGAGAGTAAAAAAAAAATACTTTGTGTGGCGTAAGCTCGCAATAGAGCTATAAAGATACTATATACAGTGTGTGTGTGTGTGTGTGTGTGTATAAATTATTATTATTAGGGTGGCATTAGGAACTCAGTTCATTGCCACACTTAATGCCACCTATCTCTATTGTGAGTTGGACCTATCCAGTCCGCCTCATTTACCCTATATCTTTCAGGTCCAATCTAATGTTATCCTCCCATCTGTGTCCAGCTGTCTTCCCAATGGGTTTTCCAAGTTGATACCCTGAACACTACATGTTCTTACCACTATAATCTGTGAGATTTTATTATCCTAATAATGTCTTGTGATGAGTACAGTCAATCATCAGTATGTAACCTCCTCCTCAACTCCCCAGTATCTTCCTAGCCACCTTGTTTTCAAACATCTTCAATTTCTTTTCGTTGTGAAAGGTAAGAGATTATTATAAATTTATAGAGCAGACCAATAATTATCTACAAGAAATTGGAAAAAAATAGTTTAAGTAAAAACTAAAAATGAGACTTAAACCTTTGAATATATAAGGATTTTAAATTTAATAATAAGAAAAACTTTTAGTATCAAGATTTAAAATAAGAGTTTGGTCAAATCCATTATTTTATGAATATGAATCTTCACTTTACTTTCGAATCTCGAATCAAAAACAAAATCTTGTAAAAAAATTATGAAACTAGGAAGATATAAAATTAAATTAAAAAATGTCAATAGGGGTGTGCTAAGTCCACTTTTTCATTTCAAAGCAAACTCGAATCGAACATACGAAATATTTTCAAAGTCGAATCAAAGTTTGGATATATTTTTGTTTTTACCCTTGAAAAAATATATGTGGTTATTTAAATTAATCTATGCTTTAAAATTACTTAAAAAATGTTTTATTGCACAAGTGTTTGTAATATTTTGTTTCAAAACAGCTAAGAATTGCAGTTATGGAACAAATATTGAGTACTTTTGCTGGCAAAGCTAGAATTTTTTTCAAAGCTAAGTCGAGGTTGATGTTTGTTTCGAAGCCAAGTCAAAGTTTCGCACACCCCTAAAAACTTGTAAAAAGAAAGAATAACATAATTAGCTTGTAAATGGTAACTAAGTTTTAATAAAACAAAAGTTGTGAATCCCACCTCAGCTGGGAGTTTGTAAGGTCTGTGCAAACTCACAGGGGCCTTCTCCACCTTCCTGAAGCACTTGTTGAGGGAGAGGTTGTGCCTGACACTGTTCTTCCAGCCAGTCGGGGCATTGCAGAAGTAGGGGAAGTGGTCCAGTATCCAAGAATAAATCTCCTTCACAGGCAGTGCCTTCGAAGGCGAGTCCTCGATGGCCATGAAGATCAGACATGAGAAGGAATAAGGCGGCTTGGAGTGTACATGGATCTGAAACACGATCAGCAATAGTTACAAGTTTGCGTCAAATGTCACACCCGACTTCTGTGTTGGTTTATCAATGTTCTTTTAATTGTTTTTGTTAATCTTTCCTTTGAATACTTTGTTTCATAGATACTTTTATTAAGTTAGGTAGGATTACATACCTGGGAGTTTTCTGAACAAGACTGTGCATTCTCAGGGTGGGCACAAAACTCTTATGATATAAAATTCCCTTTCTGGGTTTACCAGACATGTTTTTTTAATTATTATCAACTTTCCTTTTATCGGTTTACATGGTGAATGACCATTTTTTGGTTATTATATAGATAATTTATTTTTTTAATGCTAGCACACAATGATTTTAAAAGTATTGTTTAAAATTAAATATTTCAGGTATTATTTGTAGCCTTGTGTTAATGTGGAATAGTAAACAAACACTGTACAACCATCTTAAGTTACCAAAATGCCGTTTTGTAGCGATACATTTTGTTCACATGTAACAAACTCTAAGCGCCGATGCAATCCTCGCCTGTTTTCTCGTACAATCTAGTTCATAATAATGCAATGTGAGCAATGGCATATTAACATTTTAGTGCCAGTAATCATAGCATCAGTTGACAAAAAAATACATGACGAATGAGTTTATGGTTTAGTTAGCGTTAGTTTAACGTGCGAATGAGGTTATCCCCCCCCCCCCCATAGCCTTATCCAACCAGAAAACCTGATTCGCATTTGAATGGTCTTAAGATATAACAGTAATGGGAAGGCAGGGTGTTATGTACAGAAGCTAAGCATTTGTTGACTTGTAGTTTGTTCTTGTCATGTTTGACACTTGTGAATACTCTAGTTAAGTGCTTAGGAAACGTGCACGAGTCAGTGTGCTGCTATGGAATAAGTGCTGTGACTAGTAAGCCATGAGCGAGAGAATGAAGGTCAGGTTTCATCCAAGTACCGTATTTGGATCCAGATAATGGATCATCGCTGGGAAGGTCTGATAGGACCTACACATTTAAGTAACAGACTAGATATATTTGTTGATTACAGTCTAGTGACATTAAAGTTGATTCTTTTTAATCAATCTTAACTGTAGACTGTCATCAGATTTTGTCATTTTACTATCTATAAAAGTAATATCCAATAAACAACAAAAACCCAAGTGTTACTCGTTATAACTCAGTCCTATCCACTTCTTTCCCTTAAGAGTATCCTAAATGACCACTTAACAGATTGCAGAGTAAAGGGGGGACACCTAGGGGGTAGAACCAACAGATGTCGGTAGCCAGACATTCATTTTGGAAGCAACAAAAAAAATATCCTAATTTTGTTATATTGTTTAGGTGCAGAACTAATAAAAGAATAAATCGATTATTTAAAATATTTGAATCATCTTCCTCCTTTAATCTCTTCCATTCTTCTCCTCTCAATGGTTTCACTTCCTGATTGTTTGAGATGATAACTGGAGCTTAAGATCATTACAAAGAAGTATCATCAGTGGTCCTACCAATGAAATGCCTTGATTCTAATCAGTTATTTATCTCGACTATTCGACATGAATAAGAACAGTGCTTCAGCAATATAGGGTTGCTCTGAAGATACAAGGTTCAAATATGATTTCAAAATTAATTTATCGATGGGATGGACCTGTTTCAGTGGTCAAACGGTCTAAGGTGTCACTCTCGCAATAAATGGACTTCCAATGATGGGGAGATCAATGTTTGAATCTTGGTTGGATATACTGAGGTTCTCCCCCCCCTCCATACAAATGTAGGTAAACTTCCTCTTAATTAATCCTTCCCTCTCCTCCTGATAACATTAGCATCATTAGTAGGTATGTGTATAGCTTCCAATCCACTCACCAATGGATCATAGGGCATGTGCTGAGGATGTTTGAGCTTGCTGGGGGAAGAAGACTGACTGCTAGACGGTAAAGGACTTAGCGAGTTGCCACTGGAGCAGGTTGAGTCGGCCACTTCGCTTGCACTGTCATCCACAAAGTCGCTGGTGGGCAACTCTTGGGCCTCTCCAACAGCAACTTGTAAGTTGATACCTGCACCCACGCACGCTTTATCAATAAAAAAAAATGAGACAAGCTATAAAAGGCACATGATAGTGACACATTCCAAACAGAAATATAACAGTAGCTTTTTAAATCTAATTTGATCAACCACAAACCACATGATCTAAGTTAATACTGGATAGGTATATAACACATTGACCCGAAAATATACTGCACTTTCATCCCCTAAAACATGCTTTAAAAAACCTTATGACACCTAAGATTGCACCCTAGGATCAAACATAACAAATGTTGAACCGGTGAGGACTTCATGTACCATGGTTATACCAATATATATCAAAATAGTTTTTAATTTCCATGGAAGATCTTTACCGCAGGCCTAGCTTCAACAATATTATTAGAAATATAACTTCCAAACCAAATTAACTGACAACATGATTTGGTCCTACCTTCTATAGCTATCAATTCTGACTTTCACACTTTATTAGATACTTTTTGTTGCAGTCTACTGGTCCCTACTCTTATTCTACGGTGACAAGATTTAATGTATTTGTTTACTGTTTGGAGTCTTAGTATGAAAAATCACTTAGGGAAAATATATTTATCAGCGAATGATTACAGTATCGGCCTGAAAATAGGCCTAAATCATCAGAAAAATTTACCGGTAGGTGCCTACACTTAAAATTAGGTTACTTAAATATAGAAAATCACTTTCAGAGAAAATACCCACACTATTTACACTTAAAATAATGTCACTTGGAAATAAAAAAGTTATTCATACTAAAAATAAGATCACTCAGAAATTAAAAAATAATGATATGCTTAAAACGTGATCACTGAAAAAAATGGGCCAACAATGAGACACTTTGAGAGGAACGAAACATTATTCATCACTGTAACTTTCTTCCCTCTAATTGGTCTCCTCTGGATGCTCCTCCCACAAAATATCATCTTCTGTTCCATCCATCTTATTGGATAGGCAGCACTTCTTAAATCCGTGGACAATGGATTCGGCAGATATCTTTCCCTGAGCAGTTAATATCCACTTGCAAAGCAGGTTCAACGAGGGCTTCTTAATTTTGCCACTAGGGGTTAGGGTATGATTTCCTGACAAAAGCCAGTCTGAATACTCCCTTCGGAGGTTGTCCTTGAAGGGTTTATTCACAACCACATCAAGGACTTGTAGTGTGTGTCCTGGAATAACAACAAGATCTGAATTTGTGGCCTTGACTTTATTTTTCACATCTGGAGTAAGATGCCCTTTGAATGCATCAAGCACTAGCATTGCCCGTTTGTCTAGAAGAGCTCCAGGCCTTCTATTCCACACGACTGCTAAACAATCACAGATTAATTCTGCTGTCATCCACCCCTTCTCTTGACACCTGACAATGATTCCACTGGGCAGGGTTTCTTTCGGGAGGGTTTTTCTTCTTAAAATTACATATGTGGGTAGCTTCCCACCATCAGCAGTTACAGCTAATATAACTGTAATGCACCCAATTTTTCATTGCCAGTGGTCTTCACAACAATGGATTTGGATCCCTTTTCATCCACGCAAGTATTACTTGGCATGTCGAAATACACAGGTGTTTCATCGGTGTTTACAATCTGACTAAGACAGAGGCCAATTACATATCGTTGATATTTCACCAATTTCTCTGTGTAGTCAGTGGGCAACTTTTGCGCTAAAGAAGTTCTTCGTCTTAGTTACAGATCCCTTCTGCGCATGAACCTTCGGCACCACCCAAGGCTTGCCTTGAATTCCTTATGTGGCACTTTTAAGTTCTCTTGCAATTTCTTGTATCTTCAATCTGATTATGTCACGACTTATTGAATATCCATCACGTCTCTTTTCCTTTATAAAAGAAAGAACGTGTGTGTCAATATCAGGATTACGGCCATGCTTGGGTCCTCGAAAGGCCTTTCGCGTTGAGATGGCGTTCTTAAGTTTGTTTTCTTCTAAAATCCAGCGACATATGTTCTTCTCATCAATTTCGTATTTTCTTCCCGCTTTTCTCTTACTCGTAGTTTTTGTGTAGTTTATCATCGCTAATTTAAAATTGGCATCATAATTTTGTTTAATTCCCTGGTTAAAACTCACTTTTTTCTTGACATGATCCGCCATGTTACACTTTCGAATTTAATACACACACTAAATTATTGTTTGCACAATAGAATAAATGTTGACCAACATACTGAAACAAAATCTAACTCGAAATATTTAAGCTCCCTTTACCAAAAGGATATATTGCCGATAGAATGCGCTGAAGAAAGTAATTTTATTTTGGCAGCCATTATGGCTCAAATATTGTACATACAAATAAAATATTGCAGCTTATTTTCGGGCCATACGGTAAGATATAGTTACAACCCATATTTTAAAATCTTAATAAGATATGCAAGAACTTTAATTGTCAAGGAAGCTTGAAGGAAATAGGTTGTATTTGTTTACTTTCAAACTGAATTCATTTTCAGATTTTATGTTTTTCTTATTTCCTTTTTAGCATGCACTTATATTTGGGGCAATACATAATAAATATGGACTAAATTGTGTGGTTTTTTTTCAAGGATGTGGGTCTCGAATCCTCAAATATCAAATATCCCTAAGGATTTGAGTGTCCGTTCCTATCTATCTTGTTTATAGTAGAAATGAAAGGGGTGAGAGAAAAGGTCTGTTTTTGCAGTTTTTGTAAAAAAAACCTTTTTTTAGCCAACATTGCTCCATTTGAAACATATAGTTTAATAGTTTTCTTTACATGGTGATATCAACAGTTGTTGAATATCTGTTGAGGGTATCCTAGAATTTAACTACTATAGCTCTTCATGTTAAGGTTTGCCATCAAATGCTGTTATGGTTATTAATCAACGAGTACCTTTGAGAAGGTTCTTGTCCTGGAGCCAAGACAGAGACGTCAGATCGTCATCTTCCGCCCCGCCTTTTCCACTCTCACAGTAGTGAGGATATTGCCGGCCGCATCGCCCTCCTGTAACGACCGCACAACAGTCATGAGTCTGACAAGGGGTCAACCTACTACGGCAATAGAATAGACTGTCAATGATTGAGAGATCAGGGTTCATGTCCGAGTTGGGTGTAATGAGGGTAATTTCTCCTATTTGGTTTACCACACAAATGCAGGTACATTTAATCTAAATTTAACCTCTGATCCTTAACAGATTAGTGTGATTAGTACACATGCATATAATCTGAACAAGTACTGAAGGTTGGTGACAATACGCTAACTCATTATCAACCTCTGTAGCCTCAGTATAAAGGTGGCAGCCCTGCTACCAGGTGGTTGGTAAAACAACAAACACTCGAGTGAATAAAGTTAAATGCTGGATTTTAAAACACAGGTAACAATAAACTATGAATAGAAGAATGGAGGAAATTGTGGACAAGATGGAAGAGGGAATATAGAATGTCCCGTGATTGAGTGAGACCAAGTGGAGAGGGGGCGGCATGAGGGAATTAAGTAAAGGATGAGAAACAATGAAGAGAGGAGAAATGAAGTATGCTTTGTAGTGAAAGAAGGATTGCAGGCGGTGGTGGAAGGGATGAATGACCAAATAATGATTGATAGAGGAATAAAGGTGGAGTATGTCCAGCAGAAGAAAATGATGGGTTCAAGGAAGAATTAGAAAGGCATATGAGAAATGAGTGGCAGATACTAATGGGGAATCTTAACAAAAAGTAGGAAACGAGAGGGTAGGGGGGTTTAGAGAAGTGTAAGGAGACGGATGTAGACCAAGAAATTAATTATGTGCACAGAATATAATGAAAATGGCAAACAGTATAAGAAGGAAAGATAAAGCCATAAAATTACTATATAATGCTAAGTTGGGGATTAAAGGTCAGTGATAAGACAACTTTATCATAGATGAAGAAATGAAAACACAGACTGTAAACACCAGAGTAATACCAAGTGTGTCCTTAGATAGTGATCACAGGTTACTGGTGGAAGAAATAGTGGGATGAGAATCTAGGAGAAAAGTAACAGAACAAGAAAGAAGAATAAGGGTGTATATAGTAGTATACTGACCTTGAGTTGCATGAGCGCACTGGACAGTGAGAAAACTGGTATCACTGGTATACTGACGGCGCCCCCCTGACCTAGGGTGACACCTGGCTCATCTTCTGGTCCCGGCCTCTCAGGGGCCATCATTTACCTGCAAGTGCAAACACGTCCTTAGTATGTGCAGTCCTTGGCGTTTTACAAAAGACAAAATATATAATGTATGGGCACTTAGTTCTTAATGATGTGCTTTTAAAGAAGATCTTGATTTTCAAGGTAGATTTTTATAAAACAAATAGCATGAAAAATATTTTAGAATATACTTTGCATGTGAGGAATCAAATATATTTTATAAAATAAGGTTAAAATACTTTTCACAGCTAAACAAAAACCAGAAAACACTGATAACACAGACAGGTAGATGCATGGGAAATTAATTGGTTAAGCATCTTAATTATGTGTCTTTTAATTGAAATTACACTGTAAATCTCTATTTGTTTGGCCAATTTACAAATAAAAGCTTGCCTAGAATGAATGTTTCTTAGTTTATTACAACCATATATTAATATGTCATCCATGTGTAACACAGGCTCCTCTTAAATCAGAGTAGGCCTAGCTACTCAAACTCTAGAATGAATTCCAGCATAGTTTTTGATTGTCAGATTTTCAACAAATGATTCTGAAAGAAAATGTTGCTGTAAAAGGTGTGTTGAACAGGCCACCAAATTTTAGTCCTTGAGCAGGTATTTTTAATAAGATATATTTCCAATCAATGACAAAATTAGTATAATAATGGAGTTCTATACAATTCATATCACCTATAACTTCAATTATGTCTTAAAAACTTTAAATTACTTCAAGATTGGATTTTAATAAAAAAATCATCTCCTATTGAGAAACTTCACCAAAAATAAGACCCCACTTCCCCTAAAAAAATAATTCAGCGTACAACCATTCTCACACTTTTTTTAAGATCTTGATCAAAAAGTCAGTAAACAGCTATATCCAATGGCGGTGAAAAATTATTTTGTTGTAAGGGGGAGATTAGAAAGTTTGAAATTAAAATTGTCCACCAAGTTAAAGGGATGTTTGGAGACTCAGCCCCCAGAAAATGTTTGAAACGTGAATGACCCTAGAAGATACTTTGAAAGGTCTTCATCTTGAAACATTTTGAAAACTAGACTTCTCTCCAAGACGTTTGGAGTGGTCTTCCTCCAATTTTTTTTAATGAAATTTGTATGCCCCTAAAAGCTATTATAGTGATCCTCACCTTTAAATTCCCAACATACAACATTAAAGCACTTTTCCTGATTTTTTTTATAATGAACAAAATTCAAGTATAATTGCCGAATTTCCTAGTTTTTCCTATCAGTCGCCGCCATGTAATTATAATAAATCATAATGATTCAGAAATTATTTTCTAGAGTCAAAAAGGTTAGATCTCTTGTCCCCCAGGTTTCTCACCAAACTGCTCAATTGAACATACTCGTACATGCAGCAGTTTAGCTTAAATTTTGCAAGTGTCTTAGACCTTTATATAAAAACAAATGGAGTTGAGGTACAAGCAAGGATCGACTGACAGATTCCAAGTGGCCTGGGACTACAAATATGACGGCCCTTAGCATACATTAATATCTGCAACTGAAGCTATGTATCAGTGTAAACTGAAGTGTAGAAGTTAAGTATTTATATCTTTATTACTGTATCAAGTAGTTTAATTCAATCCCGAGACCATTTCAGCTACATTTCCGATATGATCAGTTTCTACCTTCTACTTACACCAGCGAAAAGGTTTCTAAATGCTTAGGCAATAGCTGGGTTTCTTTATTGATAAGTTTAACTCTCTAATTGTGTAAATTACCAAACACATGATCTTAAGTTTGTTTATAAACAACGCCAAGAAACCACAAACAAGATGGTTTTAAATTCAAAGCCATAATTTATGTTCACGACTTATGTAGGCCCTATTCTGGGTACCTAAGACTTACTGGAACTTTTGACTAAATTTAGAATTGAATGAATACATTTATTTTAGTTTAAATAGTTATGGCAGTCCATATCAAACCGGTCCATTGGGACATCTCTTGGTGTCCCGGTCCACACCTGGGTACAAGTGTAAGGGAAGATCGCATCTAGTAACTTAAATGAATGTACCTTCACTTTTCATTTATTAATATACTGTTTGCAGTGTGTTGTCCTTAGCGACCACAAGCAAGGTCGACGCAGTGATTTACACACCAAGGTCAAGAATGAACATGGCTCTCAAGTGCAATGGAACTGGTTTGGGCTAATGTACGCTTCATATTTATGTCAGAAATATGTTTACTTTGTTAGTAGATACCTACATAACATTACCGAAATTTGTTAATATTAACAATCTACACAAAACTTAGTGGACCATGTATCAATAATAAAATTAGGTAGATATTTTTTTCATTAATTTAATAACTAGATTGTGAACAAAGTCTTCCATCTGTGTGACATCATAATCTTCACTGATAAGTGACTCCTATTATCTTGGTCCTATTCCATTCTTACTAGGCATCAAAACTTAACCAAACCTTATATTTGTTGATGTGGAAGGTTAGGTTTGTTGGGTTGGGGTAGTGTAACGTGTTAACCATTTTGCATTAAAATGCCTTCATCTTGACCCCATCTTCAAGGCCTTATTCATACATACATAACCACGCCATTCCCTTACGGGGTAGGTAAGAAACTGTGCATATAGCTCAAACAACTCTGTACTTATCCACCCTCACTAACTTCCTCCACACTTCCCTATCCTTGCATACTCCCTTCTCTTCAACATCCACATGCCGAGTCATACCTGCTCTTTAATTTATAAAACTCCTAATATTCATCTTTTTCCCACATTTGTCTACAATATTTAAGGACGTCATATATAACCTATCGATTCCTATTATTAATTTAAATATATTTCATTGTTTTTTATAGAATTATTGATGTTTGTCAGTTTGCTTAGTGTAAATTCAGTAGAATATGTTCAACAAGTTGTTAAAACAATTTAGGATAAAAGTTTTATTATAAGAAAGCTACTATCCAAATTAATTTTCAAAACTTATGTGCATGGGCAAATTTCAGAGGTCGGTGTGATCCAGTTAATATTAAGTTGGAAAATGATAATGTAATGAGATGAGTATATAATTAACGTATAATACTAGAAAATCATCAAACAATTAATCTTTAAAGTGGTAAATCACAATTCATTGTGAATAGTTTTATGTTGCAAAGAAAACAATGTGTACTAGCACAATAATTGTCAACGTTGTGACTTTCCTATCCTTTCGTCAGACAAAATACTTACCTGTATTTTTTCTTGATAACTGCTTTCATACTCCCTTATATTAGAATCTTAAAAACCATTTTATTAATGGGCAAACACCAACAAAGATGTCCGACTGACCTATTTACATTATTGTATTATCACAGATGTTTTACAACTATATAAAACACAAAGCTAGGCGGTTATAAATACTCATACTATATCACTAGATTTAAACGTAGATTTCAAGTTTTGATTTGATCATCAAATAGTTACATATAAATGAGTAAACACATATTTTCTTAGGCTTGAGAAGTAGAAATTAAAACATTCTTAACAATTTAACAATAATGACAAATTATTACCAGCTGGTTATCATCCAAAATTAGCAGCATGTAGCTATTTAAAAAGTAATCTCTAGTTTGTAACAAATTCGAATAAGTATTTTTTGTTTACCAAAATACTATAGATATAATATCTTATTCCACTAGCGTTGCACAGAGAAATGTTTTCGCAAACAAAGCGTCCATTTTTTTCCAGGTAACGGATGAGCGGGCCAGCTGGTTTAAAACCAGTCCCAGAACAGAGTAAATGAACAACCCACCAACGCCACAATACCCCTGGAGCGACAGAAACAAACCTAGCGAGCGCTTGCACCGCAACACTGTGTTGCTGATCTTCTTCAAGATAGCGATCTGTGGTAGGCTGTCCAATCCCCAACTTAACTGTGTGCCCGCCGCTCACTGAAATCTTTCACGTGTCGCATTTAGGATGGTTGCTAGGCAACCACAGTGCGGCTTTTCTCGTGCTTGGCGCGACAACGGCACAAGTCACAGTTCCCATGTTTAGAATAATTACAGTGCATTTGAATCTGGCTGGTAAAGTAGGATTCTGGTGGGAAGAAATTTTATAAAAATACAAACATTTTTCGAGATTATTATTATTTTATAGGTAAAGATAATATTTATCAAACGTGACAGTTTCGATCACATGATTGACGTATAAATATATAAAAATTGACTAAGCAACTTTTATAGCTGAAAAAAGTCTTACCTGAATTTAACTATAACGTGCTATGTACACTGCATTTACACTGAGATTAGCAAGCTTACCTTGACAGGTTACACTATGGTTTAGGGACTATTGTTAAATCTGTCAAGGTAAGACTGCTAAACCATATATTTTTGTATTAGGCCCACTTTCGACCCCCATCATTGGTTGAAAGTAACTGAAATTTAGCCTTCTATAAGACTAATTTTAAAATTAACCAAAAACTTTACGTAAGACTTTCGTTTGGATCACTGTATAGTGTGTCTTTAAATCATTTTAAAAGGCTTTTTGATAAAATAAGACAGTAACTTTCCGGGCAAAAGGAGAGTAAGTCAAACCACGCGGACTATTAGAATCTTAATCTAAGGGATAAGGATGATGGGTTGCACAATGAATGCGTAGGCGCAGTCTCCCCCCCCCCTTCCCTTCCGTCTTGGAAGTCTTCCACCGCGGAGCACGCATCATCACCGCCTGACCTTGCCCGAAACAGGCGCACGGGGGTCTTGGACCCGAAATTGGGCGACGACGGTTCACCACAACTCCTCGACATAGCCAGAGGTGGACTGGGAGATATCCTCGTAGACAGGAGTGGACTGGGAGATATCCTTGTAGACAGGGTGGACTGGGAGATATCCTTGTAGACAGGGTGGACCGGGAGATATCCTTGTAGACAGGGTGGACCGGGAGATATCCTTGTAGACAGGGTGGACTGGGAGATATCCTTGTAGACAGGGTGGATTGGGAGATAACCTTGTAGACAGGGTGGACCGGGAGATATTCTTGAAGACAGGGGTGGACTGGGAGATATCCTTGTAGACAGGGTGGACTGGGAGATATTCTCGAAGACAGGGGTGGACTGGGAGATATCCTTGTAGACAGGGGTGGACTGGAAGATATCCTTGTAGACAGGGTGGATTGGGAGATAACCTTGTAGACAGGGTGGACCGGGAGATATTCTTGAAGACAGGGGTGAACTGGGAGATATCCTTGTAGACAGGGGTGGACTGGGAGATATCCTTGTAGACAGGGTGGACTGGGAGATATCCTCTTAGACAGGAGTGGACTGGGAGATATCTCTGTAGACAGGGGTGGACTGGGAGATATCCTCATAGACAGGGGTGGATTGGAAGATATCTCTGTAGACAGGGGTGGACTGGGAGATATCCTTGTAGACAGGGTGGACTGGGAGATATCCTTGTAGACAGGGTGGACCGGGAGATATCCTTGTAGACAGGGTGGACCGGGAGATATCCTTGTAGACAGGGTGGACTGGGAGATATCCTTGTAGACAGGGTGGATTGGGAGATAACCTTGTAGACAGGGTGGACCGGGAGATATCCTTGTAGACAGGGTGGACCGGGAGATATCCTTGTAGACAGGGTGGACCGGGAGATATCCTTGTAGACAGGGTGGACTGGGAGATATTCTCGAAGACAGGGGTGGGACTGGGAGATATCCTTGTAGACAGGGTGGATTGGGAGATATTATTATTAGCACTGCGTCTTACTACCCATTCGGGTTATACGCACTTACGCTAATGTGTAATGGTAGGGTGATTGTGAGATGAAATGGAGGACCTACAGTTTAACGTGGAATCCGAACCACGGTGGAGGCCTGGCATTCCCCACATTCACAAGATGTCTTGTCAGAGGTGAAGGAAGGGTTTGGTAATCAGATTGGGAGATATCCTCGTAGACAGAGGTGGACTGGGAGATATCTTTGTAGACAGGGGTGGACTGGGAGATATCCTCGTAGACAGGGTGGATTGGGAGATATCTATGTAGATAGAGGTGGACTGGGAGATATCCTCGTAGACAGGGGTGGACTGGAAGATATCTATGTAGATAGAGGTGGACTGGGAGATATCCTCGTAGACAGGGGTGGACTGGGAGATATCCTCTTAGACAGGGGTGGACTGGAAGATATCTATGTAGATAGAGGTGGACTGGGAGATATCCTCGTAGACAGGGGTGGACTGGGAGATATCCTCGTAGACAGGGGTGGACTGGGAGATATCCTCTTAGACAGGGGTGGACTGGAAGATATCTATGTAGATAGAGGTGGACTGGGAGATATCCTCGTAGACAGGGGTGGACTGGAGATATCCTCGTAGACAGGGTGGACTGGAAGATATCTCTGTAGACAGGGGTGGACTGGGAGATATCCTCTTAGACAGGGGTGGACTGGGAGATTACCTTGTAGACAGAGGTGGACTGGGAGATATCCTTGTAGACAGGGTGGACTGGGAGATAACCTTGTAAACAGGGGTGGATGAAAAACCACCTTCGGTACAAAAGCGACCGGGATTCGGACCCCGACATCACCAGTCCAGTCTATCGCGGAGGGTGACGCGACCACACCTAATGGTTCCCACTTGTTCCAAACGGTAGCAGGTCCCTCGGAGACGGTACAACGACCCGCCAGGTGTGTGGGGTAACGGTAGGGAGGTCACTTAGGTGAGGAACGCGGGTTGGTTGACCGACAGCGCTGCAATTACTTTCATT
Source organism: Timema cristinae (assembly GCA_039000515.1). Taxonomy (NCBI): domain Eukaryota; kingdom Metazoa; phylum Arthropoda; class Insecta; order Phasmatodea; family Timematidae; genus Timema; species Timema cristinae. The sequence goes on from JBCFYV010000935.1 coordinate 64,345,823, forward strand.
ATTTGCGAGGAACTCTTCTTCAACGGAAGTGTCGTACCTTCGTTCTGTTATATCCGTGGCGTTGCTCGGCTATACGCATGTTGGAGTAACAGTAGGAATGAGGAAATGTATCGGCATTTTCTTGGAGGTAGAGTGGGGGTAACCTAGTCCCGATATCCCCGTGATCTGAAGTCCAGTACAAACAACACGAGTGTGTCGCCCTCATTAGATCAATTAGGGTACAAGTTTCCTTGCCGGGCCCATTATGGGTTTTTTTTTAGCACCGCGTCTTACAATCCGTTACGGCAAGAAATTAGACCAAATTAGAAACATAATTATTTCCAATATGTTAACATGTTTTGTGAAAACAGAATCAATACATTCCCGTCCGATATCTTAGCTCAGTCTAGTGAGTCTGTCTACTAAACTAAGGGTCCCGGGTTCGATTCCTGACAAGGCCAAAAAAAGTATCATATTTCATAGGTAGAATGTGGGTTTACTTTTTCACGGTGATAACGGCTTGAGTGATGTGTGTTCTGTACATCATGTGCTGATATAATCAATCGGTTTAGAAAGTACACGTTAAAAAACCTCTAATATTCATTTTTCTAAAGCACCATCCTAAATAACTTAAAGTGTTGGTGTTATTATTTTATTTCTGTAAATCTATAAACGCAGATTTCAAAATTGTTGAATATATATATTTAGCACCACGTCTTACTACCCGTTCGGGTTATACGCTTTAAGTACTAATTACGTTAATGGATTAGGAATTAGGAAGATTGAATTAAAGGAAGTGAACCCGCATTTGCGTGGAGGGAGAGTGGAAAACCATTTAAGAACCCCCCCCCCCCCAGTTCACCCGACCGAGATTCAAACCTCGATCTCCCCGTCCTCAGCAGTCGAGCTCAACACGACTAGCGCGTTAGCCAACTACGCCACCGAGGCGGGTATAAAAAAAAATTGTTGAAGAGGCAACAGTTGAACCAAATGGAACAGTGCTCCGCACAGACTCGCTCCTTTATCTGAATTATACTTAAAGCTCGTAAGTTATGTGAAACAAGATAATATACACTACTACAGAAACATATTGAGGAAAAAGTAGTGGATGTGTTCAGCAAAGACCCAGACATCAATTTTTAAAATATATTTATCATCCTATCTCTCAGAAACTAATGATTTAGTAAAAATATATTTGAAATAAAGGGTTTATTTTTTATTTTTGACAGTACTACATTTTGCCATGCTAAGTTATTTCGTATCTCAAAGCGGAGATAAGATAACAATTGAGGATCTATCCGTCAATTTAAAGAACTCTCCAGATCATTTTGCCAAGAAAATTAGATGTACCATTTTGCTTGTAAAGTTATAAGTCCTAACAATAAATTTTAGTCAAAATCGTTAAAAGAAATTTTAAGTAAAACAATTTTTTGTTCTCTTTTTGATCTTAATTTTGGTACTGGATACCTAATTTCAAAAACTCCTCGGATGAACCTTATGAGAACCAAGATATGAAATCGCTGATGTGTCCCCACCCATTGTTAAAACAACTGACCGCGTGTTTTCGCTCATATTGCCAGTGGCCGCCGCGGCCGGGTGCGCGTCGAGTCCGTCATAAAACGCCATTCATACTTAGACCGATTCTACACTAGAGGTTAGAACGCGGCGGTTTTGCCGCTAGCTTATGCCCCTAAATTCTTGAATCTACATCTGACCGTCAAAACGCGACTGTTAAACAGCTACCATAACGCTACTGATTCTACACTAGCGGTTTAAAAATGGACATTATACAGGCCGGCTGTTTTGTGGGACTTATTTTGTTAGAGGAAATTCGTCAACGATACGTTGGTGGACTCACCCTACATTATCTAACCGTCTCTCAACAGGACAGTTTCATATTATGTTTATGAATCCCAGAGAGAATTATTTTTGTATTATAGAATGTTTGTGGTTTTATTTGGTGAATTACTTGGTTTAGTGAATGAAAATATTGCAAAACGTGATACCATCTTGAGGAAAAGTATTTTTTATTCCTGCTGAAAGACTTGTTGTGACATTGAGGCACAACTGCCTGTTAACGCCGGCTGTAGTTTGATTCGCGTTTCTACCGCTATGTGGTTTTAACGCCTCCAGAGGTAACGGTCTAGACGACAACTTATTTTCTCTAACTTGATAACAAGGGTTTCGTTCAAAGGAGTAGTTGTTAGCGTTTTAACCGCTAGTGCAGAATAGACCATAAGATTAATTTCTCTTAAGGGCGTTAACACCAGAAACATCATCAAACGAGCTTCGGTGCCCGCATAGTCTCACGCGCTACTCTCGCAATGGACTAGACTGCCGATGACAGGGAGATCGGTGTTCGATACCAGTCGGTTGCACTTAGGGAGGTTTTTCCTGAATAATTTTCCACTCTTACGGGTGCAATTCCTTTAAATTCAACCTTTCTCGCCCATAGCACATTAGAGAAATTAGTACATAGGTGTATAACCCGAACGGGTAGTAATACTTGATACCAAAATGAAAGTAGTAAAGAAACAAATGAATCGGAGCCTTTGTAGACTCGTTATGTTCATAAATCATGTTTCAATTTTTTATTATCAATATGTTAGTTAAAACAATTTTAAGGTTAGCCCAACATTTCTCCCCCCACCCTCTATTCTCTGTCTTTCTTAACTACCCCTCCCCCAGCCCCGTGCCCCCTTATGATAACCCACTCGTCTCTTAACACACAATATTTGAATAATAATAATATTTAGCACCGCGTCTTACTAACCGTTCGGGTTATACGCTTTAATTACTAATTACACTAATGGATTAGGAATTGGGAAGGTTAAATTAGAGGAAGTGAACCTACATTTGCGTGGAGGGAGAGTGGAAAACCATTTAGGGAAAACCACTCCCAGTTCACCCGACCGAGATTCGAACCTCGATCTCCCCGTCCTCAGCAGTCGAGCTCAACACGACAAGCGCGTTAGACAACTACGCCACCGAGGCGGGTCACAATATTTTGAAGTACAATAGGCTCTAGGTGTAACCTCTACAATTTAACCACTTCACCGCAAGCCACCACTGCGAAAAATTTTCTTACTCAAAATTTCCCAGAAAATGTTAATCTCTATTTTCCAACACAAGACATGGGTTTACTCAGCCGTTTCCTTTTTAAAATAAGTCAAGATAGAAGAATAGTTTTTTGTAATTTTAAGAAAATACAAACACATTTACTAGCGCTCAACATTGATAGTAAATTACTATACTATTGTTGTTGGTAAGCCTATCTATTATAAGTGACAGCCACTCAACATATTATGAATATATTAAAGACGTTTTAGTAGCTTTTGTGTCAGATAGGGTCTTTCCTACGAGTACTCTACTATACGTCTATTACAGTGAGGTCTTATGACGAGGAAATGTTTGTTATTGTTGTCCCAATGAGTCAAGAGAGAGTACTGAATGGGGTGCTTTCGAACACTCGACAGCTTCAACCCTAGTTCTACCCTGCAATTAGAGTTCAAATTAAAGATTGACGTAGGTCTATTGCTCTATAGTCTTCGGAAAGATGATGATGATGATGATGATGAAATATTGCTATTGTTATCCCAAGAATTCGGGGAGAATGATAACATTTTTTTGTATCAAGAATGAAACCACAAGGAACATACATTTTAATAAAAGTACATTTACTTTCTAATGAAGAAAAATTTCGAGAATATTTAGTTTCACGTAATTTGTTTGATAAAATTATATCATAGGTTCATAATGATAATTTAAGCGCGAAATTTTGTTATGTTGAATCCAATTTTTGTGAAGGAAAAAAAAACTTGACTTGGCTCAATGACAATTAAAATTTAATATAAGTTATTATTATGTTTCTTAAAAAAAAATTAAACGACGGTTGAACCATACATTTATTAAACCGCAATCTCTTTACAAATAAACACCACAATCTCAACCCAAAAATTCTTTAATTATAATTATTGTCTTTTAATTCTTATCGCTAAACTGATTAAGAATTGGTCGACCTCTCACTAGCTATTAGCTTTACGTCTAGCTCAGCGAAATTATTTGTCTCCCTGACACGACACAGTACTGTGAGAGTGAATGGAGACAGGACACAGTCCTGTGAGAGTGAATTGAGACAGGACACAGTCCTGTGAGAGTGAATGGAGACAGGACAAGTCCTGTGAGAGTGAATGGCCACACGACACAGCCGGCACAGTCCTGTGAGTGAATGGCGACAGGACACAGTCCTGCGAGAGGGAATTGAGACAGGACACAGTCCTGTGAGAGTGAATGGAGACAGGACACAGTCCTGTGAGAGTGAATTGCGACAGGACACAGTCCTGTGAGAGTGAATTGAGACAGGACACAGTCCTGTGAGAGTGAATGGCCACACGACACAGCCGGCACAGTCCTGTGAGTGAATGGCGACAGGACACAGTCCTGCGAGAGGGAATTGCGACACGACACAGTACTGTGAGAGTGAATGGAGACAGGACACAGTCCTGTGAGAGTGAATGGAGACACGACACAGTACTGTGAGAGTGAATGGCGACACGGCACAGCCGGCGGAGGGTTCTCAACCAACCCGGACACAAAATGTCCTGGAAATAAGGTGGTTTCTTGCTGCGCCGCTTTACGCTAATATACAATATTACTAGCCATTTATATTTACATAGCCTGGTTAAAATAAACGCGACATAATTGTAGGTAATGTATTTACAAACGTTGTTTTTTAGTCAATTAATTTTATTCCAAACACACATAATATTAGTTGTTATTCTACATTGCTAAAACTCCCGGGTTCAATTTCTGGCTCGGCCGAATTTTTTTATCACTGATGAAATGCAGGTTACCCTTTCACAGCTTGGTGAAATAACCGCCAGGAGGTGCTGGAAGTTGTGTATGTTCTAGTTTATAAGTCGTGTGCTGATATGATTAATCAATCAGTTCAGAAAGTGCACGTTAAATAGGCCTTGAATAAATTAACAATTTAATTTACTTATTAAGTATAAGGTATAGCTTATTAGAGAAATTGGGATTGTCCTTTATTCAACAAATCCAAATATTTAAAACACACCTGGCGGTCTAGGAGTAAGGTGTTGGACTTCTCTGCTGGAGTCCGGGGTTCAATCCTCAGTCCCGGCACAGATTTATCTGATTGCCAAACCCTTCCTTCACCTCTGACAAGTCATGTGGGGAATGCCAGGCCTCCACCGTGGTTCGGATCCCACGTTAAACTGTAGGTCCTCCATTTCATCTCACAATAAACCTACCATTACACATTAGCGTAAGTGCGTATAACCCGAACGGGTAGTAAGACGCGGTGCTAATAATGATAATAATAATAATAATAATAATAATAATTTAAAACAAACACATGTAATGCATAAGATTACATAGTAGAACAAGTTTTTATCTTAGTAAATAACGGAGATAAGAATCATATGTAAACAGTTTTATGTCAACCTGTGCCTTAGGTTATCATATTCCTACAAATATATCGAAAATATTTGTCAACCCTAGTGGTGAGACTCAAAACATGAGTTGTTTTGTTTTTCAGGCGCAAAGCACAAGCGGGGGGAAGTTATTAGCACCTAGGACCTGCATCGCGGGAAGAATCATCCCTGAGAAGTATTCGAACCAAAGTCTCGACGATATCTCGGCGTGTTATTGAGCCCAGGGTCGCGGGCGTGTGGGCGAGAGAAGGAGGTTGTGTGTGGCCAGGTTGTCATGGCAACCACCGTCAATAACCTGCCACCTCCACCACTACCACGTCATCACAGCACTAGTTCACTACTAATCTACATCCTCTCGTGGTGGTTATAAATATAGCCTACTGCTTGCTCGCATATCTAACGACTGGAATCCGAACCACACTGTACGGGTGCTCAAATAAACTCACACATAGCTAGAGGTTGAAATTGTTTCGCAGTGGCGGCTTGCGGCCTAATGAATAGGTGAAGGAACTAGGATGGGGTACGCGGTGCTTGAAGAGCCTATTATATGGTGTATATTCAACTTGACCAATTAAATTCCCTGATTTCCCCTGAACATTTCCTGACATTCCCGACTCAAAAATATGATACACCCTTCTATCCCTCCCCCCGAGATTTTTGTCAATATTTTTTTATGAATAATAATAAGTTTTAAAATGTAAATAAACAGTTTTTATTTGTATTAACAGTCTAGAGGGACTAGAGAAATTATAAAATATATTAGCCTATACAGCTACAGAAAAAAAGTTTGAATCACAATGTAATTTAATGATTATTTTATTTCATATTTTAATTAAAACTACATTTTCCAGGATATTTCTTTTTTGTAATTTACCAAATTCGCGGTTGATTCCAATTTTCCCTGAATTTCCCGGATGGTAGACACCCACCCTGGTATATAATGTGCGGAGGAGGGAAACAAAATATTTTATCACCAACATTTGCGGTTAGAGGGTGTCATGTGGTCAGCAAAACGAGCTCATCAGGCGTTAATCACAGTTTTAAAGAGCGAAGCTGCTACTTTATTATTCACGTAGTTATTCATTTGTTATCACGAGGCCGTTCCAAACCCATTGCTTAAAAGAAAAATCTGTAAGTGCCGGGGATCGATCTCTGGACTTCTGGATCTGTAGCCCAGGAACTATACCACAGTGGCGGTCACTAAACCGAATCCAAACAAAATTAATAATGTCAATTAAAGCTGAACATTTTCCGGTAAAATGTTCAGATCAATGAATCCCAGAGGAAGGGAATGTATTAGTTTAAACGCTGATTATAATATTGAGGTATTAACATATCTGGGGTCTACAGCAGACCCAACGTTAGTGACACAGTCAACCACCCTAACGCTGTAATCGATACGCGAGTAGAAAACCGGGAATCCCAGTTATTGCTTTATTGAAACTCATTTGGGTGTTAACGTCTTCGGGAGAAATTAAACCTGGACTATGCATTCGTTACATTTAAATAGCTACATTTTTTCCAGATAAAAAATTGAAAAATTTTCAAAATAAATAAATAAGAGAATTTTCTGTTGAAAATAAGAGAGAATTTTTCTGTTGAAAATGAGAGATAATTTTCTGTCTCGCATCTGGAGCTTTAAAGAGCACTTTGTCAACTCTGCTGCTGTCAAAGGACCTAAGGTTCAAATCTCTGCCGAGGATCGAAAATCTGTGGAATGACGTATTTTATGCTTTTCATTATATTTAACAAAAGTTTTATTTCTATTATTTTAGAATCACGTTTTACTACACGTTCAATTTATACTCTAATGTAGTCTAGAGAATTACGCTAAAGAGTTAGGGATTAGAAAGGTTATATTTAGAGGAATTATACCTGCATTTGCGTAAAGGGAGTGTGGAAAGCCACTTTAAAAAACACTTCAGTACACCCGACCGAGATTAGAACCTCTATCTCTTTGTCATCGGCAGTTTAGTCCGCTGCGAGAGTAACGTGCTAAGACCATGCAGCCACCGATGCGGGTCGTGGAATAGGTTGTTTGCAAACGTGTCGAAAGTATCCAACATTTTGAAACATTACTATACGTCTGACAAGAACAAGTTTAATGTTACCTACAAGTAAAAGTTAAATGTAGTCATTCGTAATAATTTAAAACATAACTGTGTTCTAATTTAGAGTATGCATATGAAATGCTGGCATTGCTGACCAAAAATAAACAAGAGACGCATGAAATGATGGACCGACTGGTAGAGACAGGGAGAAGATATGTCATGGCAATCAACATTGAGAAGTCAAAAGTGATGGTGATTTTCAAAAACTGAAGAGCCGCTGAAAATCAATATTGGAACTCAGGAGATGGAAAACAAGGAGCAGTTCAAGTACCTGAGAAGTCTGCTGAGAAAGGATGTCTACTGCACCAAAGACATTAGGTCAAGGATCGCCATGGCCAAGGAGGCTTTCAAGAAGAGGTTACTGCTGACCAGCAAGTTGAGTTTGGAACTGAGGAAGAAACTGATGAAATGAAACATTTGGAGCATCACGCTGTATGGAGCAGAAACTGGGACTCTGAGGAAGATGGAAAAGAGATATTTGGAGAGCTTTGAAATGTGGAGCTGGAGAAGACTTGAGAATATCAGGTGGACAAATGAACGAGTCCTAAGAAGAGTGGGTGAGAAGAGAACTATTTTGGATGCGATCCTTCAGTGCGAAGAAAACTGGATCGGACACATCCTTAGGAGGAACTGTCTTCTGTATGACGTCATAGAAGGAAAGGTTGAGGGAAAGAGGAGCTTAGGAAGGAGGAGGTCTAAGTTCACTGATTAAAGGAATAGACCTGTCGTGAGACAGAATTAATTATTAATTGAGTTAATTGTTAGAAGACTTCTTTCTGGAGTAGTGATGGAAAACCACAGTTTACCCCTTTCCAAACGCAGCAGGTAAGAAGTTTGTCCTATATTGTGAAAGGCAGTTCTATAACTATAAAGTCAAGATGGCCGAGTGAATATAATTCAAATATCTACATCCCAGAAATTACAAAACCTCTCAAAATAATAATTGTTTAAAACAACAGACTTTTTCGTTTCCAATTAAAATCACAACCTTTCTTGTTCCCCCCCCCCCCTCTGTACAGCTAGAGAAACACGGGAAAACCATTAAAATACAACAACTTTTTTTATCTGAACGTTCCCAATGATGAGATGACATTTCAAACTGGGGGGGGGAGGGGCGACGAAAGGCGGGGAAGTTTGGGAATCAATTTATAAGGTCTCCTCTTGTGGTACGGCACAACCGGTTTATTCAAATCAGTTTTTATGGAAAACACTACAATTAATCGTTCATATCTTCCCCTGGATAACACCTACAGCCCAATTTTTCTAGGAATATCTTTACCTGACAGCTAGGGAGATGATATAACTACTTCCATGTGTGCATATGTCAAATCATGTGAGAGATATATATATATATATATAGTAATTATATTATAAACGCCTTCAAAACAACACAGTGAAATGTTATCAATTTTGGCCGCATAAAAGTATGTTTGTATTTTCTGAAAGGCCCTTTATAAGAAAAGTGGGTTGTAGCTTAGGTAGGTAATACAGTGTGAGCTAAACATCAGAGCGTGGTGTGGTTATTCTGTTTTTTTAAATAGTTAAATTAATACCAGTTAAACTATTTTATCAAATACAATAAAAATATAAAATAATTATTTTAAAATTAAAAAGACAATCTATTAAACTGATCTAGATGTCTTAGTTGTCGAAGGAAGAGTTTTAAAAAAAAAATCCCAATTCTACAAGTTTTCTGGTTCTCTCGTCTTTTATCTTATTTCTCAGATAGACGGTTGTAAGATGGGCTCTTAATAGAGTCAGGTATGGATTAATATAAACTATTCACAAGTGAAAAAAACAAGATGAATTTAACGTAACAATGACATCATTAAAGACGCCGCCTATCACAAAGCTGAGACGCATTACAAGATGTCGACATGTAGACATTATGGCTTAGGCCAGACGAGCTGTAAAATACTGCCAAAATCCGCAGTGAAATAAAGACGGAAAATGCACCCAAAAGATTCGAATGGAGCCGGCTACACAACGCTGTAAACCACTGCTTAGTTAGAAGTTCGTGTCCCAGACGAAGAGGCCTGGCCCACAGACAAATAATATACCCAGACTCTCAACTTCCAGGTTAAAATGGTTGTCAGCTTGAGTCGTTCACCACTAGGATCGCTGTGGTTAGTCCTATCATCACCAGCAGTGACACTAGCGCAGCCCAGTGTTGAAGGACTCAAGTTGACAAAAAGAGCGCAGCGAAACCCCCGTAAGGTTGAGTGTCTGTTTCTTACTTGTCTGAGGCCCAGGGCCCATAATTCTGGCGACAGTTTACAGCGAAAGAGTGACCGCACATTAGTATTGTGTAGCGGCGTTATATTCCTGCCTGGTGTGTTCTCTTTATTTGGTTTACCATTTTGTTCAAAAAATTTATATCCATTCAGTAGATGGCAAGCACATATTATTGAGGTACAGAAATATCCATGTGTGTATAAAGTGTGGAAAGCACAAAAACTGCGATTTGAAGCTGCAATGTTGGTACAGAGTAACGGAAGCTATTAGCAGGAGATTTTTGGGATGGATTCCTTTTTGAAAAAAAAATAATAATAATAATAATTTGGTAGTAGTCAAACGAATTAATTCACATTCGATAAAACTAAAAGAATTTTATAAGGTAGCTACAGTTTCAGTTTTTCATGACCACTTTCTCTTTTTAGACGGTGCTAACATCGGACAAGTAACACGCAAAACGCAATTTGACATAAGAATTCATCACCTTTATCATTTTCAGAGCTGTAGCCAAAAGGTACTTGTTGCTAGTGTAGCGTTAAGAAGCAGCACTACAGAGCGTTATTTTACTGCCGTTTAGGACAGTATTTTACAGCTCGTCAGGCCGTAACACATAGCTCTCCTATGTAACACCATGTAGACATTAGAGCTCCTCATATAACACCATGTAGACACTAGAGCTCCCCATGTAACACCATGTAGACATTAGAGCTCCCCATGTAACACCACGTAGACACTAGAGCTCCTCATATAACACCATGTAGACATTAGAGGTCCCCATGTAACACCATGTAGACACTAGAGCTCATATAACACCATGTAGACATTAGAGGTCCCCATGTAACACCATGTAGATATTAGAGCTCCCCATGTAACACCATGTAGACATTAGAGCTCCCCATGTAACACCATGTAGATATTAGAGCTCCCCATATAACACCATGTAGACATTAGAGCTCACATCATGTAACACCATGTATACATTAGAGCTCCCCCATATAACACCATGTAGACATTAGAGGTCCCCATGTAACACCATGTAGACATTAGAGCTCCCCCATGTAACACCGTGTAGACATTAGAGCTCACATCATGTAACACCATGTAGACATTAGAGCTCTCCCATGTAACACCATGTAGACATTAGAGCTCTCCCATGTAACACCATGTAGACATTAGAGCTCCCCATGTAACACCATGTAGACATTAGAGCTCTCCCATGTAACACCATGTAGACAGTAGAGCTCTCCCATGTAACACCATGTAGACATTAGAGGTCCCCATGTAACACCATGTAGACATTAGAGCTCTCCCATGTAACACCATGTAGACATTAGAGCTCCCCATGTAACACCATGTAGACATTAGAGCTCTCCCATGTAACACCATGTAGACAGTAGAGCTCTCTACGTGGTTTATAGATGAGCCCACTGCTATACATTACCTACGTATTCTCTTGTGTGCGTGTGTGTGTCATCAAACATAGTTCATTGTTATTAAACAAGTTAGACCTTCCAAGTCAATTGAGAAGGTGGCACAGGTGATGCAGGCCAATTTAAAATACAAATGGTACTAGTCTCCTTGATTACATAGCATGCACGTACAGTCCTAGACAAGAGTACACCTACAATGAGTCTGCGTGGAGGATATCCCTGCAACCTATGTAGCACCAACGGAATGTTTGTTAACTGTGCCCGATCAGCTGTTTCTAGGCTCTACATGTTTTGCAAAATGCGAGTTAAACAACGATTACGTAATATGCAGGCTATAATATGAAGTCCAACAGAGCCGTCACTTCAAGGTCGAAGCTTGTTAGCACCTATTCGAACAAATACAAACATACGCTTCCGATGTACGTAGATTGACTCTTAATCAAAAAAATAACTATGTTGAATTATTGTGTTGCATAAGATTTTATCGCCACTTAAGGTGGCGATGTAAAGGACGCAAGAAAAGTAAAATGTTTTTGCAGTGTTTATATAACAAAATATGTTTTTGTTTAAATAAATCGAATCCTACTTCAGTACAACCAAAGAGACTAATTTTCTTCTCGTAGTGACATCAAAAGTTGTTAAATTCCTGTCAAGAATGTCATAACAATTTTTTTTTTAAATTATCTTCATTTAAAAAGTTTGTCATCTAATGCCGCTATGCTCATGACAGATATTCAACAACTGTTGATATCACCGTGGGAAGAAAATTAGACTCTTATGTTTCTATTGGAACAATATTGAATTTATTTTGACTAAAAATCTGTTTTGATATTAAAACTGCATCCCCACATTTAGCAAGTCAATCTGACGTTATTTTGATTTAGGCAGATGAGCTTTCAAAACATGTTTCTAGGTCAATTTTCTCTCTTTTTTTTAATGGTTCATATAAAATGTAAATAGAAACTAATTTTTTTAAATTAGATGATAAATCACTTTGTTAAATTAATATTAATTCATGATAAAATTGACAGATGTTCTCAAAGTTTTAATAAAAGCTAAAATAATCCATTAAAATGGCAAATTTTGGGTTTTCCAGTTTCCCTCGTTGGTTGTGATTCGGAGGCATTTTGTGCTAACTACCAAAGAACCCAAACGGGTAGTAAGACGCGGAGCTAAAAAACAACAACTCCAACTTAACTACCAAATTTTAAAAAAACCAACTGAATGACAATTTTTAAAATAATTAAGTATATAGAGATTTAAATACAATTTTTGCCGACCTTACCCAACCTAATACATCAAAACTTAACACCACAGGCATGATTTAGCAAACATCGGACCGGCAATAGCTGGAATCGAAACAGGTTCTTACAGATCTAGTGTCTTCACGGAAACAAGCAGCAGAACAAAAAGTTATTTTTCCAAGAACGCGTGTCTTCGAGTGTACAATTGAGAAAGTATAAACTTGGGACGGACAGTGAATCTACAGTAGCTCCATGGCTTCTTTGGTGCTGACTGACAGCTCACAGTTGTCTTATGACGGTCAACATTTAGGTATAATACCTAAATGTTGACTGTCAGAAGTGACAGATGATAAACACATGTTTTTTTGCAGATCATATGGTTCGGCGTAGGGATACATAGTTTAGTCTGGTAACTTTTCAAAGCCGTCAGGTGACAGTCAGCACCAAAGAAGCCATGGGGCTACTGTAGATTGACTTACGCGTGCGTGCGTGCGTGTGTGTGTGTGTGTGTGTGTGTGTGTGTGTGTAGAGGTAGGCGAGCCACCCCCACCTTTGAACAATCTTTGTTATTTAAACCAAATCATGCACAAATAAAACATGTACACCTTACAAGACGTGGTTTGTCATGACGTGTTTTTTAGGGCAATGCAATCTTGTCGGGTTCCGTCCGCACTAGTCACTTCAGTTTGTGTAGTGTACATTGGTTGCCCGTGGCAACTTAAAATGTCCGCGTTGTCATAGAAACCACGCACACAATCATTGGAAAGGGAAAGGGGCTGGGGGTGGGAACCTCTTTGCAGATTATTTCCACCCCTTTTCTTCGTGCGCAAGCATGATGGCCTAGACAGAACCGCTATCTATAGTGAGATTATTGTGAAAAGAAACTACAACCTTTTTTTTGTGTGCGTGGGGTTCCCGTTGATAACGTTCTAATTTATAATTAGTACCATATTTTAATCCTTACTATTACCCATCTGGTCTCCTAATAGCTGCATTCCAACCCTTCCCTGCTCTTCTGAGGCTGAATTAAAAAGTAAATGGGGAGAGTGCATCTCTTTGTTCCAACTCCTCCCTGATATTCTGAGGCTGAATTAAAAAGTAAATGGGGAGAGTGCATCTCTTTGTTCCAACCCATTATGTATTTCGAAAGTACCTGATGATTGACATCCAACCAGTACCCCGCCACGCGTATCAGTCAAACATACCTCAATCAGAATGACAAGTTTTTTTGGATATCCAAAACTTAACTAAAATCTATGGACTGGATATAACTAGCTCATGATAGGGATAGATGGTCTACTTTCGAGATCTTTAAAGCCATAGTATTATGTTGTAAATATTTATAGTATTTTGACCAGAATATAAAAATTAGTGTTGTTTATTTTATAAAGTCAAAAAAGGTCTCCTCGTATCGGACTATTGTTTATTTATTCCGGCTTTAGGGTCATCCATTAACCACAAAACGTTAATGAGAAGGGGTAATAGGATGGCGGAGAGCTCTAATGTCTACACGGTGTTACATGGGGGAGCTCTAATATCTACATGGTGTTACATGGGGGAGCTCTAGTGTCTACATGGTGTTACATGGGGGAGCTCTAGTGTCTACACGGTGTTACATGGGGAGTTCTAGTGTCTACACGGTGTTACATGGGGGTAGCTCTAATATCTACATGGTGTTACATGGGGGAGCTCTAGTGTCTACACGGTGTTACATGGGGGAGCTCTAGTGTCTACATGGTGTTACATGGGTGAGCTCTAGTGTCTACATGGTGTTACATGGGGAGTTCTAGTGTCTACACGGTGTTACATGGGGGAGCTCTAGTGTCTACATGGTGTTACATAGGGGAGTTCTAGTGTCTACACGGTGTTACATGGGGGAGCTCTAATGTCTACATGGTGTTACATGGGAGAGCTCTAATGTCTACATGGTGTTACATGGGGTAGCTCTAATATCTACATGGTGTTACATGGGGGAGCTCTAGTGTCTACACGGTGTTACATGGGGGAGCTCTAGTGTCTACATGGTGTTACATGGGGAGCTCTAATGTCTACATGGTGTTACATGGGGTAGCTCTAATATCTACATGGTGTTACATGGGGTAGCTCTAGTGTCTACATGGTGTTACATGGGGAGCTCTAATGTCTACACGGTGTTACATGGGGTAGCTCTAATGTCTACACGGTGTTACATGGGGGTAGCTCTAATATCTACATGGTGTTACATGGGGGAGCTCTAGTGTCTACACGGTGTTACATGGGGGAGCTCTAGTGTCTACATGGTGTTACATGGGAGACTCTAATGTCTACATGGTGTTACATGGGGTAGCTCTAATATCTACATGGTGTTACATGGGGTAGCTCTAGTGTCTACACGGTGTTACATGGGGAGCTCTAATGTCTACAAGGTGTTACATGAGGGAGTTCTAGTGTCTACACGGTGTTACATGGGGGAGCTCTAGTGTCTACATGGTGTTACATAGGGGAGTTCTAGTGTCTACACGGTGTTACATGGGGGAGCTCTAATGTCTACATGGTGTTACATGGGAGAGCTCTAATGTCTACATGGTGTTACATGGGGTAGCTCTAATATCTACATGGTGTTACATGGGGGAGCTCTAGTGTCTACACGGTGTTACATGGGGGAGCTCTAGTGTCTACATGGTGTTACATGGGGAGCTCTAATGTCTACATGGTGTTACATGGGTAGCTCTAATATCTACATGGTGTTACATGGGGTAGCTCTAGTGTCTACACGGTGTTACATGGGGAGCTCTAATGTCTACAAGGTGTTACATGAGGGAGTTCTAGTGTCTACACGGTGTTACATGGGGGAGCTCTAGTGTCTACATGGTGTTACATAGGGGAGTTCTAGTGTCTACACGGTGTTACATGGGGGAGCTCTAGTGTCTACATGGTGTTACATGGGGAGCTCTAGTGTCTACACGGTGTTACATGGGGGAGCTCTAGTGTCTACATGGTGTTACATGGGTGAGCTCTAGTGTCTACATGGTGTTACATGGGGTAGCTCTAGTGTCTACAAGGTGTTACATGAGGGAGTTCTAGTGTTTACACGGTGTTACATGGGGGAGCTCTAGTGTCTACATGGTGTTACATGGGGTAGCTCTAATATTACATGGTGTTACATGGGGGAGCTCTAGTGTCTACACGGTGTTACATGGGGGAGCTCTAATGTCTACAAGGTGTTACATGAGGGAGTTCTAGTGTTTACACGGTGTTACATGGGGGAGCTCTAGTGTCTACATGGTGTTACATGGGTGAGCTCTAGTGTCTACATGGTGTTACATGGGGTAGCTCTAGTGTCTACATGGTGTTACATGGGGTAGCTCTAATATCTACATGGTGTTACATGGGGTAGCTCTAGTGTCTACACGGTGTTACATGGGGAGCTCTAATGCCTGCATGGTGTTACATGGGGTAGCTCTAGTGTCTACACGGTGTTACATGGGGAGCTCTAATGTCTACATGGTGTTACATGGGGAGCTCTAATGTCTACATGGTGTTACATGGGGGGAGCTCTAATGTCTACATGGTGTTACATGGGGAAGCTCTAATGTCTACATGGTGTTACTTGGGGTAGCTCTAATATCTACATGGTGTTACATGGGGAGCTCTAATGTCTACACGGTTTTACATGGGGTAGTGTTATGTAATACAAAACTTATACTTAGTTTCTAAAGATAAAATAATATAGGTTGTTCATAAATAAAAATAATTATTTAAATATTGTTATGGTTGTTATTTGAGATTATTTTAAAATTGATTTTGAGTTGTATTAAAAATGAGTTCATCTTTTAGTGGTCACAAGACCTTCCCTATAAAACAATAACATTATTTTTAATAGCACCACGTTCTAATACCCGTTTGGGTTGTATGCTTGTGAACAAATTACGGTGTTGGGTTTAGGTATTATGAAGGTTATATTACTAGGAAGTGTACCAGCATTTGCGTGGAGGGAGAGTAGAAAACCACTCTGGGGAAATAAAACTCAGTACACCGGACTGAGATTCGAACCTTGATCTTCCCGTCTTCGGCAGTATAGCTCAACACGAAACTAGCGCGTTAGATGTCTACTTAGATGAGTGGGTGGGGGAAGGGTAAAAAAGTAACAATAAAAAGCGTTACTTGGTGTATCGATGACCCCTTCGTAAGGTTGTTATGAAAAGATTTGCTTACTCGACTAAACAGGTGAACCAATCGTTGGCTATCACAGATAAAAATATGATAATTCAGTGTGAGATTAATAGGTACAGTACAACAATAGAACACGCTAAGAGAATGAATCCATACAAAATGTGGGCTAATCAACTATAAACACACACGAATTTTTAGAAAATATACTTGCTAAAATTGTTAGTGTATCTATTGGGCATATGTGAATATCATGGAGGTTAATTACCCTGGAGAATAGAAAAGAAAGAGATACTTAAAATGACGTGACGACAATGAAATGTAGGAATTACAAATACAAGAAGCGTAAAGTTGGAAGTAGGAGAAGATTGTGAGTAACCAATGTAAATAGAATATAAGATAACACCGGGCGCAGACAAACTAATCGGTTAAAAATCAGGTCACATTTTAGAACTTTATATAATATATAAACCGTTAAAATCCACACCAACGTCCAATTAATATCATTACTTTGATTGTTTTAAAAAATATGTAAGGCTGTTGGGCCTACTGGGTGACGTAAGCAATGACAAAGCCAAATTTATCCAAGTGGCGCTATTTTTCTACTAACTTTAGAATGGTTGCAACGAGTGATGATAAAAACAAAAGCCTGAATTTTGATGACATGCCAACATTTTTTTACATCTCAAACCATGCTCAGATGTAGCATAAATTCTGTACATGATCCCCTGGATGTGGGAAAAAATATATATGTCATTCTTTAGTTTTTATGTCATATTTTTCTGATTTGCACCGTGTTTGAGTAAAAATTAGGTCACGATGTTGAATAGTATATCAGGATTTTAAATACAATCAATACAGTTGTCATGAACTTTGTATCACAGTTGTCTGAATGAGAAGATAAATGTAGGCCATGAGCTTTGTATCATAGTTGTCTGAATGATAAGATAAATAGGCCATAAACTTTGTATCACAGTTGTCTGAATGAGAAGATAATGTAGGTCATGAGCTTTGTATCATAGTTGTCTGAATGAGAAGATAATGTAGGCCATGAACTTTGTATCATAGTTGTCTGAATGAGAAGATAATGTAGGTCATGAGCTTTGTATCACAGTTGTCTGAATGAGAAGATAATGTAGGTCATGAGCTTTGTATCACAGTTGTCTGAATGAGAAGATAATGTAGGCCATGAACTTTGTATCACAGTTGTCTGAATGAGAAGTAATGTAGATGGAGCTTGTATCAAGTTTCTGAATGAAAGATAAGTAGGCCATGAACTTTGTATCACAGTTGTCTGAATGAGAAGATAATGTAGGCCATGAGCTTTGTATCACAGTTGTCTGAATGAGAAGATAATGTAGGCCATGAACTTTGTATCAAGTTGTCTGAATGAGAAGATAATGTAGGCCATGAACTTTGTATCACAGTTGTCTGAATGAGAAGATAATGTAGGCCATGAACTTTGTATCACAGTTGTCTGAATGAGAAGATAATGTAGGCCATGAACTTTGTATCAAGTTGTCTGAATGAGAAGATAATGTAGCCATGAACTTTGTATCATAGTTGTCTGAATGAGAAGATAATGTAGGCCATGAACTTTGTATCATAGTTGTCTGAATGAGAAGATAATGTAGGCCATGAACTTTGTATCATAGTTGTCTGAATGAGAAGATATGAGGTCATTGTCAAGTCGATGAGAGTATGCAGCCATTGTATCATTGTTAAGAGAATGCTGCTTGTATCATAGTTGTCTGAATGAGAAGATAATGCAGGTGAATTTGTACAGTTTCTATAAAAATAGGCCATGAACTTTGTATCACAGTGTGTCTGAATGAGAAGATAATGTAGCCATAGTCTTTATTTCTGATTGTAATACACATTCTGTGACTGCAATATGCTAGAGAGGTTGCGTCGGGAGGGGTAGCTATTATCTGAAGTTCATATTTTGTAAATCAATGTTGGATGTAAGATTTGTGCTAAAAAGTCTTTTCATTTTCGTTGTATGCATTTGTTTATTTTAAGCAGATATTTGCGTTAGTCGCATGCGTTCATTAAGAGTTTTGTTCATATTTTTAGGTCATCAAAGTCAGGGAAGTGATAACAGTTTCTAACAAAGGCAATTTAATTTGGGATTTATTAAAAAGTTAATTTCAGGGTGCATCAGGGCAGGACAAGCGGGGATTCGCTTCCCCAAAAGTAACAAATAATTTTAATAAATAATATGGAATATCCTAAAACAATAAATAGAGTAGAATAATGAAGCTGTGTCAAATACATAAGCTTAATTTTAAGGCTAACCAAACGACTTATTATTAAAAATATATACTGTTATATTAAAGATCGTTCCCCAAAATTCCATATTGAAAACATAAAACACATTTTCAATCCCTTTAAGAAAACATCAGGTACGCCACTGTTGAATTCGGTTTATATGTTTCCGGTTTGAACGAAACGACCAATAAGATTCATTTAATTGTTATTTTCGCGGGACGAGTCGAGCGCAGGCAGTGCTGGTTAGATACCACGTGACGGTTGTTACAATCCGATGTGAGATATTATTACGTGATCGTAAATTAATACCCGCGCGCCAGCCTCACTTTTGTCCCAGATTCTTGAATATTATATTCCCCCAGCGTTTCCTTTCAAGGACATGGCCTAACCAGCGTACCAACCTTTGAGAGATACTCGTAAAAAGGAAACCAATAGCGGCTATCACACCCGCTTCAGTGGCCGCATGGTGTAAGGCGTCCCTCTCACAATAAGCTAAAGTCTGTTCAGCGTAGGAATGGTTTTCTGAAAGGCCTTCCTGAACAAAACAAAAGTGTTGTGACGTCATACGCTGCTGATGCCTTGGTGTAGATACCGGTAGGCAGTGTCGGGGTTTTTTCAAGGACACGGGGAGCGCGTTCGTTATCACTGTTATCAGCGCCACATCCCCTGTTCGTCACTACACAATCTCGCTACTTGCCGAGTTATCGACCACGGTCATACTTACAGTCGAGATTCAAGTGTCGGCCAATCCTACATTTGACCTGAACTGCTTCTTAGGGGTCATCCATAAACGTCACGCTGTTAAAAAAAGGGAGGAAAGATAGTTCCACGCGAATGCGGGTGCACTTTAAATACAACCTTCTCATATCTACTACATTAGCTTAGTTACAGTAAGTAGCCTATGGCTTCTTTGGTGCTGACTGACAGCTCACAGCTGACATCATATTTGATTCAGTATTTTGGTATATACAGTGATGCCTTGTTGGCTGTTCTTTGGTGCTGACTGACAGCTCACAGCCGACTTCTGACAGCCAACATTTAGGTATATACCTAAATTTTGAATGTCAGAAGTGACAACTGCTAAACACATGTTTTTGCAGATCATATGGTTCGTCTCGTCGTAGGGATACATAATTTGGTCTGGTAACTTTTCAAAGACTATGCGTCTAGCCCGAACGCGGTGACAAGAGAAAAAAACCATACGAAACTAAGATAACGTATGAGAAATTAAAATGAAATGTCAAAATCTACATCCGCGGTGGGTACTAGTTATAAAGCCCGAGTTTCTTACCATCTGAAAGGCCCTTTTTCACACCAGAATTCGGTGATGTAAGATTTTGGTAGGAAACAGGGCCTTTCAGAAAGTTTTTCTTTTATTTAATTTGAGTTATTTATTGTGCACTTTCTGAACCTAGTGATTAACATCAGAACACAAGAATTTCTATGAGCGAGAGTGAAAGAACCTAGCAATTTTCCCGGGAAAGGTATTTATTCTCACATACCTTCCAGGGTTATTTTACAAGCCACAATCGACATGGAACCCGACGGCTTCACTTTCCAACCGAAGGAAGTTGTGCTACGGATGTTTAACGTCCCGGGATAATCCGTCGATCCCGGCTGGGTTTGAACCCACGAACATCGGGTCCTGGGGCGAGCACTTTACCCCAAGACCACTGAAAGTTGGTTGTATGAAAATCAGGTTAAATCATGTCGTACAAAAGGAGATGTTGTGTGCACACAACAGATCGTTGAGGAAGTATTAGCAATTTTTATAAACAAGAACAAGGTCACGTGTGTATTGTATCGGGATTGGAGGACCGATTTAATCGTTTGCTGACATAATAGTGTACAAAATTGAAGAGGGGGGAGGAGGGGGAAGCGCATCCCGCGCAAGTGAACGAGATGCGAACGAAGCTACTTTTGTAACTCCCCTCCCCCTCCCGCACATCCTGAAAGGAGAATGACGTCATCAGTCGGCCCCACTCGCATCACATCTTACGTCACGTTGCCATGACGACCGTGACGCCGGGTCTCCATGGCAACCACAAGCTGTACTCTCTCTGTGATAGCCGATGTCGCGGTGGACAAAAGCAACACATTCTCCTCGGGTCAATTTACTTTGACGTTCTTCCCCCACTCCCCCCAAGATAAACGAGAGGTGACATGAATTAGGACCTACTAATTTAAAATTACAGACAGCCCCTACCCTCGTCCCCAAAAACTATATATTCAAAGATTCACCGATTTTTTTACAGTTTTTCCAGAAATAAATTTTCTGACAATTTTTTTTTGCAATTTTTCTTGTTAAATGACGATTTTTCAGTTTATTATAAACATAACGTTTTTTTAATAAATAGTTGTACGAGTTTATTTTTTAGCTACTGTTTGCGGTGATGTGCAAACGTGACAAAAAAACATAAACATTGTGTAACCATGTCAAAAATTATTATTATTATTATTATTATTATTATCATCATCACCGCGTTTTACTACCCGTTTGGGTTATACGCACTTACGCTAATGTGTAATGGTAGGGTGATTGTGAGATGAAATGGAGGACTAAGTTTAACGGGGGAATCCGAACCACGGTGGAGGCCCGGCATTCCCCACATTCACAAGTGTGATTAATACACGTCTTGTCAGAGGTGAAGGAAGGGTTTGGCAATCAGATAAATCAGTGCCGGGACCGAGGATTGAACCCCGGACCCTCAGAACAGAAGTTTGACACCTTACCCTAGACCGCCAGGTCACCCAACGTTTAGTTAAAATAACAAAGCAATGCATTTTGTTAACATGCTATAAACGAAGTATATACCCTTTTATTTGTTTCATTTAGGTGTAAATAAACGAATTTATTTTAAAAGTATTTATATGTTAAGATTTCCCCCTGTGTTTTCCAGCTCCCATGGCACTTAGTGACACTTTAAAACGTTGGGTTTTTTTCCAGCACGTCTTAATACCCGTTCAGGTTTAGACCGTATGTACTAATTACACGAATATGTTAGGGATGAATAAAGTTGAATTTGGAGACAGTGTACCCGCATTTGCGCGGAGGGATAAAACAGTTGAGGGGGAAAAAGTCCTCAGTACACCCGACCGGGATTCAAACCTTGATCTCCCCGTTATTGGTAGTCTAGTCTATTGAGACAGTGACACCTTAGACCATACAGGCACCGGTGAGGGTTATTATTACTATCTTATGGTTTTACAAGCTTGGAAGTTTCCTCGAGCGACGCATACCATGAGATACACGTGCGGCCTCCGACAACCTTAAGCTTAGCACAGGCACAACATCCATCCCCCGACCGTTAATTCATCACTGTGAGTCGGTCTAGGGGTAAGGTGTCACACTTCTATGCTGGAGGTCCGGGGTTCAATCCTCGGTCCCAGCACAGATTTATCTGATTTCCAAACCCTTCCTTCACCTCTGACAAGACATCTTGTGAATGTGGGAATGCCAGGCCTCCACCGTGGTTCGGATTCCACGTTAAACTGTAGGTCCTCCATTTCATCTCACAATCACCCTACCATTACACTTTAGCGTAAGTGCGTATAACCCGAACGGGTAGTAAGACGCGGTGCTAATAATAATCACTGTGAGAGGAAGAACCAATTATATATATTTCGGCCATGCCGGGAATCGAACCAAGGGACCATTTGCTCGGTAAGCACGCTAAGAGTGTCCCTTATAGGCTGTAGGGGAAGCTCTTGTGACCAAACATCAGTTTCGCTATCAGCTAGTACACAAATCAGCGAGATACATGCCCATTAAATACTTCAAGGTTATCTTTCTATGAATCTAACTAGGCCACAGATTGTGGACAAGGTTCAGACTTTAAATATCATGAAGCACCCATTGAAACTCTACTTTCCTCATATTATCTTTGACGTTAGTCCTGTTTTTATTTGAAAAAAGTGGCGGCTCGTGTATAGGCACTTCGGAACTGCAGCACCCCCTATTTACACTTGATATTATCAGTAATATTTAATATAATGATTCCTTTTTTCTTTAATTATTTCTTTATTTTTGTAGCACAGTATATACTCCTTAAGCTTAATTGTAAAGTGGTCAGGGTGACTAGGTACATAATGTCAGTACTTCAGTAGCCATCCCCCAGTTTATTAAAAATATACAAAAAATCTTTGTATGGAACTGTGCGCTTCACAGTGCCGGCGACGTGGTGTTCGACTGTTGTGCGCATGCGCACATATTAGGTGGTGGGGAGGGAGGTGGGACTGTCAGGTATAGAGAGCCCTGTTGCTCTCGCAGTGATGGTGGAAGTAAGTTTTTTTAACTCAAGTGTGTAGTGCTTAAAAACCGTGTATGATATTCTTAAATGTGATAAAGTGTAGAAAAGTGTATAATTAGATTATTATTATTCTGCTTCCAGCAATTCTATTTGATTTTTTTCGGGTATTTTATTTAATAGAAAGACTTAAATGCGCTTGCAGTACTTTCAATGGAGAAATATTTCAATTGTCATCCAGAGATCAAGGAGAAAATTATGGAACTTTTTGCGCAAATTAAAACAAGAATGGATTTCATTTTTAAATGAATAGATCAAGCTTGAACTGTAACAATTTAAGTTAAAGTAAGTAAAAAAGATTTGTTTTGTTAGAATTTTATCAAGTTCCTGAATAAATTTTCTTTTTATACATATTTTCTTTCTTTTTACATAAAACAAAGGCTAAACATTTTCTAGAGCAGCACCCCCACTAATTTTAGCTACGAGCCGCCACTGTTTCAAAACTTTTTTTTTTAATTTATATAGTAAGTAAATATATGTGCACAGTTTGTCACCAAAGCCAGAAGAATGTATCGTCTATAAATTGTCGAGCCAACGTGTCTCATAAATGCTCCATCTGTTTTAAAAAATCATTGCGAACCTTTTAAAAGTTTTACATAAACAATTCTTTTTTTAAAACAAAAGTTTTTTAAAACAAAACGTGCCATTTAGGACTTCATATAAAGGTAAATAAGAGGATGGCTCTGGTCTTTCCGCCCGGGGTATGACATCCCTCCCCCTTTAAATCCGTCCAGTGCATAATAATGTTATGAGAGCTCACCGACTTTAACCACTGCGAATTGTTTTTTTCAATGGTTTTTGATCGAAATGTTGTGTTTTTTAAAGGGTGGGGTGGTTATTTAACGAATAGAAGTGCAGAAACACCCGTGAAGAAGGAAATAGCGTCGCTCTTTCTAATTTCTATGTCGGCGGTTTATCACTAAATGAAGTAGGCCAAGGTTATCTATAATTCGCAAACAAGCTTACAAGCGAACCTTTGGATGACATGACACGACATACCTGGCAGATAAATTCCTAAAGCTATAGTATGATTTTGGTAGGAAGAACAGTAGAAGTTAGTTACTAAAATTGCTAAAACAATGTTAATATATTCATACATAAAGTCATGTCATCTACAGAGGTTACTTTTGATGGATATTATCAATACTTATCAAATAACACAAATAATATAAGAAAATGTTATCAATGTTGGCCGCAAATAAATATGTTTTGATTTTCTCTACCTTTCTTCCAACCAAAATCAGGGTATAGTTCCTCAAAACGCAAGAAACAATCATCGACATGAACAGAAATAAAGTAGTTTTACGAATCTGAATGGAAATAAATATTCTTTGAAATAGACTTGTTTTAACTATAACTAAAACTGCTTCGGTGATCGGATGGTATGACGCGCTACTCTCGCAATAAGCTAGACTGCCGATGACGGGGAGGGAGATCCGAGGTTCGAATCTCGGTCAGGTGTACTGAGGGTGTTTTTTCTAAAAATGATTTTCCACTCTCCCTCCGCGCAAATACGGGTTCAGTGGGGGGGTTGAGGAACTCTTGAACACCCTGTATTACATAACAGGCTTTATAAAAAAGTGTGGAGTCATTCCAAAAATATTGTGACATTATTCACCCTTAAAATGTGCAAGAAGAGGGAAGTGTGGAGAAAGTTACTGAGGATGGATTATGTACAGAGTTGTTTTCTGAGCGATTGGCACATTTTCTTGCCAAACTCCATAAGGGAAGGGAACAGTGTGATTAGGTATGTTTGTAAAATATTGTTTCGTCTTGGAATGAAAGTTGGGATTGTTGAGTCTATTAACAAGGGGGAAGGGGGTATTAGGAGGGGTTAGGATTATTTCACTCTTCTTAAAAGTGCAAACAAGATCATTCCTTTGCCTCGAATTGTTGTCGAGTTGCTGTTGCCATACAATCATCCATAAAGATGGAGGACATTACATAACCTAATTATTACCTGGACTTCTGACCGTTATTGGGCCGAGTGCGCTGTAAACGGACCATAGCGGCTATAATCACATCGCAGAGGTATGACGTCATCCGCGACAAGCACGAAAAATGATACTACCACAGATAGAAAGGAAAGATGGCCAAAGAAAGGGTTTAATAGCTCATTTAAAAATATAATATTGTTAACGTCCAACGTGTGAATATGAATGTCCAGTAAATGACACACAACACTATCTCTACTTGCCAATAAACAGTTAAAATTGTACTCTATGAGTGTATGGCATTAGGAACTCACAAGTTAATTGCAGCATTTACAAAAGTACACCCCCTATCACTATCCTGAACTAGTTCTACCCGGTCTCCCTCATTTCACCATCCTGCCATCTGCGTCTAGATCTTCGCAATGGTCTCTTCTCAATGGCTTTGCCAGAACAATGTTCTAGAATCTAGATTCTACCATTCGCGCTGCATGTCCTGTATACCATAGGCTACTTGATTATACTAACAATGTATCGTGATGAGGAGAGGGTATGTATCACTGAAATTTAAAAATACTTTTAGCGAAAATTGGCCAATTATATATTTTAACATGAATATTCTAAAATTATGCATTTGTGAAATGCTGGTAAATATTTTATCCAAACAATGTATTCCTTCTATGTTGTAGCATAATAAATAAGCTAAGTGCAATAAATGGTTATAAGGGAAAAGAGCGACACTAGGAAAATAGAGCAAATGGATCTCTACAGGAGTCGATCAAATTTCATCATATTAGGGGCCTACCGCACTCAAAGAAGGCTTTACTACAGTTTTATATCAATAATATTGTGAAATCTTTTTAAAGTAAAATAAGAGATAAATCATATCTTTACTTAAAGGCTTATTTTTGAATTCTCTATGAATAGAAACAACTATATACAGTTTAATGTAAATATTTTTCTAGCACTACGTCACTACACATTTGGACTACTGTATACACATGGACTAAATATAAGTGTAAGGGATGAGGAAGGTTGTTTAAAGGAAATGTATCGTGCATCCACATTTCCATGGAGGAAGAGTGGAAAACCACCTTTAATACAAAAGAGGGGTCATCGCCAGTCCAATTTATCGTAACAAGAGTGATGCCATAAACCAGTGGTTCCCAACCTTTCCAGCTAATGGACGGCGCCTTTTGGTAGATTATCAAACGTTCACCCTCCTCCGCCCCACTATTTATTGGAATAGCTATAAAAATCTATAAAAAGTTTTTTTTCTTCTTTTTAATTCTGTTTAGTTTTTATGAGAGTCACGAGTTGAAAATTCGGTTGTGTGTTGCAAGTTGCCGCAACGGTGGGGTAGAGTGGGAAATTGGGGTGAATCCGAGACTTGCGGGCTTGAAAATAAACATGCAAATGTGCATGAGAGTTTACTTTTGTCTGGTCAACTAATAAATTAATAATTACAACTGCAGGCAGTGTTGCCAATACTACAAGAAAAATTATCTTAATTTGGAAAGGGGATTAAAATTAAAAAATATCTTAAATTCTTAGATGATTTTTAAAATTATTTACTAATTGTTCTATGGCCCTCTTGGAAGTGCTCCACGCGCCCCAGATCGGGAACCAGTGCCTAGGACCAACCGACGACCGAAGCGAGTTGTGTTACGCAAAGTTAACAATATTTGTTTTCTAATTAGATTTAAGGACCTTAAGTGACAGAAGAAAAACCTAGATAGATTATATTGCATAGGCATAAAAAAAAAGTAATTCCTTTATCTCCTAGCATCATTTGATAGAATTTATTGATTCAAAACTCTGATCGGTTAATTAGTACGCTGTAGTTCTTGACTACAGATCCACATGTCCTGGGTTCGATCCCATGTGCTTTCTGTGAATCGGTGGGTCTGGAACAGGGTCGAACTTAGCCATCGTGTGGACAAATGAGGAGCTACTTGAATAAAGAAGTAGCAGCTCTGATTTAGAAAACTGAGATTAATGGCCTGAGGGCTCTAGTTGAAATTATAACTTTTTGCTGAAGGAGTAAAATATGACTTTCCAATTAAATTAATTCTGGTTTGAGTTAGATAACCTGATTTTTCAATACAGGCTAATTATTAAAGTTTAGATCGGTGGTATTCAACCTTTTTTGTTTGTGTACCTCCCAAATATAATTTCTCTTCAACTTTGTACCCCAAAGTATTAGATTTTACATACCCCAGGGGTATGTGTACCCCAGGTTGAATCCGATGGCCTAGACAACAGCCAACACAAATTATTCTGGAAAACAATGAATTTGTTAAGTATAAACAAAAGTAAACCAGAATGAATCTGGAAGCGTTCTATATTTTGCGGTTCTCTCTTTCTTCAAGACTTTATAGTTTCCAATGCAAATATAACTGATCATACTTGCATTTCTCAAAATGTACAGTAAGATTATGTTAAAGGTGTAAATATTGGTATCTAAGGTGAGTATAAACATTATGCTCACCTGCAAATGATAACGTATAGGCTAGCATGACTCATTTATGAGGCATTTAGCATAATCAATTTAAATTATTACTTACTAGTGTGAAGTAAATGTAATACAATAAGAAATAGTGTATCTTGCTTATCCGAATAGTCCATAGTCCAAGGCTCCCTAGTCAGACCCTGAGTTTTAGACTCGATGTAAGTCTTGATCATTTTACACTTCATAGTGAATACTGCATTAAACTATTCAAACGACAACAACCATATTTAAAACGGCGGAAAAAGTAAGTCGGTGCTCTAGCAAATAAAACGATAATACAAAACAATTGCCAGTCAATCCCCGCAACTGACACCGCAGGAACAGCGCACAGCTGGTAGCTTTCGTATCTATGATGATCAAGACCTAGATCAGGGCTCGAGAAGAATGCATAGGTATCCTTCACGACTATTCGGACAAATCTACACTTGGGGCCTTGTGATTGCCAATGCAGCTATCAAGGGGACGAGTCAAGGCGACATCACATAAGTAGACTATTCAGATACAGCCAACTTACAATGAAAATAAAACCAGGGCTATATCTGAATAGTCTATTTTACACGTCGTCGACCCTTGACGTTCACTTGAAAGTTGCATTAGCAACCACGTGATCAAGTTCAGATCCGTCCGAATAGTCACAAAGTGTGCTAATGCACCCCTCACACGCCCATGAATCCAAGGGCAACAGCAAGTTATCCTTGACACACCGTTGATGTGGTGTTTGATCGGCAATTGTTTAATTTTTTGTCTGCTAGAGATAGAGCTTGTAGAGTAGTGTGATCTTTGATAATGTAAGTTAAATATACTGGTTGTGTTGTAGTGTTGTATTGGGTTGTGTTGGATAATTTGTCATGTGCAGTGAAAATAAGTCAGCATAAATCTGTAAGTGGCCTACGCTAATTTGGGATGATAGATGGCGTTTAAAATAGTTTCTTAGATCATTGGTAGAAAGCAGCACTGCAGACTCAAGGGTGTGAAAAGGATATTTGCCGTCCAAATAATGTTGCAGTCTTCGAACTAAAGTGTGTGTAAATTGTAAAGTCATCAAGTCTGCATCAAGTCAAGTGTACTTCACTATTCGGATACATCCCAGGTACATTCTGATAAAAGTTACAAACACATTTAAATGTATCATCAAAATAACCTAGGCCTATCCAAAACTCTTAAGCAGCCCTGGTGAGAGCAAAAAAATCACAGTAATCCAAAATAAATAAGAGATGAACCTATTATTAGCTTAATATAAATTAAAAAAATAATTTGAAACAGTTCACAAGGCATATGTAAAAGTTATAAAAGATTATTCTGATTTGATGTTTTAAAATAATGTGGTGCGCGAATAATACATTTTAATATTAATAGTTAGGTCTATTTTGCAAAATTAGCTTGGTGGGAATAAGAAGGTAGTTAGCCAGTTGTAGTTATTATTAAGTGAAAAAGTAGCATTGTAACTAAAATCAAAGAGTTAGCCCTATTATATTTTGACACGCTATTAAATTGGCAGTTTTAGTTTACTAATTAGACCATAAACTTACTAGGAAAAATTATAACAACTTTATAATCCAATATAAATACTCTTAATTAGAAGGAAACTTGCATAGTTAATTAGTTAATGATACTGTACCGAACGAGAAATAGTTTCTCACACACACACACACTACGTGAGAAAGCGCGACACAACTGATAACAGTTATTTGTGTACATGTTAATATCAAGAGCATTCTTTGTATAAACACAATTCTCCTTACTCTAATTTAAAAATAATATGTTTAGTAAACATTTACAACAAAAAGGATTTTTAAAATATGGGTCAAATTTCAGCCATTACATTGCCTATGAACGAATATGGACAAATATTACTATACTTGAAGGTGACTTTAAAATTACATTAAATATTTACACTAATACTTAAACATATTAATCAGTACGTATTTAAACAAAATATAAAACAATTACTCACTAAAAATGAAAAAAAAAATATCGTCAGCTACTGTAGTAGGATTATACAAACACCGACCATTACTTTGTAAGTTACGAATCACAACACCCGAACGATGAACATTTGAGCAGAGAAAATAGAATATAAATGCTGCAACACTGTAAATTATTAGGGCTGAATGTTTAAAAGATAGGGAGTTAAACAAAGTATTAATCTGAACAAATCCGTTTATACTTTATTTGATAGTTTAAATGTATATGTATATATAATAAATACACTTTTAGATTGTTTGACTAGTGTCATTATTGTTTAAATATTTTTACTTTCATATATTGTCTTTCAAAATAGTTTTAACAACGTTGCCAAAGAAAAAGAATGCATATGACTAATATAATCGGCAATTGCTCTAATTTAGAGCATTTTCTCTTTATTATAAATAACTATTAATATCAAAGGCTTTGTTTTACATTTCAAACCTAAAAGCAGTGTGAAAACCTAAAAAGTTGTTAAAAAGTTAGATGTTAGGTTTCCATAGTAACAGAATATCGTCAAAGATAGTAGCTAAAACGCCAAGTATCACTAGAGATTACTATGATCATGCTCGTAACTTCCGAATATTGGCACAAATTTACATAAAATATCAATCATTAACTTAAAGGTTGTAACCAAACTTAACTATTAAGTGGAGTTGGCAGTTATCTATCTATCTAATATACTGGATGGACATAAACAGACCCCTTGCAACAGACCAAATCATGTTACTAAAGTTTGTCGACTGCTTGCTAGCGAGGGACTGATTTAATAGTTTCTTTAAATGTTCTTTGCAAAAACGTGTGTTTTTATGAATAAAAGTTTTTTTAAATAGTGGAGTATTATACCCCACTTGACTGAAAATACATTTACATTAAAGGATATACAATTCAGTTTTAAAGGTAATATTGTACAAACAATAATAAACGCATTGATATATTAAAATATGTAGCTAACGTGCATATTGTCTACATTCTTCTAAGACTACAATATATTTAAAATTTGTTAGAAGTCAGAACCTATTATATTTAGTTTCGATAGCTAAAATGAGAAATAGGTAGCCTCAAATTTAATTACATATGAATGACAAACTGTATATAGTAGTTTAAATTTAAATTATAATTTAGGTTATAGGCTTGTATGAAGTATCACTATTATTACAACGGTGTATTTAAAGTTGGCTCTCAACTTGTATATTGCTTTCAGAAAACATATTATATATTTAATTGTCGATATCTATAATGAAATAAGGTCGC
Source organism: Timema cristinae (assembly GCA_039000515.1). Classification (NCBI taxonomy): domain Eukaryota; kingdom Metazoa; phylum Arthropoda; class Insecta; order Phasmatodea; family Timematidae; genus Timema; species Timema cristinae. The sequence goes on from JBCFYV010000935.1 coordinate 64,376,667, forward strand.
TAAAAACATTATTACTTTTGTTTGAATAACAAATTTGTGTAGAAGTTTGATGTTCAAATGATCCTTTAGCTCATAGGTGTGTAGGAAGTATTATTATTTTAGCCAAAATTGGCTTATTTAAAGAAACAAGACATCAATGTTAAACTTAGTTAATCTCTCCTTACCTTTCATTAACCCATTTATTTCGTTTAACTAATTATACATTGATATATCTCATATATTTATAAACGTTAGCGAACGGTGTTGAAATGCCACATTGAGAGAAAGAAATACCCGAAAGTTTTCTTCTTTCTTACACAATGGTGAGCAGATGACAGCTTAAAAATTTTAGCTGCAGATGTCCATCCAGTTATATAATAATGAGAGCTGGTTGTATGATTCTTCCACCTCAGAATAGACTAAAGTATCCCAGAAGGTGGTTGGGCTAATATTAGAAAATGTAAATTAAAACATCCCAGAAAGTGGTTTTGCTAATTTAGGCAAATGTAGGAATAATAGAAATTAAAATGTAAACTAAAACATCCCAGGAGGTTGAGCTAATATTGATAGATGTGGGAACATAATATGGGTTAAAGTGTACAAGAAATTGTAGCATGCCATACTAAGCATCCACCTTAGTGTCCTACAATATTAGGATGCACAGAAAATTTAGCATGGTTGGGTGTTAAGTAATGCATGCCTTCGGACAACACATAATTTGACACTGTTAAAAAAGTTTAAATATTTAGGAACAATTTTAACTTGCTAGCATTAATGATATTAGTCTGGAGATTAGGAACATAATACAGTATGGAAATGCATCCTATTATTTGGTAAGAAAGTTGTTGAAACCTCACCTGTTTAGATGAATGTAAGACTCCAAATATACAAAACAACAATAATTTTACCAGTTATTCTTTATGGGTGAGAAACGTGGTATCTTGCCAACACGATGAAAACAAATTTAGCTTAGGAAGAAATTGTGTCCAAAAATGGATGAGGATACTGGAAAATGTTAAAGCTTACATAATGATGTTACATATCCTGTATTCATCACAAGACATTGTTAGGATAATTAAATCAAGTTTATCACAGGTTGTCCCAGTCGAGTATTCTGATCTCAATTCTCAAAGTCAACATGTGAGTTTCGTGTCATCATTCTACCCCTCTATTGCGCATCTTCAGGCAAAGATGAGTCATGGTTATGCACTTGTTCAAGAAATGTGATTACATTATTGGAAGAATAAACTAAAAAAGAAAGGTTCTTGCAACAATTTTAAAATGTACTGGTTAACGGTGATCTTATGTCTCAATATTATCTCGCTGATACCTAACTAAGATTGCACTACCAATGATTTGGGCTGAAATCATTAATCCCTTCATAGAGTGACACAATTTAATAATGTTTTATATGTGTCCAATAATAGCATTAGATTGAATTGAAAACTTAATAAAATAGTATTTGTATATATTGTGACTGGAAAATAGTTCCAGAAAACCTGGAAAAGTCAGGGAATTCAAAAACACAATTGGTTATACATCCTGTTAAATATATTTTATTAATACTAAAAAATGTGCAAAACAAAAAAATTTCAACCATTTATTAGACAGTGCATATAATAGGGTCTCAATAGTGTCAATAAACAAAGCCTTTCAGTGTAAAATAGTAAATAAGATGATTTACACATAGTTTAGTAAAAATATAACAAATAATTACCAAAATTAACCCTAATATCAATAAATGTACCCACAGTGCCAATCACCACTTTATTAAGCAAAACAAATAAAGGCATTGATTATTAAATTGAACGTTTATAAAAACAATCTCTAAAGAACAGTTTTAAGTCAGCACTTGGGAATATTGTAGCTAATACAAGGTTTAATAAATCGTGTGCCATTATTCATATTGCATAATACATTTTTTCGAGTGATTGGAAAACTATAATTCAACATTGTGATGTAATGTTATCTTTATCAAATGAAGCAATACATGACGCAAACAAAATTTGAGCAAATCTTGGATGCAATAACATTCATAGAGGTGTACTGATCAATATGGAACACTATTACAAAATATAGATTATAAAATTAGTTCCATATAGTCTTGATTTTTGAGTAATGTCTAATTTACCATTTATGAAACATCGGGTATTAAAATTTTCACTAAGATATCGCTTTTCGCTATACGAGCTATTTTTAATTTTTAATATGTATCAGAAGAATGTATGTCCTTTATCTTATTTGTTCTTTTTACATGTTCCTATCTAAGTATTTATCATTCTTTACCAATTTCATTTTCCACCTTTTCGGTTTCCTCTTTTAGGAAGTCACATTGCAAGTTTCACACTCCCTTCTGATGAGTTCAGATAGAATGAAACACGCGTTGTGGGATTGGGTGGTAATAATCAATTTTCTTCTAGAAGCAGTCATTACCTCATTGTACAGTGGCAGCAATGTATTATTATTATTATTATTATATTATTATTTTTATTATTATTATTATTTAATTATTAGCACCGCGTCTTACTACCCGTTCGGGTTCTACACACTTACGCTAATGTATAATGGTAGGGTGATTGTGAGGACCTACAGTTTTAACGTGGGATCCGAACCACGGTGGAGGCCTGGCATTTCCCACATTCACAAGATGTCTTGTCAGAGGTGAAGGAAGGGTTTGGTAATCAGATAAATTTGTGCCGGATCGAGGTTTGAACCCCAGACCCCAGCACAGAAGTCCAACACCTTACTCCTAGACCGCCAGGTCACCTGGCAGCAATGTGAAGTGTGAACTGTGTTCTTCTTTTCATTATAAAATTACATATTGTGTTCGTTCACTTTATATGTTTTTATCCAACTTCCAAATATGTATGGCATTTTCCTTATCAACATATTGAAAACTATAAGATATAAAAAGAGATAAGTGCTGAGAGTATTTACATTCTCAATTTGTTAATCTTTGCGATATGTCATCTTCAATATTATGACTAGATTTGAATTCAATTATAGGAAAATAATAATTAATGTGACTCAGCTGATGTTTCACAAACAATGAGCCAACTAACTTGGCACAACAGATAAGAAGAAGGCATTTCTGTGAAAAAAAATAATATATATATAGTGGTTTGTTAATATCGAGATTAGTCTAATTAAAATTTGTAGAGTCTAGAGTGTTTGTAACATTATTTGGCACATATTATTGATGTTATCATTAATTTTAAAAAAAGCCATCAAAGTTTTGAGCTTTGTTTAGTAGTGTAATACATCTCTATAAGGGAAACCTCTTTGTTTATGAAGTAATTGTATAATATCTGTAAGAAGGTATAAGAAAGTGGATAGAAATATATAACAGGAACTGACTCAATAAGGCCTTTTTAATAAAAAGAAGAACAAAGTTTACAATTTGCATTGCTGCCAATGGACAAAGATATAATTGCTGCCTCTTGAAGAAAATCAATCACTATCGCCCAATCCTATAACTTAGGTTTCAATCTAACTGAACTCATCATGAGGAGGTGTGAAACATGCAACACAACTTTGTTAAAAATAAATTGTAAAGAATGGTAAGACACTTAATAGGACAATGTAGTTAGTAGTGTAAATGAGAGTTGTTACAATTTTATTTTTCTCAGATGTTCGTTGTAATTACCAATATCAATAGATTAATCAGCATCAATTACATTTCCAAATGGAGTTAGTAGTGTAACAGAGAGCCAAGTTTATCCGAGGAAGTTACTCGTCTTGAAAATCCAACTGATTTATTTAGCAACACGTCTTACCATCCGTTCAGGTTATAGGCCTATGTATTAATTACGATAATGGGTTAGGGATGAGGAAGGTTGAATTTTAGAGGAAGTGTACACACATTTGTGTGGTGTGAGAGAGAAAAACCCACCCTCATTACACCTGACAGAGATCAAACCATCATCTCCCCATCATTGGCAGTCTAGTCTATCGCAAAAGTGAGGACTTAGACCATGAAGCCACTGAAGTATGTTCCAAGCACACAAATTACACGACTGACACTCATGGGTGCACAACAATCTTTTGCAGGTGCATACATTTCTTCTAATTGTCCTGAATTGTGATGGTGTGTGAGGAAAAAAAAGAAAGGAGGTAAGGTTACTGTATTTGCGAGTAAAACCAAGTTTGACTTAACTTGCAATGATTCGAGATAAAAAGTGGTGTACACAAATTATCAGGTAGAGCGTTTGGAATACATGTGTATGTGTGTGTGTTTGTTTCAAAGGGGAGGAGGGCAGAAGTGTGTGTGTTTGTTTCAAGGAGGAGGAGGAGGGCGGAAGTGTATGTGTGTATGCTTACTTGTTTATTTAGCTTTTCAAACCAAGGTCTGGATTCACTAACTAGTGCAATTCTAAAAATGGCACAATTTTCACCCAAGATACTCCCTAAGATGTGCCTTATTATTAGTTCCATTTCCATATTCACTAAACAAGGCACAAACTGGTGGCAAGATTATGTCGTCATCACAAACATCATCAATTGCACTCTTTTCACCAAACCTTGTGAAGAATTTACTTTCAGAACCAACGCTACTCGATTTAAAATCTTTAATGAAAATGACAGCAAATACAAAAACTTCTAAATATTTAGCTTGTAAACTAGCTATAAAATTATAAGCAGCCTCTGGCTGGGTACTTTATAAAAACAATATTAGTACATTATTTAGTATTTATTAATATTATTAGTTTAAAGCTTAAGTTCCATTAATAAAACATTTAAAGAAACTTTAAAACTTACTTTAAAACTATATTAACTACCATATTTAGTGACGAGATCTTTGGACTTGGAGGAATACAAACCTCTTTGGATCCAAACAAAGCTTACACAGTTTGTGGTTTTGTTTTGTAATAATGCAATAAATGCCATTGCATTGTTTTAACAATCATAATTTTAATCGTTGCGCTTACTCTTAAGTGATGGCAAATAAAAGGCGCAACTTGCTCTCAAACTGTGCCTGCTTCTTTTAGTGAATAGGGATTAGGGCATATATTTCAAACTTGCAGCAGCACAACTATTTGCTCCCGTTAGTGAATCCAGGCCCAGGTGAACACTTGCAGAGGTGAACTATCAAGCTATCATTCTATCCTTTTAATTATCATTAATTTAGTCTTGTGATCTACATAATTATTCAAATTTTACCTAGCCTAAATAATTACATCTACAATATTCAAATAGAACTAAAGCTAAATATAGGCTAAACAATAATGATCTACAAATTGAGCTAACATTAAACATGAGAGTTATGAAATTCAAAAAATAAAAATAAACTATTAAGTTAAAAGTGTAAATTTAAGGAAGAAAGCCCACCTAGGGAAAGAGGAAAAATGTGGGAAGAATCCAATGCACAAAGGTGACTTCTTCTTCCTTTCTTCTGGCTTCTATAGTAAAATTAGTCACAAACACATTTAAACATTAATTTTAACACAAACTGAGTAATATTTCGGCATTGTTGAACACTTTACACAATCACTTAATTACTCCTACAACAGTTAGCACACTGTTTTTCTAACAGTTTCTTTTTTAATTCAAAATGGAGTAGTTTAGTGTTTTGTGTAAAGTTTCTTTTTGTTTGATAAAGGCCATAATGCCGAAATATTACTCAATTTGTGTTAAAATTAGTGTTTACATGTGTTTGTGACTATTTCTACTATAGAAGACAGAAGAAAGGAAGAAGATGTCACCTTTGTGTGTTGGATTCTTCCCACATTTTTCCTCTTTCCCTTGGTGGGCTTCCTTCATTAAACTTATATTTATTAATTTATTTTTATCAATTTCCAATGTTATAAAAATTATATAGCAATTGATTGGGCCATCTCATTTTTAAATACTAAACAAAATTGAAAAAATATATTCTATTAACATTCTCTAGTATACAATTCATTTGTCTCTTGAAATAATTGTAAAAAAACATCTAAAAAATATTAACACTTCTCACATGGGAATAAATAAACTAAAAACATATTTTATGAACCATATCACATGCAAATTTTTAAATAAAAAAATGTTTAGATGCGGAAATTTAACAATTGTTTGGTCATAAGGCACAAATAAAATATTTTAGGATACTTTTTACAGATATAGATGGTGTCTAACGGGCCAGGTAATTAAATCCCAACTTCACTTAAAATAATATATTAATATTTAATAATACCACTCGATTAATTTTTTGAACATATTTCTTTCATGAAAAATGTTATAGATAAAAACAAAGTTGTGTCAAACTTTTGTTTGGAAATAAAATCATAAAAAAAACACCTTCTATCGTCACACTAAGAGGACTGAGCTTTTTTTTAAAAAGAAACAAAAAAAAAATATAATACAAATATTAATACCAAATCAGAAAAATTTTCCCCCTATCTACTTCTTTGATATATTTTCAATCTAGTTTAAGCGCATCATTAAAATGAGTTTTATCAAAATACAAAAGTTTTCATGTGAGTACAAATAGTTTGTTCATGTTTTTTTAATACTTTTTGGGAAGGAAGGGTGGAGGATTTTATTTGATACAAGGTTTGGTTTGTGTTGAGAATTGTCTGTTTACTCAATCTATTTTGATGTCCACTTATCATTTTAATATATTATTATCCTTATTTTATGAAAAGACCAAGATGTTTAGTTCCTGTTTCTTATTTTTTGTTATGCGTCTCTCTACTTGTTCTGGATATGTTTATGTGTACTAATTACTAGGGATGTGCAAAGTCCACCTTTTCAATTTGAAGAGAAGTTGAGTCAAAAAACATGGGATAACTCAAAGCCAATCAAGTTTGAATATTTATCTAAATGTTTAGCGTTGGATAAAATATACTTGCATAACTGTAAATTTAGTTATTAAATATAATTTATAAAATGCTTTATTTTATAATAACTAATAGAGTTTATCTTAAAATTATAAACTAAATTATCATCCCAATATACTCTCGAATCAAAGTCAAAAGCGAACAAATATTGAAAATGAATTCAAAGTTTTCAAAGCTTTGCACATCACCTGATAATTACAATAATGTTTTAGGGATAAAGGAATTTTTAATTAGGAATGTACACACATTTGTGTGGAATGGGAGTGAAAAACAGTTTTAAAAAAAATACCCTCAGTACACTCGACCAGGATTCAAACCCTAATATCCTTAACATTGGCAGTTCAGCCTATTGTAGAATGACACCCTGAGCAAATTGACCACCTAAGCTGGTATGTCTTGGTCTTGAAAGTCTATCAATTTCCTGGAATGAACTAGTGAGCAGTTTTAGATGTCCCGATGGCCATGAACAACTATGAAAATATTACTGATATTTAAAAAAAATCAATTATTAAGGACTAATGAATGCTATCCATTTCTTATCTTCAACAACTAGGGCAAAGCCCAAAAATAGTTCTCACTTTAAGTCTTAACAACACTTCATATTAGGGGTAGGATAAGTGTTAGTATTATTTATTTACATGTGTGTGTGTGTGTGTCTTTTTCTACTATAGAAAAAATGAAGATATCATGTATTGGATTCCACCCACATTCTTTTCCTTTTTACCTGGGTGGGATTTTTAAAATGAGGAAACAAGTGTTAGATGGTATGGACACGTAATGAGAATGGAAAAGTAGAGGATTCCAAGGCAGGGATGGGAGGAGCAGAAAACAGCAAATGTGCATGAAAGAGGAGAAGGTAATGGAAGGATAAAGGGAGACGGAGAAACTTCACAAAACTGACCCAGTCACTGGCTGGAAAACAATTCATGATGATGGTGATGATGATGATGATGATGATGATGATGATGATGTATCTCTCCAATCAATCTCTACTGATTAATTTATTTTCACTTTATCTTTTATCAATCGCCATTGTATTATAATTTTATAACAGTCATATTTTACCCAATACCTAGCGAACTAACTAAAGTGTATGGAATAGTTCCCTTGGGGATATGTGGGACATGTCTAAGTTTAGTCTTGCTTGAGGCACTGGTCACAAACACGCACGGGGTTGTCCCAGCCTCGACGCAGCACGGGTCGCCGGCCGGGCGAGCACTTGGCGCACACGCCCCGACCACAGTCTCGACAGTGGTGTAGCATCTCATGGGGACCGAACACCACCTCACAGCAGCAACAGTGACTCACCTCGTGGTCTGGCACCCAGTACGTGGGACGAGCACTACTCTTGATCAGATCTAGGAGACAAAGTTATACTTTTTAAAATTGAATTTAATAAAAAGTAATGATTGAGAATTTCAAAGTTGATTCCTCGGTATTATTGAATTTTTACTCTTATTGAAATAATCAATCTTAATAATTAGGACAGTAGAGTTGGAAGAAATTTTGAGCGGTGTCGGTAACAATGTACTGATTCTCATTACAACTCCTCTCTACACTCCAGTCTCCATCATCATTATTAATAATTACACCATTTTACTCTCGAAAATTGTAAGTGTACTCAATATGATCTTTGTATTTTAGTGAACGTGCGAGAATCAAGCATAGCCGTTTTGTAAACATTTCATTTTTTTATAAACAGTATTATTAGTTTGCTGATACATTTATATATATATATATATATATATATATATATATATATATAATATTATATATATATTATATACTATTATATAAATTATATATATATATATATATATATATACGTATATATATATAATATATATATATATATTACCAGTGCCCTAATCATTAAGTCCACAAGCATTAACAGTGAATCCTTAAGGATTCAAGAAAATATCAAATTCAAGAGCAAAAAAAAAATATATTTTTTAAAACAATCAAAATTTTAAATTGGTATTTGTTTTAGAGCTGATACTTTTTATTGGTGGATCAGTCCCGGAATAATTACAATAAAAACATGACAACCAGACCCCAGACTATTAATTTAACATTTCTAGTTTAATATTATGTTCATGATTTTTTTCTCCAAGATTCGTATTTGTAAAGAGGATTTGACCCATCTCTAAGTAACATGATTTATTTGCGAGTTCTAAGTGAAGCTCACAGTGACAGGGAAACCATGAAGAACCGTGCCATATTTGTTACCTCTAGGATACTCCAGAACTGAAGCAACAGTACTGATCGTGTTCACCACCACTTCACCATATTTCCGAACTCGGACTTCGGTATCATCAATATCGTCAAGAACATCTAAATTAGAGTTCGCTGACACTGTAATGGTAAAAATACATCAATATTTAATTAATGAAAAAACAACTCTAGGCTTTGTAAAAATTAACACCAACAACTTAGTTTTACAACCTTATCACATAAACCCTCTCTAAGATAGCTTATAGTTTCAAGCCTTGACACTAAGATGGTCATTTTGAATTACTTCTCTTTATGAATTTTAAATGTGAATGGACCATAAAAACTATGCAAATAAAAATATTGACATATAAATTACTAATTTATGTTCAAGTTATTATAATCCTTTATGTATATTACAAATCAATATTCATATAAAAAATATTATATTTGGAAGAAGGTATACCTTTTTCCATATATAATAAAATTACCTCATAGGGCGAAAAGAGGTTTTCCTTATTGAGATATATAAAAAAATATTAATTAAATTTAATTAAATGTTGTTATAGTAACTGGATCTATCAAATCAGAGTGGAAGCCATGAGAATTAAGTTATCTGGAAAGAGTGGGGTACAGGAGTACATGAGATAGTAGAGGAAGCAAGACTGAGATGGTATGGACATGTAATGAGGATGTTGGAGTACATGAGATAGTAGAGGAAGCAAGACTGAGATGTATGGTCATGTAATGAGGATGTTGGAGTACATGAAATAGTAGAGGAAGCAAGACTGAGATGGTATGGACATGTAATGAGGATGTTGGAGTACATGAGATAGTAGAGGAAGCAAGACTGAGATGGTATGGTCATGTAATGAGGATGTTGGAGTACATGAGGTAGTAGAGGAAGCAAGACTGAGATGGTATGGACATGTAATGAGGATGGAAAAAGAGAGGATGACAAAGGGAGACCGAGAAAGAGATTGGAGGAGTAGATAGCAAAAAGTGTGCAAGAGAGAGGAGAAGAATGGTGGAAGGATAGAGGAAAATGAAGGCATTATACTAAAGTGACCTGACCATAGGCTGAAAACAGATGATGATCAATAGGATCAGAGATTAGAATGAAATATTACTAAAATATGTTTAATAAAACCTTCTTTAAACAAGTCTAGTGTATAAATTTATTTAAAAAAATAAGCACAAAATAATACTTTTTTAAATCATAATCATTTTTTTTAATTTTAAAACTTCGATTTGGCTTTGGGTTTGCTTCGAATTTAAAAAATGAACTTCATCCCCCCCTCCCCATGTGATTGGATTATTTTCCACAATCCCAACTAATAGCCAGACATATCATTGAGTAGTTTCCTAGTTTACGAGTAAATAACGAAGGCCCACCTTGCTTGAAACAAGCGTCACAGACTCTGACAGGACTATGCCATCCCCTGTCAGGAACCGCGGTAGTTTTGGAGGAACAGTTCTCACAGAAGCCCTCTCCACAGGAGCGGCAATGGTGCTTGCTGGCATTGACGGCAAACACTGTCCGACATGCGTGGCAGTGCTGAAGAAATGTTACACCATCAAATTACTCACACACATAATTTAAAAGTTGTATGTAATTTTTTTTTTTTTAAATTTCTCATTCCAAGTGGACTATATCAGAGCAACATATCAAACAATTAACGATGTTTTTAATTTTGTAATTATTTGAAATAAAATAAACATTTTTACTCACTTACTGATTTAACTAAAAGTTGACAGTAAGTTTGCACTGTCTAAGGTGTGAACTGTTACCTTACATGGGAAATCCTTTCCTTTTTTGATCCCTCTCTTCTTATGCGGGCTAATCTCGTTTATTATCTCTAGATAATTTGTTAAATTAGTAGTAAAGAGCGTAAAGTATCTTGGAAGTGTCGGAGCAGAGAATATCTAATGAGAAGAGTGCTTCAGGGGGAGGGGATAGGTGTGTAAGACAATTTCTATGGACAAGTGCAAGGAAGTACTGTATAGGACAAAATTCTTACCATAGTTACAAATGCAGCAGAACGTGGAGATTTGATCCAAGGAAGATTGAGACCACATGTCTACATTTTTAAGGAGCAAGTTAGTTGTTATCAACAAATAGAGGAAGCAAGGGTGAGATGGTATGGCCGTGTAACGGGGATGTAAAGGGAAAGGATCCCAATGAGAATGATGAAGTTTAAGTTTGGAGAGAAACGACACAAGGTAGTAGGCTTGTGCAGGATCACCAACTTCGAGAAATTAGATGTTGTTACCAAAACTCAGACTTTGCATCAAAAGTTATTATGGCCGACTTGCGAGAGCAAATATTTTCCTAGTAGAGTGACGCTAAGTTACACAGACATTTTACTTGTCTTTTGGTTTGCTTTACGAGGTTATGTATGCTAGGTTTTATAATTTATTAGGTGTTATGTGTTACCTGATTTAAACTTGCCATCTCATTAGCCCTATATAAAAATCTCAAAATTTTTTGATGTGTTTTTCACAACTTTAAATAGGCCTGTATCATAATCTAGGCCAAGAGTGGGGATAGTACGCTTACACTGAAGGTTAAAAGCATATTTTCTTTAAAACATAACACTATCGAAATGCATTATTCTTCAACATCAACCCACAGATAATTGGACATTCCAATATTAAGATTGTTTGTAGGTTTTATAGTAGGTGGAGGTTAGGCTTCAACATATTTGGGGTGTTAGCAGTTTGTCGACCCACCTCATGGGGCAACATTGACCAAGACGGGTCTCTCTTTTGTATAATTTTCCAGTGGTGGGGAGGTTGGGATTTGAATCCTAACTAGTTGTGGTGAGTAGTTTTATTTTGCTAAAGGTTTTCCCACTCTCCCTCTACACAAATCTGAATACTTTTATTCTATAACTCAACCTTTAACATCTATACCCTATTAGAGTAAAACACATGAATGTAGGCCTAATTTGTTTAAGACGCCTCAACAAAACTTTAACAATGTCATCCTATTTAAACTGAATCGTACATATAATTGGGAATGTTAAATATAGAGGAAGTGAACCAGCATTTGTGTGGAGGGAGAGTGGAAAACCATTTAGGAACACCCCCCCCCCCCAACTCACCAGAGTGAGATTCGAACCTCAATTTCTCCATCCTCAGCAGTATAGCTCAACACAAAACTAGCGTGTTAGCTAACTATGCCACCAAGGTGGATCATGATAACTTTGTGAAATTTTGCCCCTCTTTAAGAGATTACAGTCACCTTAATCTCATGGTTGGGTCTCCAGTACTTGGGTGCTATTTGGTCAGCCACCCAGGATGAGATAAGGCGAGTAGGAGGTGAACCCACATTTGCTACAGCCTCCGAGATGTAGGTCACCCCATCCAAAACCTTCTGAGCCGCATTCTGGGACGCTACCAACGCCATTTTGCTCTGCCCACACAATAAAACTGAAGTTACAGTACATTTAGATGATTAAAAAAAGTAGAAAAAATATATTTAAAACAAACCTCACTTTTTATCAATATTTAATTATACAGACAAAGCTGTTTTATACAAATATAATATACGACATACACCATAATGATGTTAATAGTGTAGACAGGTATAAATTTAACCACAAGAACATCTAAAATATAAAATTTAAATAACCACCCAAAAAAAAAGAAGAAAAGAAATCCATAATTAATTAGACACTTATGTACTAATTACACTAAAGGGTTAGGGACAAGGAAGGTTGAATTTAGAGGAAGTGTACCCACATTTATGTGGAGAGAGAGTTGGAAACAGTTTTGGTAAACCCACCCTCAGTACACCCAACGGGATCAGACCATGGTCTTCCTCCTCATCATCGGCGGTCTAGTCTATTGTGAGACCATGTGGCCGCCAAAGAAGGTCATAATTAATGTTAGTGATAACTAAAATTTAAACATAATACAGTTAATATATTCTTTATATATCTAGAAACATTAAATACACCCATTAGGTGCTATTTTTTCTCTATTGTTATAAAGAAAGTTTATTTGGAATAGAGCAGTAGGCTAAATTATGGTTAAAATTAGGAGTATACCTATCTGACATATTGAAATAGAAATAATTTGAATAAAACACTAAAAAACACACACACATTTTTAAGGGCATGCACCCACTGGCAAAAATAATTGTTTAATTTTTCAAGTACAACCAAGAAAATCGGTCTAATCTGTTCAGCTGAAGATGTGAAAGCTTGTCCTTAAAAATGTGTTTATGTTTGTTGTGTTTGTTTTTTAAAATCTTGAAGTGTTTTATGTGAACAATTTCTAGTCCAGTATCACTCAGTTCGGTGTGATTGCTATCCAGTCTAATTTTAATCATGATTATAAAGAAAAAAGGTTTATGTTATGTTTTGATGAAATACTATGATAAAAACTCGACAGCTTCCAGAATGGCTGTTGCAATTATTTAAGAAATGTAAACATAAATAACAGGACTGTTAAATTCCTACCCCTGGCCACACGTGTTTGATCTCAGTGCGTACAGCAGAGTCCTCTGGGTTCTTATTCCCGTACCAGAACTGACGACTGCGATAGATTTCACCACAATTTGGACATTCTATCACATACCTGTTATTAACAAATAAAATGTTAATATAAAATTGACATCTTAGTAAAGGCATTGAAAACATATTTGTTTGAATATATTGGCCATTAGACTACCATTGTTTGCCTTTATTTAAGAGTGACATTTTTACTGTGGGACAGGAATAAGATGGAAAATGAGTCAAAATAACAAAAGTGGGAAATTATAAAAATGATATTTTAGAATAGTTTTAGTTTACAAATATATGTATATATATTGTTTTTTAAATGTTTCATTATGTTTTGTGTCTATTCACAATTGTGTGTGTATTTGGAGATGATTGTTATCTAGAAATCAGGTTTATAGTACAAGAACTATTCCAAAATCAACCTCTGATTGGCTGGTAAAAAAAATAATCTTATTATATACAAAACTTATATACATAGATGCATTATTTTGTCATATGGTCGCCAACCAAATTCAATCAAATGTCATACCGTGGCACCATCCATTAAAATCCTTCGTCAAGGAATGACGCCGCCAGGCTACCCAGCCAGTTGTTGATGCCATCCATGAGATCCTTGTTGGTTTTGAAATGCTGGGTAGCCAGCCAGTCCATCTTTCTGAAGAGATGGTTATCGCTTGGCGCCAAGTTCGGGCTGTAAGGGGGTGGGTCAAAAATTTCCCAAAAGCTGGTTCCATGGTATAACAAAAGCTTGAATTTGGGTGGAAACAATATGAAAAAGTAATACAGCTATGTATATAAGTTTTGTATGTAATAATATTTTTTAAATCTATTTTTGACTTTTTTAAAAAGCCAATTGGACGCTGATTTTGGAATAACCCTCGTATTATTCTACTATGTTTTGTATTCTTTGTGGTTTTACTTCTTTATATAAATTGTTCTCTTTAATTATTTATCTTACTTAATATTTCTACCATGATTTTAGCTTCTAATACCCGTTTTGACTGCTAGTGGTTTAAAAGTTTTAGGTAGCATGAGTTTCCATCCTTTCCCCTTCTCGTACCTCTATAAACTTTTATAGTGCAAAGAGTAAGGTAAACTTGCCCTTCTTACCTCAATTATATATATTTCCTGTTTTTTAATTCTAATATTTTGGTGCACACTTCTTTTGTTTGTTTGTATATTCTAAGTCTAATTTTTAATTCATTTTAGTAACATTTACATAATAAGTGAGATAAAGAGAGAGTAGTGATGGTCACGGTATTGGCTCAGTACAAACCTAACAAATAACTGTTGATAGACCAAGCAAAATGACTCCTGCACCTCCCAACTTGTTTGTGGGTTAAAATACCCTCCCTCCACCCCGATATAAAACAAAGAAGGAGACTGTCTACCAAAGTGATTGACAATGATGAATAAGCAGTATCTGCTGGAACACGAAGCACACTTTGTCTACCATTTACAGAAATAGATAAATTCCTCTGACCTTTTACCGAGCATTCAATATCCTGTTCACTCCTAATTTAAAGTGGTTAATTGTGAGTGGAAGTTTTTCTGACAGCAAAAAAAAAAAAAAAAAACGGGCTAGAGCAGCTGTGAAAGCCTTAAAAAATGTTGATAGTTTTTTATTTTATTTTAGTAATAGCCCACTTTGGTGACAACAAGGTCTAAGGCATCTGTCTCACAATAGACTGGAATGCCAATGACTGGGAGATCATAATTCAAATTCTGGTCGGGTGTATTGAGGTTGTTTGTTCCTAACTCTCTCTTGCTCCATGTAAATGTGGGTACACTTCCTCAAAATTAAAATATTCCTCATCCCTAACGGATTAGCGTAATTAGTCCATATGCGTACAACCAGAACAAGTACTTTGAGGTGGTGTTAAAAATATATTGAAATAGTACATACATATGTTAAAGTTAAAAAAAAAAAAACACAAACCCATAAAATATTTATTTAGTAATTTTTACTTGATAAGCCGCGGAGATTTTAATTTTGCTTGTAATGTGAGTTCTGTATACTGAAGTCAAGTTGGGCCTGGCCCCATTCAACTATAACAATTTAGACTATTGTAGCTGATCCAAAGAAATATTAGTTTAAATGATGTTCAAAATATTTTATTCAGCACCGCGTCTTACTACCCAATGGGTTGTACACTAATATTTTAGGGATGAGGAAGATTGAATTTTAGAGGAAATTGTACCCACCTTTGTATGGAGAAAGTGAGACAGAATGAAAAACAATTTTATGAAAGAAAACAATAATTTCAGTCCTCTTGACTGGCATTCAAACCCTGATCTCCCTGTCATCTGCAGTCCATCTATTGCGAAAGTGACGCCTTATACCATTCGACCAATAAAGTGAGTTTTCTTACAAACTTGATTAAATAGATGTAAGGTACAATGAAAAAACAAAACCTGTTAGAAGATTTGAATTAACTGCGGTAAAGCCAACTTTAGATTTGTTTTCCCGTTTGATAAAGAGACTATGAATCCCCTGGTCCCTGGAATATAAAGCTACTCACCCAGACCAGGCAAACTTTGCAAGACCGAACCAGGATGATTCAGAGGATGACGTCAACTTTGGGATGACTATCACTTCTTGTCCGTTTGTGTGACAGGTCTTACAAATGTATGTGCAGTTTTCATACTGATGCTGGTACCTAGGAAACAATACCAGTATGACACACGTTTTCATACCAATTATGTACATTAACTATAGAGATGGCTTGAATCCTATATTTCTCAAATCTTAAATCTTCTTTCAAATCTTGAATCCTAGGATCGTTAAACCTCCATGGCCTAAGCCTGCAATCAAGTCATACCAACCGAGCAGCCTCCACTGTTAAGGATGATAGTGACAACATTTGTGGAAAGAGGGTGTCATGTAGTCAGCATAACAAACCCTCCGGACCTGAATCTCTGTTTTCTAGATCAGAACTGCTACTAATGCATTCAAGTAGCTCCTCCCTCGGCCTCACAAGGTTGAGTTGACCTCGTTCCAGACCCACTGATCCGCAGAAAGATTGTGGAAAAACCGAGGATCGAACTCAGGACCTGTAGCCAAGAACTTTGACCACTAGCCCACAGAATTCTAGTAAAATCAAAGTTTGAAAAATATGTTAAAAAAGCCCACGTATCACTGATGAGCATGGTCATATCTGTTAAATCATAAAACAATGACGACCCATTTTGATTTCTAACATCTTTTTTTATGATTTTGTTTCCCCAACTACACAAGCCTATATTATTACTGTCACTAAATGGCTAAAATTAAATAGTTCCGAGTCAAGGCCTTCATAATTATATTAGTTATCTTTTTGAAATTTTTATGAATCTCATATCTCTCAAACATTCAAGGGATTTGGGGATTCAAGCATCACATTTCTAATTTTAGCTATTCAAACAGTTTCTTAGCCGTGTAACAACTTACAATGCTAGTGAGGGAATTGAGCCAAGATAGTTACAAGTTGTGTGCCAAGTACAATTTTTTTCAATTTTAAGTGAACTCGAATCCAATGTATAAAATATTCTCAAAACCAAAATGAAGCTAAAATATGATTTGTTAATTGTTCTGTACTAGAATCTGACATCTTAGTTTAGTCGGTAGAGTGTCTGCCTACTGATCTAAGGGTCCCGGGTCCGATTCCCTGCATGGCCGAAAAATTGATCGTTGGTGAAATGTGGATTTACCCTTTCACAATGATAAATTAACAGCCAGAGACTAGATGTTGTGCCTGTACTAGTTTTAAGTTAGAATATTAGACATATGAAGCAATGACAGACCTAGCAAGCCAGAAACAGTAATGGATGTAAAGTAAAGTATTATATTAGATATATTTTCATATTGTGGCTATTTACATAACTTTATGCAATGAGATAGCTTAGAAAAGGTTTTATCATAAAATTGTTTTTTCATATGAATATTAATTTGTTACATAACAGCCTATGAGGGCTCTAAGTGAATAAAAATTAGTATCTAAGCCGTCAATATTTTTACTGGCAAAACTTTGTTTATTATCAAATTTAGAATTTTTCTTCCAAGCAAAGTTGAAGTTGACTTTTTTTCAAAGCCAAATAAAAGTTTCCCACCCCTCTATTTGAAAGTAAATTGAAAGTTAATATACGAGAGTACATTATGTAGAAGTGATGTATAGTCTGTGTTTATAATATATGCCTACTTGCATCTTGATGAACAGGAATGGTCCAAGTTCTCGGTGAGGTGTCCCATACTCATTTCACAGCGCTGCTCACATGAGAGACATTTGATAGGACACGTGAAATATTGGTCTGGGAATAACACTGAGGCAGAGTTCTCGATTTCACCACTGAATTTGTCATTTAGCACCTATGAAATGAAAGTGCAAGTTCCGCTAAGCCTTGGCTCCAGAATTAAGGGCTGCAGATATATAATAAATAGAGGCCTACAACTCTTATGTCCTCTGACACCTTAGCAGTGTTGCCAACCGTATGATCTGGATACTACTTTTCATATAATTTCAGCACCTGTACAATACAATATTGGGAGATTTCCTAAAAGTAATATCCTAGAGCTCTGCTACAAATAAACAATATGCATTAAATAATATTTTATTATAAAAATAGGTAGATTAATCAATATTATGAACTTAAAAGCTAGTATCAGCACTTAGATAGTATTTCCAAATTTTAGTAAAAAAATTAACAATCAGCTTCAGTGGCTGAATGGTCTAAGGCATCACTCTAATGTTAGCCCGGCATGTTAAAGACGAAGAGATCGGGGATTGACTCCCTGTCGAACCTACTGAGGTTTGTTTTTAATAAATGGTTCCCCACTCTCCTTTAAAGCAAAAGTTGGTAAAATACATCTGAAATACTTCCTTCATCATCCATAACTTACTAGAGGATTTATCATATATGCATATAACATGAAAAATTAGTAAGACCTGAGAATTAAAAGTTCATGAATATCACATAAAAATGTGATTATCAGGCAAACTGTTATTAACCCATTGGAGTAGACATACGGAAGTGTTCCGTATGATAAGAAAATGATCCAATGGCAAGCTTACAAAACTGTTCTGTTCACTTCAAAGACTATAGTTTCTTTGTTTCCGCAAGCTTTAAAATGTATGATTTCATAACATTTTATTTTATATCATGGTCTGACATCAAGTAGGCCAAGAAATTGTCATTTTTATAGTGAGCTTGTTTATTAGTTGCTTTGTTTATAGTTTAGTTAGCTTTGGATTCAATCTAAACAAACAATAACTATAATCGCAGGAAAAGTGTTTTGCTAGCAAAATAAATTGAAGATAGTAACGATGGGTTTCAGAAATTGAAATGTGAGGAAAGTGATACAGATAGTGTTGTGGACAGTGTCAAATATAATGATTCAAGAAGCGAAGAAGGTGAAATAGAGTTAGACCAAGGTGATTGTATTACAAGATTATCATATACTAATGAACAATAATAGTGGTTTTGTGTCAGTATGTGACATTTAAAAAGTATTCAATTAAATTTAAAACGAAATAATAGATTCAAATAAGATTAAAAGCCAGAAAACAGTTATTTTGAAATGCTGCAAAAATATCCTATTTTAACGTTTTACGTGCATTTAATTCCTGCCACTATTTACAATTATGTGAAAAAATATTACAACCTTAATGGGTTAAAATATATTTTATGACTAATAACATTGAGTGGTGTATGGCCCTGTGAAACTCGTCACATACCCTTAGGAGCACACACATCAAATTGGGAAACACACTATCGTGTTAGATAAAATACGGTTTAGCGTGCTTACCTTGAGCGTATGATACACAACCTGGGGCTGCCTAGCTGAGCGTACTGTCGTGTTTTTCAGTTCAAGAACAATAGCTTTGCGCAGCTCAGAGAAACATGTGGGAGGTGATATAGTTTTGGTACCAATATAACGTAGAGAACTGAACGCTTCAATTTCCAGTTTCATCTGAACGAATTGACGTCTTAAGATATCCTCGGCACTTTCCGAGTTATCTGCGGGAAGAAATACAGTCACGTTTTAGTCTTTAGGCAGTTGTTCCTTTAATCAAATGTCACTTTTTTATATATATAATTTTACAGCTTTTTGAAAGAATGTTAATGAGCAAATCACACAGTTCTTGATACTTATATGTGACCTGGGCTAGGTTTTACTTTGGATCAAAGATACAGTTCAGAATTAGCAGGGGCGGATTTATGCATAGGCCTAGTAGGGGCGGCAAATTTTGAATAATAATAAAAATAAACATATATCCTTCTGCCAGTTAAAATAATTTGATGGCTTCGTCGTGTGTGATTGTTGTGGTTTGCTGTAACTGCATACCAAAACATGACAGAGTATCACCTTAATTCACTGACAATCATTTTAATTGAAGGTCACTCAATGGATAAAAGGGATTTGCCTGGCATCATTGATCAGTTCGCTCAGCAGAAATCAAGGCAAAGGATACTAAAGACTATTTTCTTATTGTATAAATGCTAATATTTTAGTAACACGTTCTTCAGTCTACAAGTGTAGACATTATAATTATTTTAAATTGTATAATATTTGAATTTGTGTGCTGTGATAGTGTAAGAGTATTTATTTCGATTTTTTTAAAGTCTTTGTTTAGAGTCTTACTACCCTAGCCTCATGGCTTCTTCGGTGCTGACTGACCACTCACAGCTGACAGTTTGAAAAGTTACCAGACCATATTATGTATCCCTACGCCGAACCATATGATCTGCAAAAACATATATCTAGTAGCTGTCACTTCTGACAGTCAAAATGTAGGTATATACCTAAATGTTGACTGTCAGAAGTCAGCTGTGAGCTGTCAGTCAGCACCAAAGAAGCCATGGGAATAGTATATATTAATCAATATTGAAAATGTTATTGGTATAAAATGCTCCAATACAGATTACTTCATGGGAAGCTTTTTTGACAGTGTGAATTTATATTTGAATAAATTTGTCGATCAAAATTACAAATATTGGCCATAAAGAATTAAAAAAATTATAAAATTAAAATTATATAGTTACCATGTATTGTTATAATACTATGACTTGAATTTTTTTTTTAAATCGGAGTCAGTAGATCTTTACCAACTTCGACTCCACCCAACCAAAATTGTTTAAGACTCAGATTTCACAGTCTTGTGTAAGACATTATAAATTTTGGCCACAAAAATATAAGTTTGGATTTTATAATAAAAGTCCCATCCTATGAAAACATACTGGAGGGCAATGTATCAGTGTGCTGAGTCTCGTGGAAGATGATGACCGCCGGTCCGAGAGCAGAAGCGGAACCACCAAACTCCACTCTCTGTCCAGCCCGCTGTAAAGCCGACTGGAAGTGTAGGGTGTAAGCCCGCGATGCTGACCCCAGGAATGTGTACAGATCACGATGGAGACGATTTGAACGTGTGCGATATATCACAATATCAGACACAGCCAACACCTTCAACAAATATGGGGAAACTATGTTGGAATGTACAAATCTGAGACTAAATGTAATGATACTTTTAAACATTTGAAGGATGAGTAGGTATATTTTTTTGTTAAGAGCTCAATATTTATTTAATACATATTAATTACATAATCAGCATGATTTCAAATGAGTTTTATAACTATACTTGAAAGTGAAATTCAGGACTAAGTGTAAGTTATACTTAAGGTTAAAATGTTATTAAAAATATTTGTTGGTGTAAAAAGTTTAAATCTATACTAATATTATAAAGAGGAAAGATTTAATTTTTTGTTTGTAATGGATAAACTCAAAAACTACTGGACCGATTTTAAAAATTCTTTCATCAATATAAAGCTACATTATCAGCGAGTAACATAGGCTATTTTTTATTTTGAAAATTTAATTTATTCCTCATAAAAATGTCAATAGTATATTATATAGTCGTTGGGGAAAAAAAAAATTAAAATAAAATTTGGGGAAACGAGGGTAGTTAATGAAAGTGGAGGAAGCTGTAAAATTAATTTGATTTTAACAATTTGTTTGATTGGTGTATACACAATTCCTTTCGCGCCTAGAGCAAACAAAATTATAGAGGAATGAGATGAAAATAGGAGGGAGGATAAAAAGAGGGAGGGGGCTGTACAGTGATGGTAGGACTGTATTTTCAAAAAAAAATAAGGAAAAAAGTTTTGTTTTTATATTGACATGGATGATTTGAAGCTTTGTTTTACAGGATTCTTTACAATATTTTTTACGGGGAAGGGGGCTAGTATCCAATGATTTTAATATCAAAAATGTAAGAATAACCTATTAAAAATATTTGTTTGGATATAAAGTTTGATATCCAATAATTTAAGTATCAAAGTGAAAGAATAATATTCAAAAAACTATCGGTACCGTATATATTTTAAAAACTCACAAACAAAAACTAACTTTCCTGAAAATTAAAAATATGCAATATTGTCACAGTTTTCATCTCATGTTTGAATGTATAGCAGCAATATTTTTAGATTAGTATGATACTGTAGTCACCTTAAGCAGAAGCCTGGTCCTTTGGTTCTCATGATTGGTGGCCCCAAGCAGACCTTCCGTGTCCAAACATATCACACTGTGCAGAGGGTCAAAAGCGGCCCACACACCCAAGGTGCAAGAGTCTTGCTTACAAGATGTCTGGAAGACAGTGCGGCCCTCAAAGAAAGTGTGGTTCAAGGTGAAAGATTTGCCATCGCCAGTGTTACCGAAAATTGAAACCACTTTGACACGGTCAGATTTTTCACATTTCAATAGTTTTATGAACTGCTCCGCCGACGTTATCTTTATCGGAGAGAGGGTAAAACAAAACACTTAAGTCAAACAAATTAGTTTAGAAGCACACTTTTCTAAGAAAGGCTGATATCAATGGAAATTTAAAAAAATATCCCTTACATGTACTTTGAATTTTATAGTGACACACTCTATAACGTTCACAAAAGTATTTACTCTATATTTAATTGGAATTTAAATATATTAACACAAATTATGTATTTAAAATATGGTTTGGACTGGATTTCTATAGCAGATGCAGTTTTTAAAAGCTTGATTAGGCTATTTCCTATTTTATAACAAATTCGCTTATTTTTTGGAATACTTCTAGATTTTTGAAATAAAGCTTGACTAAATTTAATTCTCTAATTTGACCCTCAAGCAAAGAGTGTAGTAAAACTCAGTAAAGGTCATGTATCCGCTCGGTAAACTTATCAGCACTGCATCTTATTAACTGTTCAGGGTATAAACATAGGCCCTTATATTAATTATGCTAATGAATGAGGGATGAGGAAGGATGCATTTATAGGAAGTGTACACACATTTGCATGGACGGGGGATGGTAAACCATTTTGGAAAAACCACCCTTAGTACACCCGTCAGGAATTCAAACCCTAATCTCTCTGACATCGGCAATAGAGTCTTAACCTAGAGTGACACCTTAGGTCATGTGGCCACTTAAGCAGATCCTCTCAGTATAGACCTGGTTTCCAGAAAGTGAGGGTCTAAGTATTTTTCAGTTAATTAGAGAGCGGCTCTTTTTATCTATTCTCACACTGTGGGACACTGTGCACACTGTGTGCTGCGCGCTCAGACATCTAAGTATTGTTTTGTTTCATGTCTACTATATCCATCCCATGTATTTTGATCCAAAATACTAAATCTTTTTCACAAATCTCTTTTCCTTTTATCCTAAGGATCGAAAACACTACTTTTCAAATGAACCAATAGAGGAAATCTTGGAAGAATCTTTACCTGATCACAGCTTTGACTTATTTTTAGATGATGAATTATAATCTAAAGAATTTTATGGATCAAAATTTCCTACACTCCCTATCAACGTACGTAGCTTCTTATAAAAATATAAACAACCCCAATAATATGAAAAGCAACCTAACCTTTAATGTGAAGACCTTTAAATGTAGAGCTTTAAATGTTGAAGAGCCTTCAATAAAGAAAAGGGGGAGATCCAAAAACATAAATACGACTGTTTCTTGTCATTAACATACAAAACATTTGTAGCAAAAACCTTCTGTTATGATTATTGTATACTTAGTGTGCAAAAATAAATGACAATAATTATTATAATTAGTGCATATACAGTATACTTGATGTATTTTTCCCCCTTGAATCCTAATATTCTTTTATAAATAAAATATTTTTATTTTTTAAATTTTATTATTTAAATGTAGATAGGTTGAAAATACCGATAAAGCTATGATTTAAAAAAAAAATAAAATTTACTTTTAATCTGAACATAAACAAAAAAATTGGACGTGGTGCATAGTGTGTGCAGCGTGCCTGTTCCTGTGATGTGATTTGGCACACCCGCTTGAGGGTTAACCCAAATTAGTATATTTTTGGGCCCTATACGCCTACACATTAATCTCTAGTTTCTACATTATGAAATGATTTAATCCAACATTGAATAGCAAATAAATAAATGTCGAGACTACTATATAACATTATTGTAAGGGAATTGAGTAATTTTAAGGTACCTTAAGATATTCCTTGCCATCAATCAGATGGAAGCTTGTGTCCTCCGAGATTGGTCCCAATGAGCACGAGTCGCCTTCAGGGATAATGTCCGGAGGCAGACTTCTCTCTGCTATCGTCAAGCTATCAATGGATTCCATAATTGCCGATGAGTGGCTTAGTAGACTTTTACGATGATTAATGGACATATTTTAAGCAATAAAGTTTTTGGTAGCCACTTTGAAACATGGTGTTCTTAAATTCTACATTGGAATACCTGTTCATAAAGATAACACAACCATTTTTAGTACAAATTTTGTTTCTTATAAATATAGTAAATTAAAATATTTAAATGAAGATAAGCAAGGTGGAAGTCAAATGTGTGTGAGAAATTTAATTCTATGGAATTAAGTTTGTTTAGCATTGGGTCTTACTACCTATTCAGTATTCAGGTTATAATATGCAAACATATTAATTATACTATTATATTTATAGTTAGGGATAAGGAAGGTCGAATATTATAGTGTGAGTGTACTCATATTTGTGTGAAAGGTGAATGGAAAACCATTTTGGGACAACCACCCAAGTACACCCGACCGAGATTCAAATCTCAATCTCCCTGTCATCAGCAGTCTAGTCTAACACGAGGGTGACACAGAGACCATGCGGCCACGGAGCAGGTAAGACTGCCCCCTATTCGGATCTATAATACCTATACATAAAGCTTTAATCATGCAATTTTTCAGCTTTTACAATAATATTTGTTCCTGTTTCTTTTAGGTGAGTTTGGTTTTGTAAATTACTTCATCATAACAAATGGTTTTAATAATATTGATTTTTGTTTCATTGGATTCCCCACATTTTTGTTAGTGTAAGGCATGTATAACTTTTGCGAGTTTTAGGTTTCATCGCCCAAATTGATTTGAGATGTGTGTCAATTTATAGGTATAACATTAATTCTATGAGGGAATTTAAATTAATTGATAATAATTGTAATTAAACGTGTTACCTAGAGAAATTTTCGACTCTATACTCACTACATTAACTCCTTAGCATGAGCCCGCAAGCAAGCTTTACTGACCGAGTGGCCAATGCCATTAACAATGGTAGTCCCAACCTTTGTAGATAGAGGGTGTCATGTGGTCAGCACGAGCACTCAGGCTGTTAATCTTAGTTTTCTAACCTGGAGGTGGTACTTCTTCATTCAAGTATCTCCTCGTTTGCCCTCACAAGGCTGAGGTTTACCACATTCTAGACTCACTAGTACACAGATAAACTTTGAAAGAACCGGGACTCAAACCCATGACTTTTTGATCTGCAGCCAGAAAATCTAACCACTAGACCAGAGAGGCCCTATATTATGGTAAAAATAGGATTTAGCATCTCTTTTTTTAGGAATCATAAAGGATATTCTTTAATAAAAGCATGGGGTAATTTGTAGTAAGTATCACTAATTTGGTGAACTCATGACTCAATATAATATCTACATTGATCCCCTTTGACATGAAATATAAAGCCTACATAAGATTAAGCTTACCAGGTAAAAAATAAATTGGATTGACTAAATAATATATTAACGTACCTAACTAAAATTAACCTCAAAATGATAAGAATAAATTAATTATTTTCTTAAACAATTAAATGGATTGCTCAAAGACATTAAATCAACAACTTTATTATTTCACAATAAACAGTAATATTAAAAAATATTTTGATCAAGATAGCCAACCTTATTTAGATAAAAAAATCCTTCTGATATTATTAATCAAAGTACGAAAGAGAGCAGAAGGTTATTTTCAATTTATTTTATTTATTATAATTTTAATAAATCTACAACGACTTTATAATCTAATAGGTGTTAAAATCTTTATATATATATATATATAACTTTTTTTTAAACGCTACCTTTTCCCTTTTTAATTCAATTTATAGCTTGAAAAGCTATATTTTTAAATAAGCTGAAATAAATAAAAAATAGTTGGATGTAATAAAAATGTGACCGTTGAGGTCTAGACTAGTAGAAGATTATGCTAGCAATTGAGCTAAAATTATAATTAAGTTATGGTGTAGTTTAAATAAATAATTTAGCACTAAAATTAGAAAAAAACTCAGTTTAGTTTTACCAAAAGACTGCATTATGCGTATAAACACACGATTATATCTTCTTTTGTTTATAAGAAGGCTCTTTTCTATCAACAAAATAATTTTCAGAAAGGTGCAATTGAAGAGGGAAATGCGTCTACCTTGTTTTATGTTGCTCTACTCTATAGGCCCGGTATTCACGAGCGACGTACGTCATCTTTGCCGTCTATTTCATCCTTCATTCTTATTGTACACTGATTACCGTCACAATGACGTAGGGTTAGTCACTCGTGAGTGAGTCATTCAAATTGAACGACTCTTGAACGAGAGCTGTGAACGAATGACTCTCGCTTCGTGAGTGAGTCATTCATGCTACCATTATTCATGACTTTTTCGCTCTGGTTCATCCGCTCTGGAAAGAGTCAGGAGTATTTGTCATTTACGACTCTTCTGTCGTTCTTCATTCACTACTAAGAAAAAATCAACTATAAATGCTTACTATCGTTACTAGAAAGCAGCACTGTCTACAATATTATACTAACTATTTTTCTTAACATCACTTAGACATAATTCTGTGAATTAGACGCTAAAGGTTATATGCTAGAGTTGATTATTATAAGTAATATGAGTAAATAATAGAATTAAATAATCAAACACAATAGGATTCGGATAAATTACACATACAACTTAATTCGTTCATAAGTTGAAAGGAAAGAGACAGATTTGCAACCTTGGGACGGGAATTGTTAGAACTATTTAGCGCTCGCTCATCAAGTTCAGGCTGGTGAAGGGTTGAAGGGATTGGGAGCGAGCTAGCCATGTGGTGAACGATATGACTCATATGAACGACTCTTTTGAGTGAGCAAGCTTATGTGAGCGAGCTCACGTCAACGAGCTGGTTCGAACCATCACTACAATGACGCGTGCAGTTTGTGTGCACTGCTCTATGTCTTCACAGGTACTGACAGAATGCTAAGCGGTAGCATCACCACCGCGTTTTGCACAAACTCGTGTCACTAGTTTTGACGCGACAATGACAGCAACTCGATCCCAGACCTCGAGTCCCATTTGAACTTCTTAATTCGAATCAAAGTTATGCTGAGACGCAGCGTTCCGTGACGCAACTGCAAAGATGATGCACGTCGCTCGTGGACACTGGGACTCAGACTTGTCCTGTCCTAGATTAAATTTTGTTGGAGAGTAAAATCCGTTCGTTAATCTCTAGTATGAAGTCAGATCTCACTTCTTAGACGTTTCAAAACCTGCTTTGTGGAGATTTCGAACGAATATTGAATAATCCCCGGTATATTAGTTATTAGTTCAATTTCAACATTACATTTTGGTCTTAAACGCTGACACAACTATAAACTACCAATAAACATCTGGAAAAAAAAATTGATACCCGGAAATCTACAATGAGTTTACTTCTCATGGGGCAACTACCTGTAGTTCTTAAAAAATAAACCAAGACCTAACTGAAACCCACATGCTATATTTTAAGGATGTTCAAATCATTATATACCCTTCGTTTATAATGATAGGTAGCTAAACTCTAAAATGGCAAAGTTTATAAGATAGGGCAAATTGTAATCGATAATGGTACGATCAAGACCTTTTAGGATTAATCGAGTATATACATTTATTTAAAGCATTTCTTATGTTTGAACATTACTTATTTCACAAACACCTTGAAACAATTTAAAGTATCAACAAATGTAAGATTATCTGTCTTGTTTTGAATTATATATATCTTACAATAACAAATTTATATATTTATGTTGTTTAAGATATTTAGTAGCATATATTGACTAGTCCACAATATTAACATGCCATTTTTTCTACGATTGTTTTATCAAGCTCTATATTTACTTTAAGTTTTTTAAAACTTTCTGGGTATTCTAGCTTTATTTAATGTCTAGTGGAAAATTTGATAGTTTTAAAGCTAGTGGTATTTTGATAGTTTGAGTTGGACACACTGTTCTATTATCTGAGAATCAATTAGTTATTTTGGTCTAATTTTAACGCAAATCTTTGTTATTTGAAAGGTAACGATACTGCACATAGTTTTTGAATATTTCTGATATATATTCATACCATAAAATATATATGTACAATCATAAATATCTCTTGACTAAATATATAACGTTAAGTTGGATTTTATTTGGTCCAAATTGTTTGAAATCCCGCAACAATTATATAGGGTCCTACCTTCCTTAATAATGTAACTATTTCTGAAATGTATTTAAACATATTAATCAAATGATGTTACAATAATAATATAACGTAATATTGTTTATCTACAATGGCTTACGTAAACACAATAGTATGTAGGAGCTGTCGGAAGGAGATGAACATTGTCCATCTGTTTATGTAGTTGCGTTGGTTTGTGTTCAGCCAATAAAAATACATGGATGATTACTAAAAATAAAATGAAGTTATTTGGTCTATGACAACAGCTCTTGGAAATATTTAGAATAGAATACAGGATTTTCAATTAGAATTATTTATACATATATAAAAACACATTTAAATAGTTTTAAAATATTTATTTCTTATTTGAAAACAATATGAATTTGTATTTAAGAGAAGTAATTACAAGTGCTTTTGCGATTGCAAAATTGCAAGTCCTACAAGCGTGTATGTTGGTTGTAGACAGGCTATTAGTAACTAGAAAGTTGTATTATTTTTATTATTATTACTAATTATGTTAATGAGCTAGGAATTGGGAAGGTTGAATATAGAGTAAGTGAACCCGCATTTGTGTGGAGGGAGAGGGGAAAATCATTTAGGAAGACCCACCCCCAGTTAACCCGAGCGAGAGTTGAACCCTTATCTCCCTGTCCTCGGCAGGCTAGCTCAAAATAAAACTATATTGTTAGGTAACCACACCACTGAGGCAGGTAACTTGAAAATCGACTGAGGCACTTAAAAATTATGTGATCTATTCTTACCTTGAGCTAGTTCTATCCAGTCCACCTCATCACACCCTATCGCTTTCAGATCCATTCTAATGTTATCATCCCTTCTGCCTCTAGGTCTTCTCAATGATCTCTTCCCATGGTTTCTGATACTCAGTACCCTAAGCAATTTTCTAAACTCTCCCATCACACATAATATAACATAATTAAAGCTTGGTTTCATTTTAGAAATCCATTTTTTAGAAGAATTATTCTTATGGCTAATACATACTGGTTCAAAATTCAAATTCATTACTGACATTTTCTAAAAATTTAAATTGGTTTGGATTGGTAGGTTTGAGTGTTAAGAGTGAGAAATATTGCACAAGAGCTTGGTGAGGTTCATATGACTTGATTTACAGCTGATTAGTCTCCTTGTGCTATCACCTTAACAAATGTACACTTGCTATGTATGCACTTTGGATTACATCGGCATAAGATTATTCAAAGGATTATCCTTGGGACTGCAATGCTACTACCTATAAATGATCTTAGCGACTAAGTTAAACCACCATCTACTATCTTTTTTAAAAATGAATGAGAACTCCTAAACAAAAATAAGCTATTTTAATTCACTTTTATTAATTTATCAACCCCTTTAGCGGTTTGCATTTGATTTAAGGCACTATTATCGCTGGAGACTGGACTGTTGGTGGAAAAATTGGGTTTCGACCCAGACTAACATAATTCAAACTTAATCTTCTAACTTAATTCAGGAATATTCACAACACTTGGTCCACCAGTTTGATCGATTATTGTATTGTGAAAGAGAAAACCTTACTTTCAACAAAAATGATTTTTTTTTGTACTGTCAAGTTCTTTATCTCAATGGAAACCTATCATCATCATCATCATCATCTGTTTCCAACCTGTGGCCGGGTGAGTTTAGTAGAATGTCTCCAGCCTTCCACCATTTTTCCTCCTATGATTTCTAACATTCTTCTCCTCTCACTTGAATACTTTCTGTTATCTGCTCCTCCCATCTCTCTCTTGGCCCCCCTGTGGTCATTTTACCAAATAATTAACTTCCAACATTTTCTTCGGCATAGTGGAAACGTGTGTATGTGTGTGTGTGTTTGTCATTCCATATGTAATACTCAGAAAAAAATTATTTGCTTGCATATGCATTTTGATTTCTTTTAATGTTTGGAACATAAAAATTCCTACATTACCTATACCTAATAGTAATTAAAACATTTTAAAAAATATCTTGTTTATCTAGTACAGTCGTTTTTACAACATGGCTATTACTACATTTGATGTAGTTCAGCAGTGGTTTTGTTAGGAAAATGTCGTTTTTAAATCTTTTGAAAAGTATCAAGGGGATGAATCTAAATCGTCAAAATTTCAACATTCCCATTGCCTTGATCTGTGAAATCTTAAGTCTTAAACGTGGCTGCTTACTCAAATTTTCAAATATTTCAGATGGGGAACCGAAAAAAATCTGAAATTAATCGATTATATAGTATTTTATGATAGTTAATTGTGATAAAAATATAGAGTTTTAATCTTTCAGGCTTTAATGCATTGGAGTGACTAAAGTCACAAAATTGATACATTTTTATGTTTGAAGGAAATATTACAGTATCCTTAATACTTCAAGCAGCCTTAAACACTTCTTTCTTCTTCCTAAGTTATTCATTAGTCACCTGCCTCGGTGGCGTAATTAGCGAACACATCTGTTTCTTGTTGCGTTGGACTGATCAAGGGTCGAATCTCGCTCAGGTTAACTGTGGGTGGTTTTTCCTTAATGGTTTTCCACTCTCCCTCTACACAAATGCGAGTTCACTTCTATATTCAACCTTCCCAATTCTAACCCATTAGCGTAATTAGTAAACTATAACCTGAACCAGTACTAATGTGCGGTGCTAAGTATTATTATTATTCTTTAGTCATTGTCAAAATATGGTTTTATAATAATTTAAAGCTTTGTAATTTATAGGCCTACATTGGTATTTTAGTTAAGCCTATAAAACCGGTAACATGGTTTAACATGTAACTTTGGTTCTTAACTCAATTGCTGGTGAGCGGGGAGTGGGATCAAGGTTTGAACCCTGGTTGGGTGTTTTTAGGGGGTGTTTTTCCTCTATCCCCTCAGAGTCCAGATACGTGTGGTTGTTCTTCCCCAAAACTCCATCGTCCTCATCCCCATCCCATTAACTTAATAAATAAATGTGCGAATATAACCTAGATTGGGTACCAAGGCAAAATAAATAAGTTAGGCCTCATCACCTTTAGTCAAAGTACTGTTGTATGACATGTGCCTGCATGGAGATTGGGGTTTGAATCTCGGTCGGGTGTGCTGTGAGTGTTTTTTTTTTTTTTTTTCAAAATGTTTGTCCACTATCCATGCAATTGTGGATACACTTCCTTTAAAAGTCAACCTTCCTCTTCCCTAACTAATTAGCTTAATCGCACATAACCTGATTAGGTATTAAGACACAGTGCAAAGAAAACTGTTGTATGGTTTGTTGAATTGATTCTCTCTTCAGGTTAAACACAACAAATGTACTGGTACTTGTGTCTGATTCCTAGGGATTTTTGTGATTCTGACTCTCGTTGGATCAATGATTTTACTACAATTATAAGAAATTTCAATTACAATTTATCTGGTTAGATTGGTTTGTTTGTGTGTGACCCGCTTGCATTGACATGCAATAGTTTCATTATTTTTTTGCTCTGATCCTTCTTTAAGACCAACCTCAAATGAAATTAATTAAAAGTAAGCATAATCCGCCAACTTAAGTTTTATTACAATCCCAAAAATTTTGAACTAACTGATGTCTGAAGAGAAAACCCCTTCACAAAGAATAAACCATTTGAAGGTCGAGTAGTCATTTTTTATAAATGTTTTCATTTAGCTGTCCGAGATGCCACCCAAGAAGAAGCCCCCACAAAAAACTGCATATTCTTTCTATGTGGAAGATTATGTTCAGAAAATTAGAGATAGAGGTGGGAGAATTGAAAAACAATTGGCTTGGCGTGAAGCTGGGACATTTTTTGAGGTAAGTTTTATTAAGAGAGGTATCAAAGTTCTAACTTGGGCTTAGGGCCATTTTCCTCATTTTTACTTTGTGAATTTTAATAATAATATAATAATACACCTATATCATACAGACCTAAATACCTAGTAATTCTGCCCAATCATATTTTATTATGTTTTATTGGGATTTGGGCATGCATGTTACCTGTGAATAATTTGTTAATTTTATTCATTATGCTTTTCAGATTATGAATAACTAATTTGTTTCTATAATTAAAAAAACTTACAAAGGTGTTTGGATTGTGTCGAACATTCATTGTGTGCATCTTGGTTCTAGGGATGTGTCGATAGCAATATTTCATGTACTGGTAACTGTTCCAAAATGTTAAAAGTTACACTTTTGGAACAGTTCTAAGTTGCCGATACTTTTCCACTATCGATACAGTTCAGCATTGATATTTAAACGAATGGTTAGTCGTATTTATTCTAAAACGTTGGACAGCGAGACTATGTTCCAAGTAGGCACCATTGGTCTCTCAGTTTTCACTTTGTTCTAATATGTATTGAACAATATAATCAGCCAATTCTTGTGTGTGTTTTTGTGTTATAAATATAATATAAACAATCAGTGTAAGCACACATTTTGTAAAGGGCTTAGCTTAAAATGTCTTAAATATCTATGTTCAATGACACCTGACAACGATGTTTTAAATCTTTGGATTTAGATAGACAGACACTTGCCAACTTTTTCCAATTTTTAACTATAACCCATTGCCATTGAAAATAAAATTCATGTACAAACAATTAAAATGCTTGAATTAATTACTAACCTACCTCCCAATACCTAGTACTTTCCTTACTTTTGTGTTATGTGGCCTAGTTTATATTATTTGAATATTTTTGTTTCCTGAATTATGTCATTTGAGTTCTTTGAAACATCACAAGGCATTTCTAATTCAGAGAATATGGTTAAAATATGTCTTGTCAATTTTTTATTGTTTGAGTTTTTTAACATGCACTTTCTGAACCAACTGATTATATCAGAATACAAGTTATAAACTAATTTAAATATAGAACACAAACAACGCTCAACCCCCTGTTTATTAACTCATCACTGAAAATGTAAACCCACATTTCACCAATGAAACATTGTTGATTTTTCGTAAATGCTATGAATCGAACTTAGGGTCCTTAGCGCAGAAGCAGTTACACTACTTATTGAGCAAAGGTGTTAAACACTGACATTAAGTTAATTAAAAAAAAGGTATTTGAAGTATTTGTTAAGGTCTTGATGTGTTATCATGAAAAATGTGTGTAAACTTTGTGTATGAATGCTATATAATAATAATAATAATAAAATAATAATAATAATAATAATAATAATAATAATAATAATAATAATAATAATAATAATAATAATAAAAATAATATAGCACCGCGTCTTACTACCTGTTCGGGTTATATGCTTTAAGTACTAATTACGCTAATGGATTAGGAATTGGGAAGGTTGAATTAGAGGAAGTGAACCCGCATTTGCGTGGAGGGAGAATGGAAAACCATTTAGGGAAAACCACACCCAATTCACCCGACCGAGATTCGAACCTCGATCTCCCCGTCCTCAGCAGTTGAGCGCAACACTCACGACAAGCGTGTTAGCCAACTACGCCACCGAGGCGGGTATGATTGCTATACACAATGTGATGTCATCATTCACAAGCCAGGTAGTTTGACGTGGTAATTTGGTGTTTCACAGAACTTAACGCCTCAAGAACGGGCAGTTTATGAAGCGAGGGCCAAAGAATATAAGGCAAAAGTAAGAGGCAACCCAGAAACTAAATACACAACATCCGGTCAAACGTTTGCTGAAATTGATCGAGAGGAGGCAGAAAAGAAAGAAAAACAAGAAAAAATTGAAAGAGAAATTGAAGAGAAAATTAATAAATTGAAGCTTACATTAAGTGAGTACGGTAGTTTTATATGGTTAAATAACCTACCCCTAATGGCATTCCTAGATGATTATATTTAATTATTACTCTATGGCGCTTGGAACTTGAAAGTTTATTGCCATGCTTAGAAAAGTATGCCACATATCCATATCTTGAGCTAGTTCTATCCACGCCACCTCGTTACACCTGATTTCTTTAGATCCATTATAATGTTATCCTGCAATCTGCATTTAAGTCTTCCCATCATGGTTTTATCAGTCAATACCCTAAATACAGTTCTCTATTCTTTAATTTGTGCTGAATGTCCTTCTCACCGTTATCCTAACAATGTCTTGTATTGAGTACAGGGCATGTAACTCATCTTTATGAAACCAACTACATTACCTAATATCTCTACCCCTTTCTGGGCCAAATATCATACTAACCACCCTTTTTTTTTAACATCCTGAATATATTCCCGCCGTATAATGTAAGAGACCATGTTTCACAACCATACAGAACAACGAGTAAAACTATTGTTTTGTATACTTGAGTTTTACATTCCTCGACGGCATGTGATATGTTAATTCATATAATTATAGTAAATTTAATTACATTTTACCCGCAGGTTCAAACCTAGGACATCCAGACCTGGCTACACATCCGTTCTATTTCATGCACGCCAATATATATGGCCTTTCCGATGAAAATGTATACCTACCTTGTGAGCTGGCGCTCGCGGAGTTCACGTTATTAAACGGTGTCCAAAATACTTATCACACTCTTGTGGATCCTGGTTTGTAGCTATTTTATTACATAATTGTTTAAACTTACCTGATTTGTAATAAATAAAATTATAAAATAGTGATAAAATAACAGGGCACAAATAAAAATAAAAACACTAACATATTTACACACACTAATTTTTTGATGCTTCTATAATTCTATCATTTTATTTATTACAAATTGTTGATGATAAGATACAATGACTTGAAACATTTATTATGTTTTGTTTTCGTTAAAATTCATTGCTTCACTTATTGCTGATAGCGTTGTGAGTGAAAGGGGTGGTAGATATTATTAGATAAAATAAGGGTTTCCTACATAGCCTGAAAAAATTGATGTAATCCGCTTTGGTGGCCGCATGGTCTAACGCGTTACTCACGCAGTAGATTAGATAGGCTATGACAGGAAGATCGAGGTTCGAATCTTGGTCGGGTGTACTGAGGGTGTTTTATTCATTTTACCTCCATGCAAATGTGGCTACACTTCCTATGAATATAACCTCCCTAAAACCATTAGCTTAATTAGCACATAAGCCTATAACCTGAGCGGTTTAGTAAGATGCGGTGCTAAAAAAAAAGTACTGTATGTACGCTATCAAATACGGTTGCTATAATACTAGGGTTGACAGGTTACAACTAGTGCTAAGGTTAATACCTGAGGTTGGAGCAGGTTAGCTACTGAGATGCTAGTGTTAATACCTGAGGGTTGGAGCAGGTTAGCACACTGAGATGCTAGTGTTAATACCTGAGGGTTGGAGCAGGTTAGCACACTGAGATGCTAGTGTTAATACCTGAGGTTGGAGCAGGTTAGCACACTGAGATGCTAGTGTTAATACCTGAGGGTTGGAGCAGGTTAGCACACTGAGATGCTAGTGTTAATACCTGAGGGTTGGAGCAGGTTAGCACACTGAGATGCTAGTGTTAATACCTGAGGGTTGGAGCAGGTTAGCACACTGAGATGCTAGTGTTAATACCTGAGGGTTGGAGCAGGTTAGCACACTGAGATGCTAGTGTTAATACCTGAGGGTTGGAGCAGGTTAGCACACTGAGATGCTAGTGTTAATACCTGAGGGTTGGAGCAGGTTAGCACACTGAGATGCTAGTGTTAATACCTGAGGGTTGGAGCAGGTTAGCACACTGAGATGCTAGTGTTAATACCTAAGGGTTGGAGCAGGTTAGCACACTGAGATGCTAGTGTTAATACCTGAGGGTTGGAGCAGGTTAGCACACTGAGATGCTAGTGTTAATACCTGAGGGTTGGAGCAGGTTAGCACACTGAGATGCTAGTGTTAATACCTGAGGGTTGGAGCAGGTTAGCACACTGAGATGCTAGTGTTAATACCTGAGGGTTGGAGCAGGTTAGCACACTGAGATGCTAGTGTTAATACCTGAGGGTTGGAGCAGGTTAGCACACTGAGATGCTAGTGTTAATTTAATCTTAATGTGTTGTTCTATTTGATTAATTTAGGCCCTCTACCAATTGGTATGGCGGGCATAGCTACCAGAACATCGGCCGAAACTCATAAGATTCCTTACCCTATTACCAAGGACAACAAAAAGGAATACCATTATGAAAACGACTACAGCAAAATCCATGGGAAAATCAAGCAATTTGTCATGGTAAAAACTTATTCAGTGACATTAATGCGAGAATGTAGGGAACGCGAGAAAAGACCAACGTTTTTGCAGTTTTTATAGTAACACTTTTTTCTTTTTTCAAAATAAATTAAATATCGCTCCAGTAGAAACATGAGAGTTTAATTTTATTCCCATGGGATTATTAACAGTTGTTAGATATATGTTAGGAGTGTAGCGGTTTTAGATGAGAATCTTTTTAAATGACGAGAAAAAGTTGTCATTAAATTCCAGGATATTCTTGATAGATATTCAACAACTGTTGATATCACCTTGTGAAGAAAATTAAACTTTTACGTTTATACCAGATAAATGTTTTATTCCTTTTGATAAAAAAAAGTTTTGATATAAAAACTGTAAAAACACTTGATATTTTCTCTCTTCTCTTACATCCACACCCTAAAGCTTAAAGATTAGGCTCAAACATTTAACTCAAAATAGTATACAATAACAGTTTATTTTTGATAACCTCTTTATGATCTACTTTTTTTTCAACCTTGTCTTACTAGTCATCTGGACTCTACACATTTTAACTACACCAATGGGTAGAGGAAATATATCGGAATTAGTGAGAAAGAAGAGTGATAAAAACAATTTAGGATAGTTCTCACTCATTATTATAGTCGGGTCGAATCCACTATTTTACCAGTTCTGAATCTCCAATTTACCTCCGAATCTGAATTTTGGCAAAAATTATGAACAAACGAAAAAAATATAAATATAATAGAAAATACAATAGTAACTAAATGTTAACATTTCATAATTCATTCATTATAACATTAGTACATTCAATTAAGTGTTAAATTACTGTTCTGGGGTCTGGTTGTTAGGCTCATCTTAAAATTGTAATTGGTTCTGAGCCACCAATAAGCAATATTATCTAAGAGCTCTAAAACAAATTTCACTCTAGCATTTATTTATTTTTTAAGGATTTGAGTCAAATTCAATATTTTCTTGAATCCTCTTTTAAGGAATCAAGAGCCCTTCCCTAATCCTGACACTGAACCAGGATTTGAACCCTGACTAAATGAGCCTGACATCTAGTCCACACGCACACCTCCCAATCCAAGTTGTGGTTTGATTTTCATAAAAAGTCACAATAAAGTTACTCAATTGTAAAAAAAGGTCACACATTTTCAATATTTGGTCATAAAGTCCAGAAAATATTTTTGTTTGAATTTCTCGCGCATTGTAACAACGGCAACGTGTCGAATGTCGAGATACCCACTACCCATGATGCCATGCGCTAGTCACAAGTTGCCTGATCGTACTGTGATACCAAGGACAAGGTTGACGTTCACCCTCTAGTTAAAGTTTAAGGTTGCATGTGAGTGCATTAAGCCTAAATATGTATCATGTGATGTCAGACTTGTTTACCTGAAGGAATTTTGTGGTCAAAAAAGGTCATCAGAAAGTCACTGGTTTTTGTTTCCCTAACTCATTAAGCACCTTGTAAAGCCTGTATTACAAGCTTGCATGTGGCTTCTAACTTGTATTTATATGGATTTCATAGCCTGTTAAAATGATTAGTGTTTTTTTTTTAATCTTAGCCTGGATCTACAGCTTCTGAAAAAGACAAAAAACTGTTTCTCCCTCCAATTTTTACTTATTACAATAAAGAACAGTTCCACTATAACAAGGATAATGAAGTCCTCATCGAAAGCGTGTTGCAGTTTTTATGTGAAGCTGCAGGTGAGCTACAGATATCTGGTTACATTTATTGTAATGTTGAGTAAGGGAACTAAAAAAAAAACACTTTGTGGTTTGCAATTACACTTGGTTAGATTTTATTGAGTGCTCAATATTTAAAATTTAATTTTAGAAAGGAAAAAAAGTTGTTGAAAGCCACTGAAATTTGCTTTTTTGTAATGTCTATTACAGCATAAACAACAAAGAATATTTTTTTAGCAAATTAATTATATCAATACAATGTTTTTTTACCCTCCAAAATATACATGTCAATTCATTTCACCAATTGCTTAAAATTGTTTTTTGAGGTTAAGGTCTTCATATTATATTTACGATACTTTTTTGATATTTTTATGAATCTCTAGGGATTCTCTAGTATTTTCTAAACTGTCCCTTCTTACCATGTTTAAATTGTTAACTTTTTTCTGGTAATATATCTAACCAATGTTTGTCTTTGGATTCAAAATAAGGAATAGTGTGAAGTTTTAGACCTGATTGGACATTCTTTTATAAGAATATTATGCATTGATTATATTATATCTTTACATTTTTTATTAACTTATAGATATAATAAGATCTGGCCTAACATGATAATATTCAAAATTCACTATTATTTAACACTATCGTTAGCAGTAAATGTCTACTTAGTGTGACAGCCTTCTGTCTCTCTGTATCGGCCACCAAGGGAAAATCTTCTCAGAAAGCAAGCAAGGGAGGTACACAAAGGACTTCATCCCGTTACTCAAGGAATGTTCTAGACTCCATGGATATACCTTTTTGGGCAAGCGTAGGTTTCTTCAATAGCTTGGTAGTCGCCGAGCTGTCTGGGCGTTTTAGTCTATCAAAATATATATTTTCATCAAAATCACCGAATCTTAATCAGGACATTAAACATTTCACGGTGGGCACAATCTAAGATCAGTTATGATCCAACCATCTTAGTCCGTACAACTCTGTATAAAGGTAATCACAGCATAAGTGATATCTGATTTCAGATCCCACATAACAACAGTGAAATAAACTTACGGCTTTTCATTAAAATCAATAAAGATAGAACCTTAACCAAAATTATACCTTGTAATGAAATAGTGTCACCCGAACGTGATGGCATTATATTTCATTACTACCCACTCGTAGGGAAAGTGCTTCTTAAAAGTACACAATCTTTTTATGTCGTTAATTAATGTGTGGTTTTTTTTTTAGTAAAATGTATTTTAATTATTCTAGCTGTGGAAAACAATTTCCGTGTTTTGCCACTCATGAAACTCTTCTTTGAAATACGTAATGCCTGCACAACTAACGAAAGTTTCCCTAAGATCAGTTTGGCTGAAGCTGAGCTGGAGAAGGATGTATTTGCTTACACCCCAAAAATTGGATGTGACGTGAGTAATAGAATGGATCTAGTCATATTTTTTATACCGAACTTACTGCATTAAATAAAAATGCCTTCTAAAGGAAAAAAGCATAACATTGTACATAAATTCAATTTTGTTGTGTTTGTTCCTCTTTATACGTTTTCTATCAAACTTTCCTCTATTTCTTCCAAATATACATTACAAATTACCTCAAAAAGGATATTTACTGAATGTATGAATGTTATAATGAAAGAATTATAAGAAAGAATGTTAACATTTAGTTAATATTTTATCTTTTATTATTTATTATATTTATATTTACTCATACGTTCATAATTTTATCCAAGATTCAGATTCGAGATTTGAAGGTAAATTGAAGATTTGGATTTGAGATTCGAATTCGTAAAATAGTGGGTTCAATCCAATTCTACTTTTAACAATTAATTTTCTCACAATCAAACAACACTTGGTTACAATTTTAAAGTATTTTTGTAAACCATGTTTACTTTCAGTTCCATGAGAAGTATGACGCCAACATATATTGCAGTCTGTCTTTAGTAAGACGTTGGGGTTTCCTCATCGCGGATCATTGTTGCAAATTCCTCAGTATTCCATTGAAAGATGGTTTCCATT
Source organism: Timema cristinae (assembly GCA_039000515.1). Classification (NCBI taxonomy): domain Eukaryota; kingdom Metazoa; phylum Arthropoda; class Insecta; order Phasmatodea; family Timematidae; genus Timema; species Timema cristinae. Next base: position 64,416,674 of record JBCFYV010000935.1, read on the forward strand.
GTCCGGTGAGGTCAGCCAAAACTCACAGTTTGGATTCTCGCCCAAGCAGTGTGGTGAGTACTTAAGTTTGTATTTGCGTTTGACAGGATTGTTTGTATTTTTTTTTATTAAATTCTAGATTTATATATATAAATAATATTGATATATTTCTCTAAGAAAACCTCTTTTTTTTACCTTTTGTGATATATTTTGTTATGTGTGGAAGAATTTCCTTTTTATTTCTGACTAAGCCTCACCAACGTTCATGGAAAGTTTTAAAATTTTAACTAATCTTAATAGTCCCATAGTTTTTTAAAAGTAATTAATGATCAGAATATAAATCCTTAGTGCTGCTGGTAAATATATAATACTCAGAAGATAATAAGTATTAATGAAACAACTTAATTGAAAGTGACAATGGTGTCACCATGACCCACTTCTAAATTGGAGAGAGGTGGTCTTTATGACAAGAATCTGCTTTGGGCGTACATACAGTAGATTCACCATGGCTTTTTACCTGAATTACGGTTGAAAAATCAAATTGGTACTGAATGGAATTGTCAAAAAAAGTGCCATTCACCCAGAAAAGTTGTAAAACGGTTAAGCCAAGAATTTTTTTTAAATGTCTAGAAAACCTAAAAAGTTCAAGGAATTTCTATAATAAAAGTTTTCTATCCATCCTGCTAGTGTATATTAAAAATATAAGAGCGATCATTAGAGGGAAAGAATAAAATGAGTTAAACTTTTGCCCACTGTCCATTTTGGGAACTAATGCCAGCAGTAAGGACAAGATAATTCGGTATATTTTTATTCCCTATGTTCACATTCGTATTTGTTTTTTTATTAATGAATATACTTTATTCCACAGATGAGCAACATATCATCAAATGAGAAAACAGGCAAGACTGATTTGAAGCCATTAGTGAACTCATTTAAATCTGTGAGTACAAATGTTGATAATCCTCAAAACCATTGAGTGGTAGTTATATCGAACTAGTGTAGCATTTCATACAATTCTGTAACAACTCTGAAGTCGTCCAATCATCGTAAGAGCTGCACCAATTAGGGTACTTAGCCCATCATTATTAACTAATTAAAATTACCTGAAATATTAACTTTCTCACCCCACTTTACCCTTCTTATTGCTCTCCTCTCCCAGGAAACATCTCCGCACTCCTCTCTAAGGACTGTACTTCACTTGAATTCATCCAACCTCCCTGCCTGAGTGTATAGTAAGTTTTGAAAAAAAAAAAACATTTCCTAGCACCTCACTAACGACTTCTTGTAGTAATGCTTTCTTTTCCTTTAAAGTGAGCTTTGATAAAATAGCCGATTGCTAAAATAAAACTCACTGTACCCAAAATAAATCTTTAAAATATTAAATATCAAAGGTAAAAAATATTATTTATGAAATAAAGTGCATTGAGCAAAAAAAATTTGTAATAAATAAAATAATAGAATATTAGGATAATGGTAGAACACAAATAAAAATAAAAACACTAACACATATTTAGTGAGTCCAGCAATCTAATTTACCAACCAGAATGCCAACAATGTACTGCACAATATGTTGGCCTCACCACTGAAACTCTCCGTTAACGAATGAATGGACACCGCCATGACACAACAATTAAGAATCCAGAAAAACCCGTTTCAGCACACGCCTCCACTCATAACCTCAACTTTGAGGACTGCTACACTGTCAAGGTGTTAAAATCATTTAACAAGATACAATTTAATATGTCTCGGCTAAGAAGATGAGAACTTGCACATCAATGGATCACAAAGTCTAGAAAACCACCTAACCTAAATATTCACCAATTTCAACCCAGAGGCTACACCAGCACCACCTACCATCCATAGAGCAATAGAGAAACATTCAGAGAATTTCAACTCCACCAGAGAAGTTTTCATCCTTTACAATCAAGTTGGCGTCACTGAAGACAACATCCTGCTTAGTCTAATTACCTCTACTTCCTGAAGAGATGCTATAATAGCATCGAAATATCGAAGTGTGTGTAAATATGTGTTAAGAGTTTTTACTTTTATTTGTGCTCTACCATTTTCCTAATATTCTATCATTTTATTTATTACAAAAAGGTAGAACTATGTGACCCTATTTATTTTGATTACTCATTAATTCAGAATAAACTTGTTTCCAGTGGCAAATACAAAACACACCTGCGTCACCAGTCAGACCACCGCCCCTTGAACTCCGCCAACCTAGACGGACAGGTGAGTTTATGTTTATATTTTTTACTATCCATTTGGGCTATACACATACAGACTAATCATTCTGAGGAAGAAGTGCACACACATTTGCTTGTAGAGAGAGTGTCCTGATTTTTGACGTCGGAATTATCCACGCTCTACTGTATCACCAAACCAGGCTTTGTCCACAACTTCAACCTTCAATATATTCCTATTCTTCTATCCTTCTTAACAGCATACTTCATAACATTTAAAATTTTTTAATCATGTTGATTGCCAAGTAGTATTTACTGTATTCAGCCGAATATGAGACGACCACGAATTTAAGACGACCCCCAATTTTCAGTGGTTCTCTCTATATTTTTTAAAAATTGGTCTTTATTTTATCATGGATGAAGAAAATAATATTTATGGTAAACTTATTTTGTAATCCGAACAAATTGTTTTTATTTATAAAACAAAACACCTATGTTGACTTAAAATCTAATTAGGGTTGCAGAATTGCTAAGGAATCTCTTTTTTTGTCGCAAATATTGCTTTTGCATAGGAAGGTTAACTCTGTAAAAGTTTCATAAAAACAATCAGAAGTTAATTTTTACTATTACAAATGACAATCGTTAGTGAAAATCCGAGTCTAAAACATACCCTACTCCCCCTAAATACGAACATTGGACTCGACCATTAACACTAGCTTCTATATGGATATCACTCTTATATTTAACATGCATAGAATCAGTTTCACTAAAGATTTACAGATGTGTACAAAGTTAATTATTATTATTTTATTTTATAATTTTGTGTTTGTTTGGTCTTTGTGTTTTGGTGCACTTTTTTGTGAACGTTAGTGACTACGAGGCTGTTCCACTTATTGGCACTAGGGTTATTTTTAGGGGTGTGGCTCATCTTATTGGCTGTGCGGAGTTTGACCAAAGGGAGGGGAGTGGAGGGGTTACCTAGTGTGTCCACTTGCTACCAGGTGGCCCTGCCTGTCTTGACTGGGGGTGTAAGTTCCAGCTATAGTGCTCGGAATGATCACCAGGTACCGTACCCCTCTGGTCGCCGCACAACAATATACTTATTATAATATATATTACTATCATATTTAAAAAAATAGTGTAAACTCAATATATATATAGTTTCCACTAATTTTTTTTTTACTATCAAAAACTTAAGATTTCAATAACTATTTTCCAGCTCAAGAAATGAGTGCGGCTCTGGTGGCCGGCTACGACTGCCCCATCTCCATCACCACAGACTGAGAGAGAATTCCAAAGACGGCCAGATTCGGCAAGTAACACAGGTATATCGATAGAAAGGCAAGAAGTAGTTGAGTATTATTATTTTTATTACTTTGCTTGGATTCTTTTGTTGTCTTGACTGTTGGTAGATGGATGGAATGTTGTATTTTTATAATATTAATTATTGAATTATTAAATCATCAGTTTTATATTATGGTTCACATAGAAATGACTGACTGGTGTGGGAGAATTTTGCATGATTAGGAAGGAACCTTTAGTCTGATGTTGTTTCTGTGGTCGGGCACTTTTTGTTGAACCAGGATGTTGCGTAGATTGGGGAGGGTTTGTTTGAGTGTAATTCTTGGAGCATTATTGAGAATATTTTGTGAGAGGTTATGAGGCTAGGATATTGTCTGAGTTTGTCTAATATTTCATACTAATGCGTAGTGATCAGTATGTCAATGGAATGTTGTTTCTTAATAGACTCTTGATTGGATTGGACTCGGTTTATTTGACTCTTGACTATGTGTTTAGGGTATCCTCGAGTTGTGAAAGCCTTGAATAGTTATAGACATTTTCCCCCAGAACATATACCATATTGGTCCGAGTATTAGACGCCTCAAACATAAGACGACCATTACCCAATTTTCTCCGTGGCTCAATATAAATAAAAGAAAAATTGTGTTTAATACAAGGTTGTTCTCTTACCTCATGTTGAAGCTCAAATTTTTCCATTTTCTGCACAAGCCTATTAAAGCTGTAATAATAAATTTATAGTAGTTGAATGTTTTAATTTACAAATAATAGGTATAACTCATTACATATTAATTGTCAAGTACACTTGGGTCATAATTATGAATATTAATACATAGGGTGGATGTTATGCAGCACACATTAAAAATGATGTAATTATTAGGTCTCATCTAATCACTCTCATCAACTGAATCGTCATTATCACAAGTAGTGGATCTTTCACTTTCTTGTTTCCACTCAGAATCTTCCTGGACACATCTCCGCCTGGGGCTTCCCAAAGCAGATCATCCTCTGACTCATCCACTGCATTTCTTGAATCTGCTAATAATAACATCTTGTGAAATTTCGTTACCATGATGAGAGGATCCACTAGATTAGCAGGCTTGGTGACACTCGTTTTATCTTGCCTGTAGGAGTGAGCACATGATTTCCTTCAAGAGCTAATCATTGTATTTCTTCTTCAGGTAGTTTTAAATGGCTACTAACCACTACATCCAGCACTTGAAGCTGGCTTGTCGTTCCTCCTGGTATCACAACTAAGTCAGTTTTCATTCTTGTGGTGGTTGTTTTCACAGTGTCAGTAAAATAACCCGAAAAGCATCTAATACAAGCATGCTTCTCCTACCAAGTGCAGCTCCAGGGCGCCTATTCCACACTACATTCAACCAATCTTTTATTAAATCTTCAGTCATCCATCATTCTCTTGGACTTTGACATGAATTGCTCTTAGGCATTTTTTCTGGTGGCATGGTCTTCATTTTTAGAATAACATAGGGTGGGAGTTTGGAACCATCTGCAAGACAACAAGCATTAAGTTACCCTTATCTTTCATTGCCTGTGGTACAGATCATTAGTCTTCTCCCCTTTCGGGTGCATGCTAGTGTTAGATGGCAGGTCAAAAAACACTGGTGTTTGGTCACAGTTTCCAATTGACTCGTGAGGTAATTGTTGTCTTGTTTTCTGATAATTATCTCTGAAAAGCTAAAAGCTTATCTTCATAATCAGCAGGCAATCTCTGGGCTATTGTTGTCCGGCATCTGAGAAATAATTCATTTCTCTTAATAATTCTTTTCACCCAACCAATACTGGCTCTAAAAGTCTGCCGTGGAACATTCATTCGGCTTCACTTCAAGGGCTTTCAAACGAATGATTTCTCTTGATATGGGCACTCCTTCATTTTGTTTCATCCCTTACAAACTGGATAAATTTTTCTTCCAATTCTTCGTGGCGTCCTTTTGCAGGGCAGGAATTCCTGACATGTTGAATTGTAAATCTGCAGCTTGGGAAAATCTTTACTTCAGCGACGCACATTAACTCTCAGTCACAACATAATGCTGTTTGCATAGCGTATCTTGCAACTGCAAACTTAAACATGAATCTTAACTGCGTCCTTCACCTTTGTTTATCTGTTTTGACGATGTGCTGCATTTTTCTACACTATCAGGCGCCATTTGAAAAATAAAAATATACTGTCATTAACACCGCACTAAACTATATTTTTATAAGTTGCTGCAACTAATTCACACAAAAAACAAACGAACACCAAAAGATAATCAGCAGGCAGCTGACGTCACACACCATAGAGAAAAGAAACACTATCACTAAACACTGATTTATGCAGTCAGTCGCTACACAGCAACACCATCATGTTACTGAGCGCTCCAAGATCCACTTGTTTGATTGTACACTGAGCGCTTGCCAAGCCTCTCCGAGATCAGTTCTTAGAGCGCGTTCAAACGCAATGTCAAAATACCATGCCGATGCTGTACTTCTTTGACCAAAATGAAAAATAACTTTGAAGTAATGTTTATGTTTTTACGCGTGAAATACCACAATAAAACAAAGTTTTCAATTTAGTATTTGTGTGGAAACATGTTGTCATGCATGATTTACTAAATTTAAAAAATAATATGTAATAGATTCAGCTTTTCACAAAAATTAAGTTTGAAATTAATAACACAAGAAGCTATGCTGTATGATAATTTACATGTTAAATACCTTAATAAAATACATTTTTATAGCTTCTTACTTATGTGAAAACATGTTTTGTGCAGTTTTAGTTGGAAATATGCAATACAAACGGGTTTACACAAAAAGTAGGTTGAAATTTAACAAAAGAGCTAGGCTGCAAATATAAAACGACCCCCTATTTTTTGCTTTTGATTTTTAATCAACACTATCATCTTATATTCGGGCCAATACGGTATGTTTGGCTCTGGTAGCTAGGCTATAGGATAGTGCGTGTTTTACATTGAGGTGAATCTGAGGGTACTATAATTATTTAACTTGATCAGGAATTGTAGTAAATTAGTTTCGAAATATTAACTTCAATGAATAATATAGTGGAATTGATATTATTTTTTGGAAGAAGGTATAGGAAAGGTGGATAGAAACAAATGAACGGGACGAAAGTTGTGGAGTTGATAGAAATTTCCCACTTGATGATGTTTGTAAACATTTGAATTTTATTTTAGATATTAAATACTGAATTATTCAGAATAAATAATACGCTATTAAAAGAAAAGGAAAAGCTCTTTAACTCTTTGGGTGTAATTGTTTACGTGTCTTATTATACATTTCCGAGCCATTAGGCAATAATTCATTTTATTTTCATCTAAAGAGTAATGAGCCACTGTGTTTGACCAGAATAAAAGGTATGTTCCCACAAAGACTAAGCATACCGTTTGGTTCTTTTCAGCTTCGTACTTTGATGCAGTAGCAGTGACTGGTTCACCTCATCTTAGCAGTGAGCAGTTCCATCTTTACTAGGACGAAACTCTGGTATGGCTCTTTCCTTTTCATATTATGGATGTTGAACTGGGTTGGAAACAGTTGTTGTTGTTGATGATGATTATGAATCTGGGCCTAGTAGACAACTGCGAAGCAGGGTTTTTTGAGATTGAATAGAAGCAAATATTACTCGTGAATTACCTCGGTGGCGTAGTTGGCTAACGCGCTTGTCACATTGAGCTCGACCGCCGAGGACGGGGAGATAGAGGTTCGAATCTCGGTCAGGTGAACTGAGGGTGGTTTTTCCTAAATGGTTTTCGATTCTCCTTCCACACAAATGCGGGTTCACTTCCTCTAATTCAACCTTGCCAATTCCTAATCCATTAGCATAATTAGTACTTAAAATGTATAACCCGAACAGGTAGTAAGATGCGGTGCTAAATATTATTATTATTACTTGTGAATTATGAATAATTATTAAATCATATATCCTGGTTAAATAAACTAAAAATGTTTAAATGTAAGTTATTCAATATGTCCATGTAACAATAGGTCATGGTTTTGTTATAAAGTTAAAAAGTAAAGAGAACTTTGTGGTGATTATAAAATACTTCAATATATATATATTTTAAGTCCTAAAAGATAACCCATTTGTTACATATTCTAGGGTATATAAAGGGTTTATAAAAGCTATTATTGGGAAAAAGCACAGCTTATTTTCCGGCCAATACGGTAATAATTTCGAAGAAGTTGAAGCTGAGATAGCTTTTTCAGAGCCAAGTTGAAGTTTTGAATCTTTATACACCCCCGCTGCATCATACGTTAAGTGTTTTAATTAAGCAAGTTTTTTTACTTACAGCCCCAATGCGGGGAGTGTTCAAGGAAGGTAATTCAATCGCAGCAGCTGGTAGGGGTGATTCTCGAAAAATACCCAAACCCCTTGGTAAGTTATATATTTACTATTATACAGATGCAATTACTTTATTCTCATACTCAAAAACAAAAGAGAGTTGAAAAGGTTTCCCTTTGTGTTCTCTTAGAGTAAAACATGTTTTAACTTTTTGAGGCTTGTTTTATTTTAAATGGAAGAAGGTGCACTAAAGAGGGTTTGCTATGTTCTATAATATCTCTAAAAGGGTGTTCAACCTATGATTTGCTAGCTACAAAATACCTTCAAACTAAACCCTGATGTTTATAGAGAACCCACTTTGGAGCACTAACAGTGATTGAAAGTCACTAAAATTTTGCATTCTAGGAATATATCTTATTTTATTAATTAATTATATAGTAAATTTAAAGATTATCAAAAACTTTTAGTAGGGGTGTGCGAAATTTACTTTTTTTTAAATCAAATTCTAGATAAGAATCAGGATTACTAATTAGGGCAATAATGAGAACGGAAATGTTTAAATACTACCTAATTGCGGGATAGTTTTGGGAATTTAACCTTTCCATTTTCTTTTCCTGTGTTTTTATATCCCTCTTCATGTAAGAGAAGAAGACATTGAAATATTGAAGCTATATTTATCAGATTGTAACTAAGTCAAGATTGGGTTTATATCTGAATATTAACATTAGTCATAAACTATAAACAATCAATTTACTGCACAACGATGTAAAGTAATTGACAGAGCAGGAAGCCAAACTGAAAGGATAGTTAGGCTAGGCCTATATAGAAAAAAACACTTCTCTCTTAATTTCTTCTTAAACTATTACACTTCACACTTAAGATTGTTTTGAAATTTCAGAAATATTGCTTTATCAAATGAAGAGAATAATTGAAAACACAACGCGTGTCTTCATATTATGTTAAAGAAATATTTCTGAAATTTCAAAACAATGTGTAAGTGTGAAGTGTAATAGTTTAAGAAGAAATGAAGGAGAAATGTGTTTATCTATCTAGGCCTAACCTAACTATCCTTTCAGGTTGGCTTCCTTCACTATCAATTTCTTTATACGTTATTGCACAGTGTTTATACACTAGCACAAAGGACAAGGTTGTATGCTACCCAGCTTAAAACTGGTCAGTCATCGCCTAACTTCTCCTTGCACAGTCCAGAAGATTGAAGAAAATTATATTGCTCAAAATGCCAGCTCATTGGTTTAACTACTATACAATACCCATTGGCCCAGCCCTAATACAAAGATAATATAGATTATTATATAATTTCTTTCTACATTATAAATAGTTAATATGTATTACATTACATTCAATTAATGATAATTTTATTTGGTGTCTACTATGAGGGTCTTTTATTAACATTTTCTTGATTGCAGGCTATGGTCGTGGATTTGCCTTGAACTTTGATAAAGAATGAAATACCTACATTTGTTTATTTGTTGACAAAATCCAAGTTATCCATTTCCATGTTGTTGTTTTTTCTATTTCATTATCAGAAACAATGATTAGTGACAATGTCATCAACCACAATATTATTGCAACTAATAATAATTGTCTCCAATTTGATTTGTCTTTATTGTGTTGCATTTATTCAAGTTGTTATTGTCATAGAAGTAATCATAGTTATGTTTTTAATTGTGAGCTTTAATGCCTACAGTTTTATAAGTCTGTAGACCTTATGAGAAATAACCCAAGTGGTATAAATATCAGAGACATGGTCCCCAGAAAACGCATCTCAACCCTTGTTAAAAAAAAATTGGAAACTTTTATGCTGTCAGATTTTTGGCTTATTATATTCCTTCATAATTTGTGATATTTGGTGACAAAAAAAGATTGTGTATGTTAGTTGTTTGAATTAAGGGAAAATGTTTCTACCTTAACACTGAGTGTTCGTAAGTATCTTGTCTACTTTCTTATTATTGGTATAGCTAACTGTATTTTCAAAAATCTGGACTGTGTCGATCCCCAATTATTTTATCTTTTTATTTGGTGCCACTTTTTGATTATTTAACAAGAATAAAAGCTTAGATGTTTTTTGCATCAACTATATATTTTAAATACCCGGGCCTGAATTTTGATCTAAACATTACTAATAAAATTACTCTACAAAAAATGCCTCCGAATTATAAAAAAAAGAACAAAAACTATTTTCTATCAACTTTCGTTTTTTAGGAATATAACTCAACATTATATCAAGACTAATTAATTCTGTACATTTTTAAGATATAATTTAATTGTAGTTCACCAAATTTTCTTTTGTTTGATTAAAACTCTGAATTTGTATGATCACATGTTTTAACATCCTAGTTTTTACAAATGTCCAAAAATAAGACTAGCTAGTCCAGTAAGATGAGGAAAAGGCTGGCAAAACTTAAAAGGATAAAAAATGTAACTACTAATAAAATAATTTCCTTGACTTCATTTATTATCTTTGTTGCAGATCAAATAGAGTATTAACTAATTTGTGACAGCTGAGTAGTTTTTGTTTTCTTTGTTAAAGTTTAATATGCTTAAACATATTTGTTGCAGCAGTTATTTTTTAAAGAATCTCTTTTTTTTTTGTGTATATAATTGATAAGGGTTGATATGAAAGTATGTCTTCATTAGTTTATGAAAATACCACACAAACTTTCCTTGAGGTTTTATTATAATAATTATTACAGTAGTGTGTTGATAACTCAGACGTCATAAATCTGGATAGCCAAGAAAAAATATTATTCATAAAAATAACCAATTGGCATCAATATCATAGACATGGCTGCCAAAAAAAATGCATCTTAACCCCTGTTAAAAAAAATGGAGTTTTTTTTCTTTGTCAGATTTTTACCTTATTATATTCTTCATATTGTCTATTTTCTTATTTTTGGTAAGGTAACTGTATTTTCAAAAATTTGGACAAATCTATAATTTGGACTGGGTCGATCCCCAATTATTCCGAATTATTGACACACTACTATATCATCATGTAGGGGTATGCAATGCTTCGAAACTTCGACTGTGCATCAAAACAATATCAGTTTCAACTTTGCTTGGAAAAAATGTCGAGCCTCAACATTTAGGAAGTTGCACTAGTAAAAATATTGACAGCTAAAATATCAGTCTAAGGAGAATTAATCCCATTTTAAGCTGTTGTATACATTACAAATTAATATTCACATGGACAAAAATCTCAAGTTATGATAGTAACTTGATTTATAAGAATAAAACAAATTGATTTATAAGAACAAAACAAAACTGTGTGGTAAAAAAAGTTCAATTAATTTTATTGCATAAATAATTGCCACTATTTTTTTCTCAGTCATAAAACAAGGAAAAAAACAACTAAAAACTTTGATTCTTCTTCGAGAAATTTTCCTATATTCGATTCGGGTTTGCTTTAATTGAAAAAATGGACTTTGCATACCCTATATTGTTGTGTTATTATTACTATAAAATCTGTATTTCCTTCAAATAATTATTGCTAAACTTTTATTTGATGGACTATAGTAATATACTGCTATTACTGTCAACCTACTAGCAATAGTCGAGTTTGTAATCTCTTACCTAATCTTAGATACACCTGTTTATTAAAATGAGTTAAATTGTTTGTGTTAGTTTTAGGGGAAAAAATTGCTTATTTTATATGATTATTTTTGATTATGATTTTTTTAAATATAAACTACCTAATGTAGTAATAACTGTGGTTTAATCTTGTAGGGATAGTGATAGCCAGCACACTTACCTTAGCGATACAGGAATAGAAATTGTTCAGTTTAAATACTAAAAAAAAATGTGTATTTTTAAAGATAAGTAAGTTCTAATGTATTTTAATCAGATAAATTTTTAATAAAAATTTGTTATTAATAAACAAAATGCCGATTCAACCTTTTTAAAAGAAACAAGGATGCTAGTTAAGTTGAAGTGTGCTGGATATCCCTCCTAATTTAAACATTGATTTAACATAGTACTCTATTTCTAAAAGCCTGACCATTTAATATAATTATTATTTCTTCATTACTGTAAAGAAAAACATGAAAACCTTTTCTTTTGATGGTATGTTGATCCTATTACATATAAGTAATAAATACTAGGCTTGATTTAGAACTTGTTATATTTAAAATGTGATTTATTCATAATTTTTACTAATATGTATTTTGACAAGTTGTTAAAATGTATTTTTTTATCCTTGGTGTTTATTAAACATTGCTTTTCTACTTGAAGTTCTTTACAATGTAACTAATAATTGTTCACATGGGTTTTCTTTATCTAATAATTAAGTCTTGAAATGAAGTTTTTGAGGTATATGCTAGATATCATAGAAGAAACAGGATTAAATAAAATTCTGGCTATGATGGAGGGAGTACATGAGATAGTGGAGGAAGAGAGGGTGAGATGGTATGGACATGTAATGAGGATGTTGGAGTACTTGAGATAGTGAGGAAGCAAGGCTGAGATGGTATGGTCACGTAATGAGGATGTTGGAGTACATGAGATAGTAGAGGAAGCAAGACTGAGATGGTATGGTCATGTAATGAGGATGTTGGGATACATGAGATATTAGAGGAAGAAAGTGAGATGGTATGGTCATGTAATGAGGATGTTGGAGTACATGAGATAGTAGAGGAAGCAAGGTGAGATGGTATGGTCATGTAATGAGGATGTTGGAGTACATGAGATAGTAGAGGAAGCAAGATTGAGATGGTATGGTCATGTAATGAGGATGTTGAGTACATGAGATGTGGAGGAAGCAAGACTGAGATGGTATAGTCATGTAATGAGGATGTTGGAGTACATGAGATAGTAGAGGAAGCAAGACTGAGATGGTATGGACATGTAATGAGGATGTTGAGTACATGAGATAGTAGAGGAAGCAAGACTGAGATGGTATGGTCATGTAATGAGGATGTTGAGTACATGAGATAGTAGAGGAAGCAAGATTGAGATGGTATGGTCATGTAATGAGGATGTTGGAGTACATGAGATGGGTAGAGGAAGCAAGATGAGATGGTATAGTCATGTAATGAGGATGTTGGAGTACATGAGATAGTAGAGGAAGCAGACTGAGATGGTATGGCATGTAATGAGGATGTTGGAGTACATGAGATAGTAGAGGAAGCAAGGGTCATATAATGAGAAAAGAAAAGGAGAGAATTCCAAGATTATGATGGTTGTGAAGTGAAAGAGCAATAACAAAGTGTTGGAGAGAAGAGAATAATGGACAAGAGTAAAGGAGAAGGACAAAGGAAGATAAAAGTATTTTACTGAACTGACCGTTAGTGAAATTGATTTCACTTGTATGATCATTATGAACTGAACTTTTTTCGCTAATTTTTATAAGACTAGATTTTCATTTTGTCTAGAATAAACACTAGAAATGGGAAAGTTTTGGTTTAGGTAGTCAAGAAATGAAGCTTGTGCGAATTCAATTTCAAATCAAATTTGAATCTTGGCTATCTGAATTGAAGCTCATGCTCTGATTCGAACCAAATCTTATACTAATAATTTTTTTCAAATTGGATATTTAAGCTTAAAAAAAGTGAACCAAATAGTTTATTTTTAAAATAAGTTAAAAGTCTAATAATATATTGAAGTTCACTATGATACTGTTAAAAATGAATTTTTGTTGAATCTTAAGTTTTGGAATTCAATGCAATAATTTTTTATTTTTTTTAATGTTGATAATCACCTTATAAAAAATTAGGTGCACTGAACAAAACTATGCAATTAATAGCCATAACCACAAAAAGTGAAACATCGACTAGATCACACAACCTTTTTAATCATAGTGCAAATTTGATATATATTTACAAGAAGGTGTGCCTATATACTTTTTTAAAATACAAAATAATCTATGTTGCAAACACCTTTCGCCACATGATTCTTTATATCCTGGGATTTGAATTAATTTTTCATTTCACTCTCACGTACCTGCTTTCTTGTCTGATTATATTGATTTATTAAAGCAGCTATGAATTATAGAATCTAACTTTGAACCAAACCCAAATAAATGCCAATTTTGGGAAGATTTGGATCAAAGATTTCGAAAGTTTGCACAGGCTGACAAGAAAGAATATTCATGCAACTGTTACTTTTTACTCAGTTCTTCGTCCAGCTTAAGGTTGAATGCAAGACGCTTGAAAACACTCTCTTTAATCATAGCCATCATCTCTGGGTACGGCTTCATGGCTTGACGAAAATCCTCACGGCTCAGGCGGAACAGTTTACTCGTTTCTATGGCGACCACACTTGCTCGACGACGCTCGTCCTCCATCACAAGCGCAATCTCCCCAAATTGATCTCCGTCCTCCAAATGGCAAATCTGTGCGACCCCAACGCCACCACATAATGAAGACTGATATTTGTAAAATTTGTAATCTCATGAAAATGCTAAAAAAAATTTGATTCAAAATTTATATTTGAAGTGTGTTTCTCTAGTTTGTCAAATTAAATTTTTTTGACATAAACTTATTAAGGTGATGATGTAGGAGAACCCAGAAAAGGTAATTGTTTTTGTAGTTTTGTAGTTGGGTCAAAATAAATCAAATATTGTTTCAATATACCTTTTCTCACATTTCCTACATCCCCACTTTAAGAGGTAGTTTAATTACAAATTATAACCAATTTTTGAAATATTGTTTCAAACAATAATTGATAGACATGATTGCGTCATGCTCTTATTTTACTTAGATCTATGTCAGTCTTTGTATTAACATTTGATAACCTTCTAACTTGGACTGCCAATGACAGGAAGATCAAGGTTTGAATCTAGGTTGGATGTACTGAGGGTGGGTTTTTTTTTCCAAAAATAGTTTTCCACTCTTCCTCCATACAAATGCAGGTACACTTTCTATAAATATAAGCGTACAGCCCGAACGGGTACTAAGACAAGGTGGTAAAACCAAAACATTTCATTGAAATAATTATATTATCTATATAATAATAATAATAATAATAATATTTAGCACCGCGTCTTACTACTCGTTCGGGTTATACGCTTTAAGTACTAATTACCCTAATGGATTAGGAATTGGAAAGGTTGAATTAGAGGAAGTGAACCCGCATTTGCGTGGAGGGAGAGTGGAAAACCATTTAGGAAAAACCACCCCCAGTTCACCCGACCGAGATTCGAACCTCGATCTCCCCGTCCTCAGCAGTCGAGCTCAACACGAATCTATATTATAAATAGTCTAGTTATACTAAATTACTTTACCTTAATGGTACACAAAAAACATAAATTAGTAAGTTCAACACCTTTTACATGTGAACTGTAATTATTTTTTTGTAATCATTGAATCACTATTTATAGCTTATATAAATACACTTGTTAAAATTGTACAATAAAAGGTTGATGGTTGAATGATTTCTTATGGAACACCGGTGTGAGCCATCTTGCTCTTATCAGAATAGACTGCCAATGAAGGGTCAATTGTTGTTGGAATCCCGATCAGTTGTACTGGGGGTGGTTTCCTTCCCCCCCTTTCCACACACACATACACAAATACGGGTACATACGTGTGGTAGTGAGACTTGGTGGGGGGAACAAAAATATAACCTTCTGCTAGCATTTAAATTTAAATAATTTCATTCCACAAGGATCTCCCCTACTCTTTAAGAAATATTTTCACCTCTATTCCGCCCGGAGAATAAACTGCCACTGAACCTGTGTGTATAAAATACATCGTGTTCCCCAAATCTCCTTCTCGGACTATGGTGTCGTTGGCGACATATATCTCCAAACGAAACGCAGCTACAATACGTTTCAATAAATTTTGTTCCACTGCCCTGAAGATGGGAGCACGCTCTACCAAACGTCGACAACTATTTAGGATTATCTCCTGTAAAGAAGGTTTTTTTTTTCATTATTGCAAAAAAAAAATAATTAAGATTATGTATATGAAATAAAGAGCACTAAACATGTTATAATATGTCATTAAATAAATATGATGGAATTGTAGAAAATTAAGCACAAATAAAGGTAAAAAAATACTAATACATAAATGTTGATGCCACATAACATTTTCTTCAGGATGTAGTTGACTTGAACAGGGAGTTGGTACCATTGATGACAACTTCTTGTTCAGTTTACTACGGCCTTGGGAAGATCCATGCAACAATGTTTGTGCTTCTGTAGCCACATGATCTAAAGTGCTACTCTCGAGACGGACTAGACCAGAGATTCTCAAAGAGGGATTTGTGGACCCCTTTGAGTCCCAGAGGCTCGTCCAAGCCCACCCGAGATTGTCCAGGAAATCCGTGACATACCTTTATATAACTTTAGATTTTATAAAATTGTAAATCTCTAGTATATACTAAAAACGATGATGCCTTCCCAAATTAAAGCCCGGTGAGATAAAGAGGACTAAAAATGGGGGGTTTGGCCATGCCCCTTGTGCCCACATCTTTGAGAGGAGCGTTTGGAAATTCACCTTTATAAACATTTTCTTGTCAGCCAGCTCAAAGAACTTTGAGAAAAAGCGCTTAAAGATTTTATGCCTTTTCCAGCCACTAATTTATTTGTGTGCGCAAGCCTTTTCTTCTCTTTGTGGCATGAAAAATTGTGAGATAAAATCGTCTTAATTTGGAATGAGATTTAAGGAGATGGTCAGTGAAATTGCTACAAATTTAAAGGATGATTTAAAGTCGAACAAGCAGTTCCATCTTCACATAAATTATCAGTGATTATAAATATACAAATATATATCTTATATTCATTTTTATTGTAAATCTTTTTACATCTATTTTTAAAAAATGTACAAATATAATACCTACAATTGTTTTATTTTCATTTATATTGTAATTATATTTACATTAGAAATATATTATGACTAATTTATCCTACTGAGAACCACTGGACTAGACTTTCAAAGATGGGGAGATTGGAGTTCGATCCTGATTGGGTGTACTGAGGGTGGTTTTTCCAAAATGATTTTACACTCTCCCTCAACACAAATGCTGTAAACTCGCTTTGAATTAAAACTTCCTAATCCCTAACCCATTAGTGTAATAAGACATAGATGTATAACCCAAATGGCTAGTAGGATGCAGTGTTAAAAAAAATTGTGCTTCTCTTTCTACAACTCTTATCATGTTTATTTAATGACATAATAATTCAAGATTGTTCCTCATTATAATTAACTTTCTTAGCGGTGACCTGGCAGTCTAGGGGTAAGGTGTAAGACTTCTGTGCTGGCGGCCGGGGTTCAATCCTCAGTCCCGGCACAGATTTATCTGATTGCCAAACACTTCCTTCACCTCTGACAAGACGTGTATTAATCACAACTTGTGAATGTGTGGAATGCCAGGCCTCCACCGTGGTTCGGATCCCACGTTAAACTGTAGTTCCTCCATTTAATCTCACAATCAGCCTACCATTACACATTAGCGTAAGTGCGTATAACCCAAACGGTTAGTAAGATGCAGTGCTAATGATAATAATAATAATATAATTTTCTTAGTATATTAAATACACAACGTACTTCTTTCAGTTGTTTAGAGACAGAATTCAAAATTCTTTTCTCGTCGAAGTATGTATCTTGGTAATTAAACTGGAAACACTTAAAAACACGATACTGGAGTAGCATCGGAAGTTTTTTAACTTGCATAATTTCTTTTAGCTGCATGGTGATCTCCCAATACTTCGAAGTTGAACCCGTGATTACTTTGATAAGATTGTAAAGTTTCGCTGCAAAGAAATACTTGTATTAATTTAAAATGACACATTGATGCACTAGTAATATTTTAGATTTTCAAAGTTTTGATGGCTAAGCAGCTTTTGTTACAAATTGAAAATATTCTTTTAAAATGGGTGACCTGGCAGTCTAGAGGTAAGGTGTTGGACTTCTGTGCTAGGGTCCGGGGTTCAATCCTCGGTCGACACAAATTTATCTGATTACCATACCCTTCCTTCACCTCTGACAAGACATCTTGTGAATGTGGGGAATGCCAGGCCTCCACCGTGGTTCGGATTCCACGTTAAATTGTAGGTCCTCCATTTCATCTCACAATCACCCTACCATTACACATTAGCGTAAGTGCATATAACCCGAACGGGTAGTAAGATGCGGTGCTAATAATAATAATCTTTTAAAATCCAAATATACAGGAAATGTCATTTCCTCACTAGATAATTCACTAAGTCACAAATTCTCTGTAAAAACAAAGTAATCCAAACAAATTTAAAGACTATTATTTTGTCTAAAAATTAACAAAAAGAATTTAATTACCTTCTGCATGCACTAACTCTATATATGTACCTTTACAATTATCTGGTAAAATAGCTTTGCATAAATAACATAATAAGGAAGATTTTAACTATTTTACTTGTGAATGTGTGGAATTCCAGGTCGCCACCGTGGTTCAGATTCCACGTTAAACTGTAGGTCCTTCATTTCATCTCACAATCACCCTACCATTACACATTAGCGTAAGTGCGTATAACCCGAACGGGTAGTAAGACGCGGTGCTAATAATAATAATAATAATAATAAAATAATAATAACTATTTTACTAAATTAAATAGTTTAGCGGATTTCATTGATATAAAATAAACTTACTCGCAGCAAAAATGTATATTATGGCTCCCACGATTATGTTAAAATTTGATAACATCACATCCTCAACAGTAAATGTGTGGATCTTGCTAATTCCCACAGCAAAGGTGCGCGAAATGGTGCGAAGGTTACTCCTTAAATATTGGTCTGAATGAGTCGCGTTCCACAAATTCTTCTGTGTCACCCATGATCTACAATTGAAGAAAGTTGATAAGAGCTCATTTATTGTTTATAAAATAAAACTAAGATTGCAATCCGCTTTAGTGTTCAAATGGTCTAAAGGCTCTCGAAACAAAGTGGAGGTTTGAATCTTGGTTGAGTGTTTGCTAAATGGTTTTCCCCTCTTTTTCAAAGCAAATGGTAGTACACTTCCTCAAAACTCAACCTTATTAATACCTACCTAACACATTGGCTTGAAGGTGTATAACCCAAATAGGTAGTAAAAAGTGATGCAAAAAAAACAAAACACTATTTCATTCAATAACCATATCAGGTGTGTTTTTTAGCACCACATCTAACTACCCATTCAGGTTATACGCTTATCTACTAATTACACTTATGTTTTTAGGAATTAGGAAGCTTATTTCAAGAAAGTGTGTGTGCATTTTCATAGAGGGAGAGTGGAAAACTATTTTGGATAAAAACAATCTCATACCCAAGTGAGATTCAAACCTCAATCTCCCTGTCACTTGCAGTCTAGTCTACTGTGAGAGTAGTGTTTTAGACCATGCTGCCACCGAAGTGAGTTAAGACAGACCTGATCATTTCTCTTGAGGTGCAGCTATATAGTTTATCAGAACTTGAATGGTGAAAGCCTGATCATATAATAGATAGAGTGTGAAAAATGAATAATACTAATTGCACAGATGAGCTAGGGATGAGGAAGGTGGAATTTAGAGGAAATGTACCCACATCTTAGGGTAACCTGGTGGTCTAGGGGTAAGGTGTTAGACTCCTGTGTTAGGGGTCCGGGGTTCAATCCTCGGTCCCGGGACAGATTTATCTGATTACCAAACCCTTCCTTCACCTCTGACAAGATATCTTGTGAATGTGGGGAATGCCAGGCCTCCACCGTGGTTCAGATCCACGTTAAACTGTAGGTCCTTCATTTCATCTCACAATCACCCTACCATTACACATTAGCGTAAGTGCGTACAACCCGAACGGGTAGTAAGACGAAGTGATAATAATACCCACATATGTATGAAAGAAGAGTGGGAAACATTGTCAACACACTAGATCGAGATTTGAATCTTCGATATCCATATCATTGGCAGTCTAGCCTAACATAAGAGTGATACCTTAGACCATGTGGCCATCGAAGCAGAAGCACTAGATTAATTTAGCGAATGAAATTGATACATTTATGATTGGCATTGACAATTTGTTTGCTGTCCTGAATGATTAAAAATTGTGGTGAATATTAAAATACGTGTTTTCGTGTGTTAACGAAGTGGTCGACAAGATCACACACTCAGCCCTATACTTTGCATAGTGCCAGTAGTCTGGGTCATCAAGGCTCAGTTCATTGCGTGGTTGGCCTGATTCATTCACATTCCATCTGATCAGCACAAACATTTGGAGCCACAACTCCGTCTTAACTAACACAGTTTAGCAACACTCCAGGCTCTATTGGTAATAAAATCTAGGACACGATCTCCGTGTTGTCTCCTTGGCGCACGAGGTAATGTAACTACTAACTACGAGTACTATATTAGACCCCTACATATTTTAAAATACTCACATAGGATCTGGAACATTTGTGAATCTGTCCTGGAAAAGGCTTGGTAAAAAGAAGTGTGCACAAGACATCCAATGGAAGTACATGATAAATATGTAACACCATTGAATCGTTGTTGTGATGTTATACCAGCCATGGAACTGAGAATCAAACGGTCATTAACAAATAAGGTTGTTCAAAGTACCCTTTTTAGATTACAAGCATTGTTTTATGTTGGAAAAAAAATATTATATTGTGCATATTTATAAAAAAATTAAACACTAAATATTATGTAAAAATGTTTTATTGTAGAAATATACCTACAGATTTAATTCAAAATGGTTAAATTACCCTACTATTATAGTTTTTATGATTACTGCAAACTGTTTACTCGACAGAAAATGCAAAACAAATAGTATGTGTATTTTGGCTGTCAATATTTTTATTGTGAAAGCTCATAATCTAAAGATTTTTTTTAAATCTAGTATTTAAAACTAGTTAAATTTATTTTGGAAATTTTTTGTCTACTCACATCAAACATTCAAAGCAGAGTACCCACTAAAAATAAAAGGGCACATTTAAAATATTTAAACTAGATTTAGCGCATGAGATATTAGTACCAGTCGCAAAAAGTGGTCAACATACGCTCTAATGTTTTTGGACACAATATAAGATTAATTAAATACCTCAGCAAAGTGTCTAAGATATTTGAGCAATGGCCCAATCTTAAAACCTTTGACAATTGACATCACTCCAATGAATAGATACGAGGTAGGCCCAACTTCTTTTGTAGTCAGATTCATAATAAAGCCTACTGGTATTGCGGTAATAGAATGTATCACAAAGTAGCCTTTTATGTAATTCCTGGGGGAAGAAACAGGGTAAATTGGGTATACAGGCAACTCTTGGCTTACAAACATTTGATTTATGAACATTTGCTATAATTAACATCACATTTCATACAAAAAATTTTAATCTCATAATTTAGTAGGGTTCCTAATAAATTATGAAAATCCCAACTATACAGTAATCCTTAGGGGAATATTATTAGAACTATTTTTCAACATTTATGATTGATAATATAGTATTAGTAAAAAAATAATTATTTTCACATCAGTGACTTTTATCAATGTTTGCAATAAATAACCTTTTGCTAGCTGTCAAGTTACCACCGCTACAGTGGCGAATTTACTGTAGTTCTACCCAGTCCACCTCATTACACCTTATCTCTTTCAGCTCCATTCTAGTGTTGTCCTCCTATCAGCATCTAGATCTTCCCATAGGGTATGTCATTCGACACCCTGAACACAATTCTAAAACAAGTTTGTGTTTGTTTGCATGACATGAATCAACCAAATTATTATTGATAAAATCAAAATTGATCTTTCCCTTATAGTTCCTCACCTCGCCAACTTACAAGGGTCCATACACACTTGTTTAGTGCGTGTGTTGTAATAACCAGTTAGGAAATTCATGACAACATCCATCATCGTCAAAATATCTAGTACCAGTATAGTGATCAGCCATGTTTGGTTCTTGGTTATGTTGGTATGACTGGTATCGAAACTGATATAGTAGGGGTCAACCATCAGGGAGACGGTCCAGGTGACAATCATGAAGGTTTCCCAAATCAACCTGTTACCAGAAGGTTTGAAAAAAAATAAAAATAAAAAAGAATATCAGACCATTTTACTTTTCAAATAATCATTTTTTAAATAACATTGTTTATTTTACACATATTTAATCTCTTAAAAGAAAGATTAAGCCGATCAGATATTTTTTAATTAAGAATTCTAGACATTTTTCACTTCAAGTGGAGTAACAATTTTGTTTGCATTAGAGAAGTATTTCCCAAACTGTGATACCCGTCGTACATATAGTATGTAAGCACCCTAGAGAGGATATGGGGGAGGGGAGGTGAGTTTTTCTTATTTTTGTTGACAAGCGGCGAGGGGGATCAGAACAGTGGTTACATAAGACAGAAAGTGACGGGCAAGAATGGTGCACCCCCCATAAATGGACACATATAATGGAATTACTAAAAAGGTCAAGACATGGAACCAAGGACTTTGGTCATCAGATTAAAAGTAATTAAGAGTTTTTATGAGTATAAAAAATTCATGTATTCAATTAATCTGAAATTAAAATTTAAGATTTCTATAGTTTTAAGACTTTTTTAATTTGATCTGAGTACAATAAATTTAAATTCATTTTACCACAGTGTTTATTGGGAACTATTTTCCGCCATTAATTTACACCCCTACTATAGTAATTATGAACAATTTAAAATAATTATATGAAAAATAATGGTTAGTCTTGTGAACAAATTATAAAAAAAATCTACAAATATTACACAAGCAAGACTAATACTTGAACAGCCTCTGAACTAACTTATATATAGAACAGACACAACATCCAGCACCCAGGCCATTAATTCATCACTGTGAAAGGGGAAACCCAAATATAACCAATGGTAAATTTTTTGACCATGCCAGGAATCAAACACGAGACCCTTAGTTCAGTAGACAAGACACATTACCGACCGAGCAAAGGTGTCAAACAGTTTTATTTAAAATATTTTGTTTTTAACATTAATTCTGATAAACAATTGAACACATTTTGACGTGATGTCATAGACTTTTATAAGCCTTTCTTTCCCTATGGCATGTCTTTGCTTAGCTGAGCGGTAATATTTTATTAACATATATAACAAATGTTTATACTTAATAACATATCAGGTATTTATTTATTATTATATTTTATGAAGAGCTGTAAGGGGTACATTGGTTAGACCATGGCATATAAAGGGGTACACGACCAACTAAAGTTAAGGAAAAACAACAGAGGTTTTTTAGCACCGCGTTTTATTACCTGTTTGTGCTATATATATGTACTAATCACTCTAGTTTGTTAGGGATGAGAGAGTTTTAATTTAGAGGAAGTGTACCAGCATTTTAGTGTCATGGAGAGTGGAAAACCATTTAGGATAAAATCACCATCGATATACCTGACCAAGATTTAAACCCCAATCTCCTCATCATTGTCAATTCAGTTTATTGCAAGTGAGATGGCTTAGACCATTCAAACACCAAATCAGGTAAAAGTATGAATAAAATAGTTAACCTCCGATACAATTACTAGTTTGTGAAGTTCATTTGTATTTTTTCATACTTTTGTATACTTTTTGCAAAAGTGTCCAAGTTTGTGGTTATTATTTTTAAGACTACCCCCCCTCCCCCTTTTATATGTACAGTTTCACCTTCCGATCGGCCTGAATAGTTGAAGTCTGAAAGGCCAAACTGACCAATCATTTGAACTGTAAGACTGTGGGAATTCCGACAGTTCTACCCGCAGGCCCTATTAGACGGAACTGAGGTTCAGGGAGAGAATGCGATCATCCGACAAGCCAAGTCTTCGTTCAGTTCAGTCTACATGTACTCAGTGACATATCTTGTTTCATTTGCTATTCGGTCATGGCCACGTGAATAAAAGATTTGTTATTCGAATATATCTAGGAGTTTAGAAAACTCCCTTTATTGTGCAGCAAATTTATATGGGTGTAATTACCTGGTTCAATCACTCCTGCCTCCACATCCTGCAGTGTTTCTTCTTCTTCAAGACGCATACAATTGTTGCATATTCAAACAATTCAAATGACATTTTCCCCATGAAAAACTTGTAAACAACTACACTCAACTGGATTGCAATGCGGAACGAAGGTAATAATAACCTGACATACCGATCTGTACATGTGTGGTAGTGAGCTCGGACTCATAGAACTGTCAGTTCAACCCGAAGGCGAGACTGTAGGTGGTAAGGGGGCCTAATATTATGTTTCATGTAGTGAAATATACACACATTAGTTTGGAAAAGGATTGTAGTTTAGTTTAAAAGTAATTTAGTGTTCACTGAATGGAGAAGTCGCAGGTGTTAAGTTCAGAACCTATAAATCCTCCCTCTTCATCCAATTAAAAACTACATCACTCTCCCCACACCTTCACACCAATCAAAATCAATACCAAAATTAAGCTTTTAAGTACCTACGCACCTGAAATTACTGAAAGGGTGGATAATGTATTTGCAGGTCCTCAGATGTGAATCTCTTTCTAAATCAATGGACGCTTCACTCTTGAAGACCTTCTTAGTCTTAGAATTGATCTTTGAGACAGTGCATTGTCGCCAAACAAAGCGACGGAGACTCGGGAATAACCCCGAACCAGGGATCACTTCTTGTAACACATCTGGTCTCTTTGTGGTGAGCTCACAGAAGTAGTTCAGTATGAAAACCTGCAGCCAACAAGTTGATACATTCGTAACATAAATTAAGTCATCCCTAGTGCTCCTAAGATGGGTTTCCATTTTATCTCGATTGTTTTTATTTTATTAGTTTTTTTATCTCCACATTTTATTACCCATTCAGGTTCATGCATATGACCTAATTATGCTAATGAGATAAGTTTGAGGAAGGATGAATTAAGTAGGAGTGTACCCGCATTTGAATAGTATAAGAGTGGTAAATTACATAGGAAGAATCAGCCTTAGTACACCTGGCCAAAATTCGAACCTCGATCTCATTGTCAGAATAATTTCCGGCTTAAAACTTTTGTCTACACAATTTGTTTCATCACGCATCCCAGATTATGGATGTTTTCACTACAGCCGAAACGTTGGAATTTATTATTTCCTCGACTCAGCTACAAACCTGAAAAAAAATGACGTTATAATTCAAACACTGGCCACAAAAGTCTTCAAAACAAATCCACTGAAATACTGTAGATATGTGTTGCTGTGGAGTAGCTTGTTTCTTTGATACATAATCTTAAGTCCTTTGTGTATGAAGGTACTAATAAAAAGAGTTGTTTGTATCAGATTTAGAAAATAATGTTATTCATTGGTGAGTAAAATCAGTGCAAGTGTGACAAAATATGACAAAAGTTGACCAACATCAATCTAACCAACCTCTTGAGTTTATTTTTTTTAAAAAACTGCTCTTACTAAAGTTAAAATTGACATGAACTATTGTTTACCTCTAATTTATTTAGTCTCCAAGAGCTTTGCATAATTTTCATGTGATACAACTTACTTCAAAAAAACTAACTGCTTTTCAATCTTTGAAAATGAATAGCAAGTTTGATCATAACATTCTTCATTTAATAAAACATAATTACTGAGGTTGCATAGCAACAACAAAACAAATTAAAAACTTTTGTCACCTGGCTTATTGGAGCTTCAAATTATATTATTTTCAGGGGATTATAGCTAAAATAAAAAATATTTATTTCAATAGCATAATAATATAGTATATAGATGATTTATTTCAGTTTTTGCAGTGTTAGAGAACTTTTTGTTTAATGTTGGATATTTTGGACAGTTTATAAATGGTTCAGCCTCCCTTCATAAGACAACCTTTTGTTTCAGTCAACAAAGAATAGTAATTATGATGATTTGAATGGTTATTTTCATCAATACCAAGCACACAAATTTGAAACGCAATACACACAAGATTTGAATGATCTTCAACAATGAACTATTTAATTATATTATTGCATTGACAATATAGGAACTCAAAAGTTCATTGCCACCTATCTCTATCTTGAGCTAGTTCTATCCAGTCCACCTCATTACACCCTATCCCTATCTTGAGCTAGTTCTATCCAGTCCACCTCATTACACCCTATCTCTAACTTGAGATAGTTCTACCAGTCCAACTCAATACACCGTATCCCTATCTTGAGCTAGTTCTATCCAGTCCACCTCATTACACCCTATCCCTATCTTGAGCTATTTCTATCCAGTCCACCTCACTACACCCCATCTCTATCTTGAGCTAGTTCTATCCAGTCCACTTCATTACATCCTATCTTTTTCAAGTCCATTCTAATGTTATCCTCCCATCTGCGTCTAGGTCTCCCCAATGGTCTCTTCCCATTGGATTTGCCAGTCAATACCCTGAACAAGGTTCTAGATTCTCCCATCTGTGCTGCATGTTCTGCCCGAGACTTGATTATACTAACGTCTTGTGATGAGTACAGGATATGTAACTCATAATTATGTAACATTCTCCACTCCCCAATAGCTTCATCCCTTTATGGACCAAATAACTTCCTAAGTACCTTGTTTTCGAAAACCCGAAATTGGTTTTCGTCATGTAAAGTAAGAGACCATGTTTCACACCCATAAAATTGTTTGGTATATTGTGAGTTTTACATTCCTTGAAAGCAGGCAAGATGTCAACAACTGACTGAGTAATAGCATGCATTTCCCGACTGTATTCTTGTCCTAATTTCAAAGCTAATATCGTTATTGCTAGTTAAAACTGCAACTTCTTTTTTATAAAACAACTCTTCTATGTATATTTATTTTTAAAGTGTTGGCTGGACCCTCCATGATTCAAAGCTGTGTGGTTGTTAATCATGGTTGATAAAGTCAGGAAAAATCTGAAAAACTTCAAACTTTTTTAATACCAAGGAAAATGGGGAAGTGTCTTTCATATAACTAAAAATAAGAACGGTATTAAAAGGAATTCAAATACTTGGCTAAACAAAAATAAAAGTGAGAGATTTGGTCATGTTAAGTGGGAATTTATATGACACTACTGTAGTATTTCAAATATTAAAATTATTCACAATTCCCCCCCCCCCTCCCCCCCAGGAAAAATTTAAATCTTTAATTATATACACAAGTGAATATATTTACAATCAAAAATGTTTGGAAAAAAAAAAAGGTAAGATAGTGTTAACACAAATTTTGAGTAGTAATTTCTTACAATCTAATGCTACAGATTTTCTTTTAATTAATTTTTTTTTAAATGCACATAAATACACACAAAATTTTTCAATGAATCTACTTTTCAGACTTTATTGTTGTTGAAATTTATTACATCCTTAGAGACTTGATATAAAAACAATCCTTACAAACCTATTATGTTTCTCACTTTCCCTTTTCTTTCAACGAAATAGTCACTTCCTGAAGAAAAGTGAAATAAATCCAAATTGTGTTGTTAAAAAGTGAATTAAAATTATGCTCAAATTAATAGTAAATGCGGATCATGCTGTAGATAGGTTTTTGTTGTAACTCTTTATCAATGGGTCGACCTCTGTGATCTTGAGGTAAAGTGCTAGCCTCAGCACCTCAAGTTTCATGAGTTCGAACCCAGCCAGGGTTGATGGGTTTTTATTGAGTGATAAAACTCTCTAGCACAGCTTCCTTCCGAGAGGAGGTAAAACCGTCGGTCTCATGCTGATTGTGGCATGTAAGAGAAGGTATGTGAAAATACTGTTCCTACAAAATTGGTAGGCTCTTTTGAGCTCGCTTATAGAAATAGTGTAAAAGGCGACGGAATCACCACACTTCCTGAATTCCCCTAGCATATGAGATTTCTACCAGATGGTGCAGGCAGCACTAACCAACTGAAGGGCTGGGTACATGCCTAATACATGATGAATAACAATCATATCAAACCAAACTTCTGGTTGTTGACTTAAGAAGATGAAATTTAGATTTTATAGCCCTGAGCTTCGATATTGATCAATCAGCCTATTTTTTATAAGAAATTAACAAATAATGGAGGAAATTCAAACCAATTTACTTTTGTCAACATTGATAACATTTCACTATATTGTTGTTATTTTATAGGTATTTATGATACAGTTTAACTATCAAAAGTGACACCTTCTTGTCAGCCTAGTACTTGTGCGTTTATTTAAAATTTACCGCTCATCTTGGAATTAGTGTAAGTCATGGATAGCTCGGATAGACACACAATCGTCAATACAATAGACTTGTCAAAGTATCGTCACTAACATTCTATAAATTATGCTATTTAAGATATCCTATCTTGACACCCAACACAATTGGCAAGCAGACATTCTAATCTCCCACAAAATGAAAGAAAGACTTGGTTAAAAATGGTTGTTTTTGTTTTCTCAAACAAACTTGATTGCATAGCTTTCTCTAATTAACTACAAGTACTCTACTCAAATTTGAGCCTTTTAAAATAGAACTTTCTCTTTGGTGGGCTTGACAGCTTTTTAGCTGTGGAAAATGTGAGCTGGTTGTGTGTTTGGTGGTGGATTATGACTCATTGCTTATTCTTACTCTCTCTCTTGACTTTATTGGATGTCATTTGTGCAGGTTTTTTAAGCGTGTCTTACTACCCATTCGGCTTGTACGTCTATTAAATAATTGCACTTATGTACTAAAGATTAGGAAGGTTAAATTTAAACTAAGTATACCCTCATTTGTGTAGAAAGTGAAAAATTATTTTAAGAAAACACACCCTCAGTACACCCAACCGGGATCGAACCCAAAGATCTTAGACCATGCGGCCAAGCAGGGGCGCACCCACGGGGAAGGGGGCTGTGGGGGCTGAAGCCCCGCCCCCTAGAAAATTAAGGATAATACAAAAATATTATTAACATTGTGTTCCGTCAATCAATTACATCGTTTTATTATATTTAATATAAAAAAGATTAAATTTGTGCAGTAATCAGGGCTTTTCAAAGGAATACTTCTTTCTGTTGAATTTTAATTTTACTGTAAATTTGCTCTTAAATAAAAACCGGACCTGTGATGCCGGGTAAAGTATTTACTCTTTGTACGTAGAGTTTTGAAGTGGGTACAGTAATTGAAATTATTGTTTTAGAGCAAATATGCAAACACTATTGTATCAGGAAGAGAGTAAGGGACAGTTGATATCACATGGCCCCACCCCCACAAACTGCAAGTCCTGGGTGTGAAGAAGAATGTGTAAACACAGACCTGTTAACCAGTGACAGAGAGTAGTCTGAGGACCCGGTTTTGGTACAAATTAGCTTAAATATTACCATTTGCATCCTTTGAAATCAAAATTTTTCCCCAGGGGAGAAACCCCAGGAACCCCGCCTTTTAGGGACATTTCTAATTTACTTCTTTCTTATCCCCCTACTTAAAATCAAATATTACAGTAATTCAAAAATATAATGTTATCACTATCAAAATTATTATGTAAAAAGTCCCCCCCTCCCCTACAGAAAATCATGGGTGCACCCCTGTGAGTGTTTGTGCAGTTTGAGGGGAAGGAGTAGTGTGCAAACATCTATATTATGGCAATTGGAGTAGTACTGTCAAGGTTAGCAACAAAGATAAACAAGGTACAGAAATATCTCTCTCTATAGATCTGGTAGAACAGAAATAGCTTGGTGCAACATAGTGAACATAGTGGAAGAGTGTACTAAGTATCCTTAGTTCATCCTAAAAAATAAGAATATTACCTTCCATTGTTCCACTATGGTGTAGCTTACAGGATAGGGTAAAGTAAGACTTCTGCCATTTTGGGTAAATAGAGTATGTATCTTACTTCTTTCAATGACACGAGAAAGATGTCTTAAGGTCAAATGAGTGGGTAGAGAATTAACAAAGTTGTTTATAAGAAAATCTTAACAATCAAGCTGTTTTCCACGATTATTTTTGACGTACTCAAGTAAGTTCTTGTTGAATAATTAAAAAACGAATAGGTCTACTTTAATCTTTCATATCATATATGCTTTACATTTTAAAATTATTAATGCTCTTGTGATTCTTTTTATTTTAAAATGCAAGTTTTTTATATAGTTATTTTATTTTTATCTACTTGTGTATTAATGACGAAAACAAATTTAGGTTGTTCGTAAACAAGATGTGTAGGCTGATAATTGGTACAAAAAGGTGTGAGGCTACTGGGGACTGAAGGTTACATAATGAGTAACA
Organism: Timema cristinae; assembly: GCA_039000515.1. Taxonomy (NCBI): domain Eukaryota; kingdom Metazoa; phylum Arthropoda; class Insecta; order Phasmatodea; family Timematidae; genus Timema; species Timema cristinae. The sequence goes on from JBCFYV010000935.1 coordinate 64,446,461, forward strand.
CCCTGTACTCATCACAAGATTATTATTATTATTATTATTATCACCACGTCTTACTACCCATTCGGGTTATACACACTTACGCTAATGTGTAATGGTAGGGTGATTGTGAGATGAAATGGAGGACCTACAGTTTAACGTGGGATCCGAACCACGGTGGAGGCCTGTCATTCCCCACATTCACAAGTTGTGATTAATACACGTCTTGTCAGAGGTGAAGGAAGGGTTTGGCAATCAGATAAATCTGTGCCGGGACCGAGGATTGAACCCCGGCCGCCAGCACAGAGGTCTGACAGCTTACCCCTAGACTACCAGGTCACCCTCATCACAAGATATTGTTAAGATAATCTCGTCTCGTAGATTACGGTGGGCAGGAGATGCAGTTTACTAGGAAACTAAAACCGTTATAATGGTATTATCTGCCAAACCCAGTGGGAAGACGTAGACGCACATTGGAATGGACTTCAAAGAAATAGGGTGTAATAAATAAGTACACATTAGAAACGAGCATGAAAAAGTTAAGATATTTGCTAAAGAATAAATTTTTCACAAACACTTTACTGGATTGGAGAATAAACGTGTAATTGAAAGTCCATCGTGATTTTGGTTTTGAATGGTTAAATAATATTTTATTAGCCTTTTCCCTTGTGAACAAATAAAAATTAAATACCTCATTAAATAAATAATTGAAAATCAATTGGTACCTGTTACAGTCTGATATATATATAAAAAAAGAGTTTATTTTAGAAGCTACTTAACAGAAAATCTATGGTAAAACTAGAAAAATAGTTTTTCTCAACTCATTTCATGCTTAGTACAGGAGTGTATTTCGGCTACAATTGATTAATTTATCTTACACAATTCTCTTCCCGCTTTAAGCATTATTCCAAATGATTTGATTAGTGAAAAATTAAAGCACAATCAATATTTTTACAATACATTATATTCTATCTACAAGTAAAAAAGTAAATCTGTGGGCATTTGTACTAATTTAAAACCGGAATTAAAATCTAATTTACAAATGTAACATGATTATAGAAAAAGGAAAGCTTATATCTAACCAAATCAGTGAAAACGTTGAGGAACCATTTATACCAAAACTTTTAAAAAATAGACATAATGAATTAGATAAAGTTGAACATGATGTAATCGAATCAGCCGATAAAATTACCGTTATAATCAAAGCAAATTTACACATTTGAGAGAAGCTTTAACATATTTTCAAAAGATAAAAGTTAATATTTAAAAACAATTTGCTATATTTGATACACAATGTATTATATATACAAACATACTTTTAGGCACTATTTTGGTATAGTTATATTTTCCTGTAGAAATGTGATTATAATTTTACAATACAAGTTAAGGTTTAACAAACTTAATTACAACCAATTTTTGATAGGGACGGATCGACAAAATAATTATGTTGAAAAATAATTAGGGAATTTTTTACATTTATACATGTAATGAGCAAAGAAAATCAAGCTTACTTTAATAGTTTAACAATTCCCAGATTATTTTATTTTTCGTAGCATTATAAAATAGCCTAGATGTGGGTATTTTAAAACCAGAATGTTAACAAAGTGAGATAGTTAAGAGATATGACTAACCTGTTATTATAAATACAGTCGGTCAAGAACCTAGGGAAAAGATTATCCACCTTTTACTCGACCAAAACACCACGTTTGTTAATTTTATTGCCAATTAAATTTGACCGTTTCCTAATAACGGCCGGTTCTACTCATAGTGTGTCGGACAAGGAAATCTTTCCAATCATTTGAGGTTAAGAACTTGGTATATGACCCACTACTTTAGCATTTTTTCCTTGGGGAAAAGTACAACATAACTTCAAGCCATTATTTTTTTTCACCTGGGAAATTCTACCCCTCCATTCAAAACACGGTGTAATCAAATGAAATATAAATGTGTCTACATGTAGCACATAATTCCACCATTCGTTGAACCAGAACCCATCACGGTAGTGAGACGCTAAAGCACAGCCGGCAGGAGGTGAAGCTTGACCTTAAATGGCCAAACAGGTTATCTAGCAGTCACTTTTCAGTGGTGAGGGAAGCGAGCAGACCAATGCTACTTGGTCCTTCCCACCACCAATATTGTGAACTGAGAAGCACGAGCCCTTCCCCTCCAGACTCAACATCTCCCCCACCAAGCATCATAACCTTCCGGCCGGCATCTAGATAGTAACTTACACCAAGTGAAACATGATTGATTTGTAATTATTCAAATTAATCAGTTAAAATTAGTTTTTATTGGTATGTCTATTCAGAAGGTTTATCAATGAATTAAGGGGTTTTGGATGGTGTAGGTTTAGATAAATGAAAATGTTTCATTTATCTGGAGATAGGATTAAAAATCCCTTAGAAAATCACAATAAGATTTTAACAAAGTCGGATCCCAGAATCAGGAGCACAAACTATTACATAATGTACATAACAGACTGGTACTTTACCCTCTAATTTATTTAATAAATTTTATGATAAAATTAAACAATAATTATTTCATTTTGGATCCACAATGTGAGTTATATTGTACCAACACTCAAAGAGTATTTTGAAAACATAAGAATCAAGTTTTGTATTTTTATTGATGAGATAGAATATAATATGAGAGTTTTACTACCTTGTCTCTGATCATGATTAATTAACATAGCAAAGTAAGTGGATAGCGTTCAATTTGTTATGTCTGTAAATAGTTTGTACTTGAAATCAGTCTGAAAGTGAGGTCTTCAGTTAAAATAGTGTAAGTTGCCGAATAGGCCAGCATGCAGCAATACAAATGGCACACATACACAAAATATTAAAAAAAAAACAATTATTTGGTTGCGTGTGGAAGAAGACTGAAATGATAAAAAACAAACCCTAAATAACTTTTAGATACATCCAATTTAATTTTTAACATTTTCTGTGGAAGCACTACTTTAAATAGTTTCTAGAAGCATTGAATTATTTTAAATTATCTAGGGAAGAATTACTCTAAAATATATATTGGGACACTTAGATTATTAAAATTTCATGAGAGGCCCTCCAAGCAAACCAAACACACTTCGATTTCAATTTTGTTTTTTGCCAGTTAGATTTCTTACAAGCACTTATATCGGCCAAAATTGTCCGCGCTGTCTTTATGTAATCAAATTTACTAGATTTATAGCCAACATAGTATAATGGTTATAATTTTATTTAACTTTAACTCATACCTAGTTATTAATAAACCATTATTAATGAAATAAGAAAATAACTCGGCTTATAAACTAAAGAGATCAAATAATGTCCACAATTATCAACTTGCCGTTTTGTTGACAAACCAATACCGCTAATGTGTACCAAAACTGTTTTTTTTTGTGCTGGTACATATCTATTTAAAATAAACACACACACACACATAAAATAAAAAATGGTTTTCCTGTGTTATAAGAAAAAGTGACTTTAGTTGAATATTTGACTTAAGAATACAGAGAATATAATCGCCCTCAGCTTACAAATTTGCTCTCACTGAAAAGGTTGTTTTCAATATATATTACAAATAAATAGACATGTACATTTTAGCCACAAAATATGAGAAGCCACCGTATGCAAGTACACATCAATTTTTTGTTTTAAACTACCATAAAATTAGGTTATAATCTCAAACATGTACTTAAGCTTTAAAATAATATTACATGACAATACAACATAATGAAGGTGGGTGAAAGTTTCCATAAATTAAGGTGTTTATTTGAAATTTTAGAAAGAGACAAATGAAATTGTCAAGTTGCTGGATTGTATTTAATTTTCAGTACATAATAACAGTGATCACACATCACAACCTCAACATTTGTCAGTTTAAAAAAATACAAACAAGTTGCACACAAAAAAAGAAATGGTTAACTTATTTTTTAATGTCACTTTTAGGTCTACTATACAACAAAGTACAAATTAGTTAAAATATGAATTTTATAAATTAATTTGTCTCAAAAGAGTTTATGATAAAACACTATTTAAGATATTTTGTAATGCAACAATGATCTTTGTTATTAGTAAATTTGTTCCAATATAACAAAAAAAAAAGTCATGCTTCCAATTCTCCAATCAGGGCCGCCCTTAGGTGTGTGTGTGTGAATGATGCGGCTGCAGAGGCCCCAGTGATTTGGGGGACCTTACACTTTCTAAGGTGACAGAAAGGGAAAATCAAGTTAGGGTGGGAAATTTTTAAGTGCGCTAGTAGGCTCCCTGTCGAAGCACTCTAACAAATATTGTCTAAGTGTAAAAACAAATAGAAACATAATCATGTGTTTTGATTTATTGAACGAGTGAAGCGAGTTCTCAGTTTTAACTCCACCGATTTGCATTTGTCTGTCTGTGGAGGATATGACTCATGATGACGTCTTAACACATTAACCGATTTAATTAAAACTTGGCACAGTTGTTCTTTGTACCTTTAAAGGGAAGAAAATCTAACAAAGGATTGGGATTAAGCAAACCTTTTATGTATAAAATCATGGCTTCTCATATTAATGAATACATGTATTTGCCTTTTGGGGCATTTAGAAAAATTGGTATATAGATGCAAACTACTGTAATAACATTAAAAAAAATATGTTTTTAACTATATTTTGGGATACCAAGGCAGGTAACCGAGGGCCCCACAAGTGAGGTTTGCCCAGGACCTCACCCCCGCTAAGAGCAACCTGATCTCCAATTCACTTTATTCAAACTTTATTAAATAGAGAACCTGTAACTCAATCTTGTGTATTTTATTAATATGGGATACCGCAATTTGTGAGCTTTAATTTTTTATACCTATTCAATTCAAACAAGATGGGTCATAATTCAGGGCTGCCACTAGTTTTGTAAATACAAAATTTTCTGTGTTTACTAGATTTTTTTTTCCAGACTACTTGGATCAAAATGTTGTGGAATTAAATTTCATTTTTTATAAAACTTACCAGTGTGAGGTCATGTGTTTAGAAACATGATGATTTGAGTTTGATGGGGAAATATACATAATTGTTATGCAACTCGGTATTTTAAAGGGGTGAAAGAATGATCGGGCTGGGAGGGGGAAGTGTCATACATGTGTTTAAATAAGCATGCTTTGTTCTTATGAACACTTTTTCTTCTAATTAAAGGCTTACTATTTAAATTGAAACTAAATGTTTCAATTTCACAACAACAAACACCCAATGTTATTTGTGCAAGATTCTCGTTTTTCTGTTTTCTAGGTGCATGGATCTCCTTCAGGGTTCCAGCTATAAATTATGATTTCTTAAATATCAATATTAATAACACAGATTCCTTATATAGGCAAGCTTTTGGGGTTGAAATGTTTTGAAATGTTTACATGTTTTTCTTTCTCCTATTAAAAAAAAAAAAGAACCCCTATATTATTTTGAGATTATTAAAACTTGAGTGAGTTGAAAAATCATATTCGACATATTTAACTTTAAATACAAAGTCAAAGAGGTTATCAGCAATTTAGGGTCGATTTCACAGTAAGACTGAATACGCCTCATGTCCGATGCTATTCTAAATACAAGACAACATCTATCTAGACTCTAATGGAACTGACCAGTTCCCGTCTTGTATTTAGTATAGTGCTGCACATGAGGCGAACTAAACCTGACTATGAAACTGCCCCTTATTCCCGCAATAAATTAGGGATGTGTAGGAACCACTGTACATCACTTCAAAACAACACTAAAAATAAAGATATATTTTTTGTATCAGTAGGTATATTTTTCTCTAATCTGTGGTAAAGTAAATATGTGTGTGCATGTCCCTTGGAACTTTTATTCCAATAACAGATTTTAAAATGTTTATCAAACTTAAACATAAAAATAAATTGCAAGAGTTTTACATTTGTTTAGAGCAGTCTATTCAATCCAAACAAGTGTTGAGTCTTTAAGGTAAATACAGCCATTAAACTAAATAAACTCACTTTTTGATTTAAGTTGATACTATTTCCTCCTTTTTTAAAATGAAATATGATCCTTAAATTATGTAATTCGTTAGAAGACGTTCATTATTTAGTTATAAATTTAATTTGAATTAAAAAAAACCTATCAAGACGTGAGTAATTTATTGTGCAACCAAAATCCCTCAACAAAAGAAAATGAGGACCTGAAATCAATGTAATGATGCCGAGGAAAGCAGAGTTAGTTTAAACTGTAATTATATGTTATCGTCACTCACTATAACTCTCATTGGCTAGATGTCAACAAAAATACTTTTCATGTGAGGTGTATAAAGCAGAGCTTATGTTTTATCAGTCAAATGGGGACAGAGTGGGGCAGAACATATCAGTTACAGTTTTAACCAGGAAGCCGAACAAAAATATTTATCAGTTTTGGTTATTCTGATAAACATTTTCTAGTTCAAGTTCTGGTTCCGATTAAATGAAAATAAAATTTCCTATTCTTTTAGGTTCTTAGTTAGGTTCAGGTTCTTTTAATCGTATCCATATCATTATAAAAGCCTATAATAGAAAAAAATATATTAAAAATTAATTTACAACTAAACAAACATAATGTATATAAAAAAAATTCAAAGAGATACAGTGGAACTTGACAAATTCGAACTTCTGTAATTTGAAATCGTCTTTAATTCAAATTTTCCCCCCGGTCCTGTGAATTTTCTATTAAAATAATGTTAAAAAATTGTTGAAAATATGAATTTTGGTTCAGTTAGTTCTAATTTTTTGTAATAATGTACTGTGCAGTATTGTTTTCCCACTTTTATTTGTGGCACCGTGTTGGGGACGTTGGAATGCAGTCAGTACCCTTCTTCACGCCCCAACCCTCCCCCGCTCACCCATATGTCTTTGTTTACACGTACAGTTCTGTACTCCGTTAGTCCAGGCCGAACCTCTCGAGCGGTTACGTGCGCTGTTCTTAGTGATTCGATCGTAGCGATATTCTTGTGACGTGAGAGTTTACTTTGTTTTGTTTAGTACATACTGTACAGTAGTGTTTGTGTCGTGATGTCATTGTCCAAGTCACAGTCCTATAAATAATTAACTTTGACCGAAAAAGTAGCAGTGATAAAGGAAGTGGAAAAGAGAATTCCTTTTAAGAAACTTATTTAATTTTAGGTTTGGATAGTTCAAATTTTTTTCTGGTCCTTTCAAGTTCGAATTATCCAGGTTCCACTCTATTATAATTCATAAGCTAAATAAATGCACAGCTTATTTATTACTTAAAAGGAGATTATTTTTCTGCCACATTTTAAAAAGAATAATTAAAACACATATAATCTTTAAAAAAAAATTCATCTATTTTCAAATTGGTAATTAAAAATACTTATTTCTCTTTTTATTTTCAATGTAAGATAGACTAGGAAAGTGGAGGCTATGGGAATGAAATTTGTGAGGAGCATGTTACGTACGAGGAACAAGATTAAGATAAAGTATCCAAGAGTACATGAGATGTAAGGAAGAAGTGAGAGGTTGGTCATGTAATGAGGATTTGGTAATGGAAGTAAGGAGACTGAGATGGTATGGACATGTAATGAGGATGGAAAAAGATAATGTTGGTAATAAAGTATTTAGGGAAAAGACTGCAAGGGAGGCCAATATAGAGATAGGAGATAACAGAAAGTGTTCAAGTGAGATGAGAAGAATGTAAGAGATTAAAGGCGGAAGAATGATGGAGGAATTTTACTAGACTGTCCCGGCCACGAGCTGTAAAGAGTGAATAATGATTATGATTTCCAATGGAAAGAAATGTTCTGATAGATTGATTTATGTTAGTTTTCTACAGAAAGACAAGCTAATTACCATCTCATAAATATAAGGAAATTGTGAACATTATTTTAGTAGCTCTGTATTTTTTTAAATTTCTCAGTTGTGTTTATGTACAAACACAATATTTTAGGCTTGATTAATAGCCTATTAAATATTGCTATGAAATTCTCAAATTTGATATGTTATTATCTTGAAGTCTTTTAATTTATAGACACACCAAAAATAAGTAAATTAGTTTACTTCACCTAAATTAGCTATTAGTCAAAAATATGGAATGAAAATGACTGGAAAAATTATAATAACTTCATTGGACTTTGAAAATATAAAACAAAATATAATCTATACAATCTAGATTGAACAGTTTGACCCCTTAGCTCAGCCAGGAGTGTGTATGCCTACTAACTAAGGGTTCCGGGTTCGATTCCCGGCAATTACGAAGATTTATCATCGAGGAAAATATGGGTTTACCCTTTTACACCGCTAAATTAATGGCCGGGGAACAGGTTGTTGTGCCTGTCCTAGTCTTAAGATAGATTATAAAGCACAACACGTCTAGTAAGCTGGTAGTGGAAAAATATTGGCTTGAATAAAAAACTGACTCCGGCTACCGGCTGGAAACAGTAACGGATGTAAGTAAACTATAACTCAAAAAAAAATAGCTTCTTCACTGTACACAATCAACACATTCTTTGGATTACTTCTAACTTTATACTTGAGAGAGAGCGTGAAATGATCTACGATTTGAGACCCTTCACCTACCTCTTACTTTTCCTTGCAAACTGTCAGTCAACCACCACATAAATGGAGAAAACCCTTTTATGCTATTTCTTAATTTTTAACTTAAACTGGTTGTACAAGTGAAGTTGTTCTCAATTCTCAATACAGTAAGCCCACAGATTCTTTGGTGCTGAATGGCAGCTCACAGCTGACTTCTTCTAAATGTTGATTGTCAGAAGTGACAGCTGCTAAACACATGTTTTTGCAGATCATTTGGTCCGGTGTAGGGATACATTATTTGGTCTGGTAAATTTTAAAAGCCGTCCGCTGTCAGTCAGCACCAAAGCAGCCATGGGGCTACTGTACTTCCCCCTTTTAGACATGCTATCACTCAGAGTTAAATACATTCTAGCTCTTAGCCTAAAGAGTAAAATGAGAAAACTCCTACACAATGTGACAATAATCATTCCTCATTAACACTTTAAAAAGCCTTTTAAAAGTAAATACATCCTATCTTGAAGAAAAATAGAGTATTTAAAAGTAGAATTAAGTTTAAGTAAGAAGGGCATAAACATCAATAAAAAAAAACACCATAAGAACCTTTATGAACTTAAATATATATGGATTTCAATTCAAGTTTTGGTTAAGTGAATTATTTTTAGGTTTACTGCTGCGATTCTCTAAAAATAGCTGTACATTTCACTCCCAGGTTTTAACAAGCTCTGCTTACAGTGGCTAGACTCCCCCCCATAGCATTGGACCGAGATGTGAAATATTACAGACAATGCAATAATTTGATAGATATTAATCTTTATTAAAGTGTGTTGGTGATGGTATGAACACAACTCAACCCCTACATTACATAGAATATACGTTTCCATTAAACACTCGCTGTTTATTTATTTAAACTCAAAATTAATTGTGATGACAACACAAAGAATAGTAGACAGGATGGAAAACAGAAAACAAAAAGAAAAAATTGGGGTATTTTTTTAGTAAAGGAAATTAAAAATACTCAGGTTTATATGTATAGTTTACTAAACATAGCTCTGGTGCTTAAATTATCAAAAATATGTCTGCTGAAATTGAAGCAATAAACTACATAAGTGTTTCTCAACCTCTTTATACATCTCCTAGAAAAAGAATTGAATGTAGAAAAACATTAATATTTGCTGAAACAAAAAATCTTTTTTGGTGCAATATTTGTGAAATAAATTATGTCTTGATATTTTTGCGTCACCTCTACGAGACCATCCCAGCACCGCAGCGTACTGTGGTATCCCCTTTGTGAACCATGTCTGATTAATTTATAATTCTGAACGGTCTGACGTGTCACTCTCGGAAACAAGAGATCAGGGTTCGAATACCAGTCAAGTCTACTAAGGGTGGTTTTCCCTAAATAGTTTCCCAATCTTTACAAGCAAATGTGGGTAGACTACTTCTAAAATGCTTCCTTCTCCCTATCTCATCAGAGTAATTATCATATATGTGTATAACACAAACAGGTAGTAAGGTGCAGTGATAAAAGAAAGTCATGGTCGTAGCCTGAGTAAATGTACATCTGGTGATCACTTCACGTACTGTCTTTGGTCAAAGTTTATTTTAATTAATAACATATTTAAACAAAGGGGTTGGCTTAGTCTTTTAAGGTGCAGAGATGAGAGTCGATCCAAAGACCTTCACACCCAATTAATATAAAGAGGACAGGAAAGCCAACCTTAGTATACCCGGCAGAGGGTTTGAACCGTGTCCTTGTATAGAGTGAGTATATTGCTATTGAACCCACAAGACACAAATAAAAGTGTCCAGTCTTTTCAAAACAAAATTAATATAACTAAATCTTTACTATAAATATATATTCCTAATTAATTAGTAATTAGTTAATAAATTCTGAGAGGTATTGAGAATGTAACAAGAAGAGACAGGATAAGGAATGAAATAATTAGGGATGTTTTAAAAGATATACCATTAGAAGAGACACTGAAGAGGAAAAGGTTAATTTGGTTAGGTCATGTGATGAGAATGGAGGAAGACAATGTCTTAGAGAACAAAGAGAAGGGTAGAAGACCTATTAGAAGACCACGGACAAGATGGGTGGACCAAGCGCAGAAGGACATGGAGACTAAAGGAGCGAACTGGAGACGCATGGCTGAGGGAGAAGTTTGGAAAGATCGAAAGGAATGGAGGAGGATGTGCCAGACGACCCGCAGAGGTGGAAACGTAGGATGATAAATCTACTATTCAATATAGTATTTGTAAAATTATGTACATAAATGTTACCATTCTGTATAAATAGACACAGAAAATAAATATTTTAATATCATTACATATAAGTACACCTGCTGATAAATGTTTATGGCCCCCTTAATTTGTTTTATTATAGTTCAATAAAACAGACAAGAAAAATATTTTATGAACATTTTCGAGAGGAAAAAAAAACCCTTAATGTCTGAGGCAGTCATTGAAGGGACACCTTTAAAAATATATTCCTTTTAGTTCAAATATTTATTTGCTTACAATCCTAGCCCAACATTTTATAAATATATTAAAATATGTGTTTACATAAACATACCGGTAAGATTGTATTATTTGTGAGTGATAAGATTAAAATTAAGTACTAGTTTAATCAGCACCAATGACAGTCTGAAAAGATCTTTTGTGGGTGTGTTTCTACCTTCACTTGTTGACATTGAGGAGATGTGGGGGCTTCAAAACAGCTGGATTTAATACACGAGGTGGGTAACACTGTGTCAAATATCTTCAAAACAGCTGGATTTAATACACGAGGCGGGTAACAGAGTGTCAAATATCTTCGGAACAGCTGGATGTAATATACGAGGCGGGTAAAAAAGTGTCAAATATCTTCGTAACAGCTGGATTTAATACACGAAGCGGGTAACAGAGTGGCAAATTCTTCAAAATAGCTGGATTTAATACAAGAGGCGGGTAACAGTGTCTCAAATATCTTCAAAACAGCTGGATTTAATACAAGAGGCGGGTAACAGTGTGTCAAATATCTTCAAAACAGCTGGATTTAATACAAGAGGCGGGTAACAGTGTGTCAAATATCTTCAAAACAGCTGGATTTAATATAAGAGCCGGGTAACAGTGTGTCAAATTTCTTCGAAACAGCTGGATTTATTACATGAGGTGGGCAACAGTGTGTCAAATATCTTTGAAACAGCTGGATTTAATACATGAGGCGGGTAACAGAGTGTCAAATATCTTCGAAGCGTGATTGAGGAGGAGAGGAGTAGAGAGGATCTAATAATAAGAGGGCAGTAGGGAGTCATTCTCTAGGTGTGTAAGAGACATTCTATGGAGTTTGGGAGTCTCCTTGAAGTGTAAGAAAGTGTTGTACATGTCGTACTTTGTATCCATAGTACAACACACAACAGACATAGAAAATGAATGTAAGAGACTAGGAAAGTGGAGGACATGGGAATGAAGTTTGTGAGGAGCATGTTAGCTGTCATGAGGAGAAATAGGATTAGGAACGAAGTTATCCGAGGAATAGTTGGGGTACATGAAATAGTATAGGAAGTAAGACTGAGGTGGTATGGACATGTGATGAGGATAGAAAAGAGAAGAATCCTAAAGAGAATGATAGAGATGTATGTAGGAAGAAGACAAGGGAGACCTATAAATAAAATGGAGGAGCAAGTGAGAGGAGAGAGAGAGATGGAGACATTTTACCAAATTGACCCGGCCATAGGCTGAAAAGTTGATGGTGATGGCAGGACAAAGGCTACATACATTCTTGGAAAATTGCATAGGTATATGACATTAAAGAGTAAAGTAGTTTTTGATGCAAAACAAAGCCGCAGAATTAAGCATCGATCCTCTCAGTGGTGTAGTCTGGTCTGTGGAACTATTGTTTGTGTGATCTGTGGGCAATCTTCGTTGTCCTTCTATCTTTATTAAATCATATCTAATATATAATTATATGTACAAGGGGAGTAATTTTTTAAATTTTTACTAAGCATTAAGTCACTTAACTTTTCATCCTGTCTACTTTTTTTTTACTGTAATTTCATCTAGATGGAAGCCAAATATGAGAAGGTATTTGATAAGACTGACTTATTGTTCAACTGGAATTTCTACCTGGAAAATCTTTTCTTTTAAGCATAAAAACAAACTCAAGAAACGTACATAAATAAGTTAGCCTTTTTCTTGTTAAAACTAAGATTAAAAAAAGAAGCCAAATGTATGATAACACCTTATAAATAAAATACAACTTAATTAACAGGACTAACCTATGAAATACTAGCTAGTAAATAAAAGTTCTTACTAAAAAATGTCAAATGTATGAATCTTCCAATCTAAAAATACAGTCAAAACTAAATTATTTAGCTGTACATATAAAATTACCCTTTTTCATTAACAAATACTAAAACACTAACTCCTATAAAATTATAATGAACAATAAAAACCAAATGATTTAGTTCATTGAACAATAATATTTTTAAAATATCATCGTTTCATACTTCAGTACACAATAATTACAGTTCATATGTTGATTAAATAATGGTGTCTAACAACTTCTGACATCTCAGTCTGATTAATTTAATCACTACAAAAATATTCATCGGCCTTTTGTTCAACAAATAAATTCAACAAGAAAAAAATATATATCATCACATTTTTGTTGTGACACTCCGTGGATGCAACAAATATTAAGGCATCACGACGCAAAATTGTTTAGGTTATTTACATTCTACAAAGTAGAGTATTACTGAAATTAAAAAGTAATACTTTAGTCCCGGAAATTAAAATGTGTGAACAATTCGGGGAATGCACAAAAAGTACTTATTATGCCTTAACCTTGATAAATAGCTTAAAAAAATAACAACCAGATTATTTTGGAATACAACTCAACTGTTTGGCAAATTACTTTTATCCAAAGGTATAGCGGAAACACTTATTTCCGGAGACTTGGATAGAATTATGCCGGTGGGCGTGACAACGGTTGATGGTTTCAGGCCGGTCTTAGAGGTGGCATCCCTAATTTTGGAGTCGACAGCTTTGGTAAAATTGTTACTGATAGTTTGGGTCTATTTAATTGAGGCTGAGTTTTGGACTTTGTAGTAATATTAGGTTTTTGTTCCCAAATGCCACCACTTTTTTCAGAGGCTAAGGACCTAACATCACTGATCAGGGGGATGAAATTTGTTTCCAGCGAACTTCTTAGTTGTTGCTCCTTCTTTTGTTTTTCTAGCATCTGCTGACGTTGCAGCGCTTGGAGCTGTTTAATTTGGGCTATACTCGGCACTATGTTGAATGACTTTCCGCCGGCTGTCACTTGAAGAATGTTTGGAATCCTGCGGCTCTTCAACACATTCACACCAGAAGTGGTCGGCAAAGAGACCGGTAGTTGGGAGAATATGGGTGTAACCGATACATTGGAGGTAGTGGTGCAGGTCCCACTTATTGCTGAGAAGGGAATCGTGCGAGTCGACATGACGAGTGGTGTGGTGGAAATGCTTGGTGTCAACACACCCCCACCTAGTCTTCGACGCAGGGGCAGGTCAATCACAGGAACACTTGTTGAGGGGGGATTAGAGTACATCAATGGGGTGGATGAGACTGGAATTGGGGAAGGTGCTGAAAATGGGGAAGATAAAGGCACTGAATGACCCTCAAAAGAACTGATTCGGTTATGTACACTTGATAAGTAGTTGACAGATCTTGAACTAGCAGTGGTGAAAAGGCTAAATCTCCAGAGCGCCAATACTTCTCCAACAGAATTAGATGCCGGAAAAAACTTGAATGGTTTCCGTAGGGTCGCTGAAGATGATGAAACAACTTTTTCGTCTCCTTATCATACTGAATGTGTGCCGTACATTTCTCCCATTCTCCAGGCCGTGGAGGGTTTTCTTCTGGTCTCCTTTCGTGAAACTCGAATGAGGTATGAAGAGGCAACTCTTCTTGACCTGGGTAATATGACCTTGAGACAAGGTCGGTATTCTGAACGTGGTCTCTCTCTTGAATTTCATCACTAAATCTATAATGAAGATTTGAAAGTTTGTTTGGTTCCAAACTCGTAGACTGTTTGACCTCTTGAGTGAAAGAATGACAAGGAGGTGTGTCCAGACTAGTATAGTCAATCACCGGGGTGCTTGCCCCAGACCTGTCATTGATGGCTGGAGCCTCCATGCTGTCCCCACCTGTACTGGAACTGGACTGACTTGTTCTCCCAGTAGGAAGTAAACCTGCACTGGTTTCAGCAGAACTACTTTTACTCTTGACCTTCTCACTTTCATCATTGCATTCAATGTCACCTTTCGGATCTACCTTAGTCCTTCGGCGTTTCGCTTTGGGTGGCATTTCTATAGGTTCAGCGGCTTCTTCACTATCCATCACTTCTATATCATTGTAGTGCAGGATCCTGGAAAATTTATTTGAGCATTACAAAGTCATACCTGAGTGAGTAATACACACAACTACAACATCTTCCTTGTCATGAAATACCAACCTTTTCTTGTAGCTCTCAAAGAACATCTTGTGGTTTCCAGAAAGAAGGGATGGATCTTTGTGTTTGAGCCGCAGAGTGCTATAGTAGCGGCACAGTTTGCAGAGGAACGTCTTGTCGGTCAGGTGGACTGGGATTCCGTCGGTCGTGAGGATTGTATTGAGATCGTGGACTTCAGTCCCAGTGGGGTACATGTGGCTGCGAGTGAGTCTACGCTTGCACACGCCGCACACCATATAATAGTCCACCCAATAGTAGTGCTGGGAGCACAGTGGGATCGGCAGGTGCTGGGGGATCTTATCTGTATCGATGGGAACCTGAAATGGAGAGAGAATACACAATTAGTATATAAATGAGCTGTTTAGACAGGGTTAACTCCCAAAGGATTTGTTGTTTTTTGTGTGTTTTATTTTTCAACTTAACCAGATTTAAAAATCAGGTATTTTGTGAATTTGTTTAAAAAAAAGGATGTTGCTTAATAACATACCAAGACATATCCCCAGAAAGACACGTGTGAGGAGTTAGAATCAAGAATGGTTAGATCTCAACAGCTCTAGTCGTTAGCAACCTACTTTGTTTGCAATACTGCGTCTAAGCTTGATGAGCCATTTCCTCCTAATGGTGTGGTGTGCAGGTTGCGTGCAGTCTTGAACACAGCAGGACGACTTGAACTGGGCAACTCCTGGTCGATGCTGACGCTTCCGGTTTGGCTTGTACGATGGACAATTGGCTTTACGGTCTACATGGCGGTAGCATGCATCACACAGACACGAATCAGCAGTTAGGTGGGTCTCGGCTGCAATAGACAAAATTAATGTTCAAGTCAGTAATCAAAAATAATATATTTGCACTACAAACAAGGACATATTTGATATGGTTGATCCAAACTTGAGAATACAGTGGAACCTGGATAATACGAACTTGAAGGGATCAAGGTAAAATTTGAATTCTAAAAATCTGAATTAAATATGTTTCTTAAATTCTCTTTTTCACTTCCTTTATCACTGCTACTTTTTCGGCCAAAGTTAATGATTTATAGGACTGCGGCTTGGACAGTGACATCACGATACACAGACTACTGTACAGTATGTACTAAACAAAACTAAAACTAAACAACAAAACAAAGTAAACTCTCACGTCACAAGAATATCGCTACGACCGAATCACTAAGAACAGCGCACGTAACCGCTCGAGAGGTTCGGCCTGGACTAATGGAGTACAGAAATGTACGTGTAAACACAGACATATGGGTGAGCAGGGGAGGTGGAGGGGCGTGAAGAAGGGTACTGACCGCATTCCAAGGTCGCCTCCCTGTTTCAAAAATTAGAACACAGCACCGCAACTAAAAGTAGGAAAACAATACTGCAAAGTACATTAAAATTTACAAAAAGTTCGAATTTATCAAAACAAAATTCAAATTAACCACAATTTTTTAACATGGTTTTAATACAATATTCATAGGACCGAGCAAAACATTCTAATTAAAGACGATTTCGAATTAGTCAGGTTCCATTGTATATGTTTTTAGCTACATAAGGCATAACATTTATTTTCAAAATATCCATTATTTAGCTTTTTCTTATGTTAGAAAGGGCTGAATCTATCATAGCCAACAGATTCTAATTCATAATACATCAATTTAAAATGATTGAATAAGCAGTTAATATTTTGTTAAAATAACATGGCAGACATCAAAACATAAACTGCACTAGAACTAAACTATACAGACCCATTCCAGTTAAATTAAACTGACCGCCGAGTATTTTCTGTTGTCGCTCGATACCCTTCAGCTGGGCAATATGGCAGGGGGTGTCCAAAGAGCCAAACTTCCCAAAGCAGTAGCTACACACATCTGAACATAATCGGCCGGGGTGGATGGAAAAAGATGAACTCTTCTCGGGGATGACAAGATTCGCACTTTGTTTAGCACTGAAAAAAATATAACAACTCTTCAAAATAACTTCAGGAGACTCAGAAATAAATACTTATTATCAAAAGTTATGCACTTTATTCTAAGGATGGTCCAAACGTGTTGGTATTGTTGATTATGATGAATATTAGTACAAAAACCTTAGTTCTCGTTACTCTTGAGATTTGACTCTATTACACTAGAAGAGATTTTGCTTCTTCTTGGTCTAACCAATAATCAAGAAAATATATATTAAAAACTTTTAAATTGTATAAAGCAATAATGTTGTTATTTTAAAGATGTTTAGTCTGGTTCAGTCAAACTAAGCATTTTATTAGTAATTAGGCCGAGTTAACTTAACATTCTATGTTTTTACTGTGTATTCCTATTATTGAATAATGTGTTCAATAAATTATATTTAAGTTTTACTTTAAATCTATTACTATTTCTAACCTAAGGCCTGGGTCAATTTTTTAATCAAGCCATATATTTTCCAATATTGGCTTGTCAGACCTGTCATAGAAATTTAAGTTTATTTTACTATTATTATGTTGTCTACATCAGTGGTATGAAAAATTAGTATTGAGGTGATTTGAAAATGTGTTGATTGGTCTACTTTTATTGAATGAACTCCAGGAGATGGAGAGAACCAATAGGTACAAATTTGAAAGATACACATAAATGTGTATCCAATATAAAGAGCAGGTGTAGTATGAGAGCAAATTTACAACTTGAAATCATGTCACTTCAATATTCAAGATGGTAGCATACCATCATAATGTTTCAAAATACACTTAGTTACAGTAATTGTTCTTAAAATAATCACCAACATGAATATTAAAATAAGAAAAACAATCAATCTTAAAGTAAACTAGAATGGTAGCCTAACAAAGCTATTACTTAACTAGTATTGTTGTTTTTTATCTTCAGATAATAATGTCTATGTACATTTCTTTAGTTACCTATTATAAAACATAACAATATCAAATAAAACAACAAACTTTGGAATATTTCTCTTGATCCAAAGAGGTTTTGATTTCCCCTAAATCCAAAGATGTCTTCAAACTAATAATAAATATAAGTACTTTATAATCAATAACATTGTTTTAAAAGCATCCAGGGGTAGAACTACTTTAATTAAATTGCTAGATTTGAAGAAAGTGATTTTTTAATATTTGTATTTTTGTTGGTTTCAACTTTAATGTTTATTTCAATTATATTTTGATTTTGAACTCAACTACATCAACAGTCCATAGTGAAAAGTAAAACAATGAGAGAATAATTATAAGAATGTTGCCAATAATAACAAGTCACTAACTAGTGTGAATGTTATTTACAACAGGGGAATGCCAGGCCTCCACCGTGGTTCGGATTCCACGTTAAACTGTAGGTCCTTCATTTCATCTCACAATCACCCTACCATTACACATTAGCGTAAGTGCGTATAACCCGAACGGGTAGTAAGACGCGGTGCTAATAATAATATTTACAACAATTCTCTGCCATTTTTAGTAGAGATTTATAACAAAATCCCTAGGGGTGTGTTTAACTTCAAAACAAGCCTCAGGTTCAATTTTGCATTAAAAAAACCCTTCAGCTTCAACAATAGGCCAATAAAAATATTGAAAGCTAGGATTTTCAATTTATGGTCAATTATTATCAATTATAACTGTTATTTAAATTACAAATCTATATTCATACTAGATAGCTGTTGCCTGCGGCTTTGCTCGCGTGGAAGTTGATTATATACAAATACGAAAATATACATATGTATTTACAGATTAATTTAAAATATTACGTTACGTTGATGACCATAACTTGACCTCAAATCAAAAATAATGCAAGTCCGATACAAACTTTCACCCCCTTTTTCATCCCTTATTAAATAAAATTTCCAAAATTCCTGAAACACGTATTTATTTGTTTTACGTCAATAACCGAAATACAAAATTTTGTTTATGTAACTTTCAAAATGACAGGACTTTCATACATATTATCATACATATTATCATCCCCTATTTTGACCACTTTGGGGTGGAATTTTCTAAAATCCTTTCTTAGTGGGTGCCTACATAACAAAATGAATATACAGTCCAAATTTCATGCTTGTAGCCTTGATAGTTTGCGCTCGGCGATGATGAATCAGTCAGTCAGTCAGTCAGTCAGGACATGTTATTTTATAAGTATAGATGAACATGTGAACTGGTGATCTAGGAGTAAGGTGTCAGACCTCTGTGCTGGGGGTCCGGGGTTCGATCCTCGGTCCCGGCACAGATTTATCTGATTAACCAAACCCTTCCTTCACCTCTGACAAGACATCTTGTGAATGTGTGGAATGCCAGGCCGCCACCGTGGTTCGGATTCCACGTTAAACTGTAGGTCCTTCATTTCATCTCACAATCACCCTACCATTACACATTAGCGTAAGTGCGTATAACCCGAACGGGTAGTAATATGCGGTGCTAATAATAATAATGATAATAATATATTAATATGAAAAATAAGTGAATTAAATTGTAAGTTGTGATAACTTTATTTATCAGAATAAAACTAAATATTACAAACAATTGTACAATAAAACATTTTCCAAGTAAAAGTGCATAAAGTTACATACATAACCATAATATATTTTTTCAAGCATAAATCCACTAACAAAAAATATTCGGCTTCAATAATATTTCATTTATGCAATTCGATTGTGTTTCAAATTGAAAAGGGGGACTTTGCACACCCCTAAATGCCGCATTGACTTTTAAAAATAAATTCTTCATGTTTTGATTAAAGAAATTATGAGATTTATGGTGACATCACAGTAGTTATTGCGACTTACTTAGTGAGAAGAGAAGAGCAGATTTTATTGAAACAGAGCCCTGTATAATTAGAAAATGATGTTGAAGGTTCAAACAAGCTTGGGACTAGTTTATTATATAAACTATGATTTTAAAGGTATGCAGCAACCCAACCTATTTCACAGCCCGACGAGTGAAGTGACATAACTGAGAAAATGTGATTTTTCAGTGAAAGGAAAAAAGCCATCAAAAGTTGCAATAAAATGGCAAAGAGTAATTTTAAAATAAAGAAATATCTCTATGGTAATAATTTATAATATTTGGAAGAAGGTATAGGAAAGGTGGATTGAAACATATAAAAGGGGGCGAACACAACAATGAAAAGAAGAACACAGTTCATTCTTCACACTGCTGACACTGGACAAAAGAAAATCGACAGTCACCGCCCCATTCCCCCGACCTAGGTTTCATTCTATCGGAACTCATCAGGGAGGAGCGTGAAACGTGCAACACAACTTCCTAAAAGAGGATACCAAGAACACAAAAGAGACCAAATGAAAAATTGTAAAGAATGAAAGGACACAAAGATAGGAACATTGTAAAAGGACCAACACAGGAAAAGGACATTGGATGTGAGTATATAATATATCTCTATGGTAATAAAGTGAGCTATACTTACCTACTCTATGGCACTAGAAACTCTAAAAGTATGCTATCCATTCCTATCTTAAGATAATTATATCCAGTCCATCTCATTATACTCTCTTTCTTTCAGGTTCATTCTAATGTCATCCTCCCATCTGCAGTTTTCCTAATGGTCTCTTCATTACCAATACCCTGAACACGTCTCTAGATTCTTCTATCTATGCTACATGTCATGCCCACTGTAATCTGTAAGACTATCCTATCAATGTCTCATGATGAGTACAAGATATGTAACACATCATTATGTAATATGCTCCACTCCCCAGTATTTTCATCCTTATTGGGTCCATATATCTTTCCGAGCCCCTTGTTTTCGATCACCCTAAGTTTATTTCGTCATCTAAGGTAAGACACCATGTTTCACAACCGGTAGAGTTATGGTTTTGTATATTTTGAATTTTACATTCCTTGACAGCAGGCAAAATGTAAACAACTTACTGAATAATAATAGCATACATTTGCCGAATGGATTATTTTCTTAATTTCCACTCTAATGATGTATTGCTAGTTAAAATTGTTCTAAATATTTAAACACATTAACCATGTCAAATGTTTACACAATGAGGTAGCCCAATGGCTAAATAATTTTATAATAAAGGAAATTGATAAAACTAAAGAAAAAGGAAAACTAAATAAAAAAAGTTTCAATAGACAGTGAAGCACCATGGATTACACAGACTCAAAGAAAAGTTAGCTTTAAATTTGTATTTCTTGATTCTTAAAGATATGATTTCTGTATCCTAATAGCTGCATTGTACCATCTCTACTATATTTCATTACTCTGGATCACAACCTGCACCCAACTGACGTAAGCTTGTATGATTACTTTTATCAATCAGCAAGGGATCTATTTGATCATGTGTAATCCCATTGGGGAGGTCCAATTATATTTATGAATATTCTTACGCTTGAAGCAAGTATTTTTACAGTAAGGTTCTTTGATATGGTAACATTTATCAATGAAAGAAGTGCAGAAGAAGCTCAATGTGTGAAAAGAAACATTCACAGAGTTTGGTCTAAAATTCACAACAAAGAAAGATAGAAGTACTGAAAGAGAATAAACGAGGAATAGAAACAAAGCAAAAACAAATAAATGAAGCTCTAGAAGATGAGAAGTTTATGTACGTTGGCATCAAATAACAAATAGCTCCAGCAAAAATGAAGTGATGAATGAACTAAGAAGGCAGCACAGTTCTATAACCAAGTGAAGAACCTGCTGTGGAATACTCAAGTACTGCATAAGGCTGAATTGACACTCTTCAAGAAATATATTATATTTATATTTTGACAAACGCCCTCAACACCTGTTACATCACCAACAGAAGCATGCTGGAGTAAAGAGATAATATATATTAGCACCACGTTTACTAACCGTTCGGGTTACACGCTTTAAGTACTAATTGAACTAATGGATTAGGAATTGGGAAGGTTGAATTAGAGGAAGTTAACCCGCATTTGCGTGGAGGGAGAGTGGAAAACCATTTAGGAAAAACCGTCCCCAGTTCACCCGACCGAGATTCGAACCTCGATCTCCCCGTCCTCAGCAGTCGGGCTCAACACGACAAGCGTGTTAGCCAACTACGCCACCGAGGCGGGTGGGAGTAAAGAGGAGTGTGCTATAAACAAAGAGTAAAGTTCTACTAAAGGTGTATAGGACATCCACAACGAATAAACAGAAAGAAGACAAAACAATTCTTTGAAATGGAAATAAATGGAACAAGACCAAGGATGTAGAACAAGGGAAGAAAGACTTAACAAATGTTATTGAGGACACGATTGGGATACTATCCACAAGAGTGAACTGTACAAAGATAAGAAGAGATAGATATCAATCATTAACCACACCCGAGAAACTGGAGGTAGGACATGATGATTATATAGCCATTATCATTAGTGACATAATGCAAGTTTCTTTTCCTAGTGTAAGACTATAGAATTCTTCCTCCCCTATCTTTGCATTAAAGTCACCTCAGAATTTGTAAGTCATAAGTTGGGAACTGGTCATCCTTATAGAAACTATCCTTTACCACTTCATCTTTGTCTTCTGTTGGACAATGCACATTGATGGACCATGTTATGCAACCTTCCTAGTACCACAATACTTGACATCCTATTGTTAGTGAATTTTATGTCCTAAGCTGCCAACATATTCTTTCTGGGGATTTAGAAAGTCTGTACCTAAGCTATGTGTATGTTTCTCCATAAAATAATATGAAGTCGCCTGATTCTACCAAGCTATACTTTTATAAAAGATGCTAGTACTGTTTCAATAATTTCCTGTTACCATGGTGACACCACAAGGTAGAGTAATTGAGTCATTTTGGTTCATTTTTTATTATTTGAGACACTTTTAACTCCAGTTATGTCAAAATTTGTGTTTTTTCTTCTCCAACAAACATAAACCTACCACTGTTTAACTCTGAACTGACACTTCTCCCTTTTGTGGTGTGATTTAGAATTACAAATGTGAGGTTTCTATTGGATCTGAAGGCCAAATTGGTTCATTTCCATTAGGTCCTAACTAAAATTTGCTAATTTTAGTTGTGTAATTTTTCTCATCGAGGTATGATTTGGTTATAATTCACAGATTTGTTTTGCAGCAAGTAGTTTACTAAGTACCTTGCAGACTTAGAATCATCTTTCCCAATCACATCCTTCACAGCAGTGTCAGCAACATCTTTCTCTGAGAGCAGTTGAGGATTACTGCTGATATCTGGAAACAGGTATTTTAAAATGAGTCGAGGGGTCTTAATAATTGAAACCTATTATAAATACTACACTGAATTGTAACTTAATTATATAACACTTAAAAACAATACAAACAATTACCAAACTCATCTAAAACTCATTTTCCTATTGCTATTTGAATGCATAGCTTTATTGAAAGAATTAAACATATTCTTCATGAAAACGTCATACAAGAAAGGTTGAGGAAAAGAGGAGCTTAGGAAGGAGGATTCAAATAATGGATGACTTGAAGGAAATAAGAAAATTATGGAGCTGAAGGATGAGGCATTGGCGGTCCAAGTTCACTGACAAAAGGAATGGACCAGTTGTAGGACAGAGCAGATAGTAATAATAGTTTCAATAACTAACTATAGGCCTATAATTACTAACTCATATCGCTAAACTAATTACCTAAAGTTCATGTCTGCTAAAAGCATGAAGCACGTTATAACATGTTTTTTTTTTTTAATATGGTCATATATTTCAACCACCAAAGTATGATCGATATGAAAACCTGTCTTCAGGATTTTCGATTTCCAAAATCAAACTCTAACTTGTGGGAATCTGCTGAGGTGCTCTGCAACAAAGTTAAAACCACCAAATTTTGAGTAGATTTGAAATAGAAATAGCACTAAATTAATACAAACATAAACATAACATAACACATTTGATATCACATACATAACTGTGGAACTTGGAATAAATTAGTGTTTCTTTTTATTTATTTTTTGAACATGGTAACATTATTTTTACCTACCGCCAACTGGGATGAAACTGGCTTTTTTTCATAAGTTTTTGCTCATTTAATGCAAGGTAATTATGTAAATAGAATAACTAAGGATATAGAGCTAAAATTCCCTATCAATGCATTTTTGAAACCATATTTCATAACACTTCAAGCAACTAAAACCTGTGTTTTATTCATAACGCTGACCATCTTCAACTCCGGTTTTAAGAAGAATATTGTTAGCCACATATATTCTTGGTAGAGAGGGTGTAGAAAGTAGCCTAGTTAAAAGTGATAATTTTTTACAAAACCAACAATAAAATGCAAAAAAGAGTATTCATTTTATAATAAGTTTTTTTAAATCACCGCATCTTAGTAACTGCTCAGGTTATATGTATTTATGATAATTACTTTAATGGGGTAGAGGTAATAAAGGAAGCATTTCATAGAAGTTATCTACCCACATTTGCACGGAAGGAGAAGTATAAAACCACTTAAGGAAAAAACATCCTCAGTAGACCTGACCGAGATCCAAACCCCAATCTCCCCATGATAAGCAGACTAATACAGCATGAGAGTGACGCCTTAGACCATTCGGTCACTGAAGCGGGTAATAAAGAGTTTTAATACCCTAAAATATATTAAAATTGACTAGATTAATAATTGTACATATCACATTTGAGAGTCAGAGTTAAAGATTGATAACCTTAATTTTATGAAAAAAATGTACTATCAATAATTTCTGGTAGCTTACCTCTTGAACTACAAATTGTTTTTATAGTCGGTCAAAAACATGTACATAGCTAATATCGACAAATATTTTATTTACTTTTATTACTAGATTTACAGATTTAATAGAAGTTTAAATACTGAATGTAACCCATCTAAATCTATGAGGGTTACATGTTTTATATCTGATCCGCTCATATATATTTTTAATGCATATGACTGTCATCAGACCATTTTCACCTCTAATGACAATCTCTTAATTTCACTGTAATTTAATGAAGACTACTGTTCCTCTATTTTGTGCAGTATCCGTAGGGTGAAAGAGATTAAGTTTGGTCACAGTGCATGTGGTTTTTTTTATACTCTTGGCTAGGATAGAGTACGGGCTTAAATGGCAAATTTAGACATGCAAATGTTTTTAGATAAGAACTTAAATACCCAACTCAGTTGACAGAGCAGTATGGGTTGAGCCATAGGTTCAAGGTTTGAATCTGTGCAGGACAACTCTTTAAAATTTATTACAGCAGCTTATCAACCAATTTATTATATAAATGAACCAATCTAATGGTGTCACCCGTTTAGGACTGGAAATTATATTCAGACTATGCCTGTAATAGGGTTAAAAAGAGAGGTGTATTTTGGATATGGCTAGCTCAGTGAATTGGTTTAAGTCCATGTACAAAAACTTATTTGAAATAACTAGTTTTAGTAGACCTATGAATGAGGTCTTACCTGTATCCTGTATTCAAACTTGTCTTCCAACTCCTCGCCGTCGTTGTCATCACCGTCATCCCCTGTTCCACTAGAGTTCTCACCAGTCCGACTCCTTCCTTGTTTCTGCACCATCCTTGTCCGTGTTCGCTTGTCGGATGCTCGTTGGACCTTAATGATAGTTTTTAAAGTTCCTGTATAACTGACATTCTCTTTTTTAGAAGAGGGTTTAGTGGCATTAGCTTTAACAGCACGAAGTGATTGTAGTCCTAACGCACTTAAAATCTTTTCTTTGATAGCTTGATCTTCTGGACTCTCATACTCTTCTGATGATTTCGGAGGGTCTGATGATTCTTGTTAACGGAAATCTGCTTCTGCACGAGCGGCTCATGTGTAGGCTCATTATTTTCTCCTTTTTTCCCCTCGACCTCTTTGTTTGAATAATGTGTAGCAATAGCTTGTTTTTCTGGTTTTAATTGTTCTATTGCATCATTGTTGTGCATTGCAGGGCTTGAATCTTCATTTAAGTCTTTAGACATGTTGCTTTGCATTAAAACATTAACATCAGTTCCTTTTGAATCGTTTATTAAACTAACAACGTTTGTTTCTTCCTCCTTTTCCTTAAACGAAAAACAATCAGAAATTTGAAGAAAGTTTCCTGAATCTTTTATATCAATGGAGTTGTTCGAGTCACTGGTGCAATTCATAGCGTCGTATTCTTCTTGTCCAATGAAGCCCTTTGTTGTATCTCTCGCACTTATTTGTGAACGTATCATTTCAGAAACAAAACTCTTGTCCTCTGATGAATCCACAGAAGCTGTATCCTGTGAATTCTCTAACTTTACCAGATCACAATCTGAAAATTCCATTTCTTCAGTCTTTAATGTGTTACACTGCCAACTAACACAATCCAATGGCTTCTGGGATTCAGCTTCACCGTTTACAAATTTGGAAGTAGAAAATTCATTCTTTATCTTTTCTTGCTTTGTTATATTATCGTTTATCATTTTCTCATTCGGTTCAATTGAATATTTTATTTCTTTTGTGAGCCCATTTTCTTCAGAACTACTGAAAACAGATTCTGATGACAAAGTACCTTCAAGAGTGGTTTGGTTTTCTCCCTTTTCATATAAAACTAATTTTTCTGGACTATTAGGCTCATGCTCTATACCCTCATTCATATCACTAGTTGATTCTGAAGTTGGCTTATTGTATTTTTTATTATAAATATTTTTGTTTTTTACAATACCAATGGAATCTCCTAAAGTATCTTTCCCAAATGCTTGTGAGGTCTGTTCTATGCATTCTTGAATGGTATTAGTACCAATAATGGCTTTATCTTTTATCTCATTTTCTTTTATCAGACTAACAATTTTATTTTGGGGAAGAATATTTATTTGTTTATTCACATTTTCAACTATGTCTGTGATTAATACATCTTTTTTCTCAACAATGGTAAATAAGTTCTGTCCCATATTTTCTTTCTCAACGATATCAATTGATTCATGCTCTAAACCAACTGTATCAACTATGACATTTAAGTCTTGTTTACTATCTTCTTTATCAACAATGGTCATCAAGCCATGATTCATGCCTTCTTTTTCAACAATGGCCATTGAACCCTGTTCCATGCATTCTTTCCCAACAATAGTCAACGAGCTATGTTGCATACCATCCTTCTCAGTAATGGCCATCGAGCCATGTTCAATATCTTCTTTCCCAACAATCGCAACTGATTCATGCTCCATACTTTCTTTCTCAACAATGGAAATTGAGTCATTCTCCATACAATCTTTCTCAACAGTGGCCATCAAACCATGTGTTATGCCTTCTTTGCAACAATGGACATTGAACCATGTTCCATGCATTCTTTCTCAACAATAGCCACAGAACTATGTTCCATAGTTTCTTTATCAACAATGGAAATTGAATCAGGCATTAAACCTTTTTTAACAATGTCATTTGAGTCACGCTCCGTACTTTCTGTATCAACAATGGAAATTGAATCATGCCCCATACAGTCTTTTTCAACCATGGTAATCGAGTCATGCTCCATACCTTCTTTTTCAACAATGCCAATGGAGTCATGATTCATACAATTTTTCTCAACAATGTCCATTGAGTTAATCTGAGTTTCATTTGTAGTATTAGTAGCTTCCATAATCTTCACATCAGTAGCATTTTTAACCAACTCCACATTTTTATTAATTTCACATTCTTGAGGATCTAGCTCATTGTTGGGAGTATTTTCTGTGTTTTTAAGTAGTGGTATTGCTTCTTTAGTTTTCAAATCTTCATTTTCCACAACGTAGTCATCCGCTATTAAAGTATTAAATTTTTCTTCCGATTCATAACAGATATCTGTTGAATTTGATGAAAAACTGTCATTTAATAAATGTTCAATTTCCTCAGATTTCAAGCCCTTTTTTATATCATAACTTTCTTTAAGTGTTATTTGATCTACAATTTCACTTTCAGTGTCAGTATCACTATCACTATCACTATCATAATCATCATAGACAAGCGAAACCTTGTTAGTGGCTAGTGAAATAGAGTCCTCTTTGGCTGCTGTACAATCTGAAAGAGTGGAGTTCTCCAGAGGGGTTTGATTGAAACCGTCAAAAGTCATATTTTTATCATGCGAATAAGAATTATGACAATGTTCTAACTGAGCATGACTTTTATTTAAAAATGATGACGATATAGGTTCTGTAACATTAATATCTTGAACACACTCATGCAACACTTGCTTTTTCAGACAATCAGTCAAATTAGAATTCGAATTTTGTACTAATCTTGTATCCAAAGTCAAATTTTCTACATTAGTAGCACTCTCAAATTTTTTGTCAACAATCAAATCATCCATCGTTTCTGTGGGACTAGATTTTGAAACTTTATTAATATCTTCAGTTCTTTTCATAGTTTTTAAATTTTCAAAATTCTCTTTGTGCACTTCTATTGAAGAATCAAATGTTCTTTGTTCCTCGATGAGTTCAGTAGAGTTTTGAATTTTTCTTGAAATAGAAGCTCTTACAACTGAGAAATTTACGGGCGTTCAATTGAATCAGTGACCGTGGACATGTTTCTATTCTCCGACGAGCAACTTGGGAGCGTCATTGCATCATATATCTCCATGCTGATGTCCCCCTCTTTACCAAGTGGAACATTTGATCTTGAAATGCTGGGTACACTTCTTAATTTGCAAGATTTGACATTTTTACGTTCAAGAAGTTGGGGTATATTACTATTATCTTTGGCATTGGATGATTTTGGTTTGTCATAAACCGTGGAGGTTTCAGACTTTGATTTCATAGTGTCACATAACAAAGGGTTAGTGGTTTCATCAGACTCACACAAATTTGAGTTATTGTCCATGATTCTTTTCCTTGCGACAATCAATGGAGAAGTACGATCCATAGAGTTTTCCAGTTGAGAAAGGTTTGTTTCTTCTGCAAAGTCAACCATTGTATCTGAAACTTTGCCTTTTTTTATCAACTCTGCGATTTTGTTTGATATTGACTTTCCCAAATTAGAATTATTTGAGTTTCCCCTTTTTTTCAATCTAGAGTCATCATTATTTCCCTCTGATAAAAGCATTTCACTCAGAGGTTCTTCATCTTCAGCATTATAAAGTGTTTCAATTATGGAGTCATCTTTAGATAAACTCTTTTCACTGTTTGTGATCTCATGGTCTGATTTGAAATCAGGCTCATCAAGAGTGTCATCATCTTCATGTTTAGGTTTACTTGAACTTGTTGCTCTAGAGCCTGTTGTAGACTTGCCAATGTCTACCTGAAGCGAGACAACAGAACTGGAATCACTTTCTGTACCTCCATCCTTGTTTAGACTGATAAAACGTTTTCGTTTTTTTCCGCAGACCTGTAGGATCAAGCCCGTCTAACATGCTTGGATCTTTCAATTTGCTACGTTTACCATTTCGTAACACACGGATAGTTGAATCTGACCTAGTCAGATAAGGAGTGTTTCTGTTGCGAACACCATTATGTATTTCAGAATGAGAAGACACTACCCTAGAGTGCTTTTTGCGTAGTTTTGGTTTTTTGAGAGACTTGGTCCTACACGAAATGGAAGATGAAAACAATTCATTGACAAACTTAACTTCTTCAGAGCCTTGCTCTTCATCCTTTAGACTTGCCAGGCTTGCTACAGGTAAGCTTATAGTCTTTTTAGATTTCTCATTCCCCATAGTTTTATATTTAACACCAGTTTTCCTAGGACTTACACCTTGAGTTTGATTGGGAAGAACAGTAGTGTTTATCAAAGCATCTTTCTTGCTTTTATTAGAATGGTGGTTTTCTTGTTTACCACTAGATCTAGGTCTGCCTAAAAGTTTCTTTTTGACTGGGCTTTTGATGGATGTGGTTGATTGCGATAAATCTAATAAATTTGTTTTTGCCAAAGCAACTTTCTTTTTAGCAAAATTCAAATCATTGTTTGTTTTCACCTTAAATTCGCTCTTTAAATTCTTTTTTAAACTATATTTTTTCCTAAAGCCCACTGGTCTTCCTACCGATCTTTTTTTGTCTGAAAATACAGGAACCGTTTTTGCTAGTTTCACATCAACCGAGTCATTCTTATTGGGCATTTGTTTATTATATATTTTTTTCTCTCGACCAGCCATTGCAAGTGTCAGTCTTCATTTGTGCCTAACACAAAAATAAAAATGTTTTGACAAGTAGTTTGGACAGTGTTAAAAACTTTACATGATAACAGGCCAAGTCAAACTTCAAATTGTTTTTTTAAGTTCCAAAGAATCTAACAATACAAAATAAAACGTAGTAAAAGGGGTTTAAATTTTCAAATTACATTAATAATTTGCTATTGGTAATAGGATTGTCAATCGTGTAAAGTTCCTAATATATCTTTACATAGCAACTAATCCACTGTAAAAACAAAAGAGGCTTATATCTCAATTTCGTTTAGTGAGGCAAACATTATAATCGTCTAAAACAAAGTCTCGGTACGCACGTTGGCGTACTTACGAAGCTGTCAATAACAAAGGCCATTACCATTAATCTATTAGACAGAACAAGCATTAAAAATACTAGACTAAATAAAAAACAAATGAATAGCACAAGCTATATCCTGATTTTGTTAACTTTTAGATTCCAAATATTTGATAGTTAAGTATTACATATGTATGAATTGTCAAGCTTATTATTAAGTTCATACCTTTAAGTTTATAAATTATACTAAAATCAACTTCAAATATATTTCTTAACATAAAATAAAAAGGTTTAAACTTCACATGAAAGTACACTTACACCGCCACACCATCCTACTTTCTTGATATTACAAATATACAGCGCCACCTACGGTCAACTACGCTGAAACGCACGTAGTCACCATCATAAATTATTAACGTTTACTAAATGAAAATAATTGTTAAAAGAACAACTTCAGTCTTTTAAAAGTTTATGGTTATGAATGGACTCGTACTACTAAACTTTTAACCGTTTAAATCGTATTTATTTATCAATTTATGTAGTTTTATATTATAAAGTGCGCTCAGCTTCCATATTATATAAGCTAATAATAACAAATCACTATCGCTATGCGTAGCGTAGCTCGTTCCCCTTTTATTTTTATAGTTGTGTATAAACATGGCGTTACGAAGTGTTAATTTAATCGGATTAAGTTTAGTTTCCAAAAGATATTCTCCCCTAAGATTACATCATGGTATGAAAGTAAGTAATTTGGCTAAGTAAATCTCTTCCTAATAATACGTTTAACTTATGTATCCAACACATTATAATAGAATCATAATAAATATATGTAAGGTATGACAACTGAACTTTGTAGCCGGTATAGTCTGCCGATTCAAACAATTAGGTTAGAGCTTAGTAGGAAGGGTAGAAAACTTTTATGGTCACTTTTGAGAAAATATTTTTTTAAACAACCTCACAGTATTATTAATGTCATAAAACACAAAAAATACTTCATCCACTAAAATATTTTGATTGGCTAATTTATTTCTCTATTTTTCAAAGTCGTTGGGATGGTGTCAAATTACATAATGCCTCGTTACCATTTATTTAAAGAATAGTTTGTTTACTTATAAAGAAGTTACGTCCTCCAATTCATGAACTCATTTATTGAAGAAAAAAAAAGTTTGTCAAGTAGCCAAGCAGCGTTGTTTCTAGTCTTGGGTCTGTTTTTTCCCTTTTGCTTCTTTAGGAAGATTATTCAATAATCTGACTCCCATAAATGAGGGATTCTTCTTATAGATGGCCAGGCAGTATGATAGTTATGCTTATTCCAGTACTAATTCTCTTCAGATCTATTGTAATTTATATACACCCACCTTAAGGATGTATAGTTATACCACTGTTAGTTCTTCAAACTTTTGTCTTCAACTATCTTTATTGTGTAGATCTGCTAGAATTCGAATAGCTTTTTTGTTTGATCAAGACACACTGTAGATTTGGTGTAAATGAATTTCTGCATATTATTAGTCCATAGCCTATTGTAAGTGTATCTCGAATAGTGTGTAGTAGACATTCTTTACTGTTGTAGCATCACGGATGCTCCTTATGGGGACCCTACACGCTCAATAATGTAGACAATATGCCAAATTATTTAAAATTCCATCGATATATGGCGGATAATGTTATATTTAAATTGGTATTTACTAAAATCTTTTTTTGTAATCCAACTGTCACTATTGGAGGATGCTGGGGATATGACAGTAATATAAACCGTGTAAGTATGCTCGTCAACATTTCCATTAGTAACCTATTTTAGTTTAGTACAGTGCACGATGAAGACTGCATCCTCACTGTCAGATGCAGAAGTAGTACTTGTATTAAATGAGTTGGAAGATTTGTGTCAAAACTGAACAGGAACGTTAGTGGTTACAAAATTTCATTGATCAATATAAATGTTTTCTGTAAATATGTGATCTGGTGTACATGAACAAAAATAAACGCAATATTGCACTCAACAAGCTCCCGGAACCATACAGAAAATTTAAGTCAAATACTACGAGGGAATATGTCCTGAATTCTTTGAGAACAAACTACCACAAGAATTTTAAAAAGTCCTATCGTCAAAACGAAGTGGATCTGGTTCGACTATGTCTACAAATCTTCTTCCTGGGTGTTTCACTCCCTGCATTTTTTGGGTGTCAGGGAACAGCCTGCAAATGCCAGCAACTCACTCGATGAAAGTGAGGTTAGTATCTACTAAATATTCAACTTTGTGTTTATTTACTTCCAAACAAACTTATGTAGTGCATGCATGCACACATATAAACCTGAATTTCATAATCCTACATTACCAATCTGTGCACAATGTAGGTAAGCATCTCCGCATATTTGTGTTTTTCCTTGTCGAGTAGGGCCATACTCAATTGCAGTAACTTCTGGAAACTATTATTGCTCACACAAAAATCATTATGAAAATTGTTAGTCTTTATTAGTTGTATTTTGCATCACAAATTAGTGTGCGAATATAGTTCTAGTTTCTTTAACCATTCTCTTTCCCAAAACACCTTTGTCTGACCGTTCGCTTTGTGCATATGAACGTTATTAAATCTAAACACACTTTTGTTTTACGTCCATCTTACCTGGAGGTTCTTTAGCAGCATTGTTGTTAAAAAAAACTGAGCTGAAAATATTGTCAACCCTATTGGACATGTAGGGTCCCCATTAGCCTCATGATAATATACAGGAAACCGCCACATATGCTGTCAATATGAGGTATCCATGTTAAGTTTTTGTCCAAAAATCACCCAGAGGTGCTTAGCTTCCTCTATAGTTTCTAGGTCGGTTATTTACCCCACTCTATCCTCTTTTTTTTTAACCCAAGTACCAGTTGTTGTGTTTTTTATTCATTTATATTATCATTTCTATGGCGGTATTGAATACAGTAGTCATATTTAGTACAATAGCAGAAATTATTTGGCGTATTTGCAGTTATTTTTCTCTGAGTAGCAGCATGGTGTCATTTTAGTTTTATATTGTTACTGGTATTCAGGGAGATCATTTGTGTACAGAATGAAAAGTACTGGTCCTAGCACTGAGCCTTGTGGTATTTTTATTCCTCTTGTCTTGTTATTCCTTCTTTTATGTGTTTGATTTTGACAATTTGTCTCACCTTTTAGGTAGATCTTGAACTATTTTTCAGGAATTCCATCAATTTCCATTTTACCCATTTTTCTTAGCACTTGGTAGTAGTCTAGGCAGAAAGGCCTTGCTTAAGTCTAACAGTATTACAGTTGATGTGATGCCTGTTATCTAATAAAGAATTCTGCCTCTTGGTTAATACGTCTACAGTTGATGTGATGCCTGTTATCTAATAAAGAATTCTGCCTCTTGGTTAATACGTCTACAGTTGATGTGATGCCTGTTATCTAATAAGAATTCTGCCTCTTGGTTAATACGTCTACAGTTGATGTGATGCCTGTTATCTAATAAAGATTTCTGCCTCTTGGTTAATACGTCTACAGTTGATGTGATGCCTGTTATCTAATAAAGAATTCTGCCTCTTGGTTAATACGTCTACAGTTGATGTGATGCCTGTTATCTAATAAAGAATTCTGCCTTGTTAATACGTCTACAGTTGATGTGATGCCTGTTATCTAATAAAGAATTCTGCCTCTTGGTTAATACGTCTACAGTTGATGTGATGCCTGTTATCTAATAAAGAATTCTGCCTCTTGGTTAATACGTCTAGTGGGAATGATGCATGGAAACAATTTGTCTTAAAAGTTTGAATGCATTAATTCACCCAAATTTTGACGGTTGGGCTTGGCTTGATTGAGCTATATATTTTAATCAAAAACACATTGAGTTTGCTACGTAATAAAAGGAAGATATCCAAGGTGTGGATGCTGTAGACTTTTCATCTCGTGATATCCTGTAAAATAGGAAAGTCAAGCAAACATTTTCTAAATCATTATTTAAATATAAATAGTCTTTGTATATAAAAGGGTTTAGTTTTTTAGTCTAATCATAGCAATTTTTTTTAAATGACGTGAAAACGTTCTTGACCCAATTAGTAGAAAGGTGCTGAAATTACTAACAAAAATATTAATGTAATTTCCTTATTAAGTGGCCATGCACATATATGAGGAAACAAAAAGCAATTTACGTTAGTTATATGCACTAATATTCAACACAATATTTCTATGCAACAATATTATATTCTGGTTACATTCTATTTTGCAATCTCACTACACACAACAATCAAAATACTTTTGGGGGGACTCATCACATGACTAAAGGTCTCATGAGGTGTCGCTATTAAAATCGGGATGCATACCATGCTACTAAAGAGATGACATATTATCTCTGAACCTCATGTTGTATTTTGATTAACTATTTAAATGTTGATTTTTTTTATCAAGCCAATTATATACATACGCTTGTAGGTGTGTATGTTCTACTCACATCGATTTTAAATAAATGTATATATTTATTTCATTTCAGGAGATATTTGTCAGGCATTCATCATTCAAGACAAGTCAACCTGTTAAGGATATTACTAACTGTACACAGTTTGAGATCTCAAGGTCACCAGAAGAGTGGAAGTTTGTTGAAAGGCTATTGCCATGTAAAACTGTGCCTATCCCTTTGCCAAAGTCAGAATATCCATCTGGATGGAAACCACCGTCAGGTAAAAATATGTCCACCAACGTTGGAGAAATAGCAGGCCTGCTTCAGCGGCTGAACGGTCTGAGCCGTCACTCTCGTGCTGGAAGGGGAGATCGGGGTTTGAATCCCGGTCTGGTCTACTGAGGGATGGT
Source organism: Timema cristinae (assembly GCA_039000515.1). NCBI lineage: Eukaryota > Metazoa > Arthropoda > Insecta > Phasmatodea > Timematidae > Timema > Timema cristinae. The sequence goes on from JBCFYV010000935.1 coordinate 64,481,450, forward strand.
TTCCCACTCTCCTTCCACGCAACTCAAACTAACCTCATTACTAACACATTAGTGTATGCATATAACCCAAACAGGTTAGGAAACTTTGTTTTAAAAAATTGTCATCAAGCTGTAGAGCCCATTTCGCTTTGTCTTCATTATCATAGAATATTACTATTAGAGGTTTCCTTGAGATGGTTCATTGCTTTCTGCTTCTAAGCCAGTGATTTCCAAATTTTTGCAAGGTTTGACTGCAATTTTTGTCTCCTAGACCATCACAACCCCTTGATAACTTACAAGTGTTTGAATCCTAATATTCCTTTCACTACATCTTACTACCCATCTGTACTATTGGTGAATACTACATTAGTGGGTTGGATAGAATTTAGAGGAAATGTACCCTTATTTGCTTAAAGGAATAGGAGAAGATCATTTAAGATAAATCGTCTCAATTAGGCTACACCAAGGTGGATTTCAAATCATGACTGCCCTCCCACTGACAGACCAAACAAGCACAACGTTAAGTTCTTGTGCCCACCAAATCTTGTTTTAATTATTATGAGTTGATTATACAAATGTAACTAAGATGTTGCAAAAGAGAATCAACAAGATCAGCTGGTATTTTGGAAGCAACATATGCTAGCATTACCCCTCGCCCAAACACAAGACTGCTTGAGTGAACTAATTCGGCAAGCGACTGTCAAGAGTTGGATAACTAAGAGAACCAAAGCTGTAATTAACAGTATTTTATCCTTTAATAACTTAAATTATTTTCTAATAAATTTTACACCTTCTTATGGACATTATCATAACTTAAAAAGTAAATATAAAGCATTAACCTCAACAAGCATTGCGGCCCCAGCCGAAATATGCTGTGATGTGAAGGTTGGAAACCAATGTGTTGAGGTGATCTAAACAACTTGAGAGTTAAGTCTCGTAGGAGTATTTGTCCACACCACTGGGTCCCTACGAAGGCTACCCATTAAGCAGCAATGATGTGATTTTTACAGGTGTCTTTGGTCTTCTATTATTGCACTAGCTTCTTATTCTTGAAAATATAGGTCTCACCATCTCACATATAAAATCATCCACACGAATAAAAATTTAAGAATATTCCAGGAGACACAAATGTGGCCTCCCCAGTTCCCAAAAGTCTTGTTTTGTATCTATTAGGTTATATCTCTCTCAAATGCCTTAAAATGTTAATCAAACATTTTCACTTTCTCTCAACCTCTCAGAGAGAGAAAGTATTGTGATAGTGAAAAAAAAATCAAAGTCTCAATTTTGATAAAATTTTGATGTTTAATGACTACCTGAAATGGAAAAAGTGTTTTTTGCGATGACGTTTGTCTTTATATATGTATCTTGGCCCACAGTCAAAATAATTTAACTAATTATGCTAAAAATTCGTGTATTGGGTTTTCATAGGGCTTCCTTACTCTGGAGTTTTTTTGAATTAGATATCTAACCCTAAAATTAAGGGTAGTTTACTGAAGGTCGAAAAGAGAAAACATTGATTTTTTCAAAACCTGCTCCAACGATTTTGATTAAATCTCACATATAGATATGCTATAGGTTAACTTTAAAAACAAAATGTAAATTCCCATTTTCCCATGAAAATGACTTTGAGAGTAATTTATATAAGCCAAAATTTCTGATTTTGATCATATCACTGTATCTATTTCAAATCTGATATAACCTATCTCTGTAAAATTGTATAACTATTGAAAATAAAATATATTTTAATATATTAAACCAATAGCTTCCAAGGTCTAAACATACTAATAATTTTAATTGAAATGGATGATTGATTGTTGTGTTTGGTGGACAGAGATGTTTCTCAATGTTACTGTAAAAGATGATTGATTGTTGTGTTTGGTGGACAGAGATGGTTCTCAATGTTACTGTAAAAGATGATTGATTGTTGTGTTTGGTGGACAGAGATTTTTCTCAAAGTAACTGTGAAAGATGATTGATTGTTGTGTTTGGTGGACAGAGTTTATACTCAAAATTACTGTGAAAGATGATTGATTGTTGTGTTTGGTGGACAGAGATGTTTCTCAATGTTACTGTAAAAGATGATTGATTGTTGTGTTTGGTGGACATAGATGTTTCTCATTGTTACTGTGAAAGATGATTGATTGTTGTGTTTGGTGGACAGAGATTTTTCTCAAAGTTACTGTGAAAGATGATTGATTGTTGTGTTTGGTGGACAGAGATGTTTCTCAATGTTACTGTAAAAGATGATTGATTGTTGTGTTTTGTGGACAGAGATGTTTCTCAATGTTACTGTAAAAGTGTTAATATTCCATTTATGCCTTTTGGTGAAAATTGAAGCTCTCTTTTTCATAATGTTTCTACAACAATGTCTATTATTTTGTTTCAAAAATCCTAAACGTCTCAATTTTTATATAAAGAAGAGATAAGGACCATTTATTTCACAAGCAGTTAGACTCGTTCTTTGCACGGGTAAGCCGCATCAAAACTTTTCAAATTGCTGGTTTCACGTTCTAGTCATCTGATCATGGTGTACTGAATCTTGGGACCACCCCTTGCGATAAGTTTTAAGAATTTATTAGGTAACTACAACTTAATTAAGGTCAATCTCGGGGGGGTCTTGGGTTAAAGTGGTCACCTTGGGACCCAATGTTTCGTGGGTTCAAAGTTCAAACCTAGCAGGGGTCGATGAATTTTTCTTGAGTGATAAAAATCCTGTAGCACAACTTCCTTCTGAGGGAAGTAAAGCCGTTGGTCCTGTGTCGAGTGTGGCGCGTAAAAGAATCCTGGAAGGTATGTGAAAATACCTTTCCTGGTAAAATTGTTAAATCCTTTACTCTTGCTCATAGAAATTCTCATTTTCTTATATAACTTGTCATTTCAGAAAGTTCCCATTAAATATTTCAAATAAATAAGTAAATAATACAACACTTAAGTAATCAGTGGAGGAAGTTTGAGACAAACTTTTGACAGAAAAACAGACTTAATGCGTCTTTAAGATTTTATTCTCTATATTTATTTTTGTTTCAATACCCATTGAATAATTGTTACATTGTTTTTACAGAATCCGCCAGAACTAATCCTTATTTTGTGCGGAGATCAAAGAATCACATGTTGTCTGTGTACTTGTATCGAGGCTTTCGCGGACATGTTAGAATAACACAGATTGTGCATATCCAAGGAAACATATGGGTATGTAAACATTAGTGGGACATTTCTTGGCTTCACAACTGTTTGAGATATAAACTGTTTTTGAAGCACAAAACCCTTTCTTAAATGCTAAATAATATTAGACCTACATTAGTTGGGTTTCATTTGTGCTTGTAGACATAATTATCTTTAACTTGTGTACAGATGTTTTCTTTAGGTACAGTACTGATATTTTATTTGAGTGACTAATAACAACCTGCACATTAGCAAGTCGGTAGCGGAAAATATATGGCTTGAATAAAAAGTGACCCAGGCCACAGGCTGAAAACAGTAGTGGATGTAAAAGTAAAACAGGTATCAAATCTGAACCCACTAACCATGTTGCCTTGCCATCTTAACCAAAATCCAAGTTTTCACAACTTTACTAGGATATTGTAAAGTGGATACTTGTTAACCTCAAAAAGTAGGAAGCCTACCTTGCACATTTTAGCTATGGCGTAGTTTATAAGATAGGGCCATAGTGTAATCCATCAAGGTAAGCTTGCTAACTTTTAGGGTAAACTGAGTGTACATTATAGTGTTAATATTACTCTTTTTTCTTGTTACAGGCTCTGGAAAGTGATTTGAAAAAGTATTTGCTAAAGAGCAATAACAACATAACGACTCAAGTGCATGAAGTATGTGGTCAAATAAACATTAGAGGTGACTACGTAACTCAAGTCCCAACAATGGTTGTTAGATAAAGGCTTCTGAGTTAAATAATATTGAGGTAGAAATTTACTCCTGACTTTGAATCTTTCGGTAGTTTAATTTGATGTATCATCTATTAATCGCTAATAAAGTATTGCTGTGTACCCTTCGTCTACCCTGTAAGGTATCAAACTTACCTTGGATTATCCTGCATGGAGTATTTTATAAGACAGGGCCATAGTGTATCTTGTTAATGTAATCTTTGTGTTGATTGGTCTTAACAGTTATTCTGATCCATTAATGTTACTGGAGCAAGTTATCTTCACAGTCAGAGGGCGTACTTGGGCTTTGGCCGCCCTAGGTGTCATATAATTTGCTGCTCGGTTTTGTCTTCAACCTAATAACAAATGAATGAAAAAGAATTTTTTCTTTTCACTAAGACACATCCTACATGGATAATAACCCTGGACATGACAGTAGCCCTCGCAACACATACTCGGTTATTCTACATCATAACCCGCGCAAACTAAAAAAATCTGCAGAGTGACCCATTAGCATCATTGTTAAATCGTCAGCCCTATTAGCTTGAAAAATAGTACTATATATACTTCAATTTGGCCTGATTGCCAAGAGGAATGCTGACAAACTATTTTGGTTGGTCAGCTCTTGTGTCCTATTGTTTACTCACTCATCAAAATATGTTGCTATACTAATTGTCATCGCTATTCACAACATTACAATGTTAAAATAAACAAACACCTCAATTTATGTCATGGCGATTACACATGTACATATAATTGTAAAACTACACGTCTAGATTTTTGAATAGCGAATCTATGAATAAGATCATCATAGTCATATCAGGGATGTTTAGTCTATCCTTAATCATTTTTGATCTTAAATAACATTTTATTCAACGTAACCAAGGACAAATTTGTGGCCAGACTTCAAACACCTATACAAAGCTACTCCAACAATTTCAGACTTGTTTTACATTTTTCTGGCGGCTTAGAAAGTTTAGGCGCGCACATCTATTTACGATCCACCAAAATTTGGTGCCTACTCAACCTACTGGTAATTTCACCCCTGTAATAGTTGTGGGTATTCCAAGAATACTTGTTCCTGATCCACATTTTAAATAAAAGCTGCAGTAGGTTGTTAAGACGACGCAGCCTGAAAACAATGTTTTATAATCTGAGACAATGGTGTTTTATTTCATTTTCATCTCAAATATATCTAATACTTGGCTTGTTCTTGATAATGGCATCTCAAAATAGGGTACCTGTTACGAAAAAATCCTTACAAGCGAGCTTCCTTCAAAAATCATCGTAAATATTAGGCTACATCAGTGGCATATTCTCTGGGTATGCTAGTCCTGCGCTGCATACACAAAATGATTGGACTAGTTTTTTTTTAAATTTAATTCAATTTTGTCGGTGTAAACACTAATGTTTAGATTGTTAATAAATATACATGTAATAAAATTTAATTTATCGGTTCATATTCCAAGAATACTGTGTTTTAAGTAATTCTTCCAAAAGGTTCTACTTTGCACAATAGAGAAACCCAGGGCTTGCTACTTGAAAAACGCAAGGCAAGCTAGGGAGAGACTAATGACCTTGCCCAATGTCTAGGGGGTGGCAAAACATTCCTTTCTGCTCACCAATAAATAATTGGCCTATGAGCTCGGGTTTTCACCGCCCAGGTCATGCTTTTCCTGTGAAGCAATCTAAGCATTCATTGTGCCAAATATTGAAAAAATATTCAAGATCACAATGTTTATTTATTAAGCTAATTTAGTGTAGTTAAAGTAAAAATACATAAAATAAATATATAATTAATTTTAAAATAATAGTAGACCTAACAAGCTTAAATTATACACTAATTTAATACATTGAGTTATATTTAGGTATTTTATTCACATGTATTATCATGCATGTGGCAAACACATTTAACCATTCTTTCAAATTTAGGAATTTCAGCACTGATAGAAGGGGGGGGGGAAGGCAGGTGACGAGGCTACTTTTACCGTTATTGACGGTAATTCTTGTTTTTCTGTAGTAGAAAGGTTCGTGGAGTTTTAATAGTGTTCTTTTAGTTTTTGTTTTTCATTAACGACTTATTAGTCATTGTGATTATACATCAAAGAATCACTAAAGTCAGGAGTGTGAGTTCACCATTTAAAAATGATTTAGAAGGAAAAGGTAAAGTAAAATATATTTTCATATAGTTTACTTAATCAGTGGCGCACCCAGCCATTTAGTTTGGGGGGAGGCATTCAATCAAGGCTGTAGCAAGAATGACATTTTGACGGAGAGAGAGGGTTTTGGGGTTGCACAGCCTCCTAAGCCCTGAAGGCCGAGAATTTTAATAAATATTAAATGCTTTTATAAATCATTTGGAGTAGTTTTATAGTAATTAAGTAATTTAAATAATACAAATGGTATTGAAGCTATTATTTGTATGTTTTTTTCAATTGTTAATTTTGTGTGTAACGATAAACATTTTGAATATTAGGCTTAAGTCTGAAGCCTGGTCTTAAAATGTAGCATATACATTTGACACATCTTCAATGTTAGTTATACTTAATATTATTTAAATTTATATTAACATTATTTGTGGTGGGGGAAAGAGGGAGAGTGTCAAATACCCTGTTTGCCCCTCCCCCCTTGAGTGCTCCACTGCTTACAGCAAAAGATATGTGTAAATATCTTAGCAAAAAATCAATGACATAGCGATAAAGTATTAATAGTCTGAAATAATCTCCCTATGCTAGTCAAGAGTTTATGCATCTAAATAACTTCTGAAGCATAAATTCTCAAGTTGAGTGACGTTTGTTTCCAAGCAGCATTTTGTGAGATTAGTTAGGCTTTATAAAATAATTTTAATTGCAATGTGAGTTGGACAATCCACCTGATTCCCTCTCACCAAGATCTGATGAATGCTTGATAGATGCATCACTTCATTTTACTCTTATGATTCTTTGCTTTGAGTATTGCTGTGTGCTTTTAATTATACTAGACTAATTGAATAGGAATTGTCTCTCTTATGCATTCATAAATGTGCCCATACCACTCATAGCCCCGATATTAATATTTAATTAAATTTCTAAACATGTAGATATCATTACAATTGAATAGCCGCCCAGGACAAGGTTGTAACCCTCATTTTTTTGAAAGTTGACTTTTTCATGTAACAAGGCTGTAAATGGTTGTCTCTACATGACAGTAATAGTTAGATTATTTAATATGTTGTTTTTATTGGTGTTATGTTGGCTACAAGTTTTCTCTGCCACGAACAAGGTTGTATCAGTAAAGAAGATGGCAGACGAACCAAGTATATCTCTTACACAAAGTGCTCAACATCATATGAATAAGAGTAAAAAAGAAAGCAAAATGTGAGTGAGTGGCGTGATATTAAACGTAAAAAGATCAAAGATGCTGGAAAACAATATATATCCAAAAGGGGAAGTTGATAGCTGAGAAAAACCGACCAGAGGAGTTAAGTAAAACAAGGTTGTAACCCAAATTTCCACATGGCTATTGTAAAAGTTAATCAGAAGTTCTTGGTATCGGTCATAGTTTTCTTCAGTGTGACCGAGACTTTGCTCTCATAGAGCATCAAAAGAAAAATTTTACTGTATTTGTTCCTAAACACTGGATTGAATTAATAGTATCAGCTAGGCCAAGTAAACCTTTCCTTGTATATGATATGCAACCTGAGGACTTCAAAGACTTGAATGCTCTTGAACATTCTCTTAGGAGGGACCCTGACTTCAAGATCACATCATCACATTGGATTAAGATATCAGCAGATGATCAAGGAACAGTCTATGTTAGACACAGCCACAATGTATTGCAGCCCTGGTATCCATATTAAATCCTAAAGAAACCAAGAGGAGCTCGCAATACATATTGTAAGCCCTATAGTGTGTCACTGATTGAAATCCCTCTTCTCCATCCTCAACAGTTACCAATAAAAGCAGAAAAATTGAAGGACCTAATGGATATGTGCAATTACATTCCACTGAAATTCAGGCAATTTTATGGAGAATTGAAGGCTGAATAACAGTAGATAACATAAGTCCGAATATCTGAAAAAATCTAGCTTATAAAAGGGAATAAAAAAACTTGTATCACATTATTTTCTATACAATACAGATTAAGTATTGGAAGTTGTATCAAAATTTATCATAAACTATGTTTAATAAGAACATCTTATTGAGTGTTGTTATTAAAAATATTTCTTTGATGTATTGTTGTTGGTTACAACCTTTTACTTCTGTATATGGTTACAACCTTGTTCTGTGTTCAGACATTCGTTTTTCTTATTGTTTATGTTTTCATTTACTTGTGACCTTATAAAGTATTGGTAATGTTTAAGATAGATAAATACCTGTGTTTGATTGTAATTTTGTCTTCAAAAAACTAAAAGTATGTAAAATATATGTCTTTTATCATTCCTGAAAAATTTTGAAATTGGTGGTTACAACCTTGTTCTGGGCAGCTATTCAATTTGAGGACTACCATATGTAGTCTAGTGGTCATAGGTTCTGGCTATGAACTCAGAGTTCCCGGGTTTGATTACCGGCGCATACAGATTATCTGGGAAGCAGTGGGTTTGGAAAAGGTTAGATTCAGCCTAAAGTGGATAAATAAGGAGCTACTCAAATAAAGTAGTAGTGGCTGCAGTATAGAAAGCCGAGCTTAATGGCTGGAGTCATCATACTGACCACATAACACCCTCTATCTGCAAGAGTTGACACTAATTCGACAGTTTGGTAGCCAATCAATAGGTATAGTCTGAATGTGGGCTGACACCATGAAGTTACTTTTATTACATTTTGAGTGGATGGTAATCATTGTTACGGATATATAAAAGAAGAAAGAATGTGGGAGAGGGGAGGCTCAAAATTTCCTAAGATAGCATACAGTTAAAAGGAAATAATAAATGTTCAAGAACCACTGTTCTTTATGAACACATCTTCAAATACAGACCTTGAAATAATCGCTTGACGTTCTTGGACAATGGTGGTTGACTGTCCTCTACCCCCAAATCTCCGTTGCAACATTTAGAGTAGAACATACTTATTAATTTTTCTCAGTATACGCCACTGGGCTACATAAACTTATTCAAAGAAATAAACTAACTAGTTTCGAACTTTGATATACTCTCTAAAGCCTTTACTAACATATTTAGTTCATTTAGCTAATCGCACATTGATGTATCTTATAAATTCAATCAAATTAATTTAAGATAACAAAATGCCTCGTTGTCTTGTATGGGTGTAAGAGAGAAAGAGATACCCGAAAATTTCTCTCTCTCCTACACAGTGATATGCAGACAATAGATCGAAAATTTCAGCCACATATGTCCATCCAGTTATATTATAGAGATGAATGGAACACTTCAAAATGAACTATTAATATTTTTTAAACTAATATCTATAAGTAAATAGTTTAGTAATGGATAAAACATAATAATCTGACATTCATTTCTTAAAATGTGTACATTCATTAAATATAACATTCTCCGTTTTTATTCCTGTATTTTTTTTTGTTACTATAGTTAAGACTTTAATCTAAAATCAAAAATAAACACGTCAAACATAAAAGTATTGGTAGTATTATTTTTAACTATACATTTTCAGAATTAATTTATAATCGATAAAAAAAAAAGATTACAATATAGTTTTAATTCCGTTGTATTCGTCAAACAAAATTAAAATATTAACGCTTTAAAAACTCTTACCCACAGAGCCATCGATAGACTATTTTGATAAAATAAATAGTACTTAACCTTTTCATAGATGTATCTCTCAGAATAAATTCAAATAGTACATAATTTTTTCCATAGATGGTGAAACAGTACAATCATTTGAATTGAACTAATATTAATAATTCATGTATCCTGATCATGGTAAATAGTAATGTAAATGTGTTGGTGAAGTTCAAGAATTATAAAATTATATATATTTTGTTGTTTACTCTGAAATGGCATGCAAGTAATTTCATAACACGGAGCAAATAGTATTGAATTATAATTAGAAATGCCATACTACGAACCTATGGGGTTGATTACAGAAAAACATCCAATTATTATTGATATTGGATCAGCTTATACCAAGTAAAATTTATATTTATTGTAATTTGCACTAATGAATAATGAGCTTGGTGACAGAAATCTATTATAAAAGTCTATCTTACAATCCCTTAGTTATATGTTAACAAACAAGATGATCCCATTGTGGATTATTTATTATTAGTTCTATCTTGCTATTGTCACATTTTTGGTTCACCTAATCAAAACGGCTAAATACAAGACTTTCCCGCAAGTGGCACACTCTCTAACCTCGCATCTAACAATCATAAAGGGTCATTTGGATGGATGATAATAGTAGGCTATGCTTTGTGTAAATCTCAGAAACAGTTTTATTTGCTATTTTACGTAAAATAAATTCATTATTATTAACAATCAACTCACCAATAATTGGGACATACCAATATATTAAGATTTTTTTAAATTCTAGCCATGATTTAAAAAAAGGAAACATGTCAAAATATTAGACTAAGTCTAAACATGAAAAATTTCACTCATCCTTTAAATTTTGGCAAGCTCAAGCTCAGGGATAAACATGACTTTTCTTGTGTGGAGTTTTTTTTGTTTGGAGCCAACATTTATTTGATTAATATTTGTAAATCAAATTGATGTAGACTTACTGATGCTAAAATTTATATTATAAAATTGCGTTTATCAATCATTTACCGTCTAGGGCCTACTTAACTCTTTTTAAAGCACCCCTTACTACCCATACAAGCTATATCCTTATGTACTAATCATGCTAATAGGTTAGGTACTAGGAAAGTGTAATTTAGAGGAAGTGTACTCACATTTGTGTGGAAAAAAGAGTGGGAAACCATTTTAGGATAATATTTAGCACCACGTCTTACTACCCGTTCGGGTTATACGCTTTAAGTACTAATTACGCTAATGGATTAGGAATTGGGAAGGTTGAATTAGAGGAAGTGAACCCGCATTTGCGTGGAGGGAGAGTGGAAAACCATTAGGGAAAACCACCCCCAGTTCACCCAACCGAGATTCTAACCTCAATCTCCGTTCTCAGCAGTCGAGCTCAGCACGACAAGTGCGTTAGCCAACTACGCCACCGAGGCAGGTCATTTTAGGAAAAACCACCTTGGTACACCCAACCAGATTCGAACCACAATCTCCTTGTGTTCAGCAGGCCAGTCCATCACAAGAGTGACGTTTTATACCGACCGGCCACTGAAGCTGGTGTGTACATAGCTATTGCGGAATGTCCACCATGTGAACTCACAGGGGTATTTATTTATTTTATTTGTTAATATTTTGCCAACTATGGTGTATTTTTTGTCTCTTATTCGAACCAATTATTTATCAGGGTTGGCTTTGCTGGTGAATCAGGACCAAGAGCCATTGTGAAGACGAAGTTAGAAATCCCGACTCAAAATTATGTCAAAAGATTTCTGACTATGCAAATGAAGAACAGTTGTATGATTTTCTTGTTGACTTCTTTCATAACATATGTTTTAGGTATGTACGGTATTATCATATATATGTGTATAGCCTATTTATATTTAATATAATGTGTGCTTATTTATTTGCAAAAAGATGGATAGGCATTCATATAGCTCAAGTGGAAAGTACCTACACTTCTACAACTAAAAGTAGGGTTAATTTAATTGATAAGAATTTGACTCTATTTTCTGTCAAAACAATTTTGTTTGACACTTTATTAGTGTAAATATGTTTTAGATATAGCCTATGTTAAAACTGTTTAAAAGGCCTACTATTAACTATGGTACCACCTACCTTATTATCATCATCATCATCATCATCATCATCATCATCAACCCTGTTTCCAGCCTTTGGCTGGGTCAGTTTAGTAAAATGCCTCCATCTTCTAAGAATAACTTCATTCCTAGTCCTGTTTCTCCTCGTGACAGCTAACTTGCTCCTCACAAACTTAATCCCCATTTCCTCCACTTTCCTGGTCTCTTACATTCACTGTCCATGTTTCTGCTGTAAATGTGACAATGGATCCAGAGTACGCCCTGTACAACACTTCCTTACACTTCAAGGGGACTTCTTGTCTATATAGCAGGTCTCTTGCACACCTAGATAATAACCTCCTCCTTGTCATTACCATCCCTTCACACTTCATCATGTTAAAATTTCATTCCACACTCTTTCACTTCCTCATTATATTCCTGTAGTTCCTGTATTTCATCTTCCTTCTCCCCCATATCATCAAGTCATCAGCAAACATCATTGTTTTTATTCTCTCCCCCTAGAGTTTATTTGTCACTTTATTCATGAGCATTTCCATTGCCATTAGGTACTTGAATACTAATTGGTGAAAGCACTCCCTTGCTTCACTCAATGTTTTTATTTGGAACCACTCCTTCCCCCCTTCTTTGTCTCAACACAACTCATTTTATCCTCCTACATACTCATTACTCTCATTACAATTCCTCTTTCCACTCTGGCAGCCTCCTCAATCTATTTCCGGACTTGATTTCAATCCACACTATCTTATGTTTTCTCCACCATTACCAAGTCCTTCCCATATTCATACTTTCTTTCCATCAGCTGTCGTATAGTCAAGATCAAGTATATTGTAGACCTTTGTTCCCTTAATCTGTGCAATTCCTATCTCCAGCTTTCTTTCATTTTATTTACTATCTTCCTTTTCAGTATATTCTCATATAGGCTTATTTTCTGTACAGTGCCACATCATTGTTAATACATTATAATTCATACACCTCTTCCTGACTCCTTTGTTAAAAATCAGTACTATAATTCCTTTCTTCTGGTCTTCCAGTACCTTGTTCTCCTTCCATATAACTCTCAGAGCACTGTATAATTATTGTATTCTTGCTTCTCCATCAGTTCTTACCATTTCCACAGTTAGTTTGTCCACACCTGGTGTTTTTCCTAGTTCCATCCTCTTAATTCCTTATGCACCTCTGCCTCACTCTTATCCCCCTATTCTTCTTGATTTAACATCTTTTCAAAATACTCCTTCCGTTGTTACTTTTTTATCTTCTTCTCTTCATAGTTCTTCCTTCTTCATTCTAAATTGTTTGTCTTTTCTCTATCCTTCTGCTTCCTACATTACTATATAAAATCATCCTACTTCCTTACTCATCTCTTTCCATTTTTGCATTCAACCTTTCCTGGTTCCTGTACCACATACTTTGCTCTTTTATTCTTATCCCTAAACTCTTCCTATGTTCCTAATTCCTAGTTTTAAAAATCCTTTAAATGGTTTTTTTTTTCTATTTCTCCACTGCTTCTTTCACTCTATAGTTCCACCAGGGTATCTTTTTCCACTTGTCCTCCCACATAGCCTACCTCCTCTATGGCTCCCACCAAACTTTTCTATAACCTTTCCTATTCAACCTTTACACTTTGCATCTCATCCTTGGTCATTAAGCTTCTTGCCTTTCTTAAAATACAATTCTCTTTTCTCTTAATTTTTAAGCCTCCACACACCTTATCTTCTTTCTTATTTTCCTACTTTTCTCCTTGATTACCACCCCACTATTTCTGCCACCAGTAACCAGTGGTCACTATCTAACGACACAGTTGGTACTACCTTAACATTTACAGTCTGCTTTTTCCTTTCCTCGATTATAAGGAAGTGACCTATTGAAGATCTTTGCTCCCCATTCCAACTGGATCTAGTAATTTTATGACTTAACCTTTTTTTTTTTTTTTACCATACCAACTGTTTGCCACGTTAATTCCTTTTTGTGCACACAGTTCCAGTAGCCTTCTACATTCCTCGTAGTTATGGCACCTAGGTAGTAAAAATTCTATTTATCATGGCTTGTTACAGACATCTCTTGGTCAGCCCCAAAGACCGCAGAGTAGTTATTGTCGAGTCGCTGCTTTGCCCCACTCTTTTCCGAGAAACTCTAGCGAAAGCATTGTTTCAACATTTTGAAGTAAGTGATATATAATATAGTAAAATTGCTAGTTAAATTGTGCATTTGAAACAAGTTTCAACACTGATAGTGGCGAGTATACCGAATATATAGAATCTGTGTGTGTGTGTCTGTGAGAGAGAGAGAGAGAGAGAGCACCGCGTCTTACTACTCATTCAGGTTAAACGCGATAATGGTTTAGAGATGAGAAGGGTTTAATTTAGAGGAAATATACCCACATTTGCATGGAAAGAGAGTGATAAACCATTTGATAAAAACCACCCTCAGTACACCCGAACAGGATTGAACCACAATTTCCTCGTCATTTTCAATCTAGTCTATTGCAAGAGCAGCGCCTAAGACCATGCAGCCATATATATTTAGGTTTATATAGTTAAATTACACTGACAAGGACTTGTTCATGGTTAGCTCAGTCGGAAGAGGGAAGTTTAAATGTCTGTATTCACACAATCATCTGGTACACGTGTTAGTTACATAAAGTTGCGCGGTGGTGTCTGTGTTTCCAGGTCATATCCCTCCTGTTTGCACCCTCGCATCTGGTGACACTGTGCACTCTAGGGGTGAATACCGCCCTTGTGTTGGACGTAGGATATCAAGAAGCTGTTCTTATCCCGGTGTACGAAGGTTTCCCTGTTCTTCATGCGTGGCAGGCCCAGCCACTTGCAGGGGCCGCTGTTGAAAGTTTGCCAGATCTGTCGTCCCTTACAATATACAGTAAATCCTGTCATAACGTTGGAATTATCTTCCTGAAAAACACAATGTTATAAAAAAGTTTAGATTTACATTTTCCCATAAGAATCAATGCAAAGTCTAAGGGTTGGGGTCCAAGCCCATCCCCCCCCCCTCCCAAAGTCAATTTTCACATCTAGGATAATATATTTTTATGCATTTATTTGCATTTGAAGTTGTAAACAAATTACACAAATGTTTGGATGCCATTTCAAACAGAAGGTATTTTTTCGTTTACATTGCCACGATCAAAAATTATTGGGAGGAGGGGGGGGCTGTGATTTGGCTTAAATGACTCATTGTATGCATGGGCGTTAAAAGGGTCATTTTTCAGCTAGGGGGGAGAACTCCTACCCCTAACCCCTAACATGGCTTGTATGACTCATCGCACAGACAAGAATTGGGCGGTTAGCACGTAATTCAAACTTGGCACCTGATTCAATCGGCAGAAAAATAATGTATCCGTTTGTGGTCAACGTTATGTAAAAAAAAAAAGTTGCAGACTCTTAACAACATTATAATCAAGCAACTTGTAACAAGAATTACTTTATTTAAATCATGTCACAATCATTGAAATACATCTTTAAAAAAAATATATTTATTTATTTAATTTTTTTAGTGAAACTAAAACCAAGTTGTTGAGCAGCATCAACGGTGATGGTGAAAGCAATTCTGCGGGTTTGGAGAATCTACCCGATGAAATAGTTGAAGATATCAAAGGTCAGAGTGATGTTTTATCGTACTGTTTATGAGTGTTACTTACTCTTAGTAAGTATATCTATAGATACAATTGCTGACATCGACCTCAGTGGTCTTGAAGTAAAGTGCTCGCCTCAGTACCTGATGTTTGTGGGTTCAAACCCAGCCAGGGTTGACAGGTTTTTCTTGAGCTACAAAAATATGTAACACAATTTTGTTTGGGACGGAAGTAATGCTGTCGGTCCCCGTTGATTGTGGCAAGTAAAAGAAACCTGAAAGATATGTGAAAATACCTTTCTCAGCAAAATTGGTAGGCTCTTTCACTCTCGCTCATAGAAATTCTCGTCAGCTGATATAATCAGTCAGTTCAGAAAGTGCATGTTAAATACCTAAAATAAATAAAAAATAGACTAATGCTGATCATTTTAATTACTTGTAATTATAATAGGATTTTTGTAGGAAGGACCATATAGTAGTTATTGACATTACTAAAATGTCTTTAATATATTCATATATCAAGTCATGTTATATTTATTTGTTACGTCTGATAGATAATATCATTAGCTACCTATTAAATAACTTTAGTAAATATCTTATAATATATATTATCAATGTAGATGACAACAAATATTTTCTAAAAGGTTTTTCCTGTGAGAATCCTACTATAGTTAGCTTTATAAAAATATATTTTTCTCTAATTTTACTTTATATGTATAGATCATATTGAATCTTTAACATCTACTTCGGTGGCCGTATGGTCTAAGGTGTCACTCTCATCTCAACTAGACTTCCAGTGTCGGGGAGATCCGGGTTCGAATCCTGGTCAGGTTTACAGAGGGTGGGTTTTTACAAAATGGTTTTCCACTCTCCCCCTTCACGCAAATGCTATACACTTAATTTAAATTCAACCTTCCTCATCCCTAACTCATTAACATAATTAGCACATATGCTAATAACCTAAAAAGGTAGTAAGACGCGGTGCTAAAAAAATATCTTTAACACTCAAAGGTTATTTATATTGCTATGTACTATGTAAAATGATAAAATAACAAATATTTTGTGCTCAGTTCGAACCTGCTTTGTGACAACCTTGGAACGGGCAAAGAAAGCTGAGGAAGGTAACCCTCCTCCTCCGCCACCAGATGTATCTTATAGTGTGGGGGGACTCCCGTCCTTTAACATCCCAGGTAGAGTTAGGGAACAGGCTTTTGAAGTGCTGTTCCAACCAGACGGCGATGGCAATTCTATTCCAACCATGATATTGGATTCTATTTTGAAGGTTGGTACTCTTATAACAAAAAAATAAAATCAATTGAAGAAAGCACTTAATTATAGAGAACTAGCCGTGTCAAGTAACATATTTAAGAATTACACTTGGACATGTACAATGACATACGCGATTATTGTATTTTACTCGGCAACATAAAGCGATCCCTGAGCCGTTGGTGGCTGTGATATCGTTGTTAGCTGATGATTTCCACACATCCATCACAAACTTTGCCAGTGAATAGTGACGTGAGCACCGAATGATCACTGGATAGCTATGTGCTAGAGCATTAGTGTTCTAGGCCAAGGATCCCAGGTTTGATTCCTATTTTCAGGTGTTAATTTTTCAAATTTACAAATAAAAACGATCGAGTTAAACAAAGAGCATAGTGCATTGCATCTAGTGATAGGTGTTGAGGATGTTTGATGACCTACAGTCTAGTTTTCATGGGAGGAGCATTTCAGAAAATACATATTTTTTTGGCAGTTAACATAGATAGAATTTTACTATTATATTATTATTATTATATTGATCATTGATTGATCATATATATATATATAATATAAAAGATGAGAGTTGCAGATAACATTACTTGACGTATGAATACTTGAAAGTAAATCTAGTAGCTTTTATAGCTGTCGGATAAGGCTCCCTACTATGAAAATTGGACTGCATTTTACAGTATCAGCCTTTTCATTGATTTGTCCAAGGTTTAATTAAAGAAATAATGTAATACATGGAGTTTTATTTTTTTTAGCTCGACACATCGAGAATAGAATATTTGCTCTGATGGTTCATTAAGAAGAAAAGATAAGATTTGTTTTATAACCAATCACTTTGGTGGCTGTGTGGTCTAAGGCGTTACTCTTTAAATAGACTTTACTGCTGATGACTCAGGATCGGGGCTCAAATCCTGGTCGAGTGAACCTAGTTTTTTTTTAATAATTGGTTTTCTACACAAATGCGGGTGCACTTAATCTAAAGTCAACATTTCTTTCCTTATCTTATTAGCGGAATTGGTTCAATATGTATATAATTGAAAGGGTAGTAAAAGGCGGTAAAAAAAGTGTTTTTATTGCCGTAGTCACCAAGTGAAGTTAAATTTCATTTACCAATCAGTTGAATTGATATTTTTGAATGAACACTTCTGACAAATTTGCCCCTTCTATTTTATCTTGGTACTCTCTTATGTTGGTAGTGCGCTATTGATATGAGACGACCACTCGCAGAGAACATCCTGCTTATAGGTGGTACCGCCATGGCCCCTGGGTTTAAAGCTCGTCTTCTGGCGGAACTGAAACACTTGGTACTTATTCTAAGTACTCCTCCAAGATTGCTCTGCAGACCTTCAAGTTCCATACTCCCCCTGCCAAGGATAACTATGTGGCTTGGCTTGGTGGTAATTAGATAAAAATTATTATCACAACTTGTATCACAAACAGTCCAATTTTCATAAAAAAGGTATTTTAAAAACTTAGAAAAAAGTTGCCAATTAACCATTTTATTACTGTTATTTTATATGTATTGGTAATATCGCTCAATAGTGACAACTTCAGTTCACATGACTTGATATAGGATAGGGCTATTGTTTTTAACTTTTCTTCGAATCTTGGACTGTTTCAAACAATTTAAGTAGACTTCTAGTAAAATGATCGATATACATTTTTGTTGCCAGACTGAACTATCAGATAATTTGAAGAATAAAAATAGCTTGCAACAGAAAACTGTGAAGTGTTGTACCCCTCCATTATTGTGTTATCTTGAAGAACCCCGCTCTCATCCTGAGTGGTGCCTGGTCAATTTTCGTATATTTTAAAATTGGGTATGTTGTGTTAGAGGTAATAAGATGTTTGATGATATCTGCCAATGTGTAAAGTCCACTTTTTCAATTCAAAGTAAAGTCCAATCGAATAATGTAAGATATTCCTAAAGCCAAATCGAAGTCCTTTTTTTTAAAAAAAAAAAGTTTAATTTTAAAATATGCCTATGTATAAATTGATAAATTAAATTATCACAAAATGTAATATAATTATTTCAGATTTTTGTTTCATTTTAATAATAATATATAATAATAATAATAATAATATTTAGCACCGGTCTTACTACCTGTTCGGGTTATACGCTTTAATTCACTAATTACGCTAATGGATTAGGAATTGGGAAGGTTGAATTAGAGGAAGTGAACCCGCATTTGCGTGGAGGGAGAGTGGAAAACCATTTAGGAAAAACCACACCCAGTTCACCCGACCAGAGATTCGAACCTCGATCTCCCCGTCCTCAGCAGTCGAGCTCAACACGACAGGCGCGTTAGCCAACTACGCCACCGAGGCGGGTGTTGTTTCATTTTTAAAGTAACACTAATTTGTAATGGAAATGACGGCAGAGAAAAACACCCAACACAAATGTGTGTTTATTTTTCTTTTGGTTTTTTGTCTGGAATTTTTCTCTCAAATTAAAGTCCAAGCAAACTCAAAGTTTTGAAAGCTTTGCACACCTCTTATCATCACATTATCATTTACCTGTTACTTGGACCAATTGCAATGAACCAAGAGCCCCTGTATGTTATTATTATTACCCGTTTCAGGTTGTACGCACTTACACTAATGTGTAATGATAGGGTGGATTGTGAGATGAGATGGAGGACTACAGTTTAACGTGGAATCTGAACCACGGTGGAGGCCTGGCATTCCACACATTCACAAGTTGTGATTAATACACGTCTTGTCAGAGGTGAAGGAAGGGTTTGGTAATCAGATAAATCTGTGCTGGGACCGAGGATTGAACCCTGGACCCCCAGCACAGAAGTCCCCCAAATTTAGTATTAAAATTCCGTTAGTTGGTGAACATTATTCACACAAGAACTGAGATTTGTTCAGGTGGGGTTTTATTTATTGTCTTTACATGCCATATCAAGGCACCTTGTTGATAGAATTTTGTAATATTTTTTTAAATAGTCTCTTACAACTTGTTATAAAAATTGCCAAAACTCGAAATAATGTGTGTACTGATATAATTCCATAAGAATTTTAATATCAAGTTAGAAATTGTGAAACTTTGGTAAATCGTAAGATGGTGCGAAATGGCTCATTTTACAAATCTCAATCTCTGGGCCCGGGTAAAATAAAAGTTTTCCTCTCTAACTTGGCATTCAAAGATGTCCAATTAAAAGCTTTAAATCAATTTTAGCGCAATAACTTTCAGCCAACACTGCTACAATTCACCAGTGAAATATAAGGATGTATGAGCTTAACCCCATTTCCTGATGGGTGTGTAACAAAGCTATCTGCATAGGCTCGGCAGCCATTTTTATACTGGTATACTTCCATCTGACAAATATTTTCGCCGCTCAACTTATTACTTTATTCATAGTCATATTATAACATTGAACAGGTAGTGTCGTCATCTATGAGCTTTATATGAAATATTCAGACAGGCTAAAAGTAGAGTGGTTTATTGCTAGATGGCATTGCAATAAATAGTTGATTAGGGTCAAATTGTGGTTTAAATTAGGAGGGATAGCCAGCACACTTACCTTGGTAATACTGGAATAGAAATTGTTTAGGTAGAACACTTAAAACACATTAAAGGTAAGCTTTCACTGTCATAGAACAATTTCATCAGGTCAAGAGTGATGCTCTGATGACTCTAACCAAGAGCATCAGTCTACTCTCATGACCTGAAGAAGTTGTCTGTGACAGTGAAAACGTGTATTTTTTAAGTGTTCTATTTAAACAATTTCGACTCCATTATCACAAAGTCAAGTGTACTCTATACCCCTCCTAATCTTTAAGGCAAGCAATAATGTAATTACCAATAGATAACTTATCATTTTTCTTTTGCTATTTTAATAAAAACCTTTTACTTTTGCCAAAGCTTTCAAATTGCAATATTGTAAAGTGGTCAGGGTTTTAGGCCCAGTTCTCAACCATTTCTTGTTTAAATTTACATTAGTTTGCCTTTGTTTATATATTAATATGCTCAAGCTACTCAGAGTACTAAACTGATACATACATTTTTCACTTCCCATTCGTCTAGGCCTAATTTAATTCTCTTTATTACTATTAAATGTTAATTATAAGAAAGTGTGGGGTTTTATGGTAATTATAATTCATGTAAATCATAACCAAAGTAGCAAGCCATGCATGTTTTAAATTTCAATTCTATAACTTCATTTTCAGGCCTTTAAACTTTTAATCTTATAGTTTTTCACTATTCAAAGTCTTTGTTGGAATATTAGAGGCATCCAAATTTATTACTCTTACTTTTCATTTTAAGCATCGTGCAATGTATTGATAACTGAACCCGGAAGCTGGGAGACGCACCTGTTGCTTACACGTGTGGTCTTTCGGGGGAGGGGGAGGTTTTGGCGCGGACTCCTGGCCAATCAAATGCTTTCGCTTGAGCGTCTGGGTTTTGCATTATATGGAAAGGAAGCGTCAGACGCGGAACAGACACGATCGGGAGACAGGACTGTTAACACTAAAATAGAGTAGACCTGTAGAGATGGGGGAGAGGAGATTTAGCCCAGGTTGCTAAAAAGTTGTCTTTATCAATGTAACTAATTCGGTCATCTAAATTAATTAGCGTATTATTATGTAAATTTTTTGTTAAATTAAAACTTCAATACTACACTACCTCATATGTTTTTAATCGGCTGAGTACCTCTACCCCCACCATTATACTTATAACCCCAAGATGCTCTACCTAAACAACTGACTGCCGTGGACGACCCCGTAAGAAGAAGATGATCGAGAAGTGACTGGGTACAATATATTCACTGTTAGTTGTTTCTATGAGATAAGATAATCATTTATCATTGAATAAACTTTTTTTTTCAGGTGCCATTTTTGGGGGAACTGATATTCTAGCAGCTCGGTCACTTACTAAAGAAGTTTACATGAAGACGAATGAAGTTCCTGACTGGGCCAGTTTGGATTATAACCGGCGAGATGACGAAAAGATTTCACTTTGAACTACTTTCATTTGTATTATTTATTACATAATTATATTATTCAATCAGCCTTAGCTATCAAACATTTTTATTAATATAAAACTTTCTGTACGGCATTTATAGTTTTAACTAAAGCTATTTACAAACAATATAAAGAAAGATTTTGACAAGGCAGAATCAGCTACATATTTATTTTAATTTTAAATATTTAACGTGCATTTTCTGACTGACTCATTATAACAGCTCATGACTGACTAATTTCTAGAACAGACACAACACCCTGCCCTCTTGCCAGTAAAGCACCACTATGAAAGGGAAAATTCACATTTCATCAATAATAATTGTTTGTGTCATGCTGGGAATTGAACTAGTGATCCTTAAATTTGTGGACAGTCACGCTACTGAGTTAAAGTGTTGAGCTGGGTTACCTGGTTTTTTACCCATAGGACTTACTCGTATTTCACCATTTGCACTATTTTTTACACTTAATTTTATATACATTTTGATCTCCCATGATACATTTGTTCATTTTAAATCTCCACTTACAGTTCTTAAAATATATGTTAAACAATGTTTAAACTAATTTACAATTGCAACGCACACACAAATAATTTCTGAATGTGATGAGATATCACAGAAATGTTTAAAAAAACTGGCTGGTCCGTTGACTCGTAATGCATCAGCTATGCAGTGACAGCTATCAATCAAATCTAGATCATACGTCTTATCTTTGATATATCACTACTGAAAATTGAAGAGAGAGGCTGAATATGAAAAGGTGTGTGATGAGAATGGTAGAAGACCTATAAGAAGACCATGGACAAGATGGATGGAACAGTTGCACAAACAGAACGAGAAGCTTGGAAAGAGCGACAGGAACAGAAGAGGCTGTGCCAAACAACCTGCAGAGGCGGAAACGTCCTGTGTTGGTGGTGGTAATTTGATATAATCCTCCCTGTATCACCCTCCAATAAAGCTGATGAAAATTCTTTGGTAAAGCTCTAGGATATTTTTTTTGGATCACATCTTACTATACATAGTGTTATGATGTGTTAGGTATTTGGAAGTTTGAATTTAGATTTGTACCTGCATTTATATGAGGGAAGGTGAAAAACTATTTGAGAAAACGACACTCAAACTTCTCTCCTCCTATCTTTGGTGGTCCAGCTTAGCTTGAACTAATTCTATCCAGTCCACCTCATTACACCAGATCTTTCGAGCCTGTTATAATGTTATCCACCCATCTACATCTTCTCATAAAGGTTTGTTGGTACTTACATATTTTGTCTCTTCCATGTGCTGCGACCCAAATAATTACATTTATATTAAACTAAAAATATAAGATTTTTTTTGTATTTTTCGCTATTAAATATCCACATTAAGGGTTTACTTTAATTCACTAAACTAAGTAATATTATTATTATTAGCACCGCGTCTTACTACCCGTTCGGGTTATACGCACTTACGCTAATGTGTAATGGTTGGGTGATTGTGAGATGAAATGAAGGACCTACAGTTTAACGTGGAATCCGAACCACGGTGGAGGCCTGGCATTCCTCACATTCACAAGTTGTGATTAATACACATCTTGTTAGAGGTGAAGGAAGGGTTTGGTAATCAGATAAATCTGTGCCGGGACCGAGGATTGAACCCCGGCCGCCAGCATAGAAGTCCGACACCTTACCCCTAGACCACCAGGTCACCACTAAACTAAGTAAATAATATGGATAGTTAAAGAGCTGACCAATAGTTCTCCATTAAATATTATATTACACTACCATACATCACAAGTGATTATAGTGTCATAAATGCTGTAATGTTTTTAACACTGATATTTACTAAAAGTAGATCACAGTTAGTATTGAATTTGAGAAGTTCTTATGAAATTTAAAAAAAGCATGTGACAGTCAATACAGGTACATTTTAAACACACAAACGGAGCAGAATATTCTAAAGGAGAAATGAGGACATGGCTTACAATATTTATCAAGGGATCAATAGTATTATTTTTTTATGTAAATAAACAATATAGCAAATCTTTGAATTGATTTAATATATCTTTTAACTATACAGAAAGATAAATTACTTGTTTTGTACACAATTAAGACAGAAAACTACTAATGCCCACTTTTACATCACCATATTAAAGTATTAACAAGCTAACCATTACATAAGGTCAAAGATCTGTTAGCATTACTAGTTTTTAGAATATAAATAAAAGTGTTAATATTGCAGATGATGGCACTCCCCTGGATTGGTTCTGACAAACCCAACACCCCATTCACCTGCTTCGATGGCCGCATGTTCCTAGATATAGGTTTTGTCAAACCGCGAATAGTACTGAACTATAATATAACATGATATTCATGTATTATACATAAATATGGTAAATTTTAATTGATAAATTATTCACAAACATTACCAACATTAAATAAATATCTGTATATAATAATGTATACTGTGCATTACAGTGTATTTACATTATTATTATTATTATTATTATTATCACTGTCTTACTACCCGTTCAGGCTATACACACGCTAAAGTGTAATGATAGGGTGATTGTGAGATTAAATGGAGGACCTACAGTTTAACGTGGGATCCGAACCACGGTGGAGGTCTGGCATTCCACACATTCACAAGTTGTGATTA
Source organism: Timema cristinae (assembly GCA_039000515.1). NCBI lineage: Eukaryota > Metazoa > Arthropoda > Insecta > Phasmatodea > Timematidae > Timema > Timema cristinae. The sequence goes on from JBCFYV010000935.1 coordinate 64,505,556, forward strand.
ATACATGTCTTGTCAGAGGTGAAGGAAGGGTTTGGTAATCAGATAAATCTGTGCCGGGACCGAGGATTGAACCCCGGACCCCTAGACAGCCAGGTCACCTACTTACTATTCTCCAATCTTTTTGTTGTGATGAAGTGGGGTGATGGTGTAGGCATCGTAACTTATAAACTTTTTTTTTCTTAACTAAAAATAAATAACATTGGGCAACGGTAAACCACAAATACTGAATCAGTGGATACGAGGACCTACTCTATATTCATGTAGAAAACATTTGTTCTCGTATTTTACTTATTGCTTATATCTAACACTATGGATGGGTGATAGACCTTAAAGGACATTTGAGACTAAAAATAAAATATATATCAAATATCTCCCAAATTTTGTAATTTAAAAGTTGAGAAATATAACGGCCACCAAAGCAGGTAAAGCTACTATTTGTTTAGAGCAACATTATTAAAACATAAACTCAACAACCAGACCTCAAGCCAATGATTTACCACTTGATTTTATCTGAATTTACATTTTTTTTTTTAAACCTGTTATTTAGTTACGATTCCTATTTCCTATGGTAACTAAACTATCAGATTTGAAATTCAATTGCCATACTAATGTGGGAACATAAACATTGTTTTTCATGTTTTTAAGATTGGGATTTGAGAAATGGTGGAATTCGACCCATTTTTATGTGACACAGGACCAATCACTGGATGTGAATTATTCATATTAAAATTCCTAAATGTGAAATGTAAATAGTAAAAAGTGATAACACGACGTTGTTTTATTTGCGGAACCTCACTAGAACACACAGGTCATGTAAAAAGCACTTACAATTTGCCGCATTCTAAATATTGCCTTTTGTGTAGATACCAGGACAATCATTTCCTTCAAATTTGAGAATATAGTAGTTGGGTATCGAAAATCGTTGTGTTAAGATCAACTCTCTAATATTTTGAAAATAAAATCGAGGGTCGGATTTGACATCTTTAATAATAATAATTGGTTATCCATGCTCTATAATATTTATAATTTCTGATCAAATTGTTTATTTGTACTAGACCTTGGTTTATAGTCGGTGTGGCCATATTACAATATAAAGAGTACGTCTTAAACCAGTTGGTAGGATGTCTGTCTGTTAAGCTAAGGGTTCCGGTTCGATTTCCACCTGGTAACGGGGATTTTTCTCGAAAGGGGAATAATCCCCATGGTCATAAGGGTTTCGTTAATAATTAGTCTTAAGCCATATTCACTATCTTCATCCCCTCAAAAGAGCCTCCAATGAAAGGATGTACTATTAGTACATTTGTACTGACAAATTAATTTACAGATCATTTACCTCAGACACACCATTATTATTACTTAAATATCAAGGTCTAGGCTATCTATATTTCAAGGTTAGCTTCCTTCCCTGTCATATTTTATGGTGGCTTTACATTGTTTTCATCTGCTTGCGTTTCAATATTAATTGAAAACTTCTGACATTATCTGAAACACTGGTACATGTTTTGGCAAGCATTCCACACAGACACTCGGCAGATTGTTCGTAAACCAGTTGCTAGGAACCGACAAGTTTTGGTTAGTAGTGTGATGTAAAAGTGACCTTTAAAGTGCATCTATAAAATTATTTTCACCAATGTTAGAAATTAACCTATTAAATAATATATTTAAAATATTAACTTCTACAATATGCAACTTAACAAAATGAGTCACAATATTCATATCAAAATGCTACTATACAGTCTACATATATACATAATTTTGGCAAAATAAATTGATTACTGGTGCAAATCAAATTACACTAAGTTAAAATGTACATATTTTTTTTGTTGCTGAATATTTTAACATTATAAAATTTATTAAAATAATGTAAATTATATAGAAGATACAATACACACACACAATTCTATAAATTTGGATGAACAAAGGTTTCCAAACTACCTATAATGACCAGCACATTTAGAAATTTAATAGCTGCACCTATGATAAATTACTAGTATTATAGTCTGATTTTGGTCGGAAGAACAGATTAGAAAATTCCAACATATTTCATTGAGTTCAGCATTGATAGCATTTTACCATATTATTTGTGTTATTTTATCATTATTGATCATATAATTATATTAAAAGTGACAGCTATACATTATTTATTTATGGTACTTAACGTGCACTTTCTGAACAGACCGATAGAACCAGTACAAGAGAATTTCTATGAGCGAGAGGGAAAGGGCCCAGCTAAGGGTTCTTTTACATACAACAATCTACATAGGCCCGGCGGCTTTACTTCCCCCTCTGAAGGAAGTTGTGCTAAGTATTTTTGTTGATCAAGAAAAATCGGTCGACGCCGACTGGGTTTGAACCCATGAACATCGAGTCCTGAGGCAAGCACTTTACCCCAAGACCACTGAGGTAGATTAATATGAACATAAATATCTTAATATTAACATTGCTTTAGCAACTAACTTCTACGGTTATTCCTATCAAAATTACAGTATACCTCATCATATTTTGTTCCACTATTGTGTGGCTCATAAGATAACACAAATAATAAAGTAAAATATTATCAATGTTGATTGTGGATTAAAATGTGTTTGTATTTTATAAGAGACCATTATTATGAAAATAGAACTATCTGTATAACTTAAATACTTTAGAATAACCACCTAAACATACCATTGCGGTATTTCCTAGAGGTTAAGTAGGAGGTAAATAAAAAAAGGGAGTACTACTAAGTTAATAAATGAAAGAGCAAACTAATATTTTACAGATTATTTTCACATTAATTTATCCCATCTTGAAAGTGTGACAATATAATATTGTTTATTTTCCTTAAAACATATAAAAAAAACTCTAACAAACTGAAGTGGTTGTTTTTTCAAGCCTTACATTGCACATCCAACCAGAGATTGAATTTTTAAATCCATCACCTTAGCTCTGTCGGTAGCGTGTATGTCTACCGAGCTAAGGGTCTCAGCTTTAATTCCTGGCATGGCAAAAAAAAAAAAATGTATTATTGGTGAAATGAGGGATTCCCCTCTCCCAGTGACGAATTAACAGCCGAAGGCTGGGTGTTGAATCTGTTCTAGATTCAAGTTAGTTAAAAGGTTGTGTGCTGAAATAATAAGTTCAGAAAGTGTACATTAAATACTTCAAATAAATGCATTCTAAACTAATCAGGCTACTGCGAGAAAATGTGGTGAAAGTTTTTTTTTTTTTTTTTCCCCTTGGTAAAAATGAAACAGTAAAGGGAAAGTTTGGTCACCTCTGTATTAACAACAAATATTTTTGGGAAAATAAATATACTGGTTCTTTCACGTAGTTAAAACCATAAAATATACAAAACACAATAATATAGCACAGCGGTTCCCAAACTGTGGTACACACTCTTCAAGTTGTTTGTACAGTTATTCCTGATGGTGAAGCCAAACAAAACAAGCAAATTTAAGTTGGATTGGGGCTCATCATATCTTAGAAATATATTAAGACCAACTTCAACCAAATGTAAAACAATGCAAACAGTAATGTGCGGGGCAACACTGATTCAAGCTCAGACAACTGTTGCAGCCACAATCTGTGTTTATTATATACCTGGGCATTGTTACAAATGTACCAATAGTTAATATTCAACATTCTCTTGGTGATACTCCAAATTATGTAAATTGTTGGGGTGGTGCATGAATTTTTAAAAAGTTTGGGAACCGCTAATATAGCATCATTTGAATTCCAAGATTATACTAAGAACACTTAGGTAAACAATATTTATTATACAATGTAAAAAAAATACCTCATACATACTTGGAATGCCTTTGGCTTTGAAAATATTACTTTGGCTATTTTATAACGCCAGTACTATGTAACCTAAAAGAAATGTTCTTGTCAATATTGTATACAAGTTTATTGCTAACAAAGAAGGCACACGCCATTCTCCGCGGGACTAACCATGGGTCGGACTATGTTTGATCATCATGAAAGGCACACCATTACTTAATAAAAATATTCAGGTCACAAATAACTATTCATATATTGTAAAACATACATGAAACAGGTGCTTAGGATATGTTTTTGAATTCAATAAAATATAAAGTAAAACAATTGCCTAGTGAAAATATATATCCTGTTAGGAGTCGGGTGTGCAAAGATTCAAAAATTTCGACTTTCCTTCAAATATTTGTCAGGTTCGACTTTGAACCAAAATTTGACTATCAAGAAGCTTAGTCAATAAAAATATTTAAAGTCAAAATACACAATTAGGTCCAACTTTTGTCATTTGATGCTGTTATGTATATCACATGACAAAAATCTGAAGTATGTTAACCATGTTTGCAATATAATATTTAGTAAATTATATTTAATAGCTAAAGGCATATATTTATCATTTATGCTACAGTATTTTTTTAATACATTCAACTTTCTTTTTTGATATTCAAACTTGGATTCATTTTTGGGAATATTTCATATATTCGACTTTAATTAAAAGATTGGACTTTGCACACTCTTACATCTTGTACTATTAAAACAAATTTGCGTAGGTCTTAAGCGGGCTAAAAACGATCTGACTGTTCGGCCTGACCAAACCAGGTGTTACAGATTTAGCGCCTGATTTTCAGTTGGGATTGCGCTAATAGCACGCGGTCGCCCGGCATCAAATTTAAATTATGTCAGATGACACATCTACACACAACCTGGTGTTGCGTCTGATCTGACCAAATCATGTTACTGAGACGCTTACATCCTTCTTATCAGAATAATATGCTTCTCTTGAAATGGAAAGTTACAAGTATTGGAACATGTAGTGGTACATGTAGTGGTACAGTGAGGACATGAGTTTTTTTTTTTTAACCACACTGTTTATTCTTTAGAGAGAAAATTTAATTTTAGCTTTAAACAAGCATTTCTGGAATGTTAACAGCAAGTCATATTTAGGTGTTCTAATTTATTTAAAGCACTAATACTGCAATATGATCGGTCTCTCAGCAGGAGAATGAGGGTACATTTCCTTAAACTGTACTCTTATCATCTTGTCTTTAGAATAGTCACTGTAATTTGTTGATAGAAAGTACAGACAGAAACCCATTAAAATAAATCCGGCAAATTTAATGTTAGAAAAAATATATTAGTAAATAATTTTCAAACATTTAATATGACCAACTTAACAAATGAACTAGGCCAATATATAACAACATACAAATAGAACTAAATAACATTATCTGTACAACAAACCATGATTATATTTACACACTTCAGTCTACCTGAAGATAACATATTTTGGATGGATCGAGTTTTATCACGAATTGGACCAAATAAAACTCTGGAATACCTATGATAAGATTCACTAAGCACCCATTATTTCACTGATATCACCCACCTCTTCTAACTGCAACATTATTATTCTCCATTCACACTGGACGGTTCTGATACACTTACACAGAAAATTCTGGCACTAATCAATAAGTAGATGCACAAGGTCTGTGAAATGTGTATAAGCTATACAATTATTAATTACAATAATTTAAATTACACAATTACATATTTTGTGAAAACACAAAAGATTTTTATTACATAATTAATCACAAAATGGATCCCATGCTCATAAAAAGTATACATATAAAATGAAATAAAATTGTGTATTATGATATGACAAAGTATTTTCAAATGCTCTATTCAAAACACTCAATAAAATAACAGGCTTTCAGCTCTTTTTGTTTTAATGCAGTTGTAAATAAATAAGCCAAATTGCTGTGATTTTTAATCGTAATTTAATTACCATATTTCTTCGATTATAAAAGACACTTTTTTCCCGTTCAAAGGTCTCTATAAATAAGTTGTATCTTTGAATAGTTGGTGTCATAGAATCGAAGAAATACACTATATGAACAATAAACTACACAAAGTGTATCTACTTTATGCACAGCAGATTAAATATACTGATAAGTGATAACAAGTTACCCTATAATTATATCAAAACATGCATATGTAACCAAAGGAAGAATGGGCCCAAATGGCTGTATTAAATTATACACTGAAAGGAGGATGTGAAGAAAAGATCTACGGGGAAGCAATATTTTATTTATTTTGTTCAAAATAATGTTTTGCTATAAAAACTGTAAAAACACTTTTCTCACGTTACTCCCCACCTTAAACAATGAGTGTTTTTTTTTACTCTTCTGCTGAAGATGGGTACAGATGTACCCTGAAAATTACATAATCATGTGTTTTGTTGTGTTTTTAACTGTGAACTTTGAGGCCTACAGTTTTCTGGTAAGTATGTAGAGCTTGCCCTTGTTCCTCCTGTCAATGTTTGCTCCCATTTTTTAAGACATGCTGCATTTGCGCACATTTGATATGTCAAGTATTATAATAATTAGCACACATTGCTAATAACAAGCTATATAGCTCATGCAGAAATGACAGTTATAAAATTTCTGAGGTTAAACAAATTAATATTTAACAAACACATCACTAATTAACTGTTGACAATGCTCGGCTATGACACAATGTGCAGTTTGTTCAAAGTTATATCAAAACAATGACAACTGATCTACCTACTCAAGCAGCTCTTAAACTTAACTCTTAAGGACAATATTTTATCACTTTTGAAATACAGAAAATAAATTTAGGCTCACAATGGAATAATTTACCTTAACTATTTAATAAGACATTCGTCCTTATTCTACTCATCATTCTGTCTTCAAGACTTTATCTATACATAAACAAATGAAAGGTTAAACCAAACAACTTAATATGATGCGAGAACAAAAGAGAATAAAAAGGAAACTTATAAAGAATGATAGTACACTTGGATGTTTCCTCTTTTAGGAAGTTGCGTTGCATATTTCACACTCCCTCTCGACGAGTTCCGATACAGTGAAACCTAAGTTGGGGGATTTATTAGTAATCATTGACTTGCTTTGAAGAAGAGGCTCAAATTTATCCTGAAATTTGTTTTGCGAGTTTATATTGATGCCGTTCAGACAGAATCTTTATGTCAGAAAATCTTTTTTAGGAACGTGCGAGGCTCGAAAATAGCTCAAAAATTCAAGAAAAAAAAAAGAACCTCGAAAATTTGAGAAATCAAAAATAAGCTAATAATGGTCCTAGGAAATTAAAAAACCAAACTGGGAATTTATTATTTCTAATAATACCGTAATAACCCAAAAATAGTCCACATTCCTCTACCCCAACCCAAAAAAAGTTTTCATTAAGAACTGTTTTGGTTAAAATATTGTTTTTCAATACCAAACTTTGACAATATAAGCTGTTAGGTAGACTACAAAATTAAATTATAAATGGTGTTCATTATAACTACCTACCACTATTTCATTAATTGCATTTAAAATGTGTATTAAGTGTCTCAAGTGTTTGAATGAACTTTAAGACAATCTAGAGCAAGTGCCAGCTCAAATGTCAAAAAGAAACTCTATAAACTTTATATTTACTTTAATAAACATAATAAAATTTTTTACATTCAAAGACGTTCTCGTCTCAAGACTTTTTATTCGTTTATTCGTATAGATACTTTTTTATATTCTTGTCTCGAGATCGTCTCAAATTGAAAAAATAGTTCTCGCACATCCCTGATATTATGTTTATGAATGTGTGGTCAACCTGGTATGGTCTAACTTGTCGGCAAGTATATGACTTGAGCTTTTCGTGATATCAAATATATTGTTTTCGGTCGATACATTTGAAATGTCCGATTAAGTACATATACACAAAAGATAATTTATGAAAAATTACAGTCCTACAATTCTAAATAGGCAATATTTTAAGAGAGGTACAATAGCTCACAAGTAGCTAGGCCTATATTTGAACAAGCTAATAAATGTCTTATTTACTTTCATTTCTCTGAGGTCCAAATAACAACAAATAAATTACAGGTACAAAAATAGTTTATGGTATTAAAATTGAAGGCGTACTTAATGCAAAATGAAAGCAGTTTTTTCACACTTTAACAAAATACAAAGTTTATTTGCAGCTGCATAGCTGTGATGTGTGATCAAGTGTTGTATTCTGTATAAAATCTAGGTTTTTTTTTTTACAAATTTTGACACACTTTGTAGTACAGCTTATGAATGAGTAGAGAAGTAGCTTTCTTTATGATCAAAGTCTAGTTACAGTAGAGTCTAGAGATTTCCTAATAATAGGCCTATAGAAAATAGAACCAAAACACTCAAAATTATATTAACGAGAGTCGAGGGGCACAATGCTTCGAATATTTCAACAGATTGTCAAATTAGAAAAAGTTAGCTTTGACATCAACAATATTCACAGATATAATAATAATTTAATTTCAGATGTAGTCATTCAGTGTTGTTATGTTCATGTGTCAAAAATTTGTATCAATTAATTTAACAACTAACCAAATATTTTTTAAACATTTTATACAATAATTTATTTTATAAATTATAATTGGTGTTTGAAATTAGATAAATAATTAAATAGCATAATTTTTATAGTTTGGATTCATATATTCAATACAGCTTCGATTTGAATTAAAAATTTGAACATTTTACACCCTTAACCAAGTGTATTGGTTATAAATCTATTTACTCTTGTTTTTTGAAGTTATATTTTTAACAGATAATAACACTAATAACATGAATTCCAATCAAATTTCAATAAATACCAGAGAAAAAACTAAAAATTGACAAACTTAATTATATTCTTTATGTCATATGTGTATTCAATTTGATCAAAATATATAACTAGGTAATTAAGTTTTATCATTTGAATCCGTATACAAAATATGTATAAAGTACCTACATAAACTTTCGCTCCTCAGTTTTAATGTCAACATAAGAATTTTAGATTAATAGGAGTCATAAAATACATTAGTGGACGATTGTACAATGTTACAGAATTATTAAACATTAGATTATAGTGGAACCCAAACCACTTGTATCCTCTAATCTCATGGAAATCTAAGAAATTAAAGATTGCTGTTTAGGTGCTAACAGCATAGCCTTATAGTTATTACATTAGATGTAAATATTTCATAAAGATACATTAAAGTACATTTGGCAGCATTTTTACAGGACTAATCTAGTGTCTTTCCCTACATTTTTACAGGACTAATCTAATCTCTCGCCCTATACTTGGGGAAACATATGCGAACAAATTTTGGAAATATGATTTTAAAATATTTCTTATCTTATAAGAACATGTATGTAGCCTCTAAAACTTATATATGAAAAAAAAAACCTAGGCCAACACAATCAGTTTTAAAAAAAACACTTGGTTTTTTTGGATACCTATGCCTAAACTAATTTTAATAATCGACATTAAGTAGTGAGTGTAGTGTTGACATTTTTTAATGCAATACAAGGTCTTTAGTGAACATGCACGTTGATTTCTCTTTACTACAATAATCGGAAAGTGTTAATTATTCGGCTGTGGTTTTAAAATGTAAAGCGATTGCATCCATTGTGTAGCGTTTACATTTAAAATTTATTAAGATAATCTTATGTACAAATAAAATTAATAAAGAAACCTAAATACTCCCAAAATAAGTTTCACATTTAAATAAAAGGGCCAAATTTGGTACTAAATTCAAATTTAATCTGTTTCCTAGAATGGCAATTATATATGTTTTGTGAAAGATAACTCTACAAAGAAACCTTTTCTTTATTCATCGGAATAGCTGTGGATTCACACGCTCATCGAAAAACTAGCGCAGAACAGAAATGGAGTCACGTTATGAGCTCTAAGCCAATCACAAGATCTCCGCCTAATCAGTGCAAGTCATTCTGCTAAAGTTCAACTCATCTCTGCTCCATCCACACCCGAGATGTTCAGCACAGGAGAAACAATCAAATCTCAGAACCAACCAAGCAAGCGCATTTGTCAAGGCATGTGCTCAACAGCCAGAAGCTAGCAGATAGGTTCGTTGGCCGTTGGGAGGAAATTTGAAATAAAGCCGTTAATGGAAAGATTGTGTATCGGTGTATTGGAATGTACCACAACATAGAGTTATAATTTGAAAACATCTATCGAGAGAAAATACCGGTAGATGTTTATAAACTTGGAAATAAAATGTTGATAATCAGCTGTTTTAAGAAAGCATTGCAATGCATCATGGGTCAATATACAGCGTGGGAATTTCTGCGCCAGTGAGGCAGATTCTGCTTTACAGTTTCAGCGAACTTGTGACTCAAGCTTTAGACAAACGAAAGCGAGATGAACAAATAGTAAAAAAAACCACTTTGGTTTATTTACATTTTTTATTGTTTAGTTTATATCTCACTTTCCTGTAACTTATTTCCTCTTTGATATTATGATAATATATTTTAAGAAGTTGTGTTGCGCATTTCTCAATCCCTTCTGACGGGTTCCAATGTAATGAGGAATTGGGCGATAATGATCAATTTTCTTCAAGAATCAGCCGTTCTATTCTTCTTTCAATGTCGACATAACCAAACAAAGACAAAAGCTTCAAATTTAGAAGTGTGTGGAGGTAAAACAAGAATCCTTTATATAATGAGAAACAACTTTTGATAACCTAAACATTACCTCCATTATTTTGGAAACAATAAACACCCGGATTTATGTGGCAAGTTGAGCACCATGGATGATTATCCTAAAATACCAACATGCACATGACTTTTAGTGTTGTCATTAGGTCTAAACTCGAGTGTGGAAAGAACTCAATCATTGTTTGAGTGTTTAAAATAAATATTGGTTCACACAGAATAGTGTAGACTAACCTACCAGGGTGTGAATTATATCAAAGGGAACTATGACGTGGATTAAGAAAATATGTTCCGCTTGGAGTATCGACTACTCACTCTCAGATTATTTATGATGGGGGGCCCCCCTACACGTTAGTTTCAGCAGTTGCTGTGTCGGGCCCCCTCATCAGGGGCACAAGGAGGGCCGGGGACCCGGCTTGTCGGAGGAATGGGTCTTGTAGCAAATCGGTGGCTGTAGCCCTCTGGGCTGGATCTCGGACCAACATACGTTCCAGGAAGTTATGCAGTCTGGGTGACACCTTCACAACAAATCCCGTCGTATTTAGCGGACAAAAAGAATGGCTATTTATTTATAAAACTTAGAAGGGAGATAGTAAGGAAGCAAGACTGAGATGGTATGGGCATGTAATGAGGATGTTAGCATACATAAGATGGTAGGAAGCAGGGTAAAACGAGATTTCAAGGGAGATCAATGAAGATATGGAAGGAGCATATAATAGCAAGTGTGCAAGAAAAAGGAAAAGAATGGACGAAAGTTAGATAGGAAAAATTGTGGAAAGAGGCGGAGGAATTTTACTAAACGATTTAGTCACAGGCTGCAAGCAGTTCCTGGATGGTGGTAATGATGATGATGATGAGATAACGGATAGTTATGAGGATAAGCAATAGCATTTGCCGAGTATAAGAAAGGAAAATACATTCAGTAAAAACCACTATCCAAGTTCAGCTGCCCACATCACTGCGTACAACAAATTGTTTGTCACATGCAAACTATTTCAAATTATCATACAATAAAAAGTATTAACTTACTTTGTGAGTATTCTTAAGTTTTGGAGGCGGCATATCTCGGATACGGCGCATGGCCTGTAATGGTGGTTCATTGAAAAATGGAGGCTCCCCATCAACCATTTCAATAACCATGATTCCTAAAGAAAATATATATTATTATTATTATTATTATTATTATTAGCACCGCGTCTTACTACCCATTCGAGTTATATGCATTTACGCTAATGTGTAATGGTAGGGTGATTGTGAGATGAAATGGAGGACCTACAGTTTAACGTGGGATCCGAACCACGGTGGAGGCCTGGCATTCCCCTCATTCACAAGTTGTGATTAATACACGTCTTGTCAGAGGTGAAGGAAGGGTTTGGCAATCAGATAACTCTGTGCCGGGACCGAGGATTGAACCCTCCCCAACACAGAAGTCCAACATCTGAGTATGCCTAAAGTGCAGCGCTACACAAACTACAGGACGACGGCTACCTAGACCAGAATGGAATGGTCCAGTTTCATATGTGAATCTGGCTCATTCCATTCAAATTTAGGTAGGTGTCTTGATGCACAGACACGCCTAATCTTTTCTTAATTATTTTTTCCCTTCAAAGTCGTATAAGAGCCTCAGAAACACCAAGCTCATTGGCAGCTTGCATGTTATTTGTTTGTTGTGCCTTGCGTATTGCTCTTAATTTAAACTTCATATTGTAGCTTCTTTAGTCCCTTGTTCACTTGAGACACCGAAGAAGCCGTTCTTTTCAACATTGATCACTCACTTGCAGATCTGTCATGGGGGATTTTTTAATATCAGTAACAAAGTCCAGATTATGGGTTTAAGCATCTTATAGAGCACTGAAATTGTGTTGTGTGAAAAAAGACTAAATTATAAGACTTGGTTCTGTGTGCTTAAAATTCCCAATTGGGAGAAAAGTACAGAAATAATAACTTTGTTCCGAGAAAGTCAAAGGAAATTAGATTGTGGGATTGAAATTTTGAAGAATTAGTGTTTTTACTTTTGTTTATACATTATTTTCTACAAGCCTTAAATATTTATTTTAAGATATTCGTGATTTGAGGAAATATCATATTCAAGATTCAATTTTTATTTTATTTTCAAATTTTGATTTTGAATTTGTTTTATAGTTTTGATAATGTTTATCTCTGTTTCAGACCCACCACAATTATAGTACAAACTCAACAACCAGACCCCAGTCTATTAATTTAACACTTACAGTAAATGAATGCATAATAATTATAGAAATTTTAATATGAACCTACGTTTTCTATTATTCTATTATATTTATATTTACTCTTATGTTTAAGATTTTTATTGAATTAGAGATTTATAGGTACCAGAGGGGTAGTGATGTGCAATACAAGGAGCCTACCTGAGTGATTCCCACTTAGCCTCTCCTACTAGTATCCTGATCGCATCACTAAGTGGGGTACCCCGGGGCCTGAGCAACCTCGTGGAGTTTGGGTTGAACCCCAACAGAATCCAGGTCAGATGCAGACGAAAGCAAGGATACTGTTCAGCGCCAAAACCAACAAGTGTGGAACAGGGTCTGGCCATTTGGCTCCAAACTTGGAACATGAAATATTAACAATGACATACCTAGAGACCATATGTCAACTTCCGGTCCATATGGCAAGCGTGAGATGACCTCCGGTGACATCCAATATGGAGTCCCAACAAGCGACTTCCTTTTTGGTAGCTCCTGGGACACTTGGCACAGAATCCAAAGTCAGACAACTTGACCTGCAATCAATCGGGTTGAGTTTGGTTTATATCAAGAAAATGTTTTGTAGCGAAATTTAAAAGCTTCTTTCGTGTGTATCATGAACTGATCTGTGTTGATTACCTGCAGGATCTGTGTTGATTACCTACAGGATCTGTGTTGATTACCTACAGGATCTGTTGATTATCTACGGATATGTGTTGATTATCTACAGATCTGTGTTGATTTCAATGGCGAAGCTTTGTAATTTATAAAGCGGGAATTTTTTTTTTTTTTTTTCGAATCTCAGTCAAAGATTCAAAGCTTTGCACATCCTGCACAAAGACAGAATAGGTATTAAGACTCTTTGTAAAGATAAATAATAATTAACTCAAGCGAACTGACCCTGCCATCTGCTGCCAGGAGAATGGAGTCACTCTTGATGTCCCGATGAATCACTCCCTGAGAGTGAAGATAAGCCAAGGCCTTGAGACACTGTTTGCATACTGTGGCTATCTGCTCCTCGTCCATGCGGGCGTGAGTCACAATGTCCGTCAGGGCTCCTCCCTCTAAGAACTCCATCACCACCCAAGTTCGTCTTGGACCAGGAAACTGTCGTACATCTCTACGATGTTGGGGTGATGGTAGTCTCTCATGATCACCACCTTATGAAACATATTTAATAAACGAGAATGTAAAACTCAATACTGTTGATTATTACTGATATCAGAAGAATATAGAAACCATTTTAATCAGGATCCTTGCGGATATTCGAGAATTGAGGATTTGAGATTCGAAAAAGATAAAAATATGTTGGTTTTTTGCAAAATTACAAATTGGAATTTGTTTTATTGCTTACGGCTTGTTGGTGGTTAGGCCCAGGACTATGGAGTTAGGGTCAGAAGCAGTTTTGGGTGAAGTTCGAGTCGATGATAATGTACAGACCCCGAATTCAAAATAAAAACTTTTAATAGTATGATGACATTTCATAATTTTTATTTTTAGGCCCAATTTTTGTAACTTGGATCGAAAACTGTATTCAAATATAAATTCACAATGTCTAAGAAGCTTCCCATGAAGTAATCTGTATTGCAGCATTTTAATGCAATAAGTATGTTATTACTAATAATATATTAGCCATTTCTGAAAAAGTTGGAACTGGCGTCAGAGAATGACAGTAGGAAAATAGATGAGTCTGAGTCGAAGGTTTGGCATATGAGATCAAATCCATAGCCTTGGTTAAGCCTCACTCTATTAATAGGAAAAACTTAACAATCAGACCTTAATTTAACACTTAACTGAATTTATTAATGTTATAATTTCCTCTTATGCTCATAATTTTTTCCAACATTCGGATTCGAATTCAAGATTTGAAGGTAAAATGAACTTTCCTAATCCCTAAAACCATTGGCGTATATCTTGAATGGGTGGTAAGACACGGTGCTAAAACATATTTTTGATGGTTGGCACAAGATTGATATTGTAGGTCGGTCAGTCAGTCACCTCGTTAAACAACAGTTCTCTCCTCTGTTGTTTTCGTAGGTCCATCTTCTTGACGGCTACTTGTCGCCCCGTTGTGCGGTTTACAGCGATACACACAGTTCCTGTTGAGCCCTCGCCTATCTTCATGAACTGGTCCAGATTCACACGGGGATCACCAGGGCTCACCACCATCTGCAGCGCTGCGCGGAACTAGATAAAACAAATCCAGGATGATGCAATTACATTTTGGACTAATCCATGTGGTTTTGTAGTTTCAATTTTCAAACCAATATTATGCACTGGTTTACAATGCACATGACTAACGTACTGTAGCAAGATAGGTTACGAGAATTTCAAAATGTTAATTATATAAGCTGTGTGAGCATCATCATATACGCTTGTAATTATAGTTTAGGATCGGCAAGAATTATCTGTCCTACGAACACAATTATAAATTCTCTCTTCTATTTATCAAAATATGCAGTGTTTATTTAATTAATATATATATAACTCAAGTTACTTTCTAAAGGCAATTTAGTTTTAAATCATGCCATATAAAATGAACTCACAACACGACAGCTTCATCCCCCACCCATTCACGGGCTTTGCCTTTCTTGTGTCTGATGAGTATATGCACGTGTATTTATTAAATTATTTCCACCATGTTTCACTACATATTCAGATTATACACGTGTTAGGGATTAGGAATGAAGATGTAAGGTCAAGAGTTGGAGTACATGAGATAGTAGAGGATGCAAGGGTGAGATGGTATGTACATGTAATGAGGATGTTGAGTACATGAGATAGTAGAGGAAGCAAGACTGAGATGGTATGGTCATGTAATGAGGATGTTGGAGTACATGAGATAGTAGAGGAAGCAAGACTGAGATGGTATGGTCATGTAATGAGGATGTTGGAGTACATGAGATAGTAGAGGAAGCAAGGGTGAGATGGTATGGTCAGGTAATGAGGATGTTGGAGTACATGAGATAGTAGAGGAAGCAAGGGTGAGATGGTGTGGTCATGTAATGAGGATGTTGGAGTACATGAGATAGTAGAGGAAGCAAGGGTGAGATGGTATGGTCATGTAATGAGGATGGAAGGGGAGAGATTAATGGATATGAAGTATGTAGAGAAGAGACCGTAAGGGAGACCAAAGAAGAGATGGGAGGAACAGAGAGCAGCAAGTGTGCAAGTGAGAGGAGAAGAGTGGAGGAAGAATGGTGGAAGGACAAGGGGATATGGAGGCATTTTGTTGAACAGACCCTGCCACAAATTAGAAAAAGTTGTTGATGATGATGATGATTATGATTACGGTACCCACATTTGCATGGAAGAAGATCAGAAAACCCATCTATCGACATTGCCGTATATAGAGAGAGGCCTTAGCCCATTGGACCACCAAAATGGTTACATCATTTAAAACAGTGTTTGTATTGAAGGTAGAGTTTAGTTACATTTCAATGGGTGGGAATTATCTTACTGTGCTCATGTTAGATGGATGTCAATGTTGCATGACTAGCCCTATTGCTCGCATACTTACGCCCTTACAGGCAGGGAAATTGTGTACAACATACACGACTATGTGAAAGTTTATACTAATATACTAACTAAAAATTAGCAAACTAGATAAGATTAAAAAAGATCTGCTAGTAATTTAAGATATACTATCTTCGGTTTAAATTTTATAAATTAAATCAATTAATAATCTAGTATGAAAGTAAAAAAAAGGGATATGAACAATAAATAAAAAGGAACATAAAATAGAGGTAGGTGGTGAAGCTTGAGCTCAACACAATCAAAGAGTTGAGATTACAAGGGTGTTTAACAAAGCTTTAAAGGGTGTCAATCCTATAGAGAAGTTTCAAGGGGTTTCAAAAATAGAGAATATTCTAAGTGTTTCATACCTAACCATATTTAAGGGGTTTAAAACCTAAATCATCTTTGAGGGAGTTTGGACTAAAAGTTTCAAACCTAGATAGCCTTCAAGAGATGTTAAAATAGAGAACCTTTAAAATTCTAGAGGACATTTAAGAAGGCTAAAAAATATTTTATTTATCTTTTGCATTCTTACACTAGTTAAAATATATAGAAAATCACTTTCAAAAGAGATTAACTAATAACAATAATCTAATAAAATTAATTATTTGATATGCCCTATTTAATATTTGTTCAAAATGTTGCTATTTGTTTCAGTAAAAAATGCTATTTGCACACCCCTATCTATTCATTATGCTTTATTTTATATTATTTGTATTGTATTTAATAATGTCAAAGCTTTTACAAGTATTACCATAATAGTTTTAAAACAATATATATTTTTAATCTAGAATTAATCTAAAGTGTCATTTTGACTCATTTCCCATCCTATATAAAAATGTAATGCCCGTCTATCCCTAGTTTTCAGTCAATTTTCAGTGGTGGGGGATGCAAGCAGGCCAGCGCTAATCGGTCCTTCCTGACATTGACATTGTCCTGGTTGTTTGCAAATTGTTGTGCCCATATAACGTGTCTATGTTCGAGTATATTAAATAAGTTTTAAGTGTTATTATTAGCTAGCGTTTTGTAAATGGTAAGTGATTGAGAATATGTTTAGCTTATATTATTACATTAGGTCTATTGTGATAGAAAGCGCTAGCACTCCCCTTTAGCGGTGCATAACCCACTCCAGATTCGACATTTCCCTCTCCGAGCTTGACCACCTACCAGCCGGCCTCTGGCTTTTTCAATGAAAAGAGGAACGCAGTTCACACTTTACATTGCTGCCAATAGATAAATAAATAATTGCTGCCTCTTTATAGAATTGTAACCACTCAAATCCCTCTACACAGGTCTATTGAAACTATACAGAATAGCAAGTGAAATATGTGACACAATTTCCTAAAAGAACAAACAAAAAACAAGAGGGAAGATTGGTAAAGAATGATTGTTCTTTCGTCCTATACGTTCACAGGTCAGCCTAGTACCACTAGGGTTGGGTGTTAAAACTATATAGGTATAAAAGTAACGAAATCTGGAATTCAAATTCAATTCTCTATCACCCCACATCACAAAATTAAAAATGCCAGGAAATAATTAAAACTTACCCAAAAACCATCCTTCAAATGGAAGCAGTAATATAATACAGAAAAAGAACTATAATGTTTCAGTATTAAGACATGACTAAGCGTTTAGAGAGTTTAATTATTATTAAAATAAGGAAATAAATACCAACATTAAGTTGAAGGTAAGTTTGGGTTTTAAGATCATTTCAACAGTGACTTACTGTAACCATAATCCTGAGGGTGACAATTTGTTTAGTCTTTATGTGAAGTAAATCAGGTGAGATATATATGATTAGGAGTTCACCAAACTTCATAGGAGGTTGGTAAGTCTTTAAGTATGTCCGATCTCTTTATAAGAATTTAGAACACAAAGCTGGAGTCTCATTTAACTCGTGGCGAATTTTCTTATTTCCACGCTTTGCTACACATTTGGGTTGTAAGCATACACTAATAATCAGTAATCACACTAATGGAGTAGGAATGAAGAAGGTAAAATTCTAGGGGATTTTATTTTTATTCATTTGACGTAATTAACGTGCACTTTCTGAACCGATTGATGATATCAGCACATGAGAATTTCTATGAGCGAGCACTAAAAGATCCACCAATTTTGTTGAAACAGTATTTTCGCATGCCTTCCAGGGTTCTTTCACAAGCCACAATCGACACGGGACCGACGGCTTTACTTTCTCTTCGAATTAATTTGTGTTGTGGAATTTTTACGCTCAGTAAAAATCAGTCGACTTTGGCTGGGTGTGAATCCACCAACATCGGGTCCTGGGGGCGAGCACTTTACCCCAAGACCATCGAGGTCGACAGTTTTAGAGGACATTGTGGCATTACTGAATGGTGATATAATTGACTTAATAACTGCCTCAAGTTGCAAAGCCATCTTGTGGCACCCCGGAAATATCGCCACAGATATCCACCTGAACACACATTCTATAAGATGAAAGCGGATATTGTCATTTTACCTCGTGGCTAATTATCACTTCACAAAACTTTTTTATGTTCTTATAAAAAAAATCAGATGTATTGTCATCGAATAAAAAATTGTAATTACTTTACTTAGTTACTAGCCAGTTAAATAAAATTTAAAAATCGATAGAAAATATACATATTAATTTGAAAAATAAATAAATTAAAAAATATTAATTTAGAATATATGGGAGTTATTAAGAATCATAACATTACAAAATATACCCACATTTGCGTGGTGGGAGAGCGAGAAACTGTTAATGGAAAAACCAACCTTGATACACTTGACCAGGATTCAAACCTTGATATCGACACCAGCGATCCAGTCTAACACGAGAGTTGCGGGTTGGACCATGTGACCCCCCGACGCAGATCATGGGGAAGTTGGTTTATTTGTCCGTACCTGCTCGTGTGTGAGTCGCTGCTGCTCGTGGTGCTGTTTGCTCGCCACCGACTGACTCGCTACAGATGCTGGTCCACCGTGAGGTTTCACGTTCTGGTTTTGATCAGGGGTGGCCCTCACCTGCTCCACCGCCATACCCGGCAATGGTTGCTAGGCACAAGCACAAAGATTAGACAACCTTTACATTTATCATTTCCTTTATTTGAGGCATTAAACTCACATTTCCTGAACCAACTGAATATATCAAAACACGACTTACAAACCAGCTTAAATTTAGTACAGACGCAACAACCAGCCCACCTGGCCGTCAATTCATCATTGTGAAAGCGGAAACCCACATTTCACCAATGATAAATTTATCAGCCATGCCAGGAATCGAACCCAGGATCCTTGGATGAGTAGACAGACATGTTCCCGATTGAGCTAAGGTGTCTGAATGACAAAACTTACAAAATAAGCATTTAATTACACTTAGTGATTCAGAATAACATTTAGTTAAAATGAAGTTTGTACAAGAATGAGTGTTAGTAGTAGTGCAGTACAGTGGCTTATAAGAAGGCTCTGTAGGGGTGTACAAACTCTACTTTTTCAATTCAAAGCAAACTCGAAACGAATATATGAAGTATTCTAAAAGCCAAACCCAAGTTATAATATTTTTGTTTAGTCGTTTTATGCTTGGAAAAATACATTGTGATTATTGATCAAACTACTAAAATCATTTAGAAAATATTTTACTGCACAATTGTTTGTAATACTTCTTTTTAATATGATAAATCAAGTTACTACCACAATATACAAATCAATTACGTCAGATTTTATCAAATGAATATTAATTTGTAATGCACATAAAAGTGGAAATAAATGAACATAGAGTATTTTACGTGTTTTATAATATATATATATGTGTGTATAGATACAGCAATAGAGAGGACTTGTTTCATAGCTAACCTTGTTTTTATTGTGGACAGATTGCAAATTGGACGGTTGTTGCATATTGGAGGGATGATGCGAATTGGACGGGTGTTGTGGATTGGACGGAAATTGCGGATGGAGCTGTGCTGGGACACAGGCCTCTGTTGCTGTTGCTGTTGTTGTGGCTGCGGTTGATAAGGGGGCGGCTGAGGACTCGGTCCAGACTTGCTGGAAGCAGAGCTCACAGGGGAAGGCTGCAGATGAGGCGGACGAGTGGGATGATAGCCCATAGTGTACACACCGGGCCCTTCCGTGTTGGGCGGCGGGAGAGAGTTGTGAGAAACCTGTAAGGACATACACTCTATTCAGTCAAGAGACGAGGGCGAAGAAAACGATTTCGATTCGACACATCTCTTCATTCAGTTACCATACACATTTTCTAGCAGCATGTCTCACTACCCCTTTGGGGTTATAAATATAGGAGACGTTTACGCTAATATCTTAGGGATGATAAGGAGTGAGTTTAAGGGAAGTGATCCACATTTACATAGATATATAGCGCGAGAAAGAAACCATTTAGGAAAAAACATTCGACCAGGATTCAAGCCCCAAACCTGTCATAGTCAGGCTAGTCTATCGCGAGAGCAACGCCTCATACTATTCATCAACCAAAGCAGGTAGTAACACATTAATCTGAGAATATACCGTACGAAAGATAAGTTCCGGGTGTGCCAGAGATCTCTAGCCTACCTGCGGTGGAACGTTGCCATTCATCCCGTGGGTCTGCTGGTACGTGGTGGACTCCTGTAGTCTGCAGCCTCGGGATTGTTAAGGTTGCTAGAAGGCCTCACCATATCGTGACCTTGATTAGGGTGATTCCATTCTGCAGGAGAGCCTATCAACTTACCCTGTGAACAAAGGTGAACACAATCCATTTTTACTTATTTCTTTGCGTTATTGTGGTGAGTTGCGACTGTATCCTTTCACCTCTACTTTTCTATACCGCATAAATTTCATTCACAATCAGTCGCATCTGCTTGTCAAATCATGTGTTTCTTTTTTTTTTTAATCCCAAAACAGATAGTTCATCATGGACACATGATCATACATGGTGTTAGACTGAATTGACAAGGAGATCAAGGTTCGAATCCTGTCAGTGTACCGAAAATTGTTTTCCGCTCTCCCTCCACACAAATTAGAGGACATCATTCTCTTTAAAACGCTTATTCTATTAGTGTAACTGTGTTTGATGTGGTAAAAAAAAAACTGCAATGAAATGTTGGAAAACAATTTCAACAATATAAAGTTGTCATGATTTTTTGGTCTCTTAGCTCTAAAATATTTCATCTAAATATTTAACTTACCTCGTTTATTTGGCTAATTTATTATTATTACTATTGTTTTTATTAGCACTGTGTCTTACTACCGTTCGGGTTAAAAGCAGATTGGCTAATTTAATATTATTATTTAACACCTAGAGTACACTTAATCATGTATGACTTACAAGTGGCCATCAGTTATAAAATACAAGGACCGGTTTGTACTTCATATTTTCTCCCCCTCCTCAAGTTTATTAATATTACATTAATTATATAATATTGCTTTTAACCCGTTAGATCTATTGTGTTCTTAATAGACTTCTGCATGTTTTATCTATTTTTCTATTCTAGGACTAATTTAGTACCTAATTACTTATTCTTACTTGAGTTTTTATCTAATGTGTTTAGTTAAAAAAAAGCACAGGGGTCTTTGCTAATTTTAAGTAATCCAAGACATGATCAAAATTTGTATGTAATATATATCTCCTAAATTTATATTTAACAACTTTTTAACGTTATTAATTCTTTACTCTACTAATTTTCTTTCTTGTGAAGCCATTGATGAAGTTATATTTCCAATCTCAGTTCTAACTAAGTATATTTTATTTTTATTAATTATTTCTATCTAGAAGCTTGGTTCTATTTCATGTCGATGTGAAGTTTCACAAAGTAAAGGGGAGGCTTAGCGCGGGACAGCCAGCCAATCAGTGCTTAGCATTTGCCTTCCTTGATTGTAAACTGGAGGAGGATGCTTGGGATATCTATAGTCAAGGTCTCATCTTTTAGGGTTAGTTACACATCTTCCATCAAGTAAATGTATTGTATTTATGATGCTTTAACTTTTTTTTTTTAATTCAAATTATAGCTAAAGTAAACATATCTTTAAAAGTAATTTCAGATATTGTAACCATTTCAACTTTTAAAATATAATTCAAGTCATCAACCTGATTATCATTTTTCCCTGTTCTTAATTTCCCACAAGTAACAAACTCCCGTCGAGATCTAATAAGCTACTGAAATTACTGTCTGCCATGGACCTAACTACTGCATATAACTGTACTTAAAGAAGAGGGTAAGAGTTAAAGGAAGAATCGACAAGGATAAATAAACAATAATATCTAAATTAAAGAACCTTAAATGGTAGACGATTACGAGGTTACATACATGATTGATCGTTAGGTTATATCGACAATATAATAATACTACATACATGATGGGAATGGCGTGGATCCCTCTGATTGGACGGAAACTGTGCTGGGGGTCCTCCCATTACCTCTCCTTCAGGGACAGATGGAGGTACATTGGTACTGGATCTGTAGTCCCTTCGAAGTCTCGGTGGACTGGAAGAGCGAAGTGAGTTGGACCTGGCCACATTTGAGGTCTTGGGGATGCCATTCAACCTCGTGTCCCCTCTGACGATGGTCTGGAACAAGGATCAAGGGGAACAGTGATAAAAAGACAGGGGACAGGGAACAAGGGGAACAGTGATGAGATCAAGATACAGGAAAGGATCAAGGGGAACAGTGATGAGATCAAGACAGGGAACAAGGATCAAGGGGAACATTGATGAGATAAGAAGCCTGTAACAAGGATCAAGGGGAACAGTGATGAGATAAGAAACATGTAACAAGGATCAAGAGGAACATTGATAAGATAATAAGCCTGTAACAAGGATCAAGGGTAACAGTGATGAGATCAGAGACAGGGAACAAGATCAAGGGGAACAGTGATGAGATCAGAGACAGGGAACAAGGATCAAGGGGAACAGTGATGAGATCAGAGACAGGGAAAAAGGATCAAGGGGAACATTTATGAAATCAGAAACATGTAACAAGGATTAATAATGAGATCAGAAACATGTAACAAGGATTAATGATGAGATCAGAAAATGTAACAAGGGGGAACAGTGATGAGATCAGAAAACATGGAATAGAGGGATCAAGGGGAATTCCCTTCATGGTTTCGTCTTTCTTTGTGAAATGGCATCCATGAGATTGTTACAATATTGTAGCATTAATTAATCTACAATGGACATCAATAATACAAAGATATGACTAAACAGGAAACATCAACTTAGGTTGTCACCATGTACTCCGGTGAATCCCTCTCTCTACGACCACCTGCCCACGACAAGAGTTGGTTTTTTGACTGGAGAGCAGAAGAGGAACAACGCACAACTAGTGCTGCTACCCAATGTCCGAGAAGGATGAGATGTCACATCAAACCCAGAATGTTCCATTTGGATTATGTGGTGCCTGTTGTGTAGAATCGCCACCCGAATGTGTTACCTCCCTTTGTTCCCCTTTAGCCTTCTCAGGGGCGACTATTGTAGTTAACAACCCGGGATTGACAATGTAAAACCACTTTTGGCGGATATTTCATTCAAGGAGGAGCTAACTCATTAGCGGTACATCAAATATAAGGTAAGAACTATTTATATATAGCTATGTTTAAATCTTTAATTCTGAAAAATTGTGTTTTGGCCTAAATTTCATAAAATAATACTTGTTAATACTTGGAATCTTTCGGTTAAAATCATGTTTTGGATTCATTCTTGATTATTTGCATCATATTCATTTTTTTTTTTGCCTTAACAAAATTATAGAAATTTATTGATGTTATGATATTTTATGATTTTGGATAAGGCCTTTTACGTTAAAGTCTGTTTATGTTCCGAGAGTGTGTGTCGAGCACACTAATGTTGTTGTATGATTCCTTTGGACTTGTGAAATATTTTGAATTGATGAAACTTTAACTTATTTGTTGGAATTAATGGCAATATGTCATTTCTAGGAAATCTTAACAAAGTTAGTTATTAGTCTTTGTCTTTAAGACTTTTTGATTTATTTTTACAACCCCTTCGGTGGCCACGTGGTCTAAAGCACTAAGCTCGTGTTGGACTAGTCTGCTGAAGCGGGGAAATCAGAGTTCGATCCCGGTCAGATGCACTGAATGGGTTTTCCATTTCCCTCCATGCAAATGTGGGTGCACATCTTCTCAATTAAGTCTTCATAACCCCTGGGACCCCATTAGTAAAATTAGTACAAAGGCATATAACATAAACAGGGAGTAAGATGCAATATTTTAAAAAAAAAGTTTGCTTTAGGTAATTAAAAAATGTTTGGAAAATTAATATTAGGCCTATATTCTTTATTCTTAATATATTAGAAGGAATTAGTTGACAATTAACGTAAATTTGAATTTTGTTTCTGTTACTTTGTTACTGTCACTATACAGTTATTCAAGATTATATTATTTATAACTACGATAGGTACTTCCTTTATACGTATTGCCTGGTCTTCTTTAGTAAAGCAGTTGAAGTTTGTACTTCAGCTTGGAATATTTATTTATTAATATAATTATATATTCTATCATAACTATTTTCTTAACTACCTACTTATAAATAATGAATTATTACTCAAAAAACAAAATCATCCCCGTTTGATGAGTCAGAACATCAGAAAACAGGATGAAAAGCTAAACTTAATATTATTAGCTTATGTTTATTAACAATTTGAATCCCTGGTTTACACATCTTAACTTCCATCTTTGCTAGGCTCCTACAAGCTATTGCTTTCGATTGTTTTGTTTTTTTCAATATAGGCCTACCACGAAACACTATTTGCCTAAACTGACATTCTGCTGTCATTTTGTTTGTCTTGTACCATCTGTATATCCTTTTCTATAATTACATCAAAAAAGTGTTTAAGCAATAGGACGTTGACCTGGTACATGGGTGAAAGAAGTTGAGAAGTTGTGAACCTGTGATCTTTGCTGAATAAACCAATTTTTGTCGTAGTCATTAGGATTTGTAAATTATATGTAGGCCAACGTAATGATTATTATAAGCTAATATTTGGATTATAATGCATATGTTTTCCTCAAGAGCTAAAATAAGCACTTTAAGAGTCCCATACCCTAGAGTATTTTATGTGGAGCGGTACAAACTATAAGTTCCCTGAATATTGCACAAAAGTTAGCCCTGATCATATTTTCATTACCTTCAAGTCCAGGATTTCAGTTGGTGTAATTTCCGATGGATCAACTAAGGGAAGTGGTCGATTGGTACTCTTTAATATTTGATTATTCCCAACGATACTAGCCCACTGAAGTGGTAAGCCAACGTATCGGCCTTCTCTTTTATCATATCCCGTGTGTACACGATGTTCAAAGTTTGTAGGTGGAGAGATTAAAGGTTTTTTCTTTTTCTTAGAAAACATTTTATCTGTAATGAAAACAAATTAAATTGGGTTCAAAGAGTGTAGGCATATCCATATCACAAAAAATTTGATATCACGAACATATATCCGAGTTAATTTAGCACTTTATTTAAAACAATAAATAAATTAAGCACAAGCTTTAAGACAAATCTTATCAAAAGAGGTAAAATGATCAGTTGTTTATATCAAATCTTAAAGAGGTTCTTGAGACAGTGACACTTTAACAGTTGCCGACTGATAATAAAAATTATTATTTCAACCAGAAACAAATTTTCTCGTCAGTGGTATATTTAATCAGCTCAAGACTTACGTAAAATGAGTTAAAGAAGTATAAATACTAATTTAACATTAGGTTCACGCAGAGCGTCCTAGAAACATAACTTGCCACCATGTTTATTACTTGTCCCATATAGGTAACCTGGTGGCAGTCTGGTGTAACACAAGTTTTTAGGTTCACTGATGAGAACTAGTTCAATTCAACGCACAGCCTTCATAAAATATCGGCATATTTTGATTTTTGAGAATTCATAAGGACCGTGACGACACGAGATAGTCCAGTGGATAATCTCTATCGAATGACGAATATTGTTTCCAAACCGTCGAATGAAGTTAGGGCCCCTTTAGATGAAGCAACTTAGAAGCACTTCTGTTGCAAATACGAGAGATAAATAATTGGGGGCTACACTCACAGCCACAAAATAATGGCACTTTCTTCAGTCTAGCAATTGGCTTCGCCGATGGTGACGGGCTACCATAAATTGTGCTAGTCGTCACGATATCAGAAATTAAATTATAGGTTTTCCTCTATTTCATAAACAGTAGCGGGTGCTTGGTTGGTTGTTAACGATTGACTGTTGGGCACCAAATCTCCCTACTGGGGGACTGGGGGTCCTCTATATGAAAGTTAATAAAGTTGTTTGTGTTGTCAGTTATCACAATTTGTGTTGAATCCTTTAAAAGTAGCTTCGGACAAGGAATTACTGTGGGAAAACTTCAAGGCATATTGTACTTATACTATAGTACAATGAACTAATTTAAATGTATGTTAATTTGTATTTTATGTCTACAATAAAGAATATAAAATAGTGTTCAAATTGTATCTATCTAACCTCAGTGTCAAAGCCAGTTTTCCATATGGGAGAATATTCTGTCTAAGGAGGGTGTCTTTTTCCTCCCGAATTTCATTGCGAATCCCAGCTAGAAGCTCTAGAAATGAGTTTTTTTAGACATGCGAAAATATGAAAAAGAAAACCTTTTCATTATCGTTTAGTAAATTATCAAATAAGTTATGAAATAGCCCCCCGATTAGGTATTTCCAAAAGCAATGAGGGGACCCAGAATCTTCTTTCCTTTTTCTACGTATATTTTTCCTCGGTAAAGATAGATCTTTTTCCATGTCGCTAAGTAAACTAATATATTTCAACTAGTTCATTTTGAAGAACCGTTCAATTTAAATCTTTTCGTAGTTCGTTTTGTTCACAGTTCACACATCACATCTTCAAATCAAATGTTGATAAAGAGATGCCAATTAATATGACACTAGTATTCAAAAGTAATTAAAATACAAGATTATTTTTGGAGGGAAGGGGGATTATTGACATGTCTTGTACATTTATGTGTGTAGTGTGTTTATTATGTTATTGGAGATTTTGTTGATATATATGAGTATGTTGCCCACTGAATCAACATTCTTATGTTTTACGTGCACAGTTCAGTGGATTATTGGTGTTGTCATGTGTTAAATCAACTGTGATCATTAGTGAGAGAGATTCGAAGGAGTCCAATCAGGATGGGGCAATCGTCCAGTTCTGAAAGCCCACTCCCAGACTCTATGGAGAACATCACGGGAGATGTGTTGAGACACGCAAGACAGTTCTCAGAGATGGCAACTGTCACATACGAGGAGTTCCAGGCCTCACTCTTTGAACTAAACAAGCTCTCCCAACACTGTCTGGACTGTCATGGCAAGCAACTAGTGTTTGCCATTAAGAAAGGAACTGACACTACCTTACTTTGGAAGGGGACTGTCAAGATAGCTTGTGTCAGAGTTGACGCAGCAACCAGACACGTCGAGTCGTTCAGACTGCTCAATTTGAGTGAGTTCCTCAGGGTGTCCAAGTCCTTGCGGTCTCAGTTGTCTACTGCGAGCCAGAGCTCTACCGCGACCTCAGACACGAATCTCTTCTCGTCGCTCGAGGAGGTGCCTGCCTATAAAGAATGGGAGTGTTGTATTTGTCTGGAGAGGAGGCCAGAGGTTATGCTGCCTTGCGCCCACAGCTATTGCCTGCCTTGTATTGAGCAGTGGAATGTGAACAACAAAACCTGTCCCATTTGTAGAGAGACGCTGGATAGTACAGAGGACAGTTGGGTGTTATCCGAGGTGCCAGGGTCACAAGAGATCAGCGGGGCCCTCATGAAGTTAGCCGGCACCAACGCCAAGGCAGGTGAGAGTGCAGCTTTGTAAAACTCAATTAGTTGATTAGGTGCAGGCATGACGAGATGATATCAACATTTGGGCCGAACGGCACAACTTATGGAAAGCAGCTTTGTAAGACTCGGCTAGTTGTTTAGGTGCGAGCATGACAAGATGATATCAACATTTGGGCCGAACGGAACAACTTATGAATTGCAGCTTTATAAGACTCGGCTAGTTGATTAGGTGCGGGCATGACAAGATGATATCAACATTTGGGCCGAACGGAACAACTTATGGATTGCAGCTTTATAAGACTTGGCTAGTTGATTAGGTGCGGGCATGACGAGATGATATCAACATTTGGGCCGAACGGAACAACTTACGGATACACTTGTGTTTATGTAGTGTTTCTCTCGAGTGCGGAATTGATAGTTCCACCAAATCATCACCCATGCTAAGTAAAAGCATCAGTTTAAAAAAATACCTGTAAACAATGTGGGACTTTTTAGTTGTATGCAGATATTATACTCCAAATTAGATGACTTCATGGAAAGCTTCTTTAACAGTTTGAATTTATATTTGGATAAATTTGCCAATCCAAATTACAGATTTTAGTCCTAAATAATAAAAAAAGTATAAAATATTGTTGGTTTTTATTTTGAAGCCGGTGTTGGTACATTTTTATCGACTCTGACTCAAATGGCTTCAGACTCCACAGTCCTGATTAGTAGTCAGTTCAAAGCAGTGTTTCTGTCGGACTCATATTTCATATTATACAAAACCTCGAACAATCGAGACTACTGTACTTTGAAATATTGTATGTTCGTGTAAGCTTATGTTTTTTTTATCTGATGGATTCCTTTTCAATTAGCAAGGCCATGTTTAAATGCTCTTGTAAGAATTAATATTAAGACCATAAATGGGTCTGTTTATTTTTAAACATTTCTAAGTATACAAATTTTAACACTGTTACAAATTACATGTTACTAACTGTATCGTAGCTGATAATTAAGTTTGAGAGAGTTGGCAAATTTTTCATACCAATGTACCTAATATAAAAATGTATATCTTCCAACTAACAAATTAGCTGTGCTCTTATAGCATACATTTTTTTAGTTATTGACTGTTATTCAGTGAACTTTATTAATGAAAGGACAAAATTACTTGTTTTTATGCCTTGACTATGCACATCGTCTATTCCTTATTTGAGAAAAATAAATTTTTATTTTTTATTATTTTAAATATCAGACTTAGGACTACATAATATTCTTTTAGGAATAGTTCTATCCATACAATTTTAAAATATATATATATATATATATATATTTTTTTCTGGGTTTCAAAAGAAATACAAACTAAAACAATACTATAGCTACCTTAAATAATTTGTATGAAATAAAGTGCATAGAGTATATTATGATATACTAAATAAACAAAGTATTGTTAAAATTTTGATTTTATTTGTGTTTAGTTTTCTACGATTCTCCATCCTGTTCCAGTCCAAAGTTCTTAAAAAGAGTAAAAATAAGATTGCGTATAGGAGACAACAGTCCGCCAACTTAACTCAGTCGGTAGCCCGTCTGGCTACCAAGTTAAGGGTACCAGGTTTGATTCCCCATATAGCCAAAAAATTTATAATTGGTGAAATATGGGTTTACCCTTTCATCTTGGTCACTTAACGGAAGGGGTACTGGATGTTGTGCCTGTTCTAATTTTAAGTTAGCTCATAAGACAAGAAGTAACGACAGGCCTAGCAAGCCGGCAGTGGAAAATATATGGCTTGAATAAAAAACTGACCCGGGCGATAGGACACCAATAGCGTTGAGATGGGGAATGAAGTAAGGCAGGGGTGTTGCTGTTCACCAATTATTTTCAACCTGTATGACAAACAGCTTGGGAAGGGAGCTTGGTAAGACTCTGGAAATTACAAAATAGGAGGGGGTGTGATAAATACAGTGAAATACAGATTACTCGGAAGAACTGTTGAAGGAACAAGAAGAGCTTCAAATTATTATGAACAAACCATTTGAAACCGGAAAAGAATATGGAATGAGAGTAACCATCAAGATGACAAGGTAATGAGAATAGCCCAGTGAGAAGAATTATAGAAGAGTAATTATATTAATACAAATAGGTATAAACCGGACAGTTATTAAAATGTGTTGCAAATAGAACAAGAATAGGATGCTGTTAACTAGAAAAGTGGGTCAGGAGATGAAGAAACTTGTAAAGTGTTACATTTGATGCCAAGACCTGGACCTTGAAGAAACAGGAGAAATAATATTCCCAAGGCATTGAGTTGTGGTGCTTGGAGAACAATAAGATTGGGTGACTAATGAGTTTCTGAAAAGATAACCCTGCGGACAAACAAAGTTCAACTGGATAGCTCACGTTATTAGAAGAAACAGCGTGTTGACTGATGTCATAAAAGGAAAGCCGGAAGGGAACCAGCTAGACGAATACAATTGATGGATGATCTCGCACAAGGAAACAAGATTCAGGATCTAAAAAAGGAAGCTGCTAAAAGACTCAATTTGTAGTTGTGTACAGGAAACGTCGGGCAAAATTATGTGTCAGGTGATCTGAAGAAGAAAAAGGTGATTTTGTAAGTGAGAACGATACAAAAAATACATTTCCTCACTGCATATAGGAATATAATTGGTCAACTGGTCGTTGATCAACATCAAAGTCTGGGCAACATTAACTATCCCAAGTTGCAATTATTGGTCATACCTGCATGATCGAACAATTCTTATGAAAGTCAAGATTTATATAAAAATGTTAAATAACATTATCAAGATATTCAAACACACCAAGGTTAGTTTCTTTATAAGCAAGTATGGTGATACATAAAAATAATTAATTACCTCCCTTATAGCACCCATAAAATTTAAATGATCCATCAGTATTATTCAGACGTTTACATAGTAATTATTCATGTCTTCAATAAATAACTTGTTAGTTACTGGCTTAAGAGCTTACTTGGCTGAATGGGAAGTTTTGTGATTTTCATTAGAACATGTCATCATGTGAAGTCGGAACCAAATTTGACAGTTTCAGAAATTATTAAATCTAGGCTTCCAGAGGGTAATTATTGATCTTGTAGTCTGGCAAACATCACAAACTATTTTTATAAGTAAGCCTGCTTGTTAAGGAAATATTAGGTTTGAATGTGATGGGAGATTAATTTTGATTATTCATGTTTTCAATAAGATGGTATCCTAGCAGTCACTATATCCATACATTAATAATGGAAATAAATTACACAACTAAAGTTTTTAATACTATCCATTCTTAGTTGAAAAGTAGGGAGGCAAAAGTGTTAAGACAATTTTCTTCAACACTTCTCTTAAGAGACTTAGTTAAAAACTAACTTTGCACAGCTATCAAATTTGACAGGTCGCCTAAATTTAACCAACTTGAAATTAGTTGATTTGGAAATCAAAACAGTTAATTGTATACAATAGACACCTTAGCTCTGATGGTCGTGTGTCTGCCTATTGCGCTAAGGATCCTGGGTTCGATTACCAGCTTGGCCAAAAAATATATCACTAGTGAAATGTGGGTTTCCCCTTTAATAACGTGATTAATTAATGACCTGGGTTTGGTGTTGTGTCTGTTCTAGATTTAAGTTAGTTTATATGTTGTGTGCTGATATAAACTGTCAGTTCAGAAAGTGCATATTAAATACACTTTAAAATATACAGCTGGCTAATTCAATTTCTAATAAAACTTGATAAATCCTTACAAAATATATAAATAATGTTGTAAATTGTATGCTTTTATCTCGCGTGTTGACAGAGAGTATTCTGCTGGTTTAGGAATTAGAATCATTTCTTAAGGTGGGAGTGAATGGGACAAGTTAAGGGCAGTGTTTTTGCAGTTTTTATAGCAAAACTTTTTTGACCAAAATAAAAAAAATATTGCTCCATTATAAACAAAGTTTAATTTCCTTCACATGGTGATATCAACAGTTCTTGAATATATCTCATTAGAAAGACGGCATTAGATGAGGAACATCTTAAATCAAGAGAAAAAGTTGTCATTAAATTCCAGGACATCCCTGACAGATATTCAACAACCTGTTGATATCACCGTGTGTAGAAAACTAAACTCTTATGTTTCTAGGGGAGAAATATTTGATTTATTTTGACCCAAAAAAAGTTTTAATACAAAAACTTGACTCACATTACCTAAAATATGTTATTTAAAAAATATAGTCAAATTAGTTTCAGATTTATTTTACAATTATCATTAGCAATACAAAAGTACTTAAGATGTTTTCCCATTAAACATAAATATTCTTTATAAATGAGTTATTTGTACTTTTTTGATTAGTATGCGATCACATTATATTAGACCAATAATATTAATAAAACACATTATACACATTACTTCTTTGAGTATTATCAGCATCTAAAATAAGCAAAATACAAAAGCAAATATTTTGATTAGTTATAAATAAAATTGTACGATGTTAATAATTTCAATATAAATATTATCATATACCAAAATAATTTGGTCTCATATAAATAATAGGTTCACAATTGGTTGATTAAGATAACAAACAAGTATAAAGCAAATTTAAAAGTTGCACATTGTATAATTATTCCACATTGGAAGATGAGGCCGAGGGATGGGCGGGAGGGGGAGCATTTGACAAATTTTTGGGAACCAAATGTTGACTTGGAATCCAGAATGCCTTTGGGAAAATATAATAAACAAAAGTAAGCTGAGCTCCTACCATTTTAATTCACAAATATTTATCGTGACATACCACACAATATATTTCTTTAAGGAAAAACTCTTTTCCCTTTGAGGTAATTGTATTATTTTATTTGTTTCCTCTTTTTAAGAAGTTGCGTTGGGCGTTTCACATTCCCTCCTGATGAGTTTCGATAGAATGAAACCTAGGTTGGGGGATTGGGCGGTAACTATCTTATTTTCTTCAAGAGGCAGCAATTATCACTTTGTCCAGTGGCAGCAGAGTAAAGCATGAACTGTGTTATTTTCATTATATAACCCTTTTTTCCCCATTTCTTTTGTATGTTTCTATCAATGTTTCCTGTACCACCTTACAAATATAATAAATTATTTGATTAACAATTCCTAAGGCTTGCACACATATTTTGGTTAAAATTACCAAATGAATTATTATTATTATTATTATTATTAGCACCGCGTCTTACAACCCGTCCGGGTTATACGCACTTACGCTAATGTGTAATGGTAGGGTGATTGTGAGATGAAATGAAGGACCTACAGTTTAACGTGGAATCCGAACCACGGTGGAGGCCTGGCATTCCACACATTCACAAGATGTCTTGTCAGAGGTGAAGGAAGGGTTTGGTAATCAGATAAATCTGTGCCGGACCGAGGATTGAACCCCGGCCACCAGCACAGAAGTCTGACACCTTACCCCTAGACCACCAGGTCACCTACCAAATGAATTAACATTTAAACTGTCATATTTAAATTATGTGTACCCCCTTCTTACATTCATCTGCCTTCCTACGAGGAAAGTGTGTGAATGTACTTTAATGTTTGATTTGATTTTTAAATTTCTTACGCTAGTTTTAATTATAGAAAAAGATGAGTACACAATTGTTAGTTTAGATTAAAATGTATGTGTTGTAAAAGTTAATAATCAAATTCAAGATTTTGATGGATGTCGACGATTCATTGTCCACTAAAGTCGAAAAAGTGTATTTCACGATGCCGTCTACCTGTCAATGGGAGTAGAGCCAAAAAACATCTTACCAATTGTTCTAAAAGATGGTATCATTAGTTTTAATAAGGTTCCCCAGATGGATTTTTGGAATCGTACAGCCAACCCTAAAACTAAGGATAGCTTATTTAAGGGCAAAAAGAGAAAAAAAAGTTTTTTTTTTTTTTTCAAAATCGGCTATAACGATTTTGGTTAAGATTTATATCCAAGCACTGATTAAGATTACAAACAAAATAGTGTAACTCATTTACTCACGAAAATGACTTTGATGAATACTTTAGATGAGTGGACATATCCTATTTTGATCATAACTCTGCACTCTTGAGATACGAACTAACTTATCAATTAAAAGTCGTGGGACTCAAAACATAACTTTTGTTTGAAAGACTATTTAATATTCTCAATATTTTCCTAGTTATAAGCAAATATTTTTTTTGTGAAATGGGGAGTTGAAAAGGTACAGAACAATTAAATTGTTTCTGTAACAGTGTATATTATTTCATGAATGCTCTTTGGTGAAATGTGTGTTTAAAGTTATTTAGATAAATAAACGAGAGAGTCTGTGTGGCACACCATACCATTTATTTTTAAATGTTTTCCATAATACACCTAATTTTGTAAAATCATGAATAATAATTTAACAAAAAAATAATTTAGTTTATATTCAGTTCAACAGTTGAGATGTTAGTTCTTAGTTTTTTGAATACATCTCTCAAAAGAGATAAGAGAAACAGTAAAAGGTAAACTTGTTTATTTGTACATTTTGCACTTACTTAAGGCACAAATATCATTCTTTTTGGAATTAGTTTTTTTTACCTATCTATCCTGATATCGGCCATCTTCCAATGTATGCTAATTTCACAATATTGGTAATAGGGGTGTGTGAGTATGGAGTCATTCAAATTACTTTGGATTATTTTTAAATAAAAAATTAATAGTTTTGAATTTGAATACTAAGTGAATAAATAAAAAGTATAATCCAGAAGGAATGAATGAGTGAGCAAATAAAAGGTGCAATACAGAAGGCTGGAGTCGAAATCCAAGCTTGGGTGCAATGCGGATGTATCCTTTTCACTCATGCTCTTATAAGTAATTAATAGCCCTGGGAAAAATACAACACTTAAAAAGGTTTTTTTTAAATTTGAAGTACATATGGTTTTA
Source organism: Timema cristinae (assembly GCA_039000515.1). Lineage (NCBI taxonomy): Eukaryota > Metazoa > Arthropoda > Insecta > Phasmatodea > Timematidae > Timema > Timema cristinae. The sequence goes on from JBCFYV010000935.1 coordinate 64,540,399, forward strand.
GAATTGATATTTGAAATAAATTGAATTTTAAAATATTCACACACCCCTATTGGTAGTATATGTAAAAATATAAACAATAGCTATATATGCTGAAATATAAAAATAAAACATTTGCATAAGTAACTAAAATATAAACATTATTTGTATTTATAATATTTGTTTTAAAGCTCTCAATCAATAACATAAATTATACCCATTGGAAACCCAGACCCTGATATTTAGAATAGTTAGTTATCTTGGATTTGTTCAGTCTTCTTACTCACTAATTATAAACAGCAAGTCGTGTTTTCTTTAAATTTTTAATGTAAATTAAATAAAAAATGATGTCATAATCAATAGCATGTTTTTAGGTAATCGTTCCATTTTAAATTAGACAACGGTTTGGTTTAAATATCCTCGAGTAAAATAATGCTTACAAACTCGCATGAGAGTATGTATGAGTGCAAAAATGTAACATGTCACCTTGCATTTAACTGGATACTATTACCTACCAGATCCATTAGCTCAGATCAAACGTGCATCACATCACAGAGGTAAAGTTGGAGGGGTTCAAATCCCAGTCAAATGCAAGAGGGAGGTAAGGTGTTTTTTTTTAGCACTGCGTCTTACTACCCTTTTGGGTTATACACTTATATACCAATTATGCTAATGGGTTAGGGACGTGAAAGGTTGAACTTGGAGAAAGTGTGTCCACATTTGTGAGGAGAGAGAGAGTGGGAAACCATTTAGGAAAACCCAACTTCAATACACCCGACTGAGATCGAAGCATGATCTCATTATTAGCAGTCTAGTCTATTCCAAGAGTGACACCTTAAACAATGCAGCCACCAAAGAGAGTGAGGTAGTGTTGAGGGAGGGGATGGAGTATTTTATCATTATATCACATTCTCCTACTACACATTTTTTATTTTAAATTTATTTTTATAGATTAGTGCACATAGTTGAATTATACTAGTAACTGTTTGTTCAACGTGTAGTTCAAAATTTATACGTTAAATATTATTATAATTAGAATTAATTTGTGGATTCTTAGGATCTTTACCAGATGATGTAGACCTATAGCAAAATCACTATTTTGGGAAAAACAAGTTAGTTTTAAAATTAGAAAAACAATTTTATTAAAATTAATAATTGCACATTTTACTAAGTTTGTAATTAGCTATAGCTTAGAGACTATCTGATAGTCATTTTCACCTTTTAGTTTGGTTGAAAACAGAAATAACCAATTCAATTATGAAAACTCCTCTTGTAATAAGTACACATCATATAAATATAATATGCAAATAGCAAGTATGTTAAATGGCTAAAATGCTCTCTATTACAAATAATTTAACATACAAGTGGTTCGCTAGATTTGACATTAATTATAAAACCTTTTATAAAAATCTAGATAATTCATAGTCACAAAAGAATGATTGCTTTGGTTATTGGGAGTGTAAATTACACTCTTTATATTTTCACAATCTAGCAATGTTTAAAATATCACAAAATAAAAAAAGAGTGCTTATCAGACTTATGAATCACACTTAGACCTTTCCAAATATCAGTTATAAAGACAATTAAATCAACTGTTGCGTCATTTAAAGGAAGATAAGGTAAAACATATCACCTCATTCAAAAGTATACTAAAACAGAATTATTGGTCGATGGAGAGAAAATGAGATTCTCTGATTTTCAGTTCCTTGTCTTCAGGAATGTCCTCTTTTTTTGTAATCGTGTGCATCCAGTGAAATATCATTAGAGCAAACTACAGTAGAGACAAATGTTTGTTTTTTAAAGTGTAGAATTTGATTGAGCAAACAATAAATCAAGGCCCCTTAAAGTGTGTTGAATCAGCTTCGGATTTAGCTTGAGAACAAACAAAATAAATGACTCAAAACTTTTAAAAAAAAGATTAGAAATATGAGAATGACGCTATAAGTAAGTTTGCTTTATAGTATTTACCGCACAGTGACCTTCGGTTAAGACAAAAGAAAAAACAGAGCTTTTTCACTCCATGTTCAGCTTCAAGCAAAGGCCTACAAAGCTTACACACAAAGCACCGAGTATTTTTGAACAGAGTTTTTTTTCCCCAGATCTTTAAATGCAACACTTTGAGATCACTAATAATGATCTCGAAAATAAACTATACACTAAGCAGAATAACAAAACATATAATCTAGATATCTAAACAACATAAACTATGAGGGCTGGACTCACTAACATGTGCTAATTCAGCTCACAAGGGCAAGTATCGACAGATGCACAACGGAAATAACGGTTACATCGTTGAAATCAAGGACTAGACTTGTTTTGTCGCGCCATGTAAATTACAAGAGCACAATCAGCTTCTCTGCAGCGAATAACATACTTAGGACCACACATCATTTACCAAAAATAGATTCAACCTTTTCTTTTGAAATTTAAAATGTACTTCTAATTAACAGCTTATCACTAAATAATTACAATATACCCCTACCCCACACCACTTATCTGAATATGAATAACACATGTACATCCACATAACAGTGCATTACGACGTAATGTGTTCACTCCAATTTTCAGAGAAAGAGCCGTTTAGAAAATACATATTCTTTACGGCCAACATTGATAGTAATTTTCCTAATCATTGCATCTTACTACCTGTTCAGGATACATGCATATATAATTATTCTAATTGGGTAAGGATGAGGAAGGGAGCATTTTTGAGGTAAAACTACCCCATTTTCATGAAGGGAGAGTGGAAAACCATTTAGGAAAAAACCACCCTAAGTAGATCAAATAGAAAATATGATAATACATAAGTATTAGTGAAAGCATTTTATGAATTCTACATTAACTTTATGTCTTATAATGCAATAGATAAAATAAGACATATTTCTGGATGTTTTAGTGAGGTTCAACCAATGTTGGTGATCTAAAGTGGGCTTCCTATAAAAATAATGGTTTATCAAGGTTAAATGGAGGGTACATTTGATATCAGTCGATGAAAATACAGCTTACAACAATATCACATTTGTTCTGGTAAGCTGCGTGTCTTCCTGACAAGTATTGTATGCATATAAACTAGATCCTGTGAGTTAATGGAATGCATTGTTTCAAATTCAGACCAGTAACATCTGCTTCATAAAGCGCCAAATATAAAATACTAGGTGTTTAAAGGCACTTGTTACAATTATTTATAAACAAAGCACTTATATTTTTAATAATATTTGTCCAAATATGAACCTTAACTCACAGGAAGTAGTCGATGTGTATAATTTACTCTTAATTAACGAGTAGGAAGAATATTTCTAAATAAACCATTTGGGCTGCGGCTTTGACTGTAACTTGCGAATATGGTCAGATTTGCATGCAGGTGAATCGTGAGTCCATATACAACTATCAGTTGTCCGGGAACTTAAGGACCAGGTAACTGTGGACATAGTCGTACACCACCAACATAATGGCACCCCCTGGACCTAGTCGCATCACCTTGGGTACAAGCCCCTTGTACAGGGCACGCCACTGCAACACACCTTGTTTTGTCACTACTAGTTAACTATCATGCACCTATAACATTATATATTAAGGGTAGGAATATGGTATCGAAAGAAAAGTATTGATACTGTACTCATTAAAAGTATCGGAAGAAAAAATATATCTATTATTATTATTATTACACCGCGTCTTACTACCCGTCCGAGTTATACACACTTACGCTAATGTGTAATGGTAGGGTGATTGTGAGATGAAATGAAGGACCTACAGTTTAACGTGGAATCCGAACCACGGTGAAAGGCCTGGCATTCCTCACATAAGAAAAATATCGAGACTGTGCCAGTACCGAAAGAAAAGAATCGATACTGTACTCATTAAAAGTATCGGAAGAAAAATATTGATACTATACAAGTATCGAAAGAAAAGTATCAATAATAGTAAGTATCGGTATCAAAATTTGAATCTGGAAAAATATTTTTTCTTATATAGTAATAATTTCAACTTTTGCACCATAATTATATTTTATATTTATTTAAACACTTAAAATTATCATGATTTTTAATAATCTAAAACAAATTTTACAAGATGCTCTTTCATTAACCAACTTTAAAAAAACTTCCATGATTCACTTTTGGGAGATGCCATTTTTTAACCAAATTCGTCATTTGCATACTCTATCAATGATTATAACTATTGACAACACATGGTGCCCTGCTTCATCTGCTTAATCAACTACATAAACTATTCTGCTTCGTCTACTTGGGGCACCCTTTATTTGACTGAGTTCAATGAATTCTACTAAAGCTTCTTTTGTTTAGTTTGTGATGAATGTGTTATTGATAAAGTAAAGGGTAAAAGACTTATCTCCAGCCATTCACCCCATCACCCTGTCAGGCATCAGTATTTATTGATAAATAAAAATGAAAGACGCTTTGAATTATGATGAGCTAAAAGAGATTGAATGCTACGAGTTGCTTCTTGCTTGTCGTGCAGAAAATGAGTGAGAATTGAAATAGTGTCATTTGTTCACTCTAGTAAGAATGTTATCCCAACACGAGTGAAGATACAAAATAGTTGTTTCTTTCGATACCGTGAGTGTGAATACTAATATCAGTAAAGTATTTAAAAAAAAGTCGTGAGTAAAAAAATACTATTATCAAAAGGAAAATATCGATTTTAGTGAAGTATCAATACTGTTTTCATATCCCTAATTAAGAGTATTACTTCATTAAGGGTTTCTAGAAAGAGCTTATTAAAGAACAAAAAACAATGAAGTGATTGACTAAATGTTTCATTGTAAGAAATGGTCCCAATAGTAACTACATATTAAACCTTGTAGTTTAATTGCAGGGCTTGGGGCACTAATGCGCTTTGGTTCAACAACTGTAACTTACTTACTATAAGGCATTAGGAACAAAAAGGTGCATTGCCACACTTATAAAAGTACACCGCATATACCAATCTTGAGCTAGTTCTAGCCAGTCCACCTCATTACAAACCTACCTCTTTCTTTAAGGTCCATTCTAATGTTTTCCTCCCAATTTGGTTTTCCAGTTAATACTCTGAATGTGACTAGTTTCTTCCATTCACACTGCAAGTCCTGCCCCTGCCCTTTCCCACAACCTGCGAGATCCGACTACCCCAAACTATTTGTGGCGATTATTACATGCTATGTATCATTATGTAACCAATTCCACTCATCGTTTTATTCATACCTTTTTAGATCAAATATTTTCCTAAAAACTTGGTATTGCTTCCTATATACTTACTTAGAGAGAAAGAAAATAAACAATGAAGTTATATGAGAAAGAGAGGGAGTACAGAGAGTAAAAGATGTAGTAGAGGAAGCAAGGGTGAGATGGTATGGACATGTAATGAGTATGGAAAAGAGAAGAATCCCAAAGATAATGATAGAGATGTATGTAAGAAGAAGATTGTAAGAGAGATCAAGAAAGAGAAGAGACGAGAAGCATTTTATAAGTTATGTACCCGCATTTGCGGGAAGAAGAGTGATAAACCATTTAGGAAAAACCACCATCACTAGACCGGACCGAGTAAGAACTCCCAATTTCCCTGTCATCAACAGGGCCAGTCTAACAGAAAGTGACGCCTTAGACCATTCTACCGCTGAAGCGGGTATGATGATGATGATGTGCACAAATAATATGTATCGTTCTTCACTGCTATGAATAACATTTTAAATGTGCACATGTCAACAACATGAAGTAAAGGATTTTGGTAGGAAGAAAGGTTTTAAAATTACAAACACATTATTTTGTAGTCTACAATGATAAGTGATAATATTTTACTGTTGTATTATTTAACGATATTAATACTATCTATCGAAAGTGTCTTTTGTAGATCACATGATGACATATCATAAATCTTAGAAAAGTTTTAGTGACTGTTCTTATTAAAATCCTACTATATAATTAAACTACATGTTAAAATAATGTGATTTATCAGCTTCAGCTAAAATCTGTTATACATTTTCTTAAGAAGTATAAAGTTTTGTTAATCATATTTGTTTTTTAAAGCTAATTAAATAATAAACAATTTATATTTTTTCTCCCAACATAAAATAATAATAAAAAATATTTTCCACGAATATTTAATATATTTTATTCATCTTTCGGATCCCAAACAGCGTCTACACAATTGTGTATTTGTATACATGGTTCAATGTTGCCGTACTAGATTATCAATTTGTAATTTGTGTTTGAAATAACGTCTAAAAATATAAAATTTCAAATAACTCACCCTTCTTCCTTGAACACAATTACCAGAGAGCCCAGAGTCGACCTGTACTTGATCTCCCGGGGACAGGTTGTGGGCCTTGGATCCTGCTCTTTGCAACATCAAATGGGATGTTGATACAAGACGCCAGTGTCCCAGACACGAACCCAATACCAACCTTGCGGAAGAACTCTTGTGTGGGGTCCTGTACAGAGGAATATTAGATTATACAAACTACTTTGTGAACGTTGAGAGAGATTTAAAATTTGTCATCACTCCTTACTACCCATTTGGGTTATACGAATATGTATTAACTAAGCTAATGTGTTAAGGATGAGTATGGTTGAATTTAGAGGAAGAGTACCTGCATTGGCATGGGGGAGAGTGGAAAACCAGTTAGGAAAAACCACTCAGGGTACACCAGCCGGGATTTGAACCCCGATCTACCCGTCAACAGCAGTATAGTGTCTTGCGAGAGTGACGTCTTAGACCATTCAACCGTCAAAACATGTTTTGTCAAGATAAAACATAACTTTACTTCTCAAACATTTCAACAAAAATAAAATTGAATCACTACAGACCTGATATTCTGGCAAATAGCCCTTCACAGAATGGTAAAATCCAAAATAAACCATGTTGAAGACACCATTTCTTGCAATCGTGGCAGTTACACCTTTGTTGAGACCTCTGAAACCAAGTCCCTGAAAAATAAATATTTCAAGTGTTGTATCAGTCGCTAACTCACTATCCTACGCACAAGTTAGACAAGATGAACTCATAAGGCAAGTTTATGCCATGCTTCTTGTAAAATTACAACACTGTGATGTTAATTATTTTTAATAAAACTCCATGTATTTGTAGCACTAAATACTATTCAAGTTTGTAAATAGGATGATACAAAGCATATCAAACAGGAGCTGTGTAAATATATTATAGCTACTCTAATACGGGAAACAGTTAAGCTGGTGATGTCGGAGTGGATAGTGCCGTGATTAGTGTCAGAGCGGATAGTTCCCATGATTAGTGTCGGAGGGGATAGTTCATCCGGGTAGGGTTGGAGTGGATAGTGTGCCTGGGTAGTGAAGGAGTGGGTAATTCATCTGGGTAGACTCAGAGCAGATAGTTCTCTTGGATAGGGTCGGTGTGAATAGTGTACCTGGGTAGTGAAGGAGTGGGTAATTCATCTGGGTAGACTCGGAGCAGATAGTTCTCTTGGATAGGGTCGGTGTGAATAGTGTGCCTGGGTAGTGAAGGAGTGGGTAATTCATCTGGGTAGACTCGGAGCAGATAGTTCTCTTGGATAGGGTCGGTGTGAATAGTGTACCTGGGTAGTGAAGGAGTGGGTAATTCATCTGGGTAGACTCGGAGCAGATAGTTCTCTTGGATAGGGTCGGTGTGAATAGTGTGCCTGGGTAGTGAAGGAGTGGGTAATTCATCTGGGTAGACTCGGAGCAGATAGTTCTCTTGGATAGAGTCGGTGTGAATAGTGTACCTGGGTAGTGAAGGAGTGGGTAATTCATCTGGGTAGACTCGGAGCAGATAGTTCTCTTGGATAGGGTCGGTGTGAATAGTGTGCCTGGGTAGTGAAGGAGTGGGTAATTCATCTGGGTAGACTCGGAGCAGATAGTTCTCTTGGATAGGGTCGGTGTGAATAGTGTGCCTGGGTAGTGAAGGAGTGGGTAATTCATCTGGGTAGACTCGGAGCAAATAGTTTTTAACAACACCACCATTAGTAGGATTTAAAAAGAAAGGACCCCAAAAGATAGAAAAGGGTAGTTTGAACAAAAGACAACACTAAAAAGTTTGTTAGTATTCTATGAAAGATTAAAGCGCCTTACTAGACTAAGCGGGGCCTTATGTGCCCTGAGAAGAGACAAAGTGCCTGGAATGTCACTTATAATTCACTACAAGTCATTAACATACTACAACTAAGAAACTTCAACCTAACCAGGATTTGAACCATCAAAGTACCGAGGTAGTTGAGCAACACTTTAAAGCCATAATAATACATCTCTAAGGAAAATCTCTTCTCTTCCAAATATAATACAAGTGATAATCATACAATAATAGTTGATGTTGTGGCTAACCTGAGTGCTGATAATCTTCTTGGTCACAGCCCATGTGCTTGGGACCTCTTTCAAATTGGACCTGTTTGCTTGTAAAGACACTTTCACTACTTCAAAAGGGTTCACAAGGATTGCTTCAGTGACCCCGGCGCCCAAACCGGCCAGGGAAAATGTCTGGAAACGGTAATCAAAGATGCTAAAGACAAGGATATTATGCACTATCCAATTTTCAAAGGAAGAGTCTTAAAGAGGGCTAGAGAAGTTGCTAGATCTATTTTCATGGGTTCATACGTCAAGTCAAGTGATCTGCAACTAACTGTCAATTTTGATAGATATTATCAATATAACTATAGATTAACAGAAATAATATAGTAGAATGTTACCAATGTTGACGGCAAGAAAAAAGTGTTTTCTAAAAGGCCCTTATTATGAAAATTAGAATCTATCAAACAATGACAAAAGAATCGACGGAGACTTTTTTTAATAATTTTTAAGGAACCAGGAATTTAAAAAAATGCTTAAAACCAGAACCGGAATTGATATATATTTTTAGGTTAATAAAGGTTCTTGCATTTTATAATATATATAATTGCATTTTATGCCCTTCTTTCTGAAATTCAATTTTATTTTGAAAATAATAGTAACTTACTAACATTTTATGGTTAAAATGTTTGAATTTAAATCTAAAATATTGCCGTAAAATTATTTTAATACTCTGTCAATAAAACCTAACAATGTTTTCATACATAAAAAGAAAATACAAACTATATGGCTGATTTAAATTTTTTAGACATATAAACTAAAATCATGGAGGTCTACACTATTTCCCCTTTTGGTTCTGACATGGTAAGTAGCTGATTTGGTTGCATCAATCCAGCTTTAGAACATTTATTTACCTTTTTAATTGAAGATATGTATAAAATAAAGTTTTTATATGCATAATATATATTAATTTAAAAATAAAATGAGGGGCCTCCATCTGTTGTAAGAGGTAGTGCCAACTTCTGCAGATATAGGGTGTCATTTATTCAGCATGATGAACCCTTTGGCTGTTAATCTCAGTTTTCTAAACCGGAGCCGCTAATTCTTCATGCCAGTAGCTCCTCATTTTTCCTCCCTCAGGAGGCTGAGTTTGAACCCATCTCAGACCAATTGCTTCATAGAAATATTCTGGAAGAGCCGGGGATCTAACCCGAGACCTCTGCCTCTGTAGTCAAGAACGTTGACTACTAAACCACAGAGGCCGTCCTTTAATTCGTTTCTAGAGTTCTGGCAAGCAAAAATAAAAAAATAATCTCCTGCTCAAACGGAACCTCGAATTTTAAATAAATTGTGAAATTGTCAAGCTCTTGAATTATTTGTATTTTTTATATAAATAGCTTGTTTTGTAATATATGTTTTATTTACAAATATTTTAATGGAACTTAAACTAGTAAACTAGAACCAGAACTGGAAAATAATTAAAAACCACCTGGCCCAGTGGCCGTGTGTTTTAACACGCTACTCTCGCAATAGACTAGACTGCCGATGACGGGAGATCAGGGTTTGAATCTAGTTTTTCCTGAGTAGTTTTCCACTCTCCTTCCATGAAAATGTGGATACACTTCCTTTAAGTATAACCTTCCTAATTACAAAAACCATTAGTATAATTAATGCATAAGCGTATAATCCGAACGTGTAGTAAGATGCGATGCTAAAAAAAAAAATTATGAATCAAAAGTAACAAGAACTTTTATTTTTTAGAACCGGAACAGGAACTAGAAGTAATAAGTATTTCAGTTTGATTCCCTGGTATTATATAGCTTACACATTATACTGTGTGTTGTCATTGAAGGGAGAATGGAACTTGGGGAAGACTAAAATTAATAATAACTTACCAGTGGCGTTGGTGTCGGGGAGCCAAAAAGGAAGAATCTTTTATATTGCTCAAATGTGAAGAACTGAAAATAAATCAAAAAATTAATTAGGTATTACAGTTAAAGAAATTTAATTAATTAAAATGTAAACTTTTTTTTTTCAAAAGAATAGATTGTTTTTGGATTAAAGCTTTTTAATAGATATCATAAATCAATGGCCTTCAGTAATTTTCTTTCGTCAAATAGTGAGGAGAGGTAAAAGAGATTTTTTTTAAATATATATGCACGAGTAAGTTTAATATTTAATCTTTATTTTTTAGCATGAAATATTAAACAATAGGTTACTAAAATAATTTAATCACACATCAACTAATAACCAAGTATAGTTAAAAATATCCAGAGACATTTCAATTCTTAGACAGTAAAACCCCATTAGACCGAACCCTGGTAGTTCAAAATCTCGGCTAATCCGAACACAGTTTTTGAAGTATGGGGGGAAAAGCCCAAACTAATGAAAAATATTTAACTGATAACCAGCTAAAAGTTAAAGTAGAATTGTAATAAACAGTGATAATTGGTTAATATCAGATGTTTTAGTCACACAATATATTTTCTGTATATTTCATAAAATTATTCGACTGCGATTTTAAAATTTGTGAGAAATACTCTGTATCCTCGCTGCCCCTTCCATAATCTCCTGCTTAATCCAAATCTCCACTTATCTGAACAAGCTTCAGTCCCAATTAATTCAAATAAATGAGGTTCTAGTGTATTCTCCAAAAATTGAAATACAATGATAACATTAATTGCAACCATCGAAATTTCTGCATTTCATTAAGAATTAAAATAAATATAGTTTTCTAGTAAATCTTATTTGTAAAACTACAGGTAGATCTAGTTGAAGACATGGGATGATAAGCAGTGGCGGCTTGTGGATTGTTGTAAGGTGACGCTCTTTCCCTAGGCTCAGTAGTACATGTTACTGAGTACTTGCAGTAAGTAATGTGTGTATGTGTGGGAGGGTGATTACCATTACAACACTTCATGAGCCGACACGCTTGCGTCCAGTCTATCGCAATTTACCTTGACAGCACGTTTGGGAGTTTCCACTAGTACGGGTGGTACAACGCCTTTCCAAAAAGCAAAGAACCCCTCTGAATGGTACATCTTCTTCATGCAATCAAACACCCCGTGTAATAGTGCGGGTCGCCGGCAACATGGACCTTTGAGCTTTGGATCTGGAACTTGTCTTCACAAGGTCGAGTGGGTGCATAATACACACTTCAACAAATCCTACCAACACAACATGAAAGTGCTTACAGTGTGAGAGTTTTATTTAGTTCTAAGCTTAAATATCAGTACTATATATTATTGACCAAATAAACTATTGACACATTAACTGTTCTTGACATGTAACTGTGGGGTTGTCAATGGCAGCTCTGCTTATTTTTTCAATAAAGTATTTTTTTTAAATTACGTTTGACAGTTTTACTGAATCCATGGTGTCAGCCCGAAATCAAGCTATACCAACCGAACAGCCGTCGTTTGTTGGTAAAGATAGTGCCAATATCTGCAGTGAACCAGAATGTGAACCATTTTACAACACAATGACTCGATTGATTATCTTTGTTTGTGTCTATTGTTTGGGTGTCATGTGATCAGCATTTTTAAGAGTTAAATATTAGAAATAAATTTTTGTCTGTCATTTTCTTTGAAACACACATGTGCGTTTTAAGCATGTGGACAACAATGTGCACATGTGCGTCTGGGATATTTTATTTGTTTTTCGGTACAAATACATACAAAATATAAAAACTTTAAATCCAATTATAAACTTTTTAAAACACAGCTCTAAACAAAGTCTGAGGAAATCAGTGCAGATATCACAATAATTTGTAAATGGTGTTGATTATTTTTCCGTTTTTACTCACAACCCACTTTGGTGGCTGCATGGTCTTAGACGTCACTCTCGTCTTAGACTAGACTGCCGATGAGAAGGAGGTGGAGGTTTGAATCCCGGTCGAGTGTATTGAGGTGGGTTTTTTTTTCCATTTTCTCTCCATACAAATGTAAGAACACTTCTTCTGAATTGAACTTTCCTATTCATAACTCACTAACGTAATTAGTACATTATAAGTATAACCAAACAGGTTAGCGATGCTGAAAAAATAGTTGAGATCCTTTCAAAGCTAGTAATTCAAAATAAAGATTTACTCTTATCAAGTTTAATTAATCATTCTAATTATTGTTATTGTAAGCTATGTATGTGCTTCACGAAACTTTTGGAACCGCAATCTATTTTTAAGAATGACAAACTTTCGGGACCTGCCCGGCATAAATGAACACTATTCATGGCAGGTGGGAGATTTGTTGGTTTAATTTTTTTTTTCTCCCCCTTTCCCATTTTTTCGTGATTTTTTATTTTCAAATAACTTAATTACAAAATGTTCACATTTCAAAACCTTTACGAGACCCACAGTTTGGGAACCATTGCTCTATGATACATTGCAACGTAAGTAGTCCTCCAAGCCATACTGTTGATCGAGGTATTGTGTGTCGGCTGAAGCCGGTTATTTTCTTGGACTGCAATATCATGAACTTGTTAATTTTAATAACCTCAATGAATTTTTATGGGGTGACAATTCCATATTTCTTCAATTCTAAGACACACTCCTCCCCCCCCCATTTAAATGTCTCTAAAAACAGGGTGCGTCTTAGAAATGATGGTGTCTTATAGCCCAGTTATTTTTCAACCAACGCTCTCTATGGTTCAGAAAACTATATATTATGTGAGAATAAAGATATCGATGGCTCAGAAGAATTAGACTGATATTGATTCAGATATTTACAGATAAATAAGGTACTAATCTTGTTAGTAAATTGAATTCTGTAACACAAATATTACTTAGATACAGGGTTCTCTAGAGTTTGATTTTTATTTTATTTTGTTAGACTTAATAGCTTTTTTTTGTTGGTAATAATGATTGGGGTCTTAGAACTATAGAAATATGGTATCATTTTCCAAAATGTGTTCAATGTTACTCTGCAGTTCAAAGCTATCTCAGCGGACGGGCAGGCACAACAGGTACAAATGAAACTGAGCTCTTGATATGTGCCTGACAAAAAGTGTTATATTAATTGACCAGTCCACTGACCTGCGGAGCCCCCTGCTCCAATTTGCATGGCTGCCTGCTTTAAAAGTTTTTGTCCGTCTCCCATTTTGTTTTTTCCAACAAGGTAATTGAGTGTTGTTGTTTTTATAATGGGCTCGCTGTTGTACACACAAAGTTATTCGGGCTCCCAATTCGACACCACTCCCTTACATATTCACCTTGAAACAGACAAAACATAATATGAGCTGTTGGTTTAAAAACTTTCACACGATATTTGAGAAAGAATTAAGAGCTCTTCGTTGTTAAGTCACTTTCCTTTGTGTACCAAGTGTGATAGTGATAATAATCAAGTTTAAAGGTTGATGAAAAACTTAAATGTGTAGATTTTTTTTTTTTTCAAATGTAATGAATAGACAGTAAATCTTAATATTCCTTTAATAATACAGCTTGGATTTAACTTAAGGTGTAAAGCGCAAGTATTTTTACATTTTTTATAGAATATAAATTTGTTGTCAAAAATAAATCAAATATTTCTCCATAGAAACATAAAAATTTAGTTTTCTGCATATGTTAATATCAACATATCTTGAATATATGTCAAGGGTGTTCTGGAATTTTGTCAAAACTTTTTGAATAAATAGAAAACCTTTGACAAAATTCCAGGACACCCTTGAAAATATTGAAGATATGTTGATATTAGCATGTGCAGAAAACTAAACTCTTATGTTGCTTATGGAGAAATATTTTATCTAATTTTTGCAAAAAAAAATGTAATGCTATAAAAACTGTATAGAATTACTTGCGCTCCTTTCTGTTGCACCTTAAATGGAAAATGTAATATTGTAAATTTCTATACATATTCATTTTGATTAATCCTATATTTTCAAATCCGAATCTTAATTTTTTTTTTTTAATCTCAAAACAAAATTTGAATCCTCAAATCTTTAAAATTGTTTAGTTTCAAAGTGAAAATAAATATTTAAAATCGAGTTTAAAAGTAGATGAGTAGACCTTGGCGCCACTGACAAATGCTATTTTTTTGTATTGTCAATTACATCATTAACAACAAAAAGAACATGTCTTTTTTTAGGTAGATTATAATTAATACAATTTTTCCTTTTTTTGACTTTGTTATTCTTACAGCTACACAAGTCTACATAATTACCTACTATCAATTGCTTGAAATAATTGTTATTTGAAGTTAAGGTCTTCATAATGTACTCAAGATACTTTGAGATTTTTAGGAATCTCGAATCTCTTGAATACCATAGGATTCAAAGAACCTAGGGTACCACTACCTTAATATTGATAAAAACTTCCTTATAGATTACAAATGTGTATTAATTTAAAATTAACAAAAGGTAACCAGTTTGATTAAATAAATTAGAACTTATAATTATAGACCAATTTCTGGGAAGGAACCTTATCTGAAGAGAAAATTACATCTACTTTCACGTGATCATACTTCAAGTCTGTGATCTGTCATGATAGATATTGTCAATACTCATTAAAGAAAACTGATAATGTAGTCAAATATTTTCGATGTTAGCTGAAAAAATTGTGTTTGTAATTTATAAGAGTTCCTTTGAAAATTACAGTATGTAATCAAGTATAGATTATTTATTCGGCAGATTAATTTTAGAATATGGAACTAAGTCCTAAGTTACAATATGAATAAAAAACACAATAATACTTAGTTATTTTTATACAATTTTTGTTAATCTTTGTTGGAACTTTTAAGCCCAGTCTACAATAACATACATTTGCCTGCAAACACGCAGGCAGATGTGTAAAAACTATTCAAATAGTGTTTGAAAACCATTTTGGGAATCTGCCCGCATACAGAAATGTTTTCAAGCAAACGTTTGCCTGAAATGTATTCCGTCGACGATGGAAAACACAAATACATTTGTTCGCAAACATGCAGTGTGGACAGCCATAGGCGGGCAGAAATATGTATGTTGTTCAGTCATGTTTAGAGCCCCCCTTGGTGTCCATCTCTTTTATGGTTTTTAAATCCTGTGTGTCTCGAGCCAAGGTGATGTAAGATTTTCAAAAAAAACTTGTCCTTGATTGAACCATGACAGGTATCGTCGCCCTGAAGTAGGTTTTCGTTTAACATACATCCGCATCAGTGGCGTAGTTGGCTAACGCGCTTGTCGTGTTGAACTCGACCGCTGAGGACAGGGAGATCGAGGTTCGAATCTCGGTCAGGTGAACTGGGGGTGGTTTTTCCTAAATGGTTTTCCACTCTCCCTCCACGCAAATGCGGGTTCACTTCCTCTAATTCAACCTTCTCAATTCCTAATCCACTTAGCGTAATTAGTACTTAAAGGTATAACCCGAACGGGTAGTAAGACGCGGTGCTAAAAGAAAAACATACATCTGTCCCTATAATCTGAATCAAAGATTTGAAATCGGTAGATGCCATCTGCATGCAATTCCTAAATCAAGCTTAGTCTTCAAACTTCAAGTCTTTTAGGAGATTTTCTGCATACTTAATCTCTTCTGAAAACAATTTATGGCTCCAGCACCATCTTCATTTACTTCCACTAAATGAGGTTAAATGTGTATAATCAGCACAGACTCTACCAGACAATTGAATTCACTATGTTTTTCAGTGTAGACATCGCACCACATACATACTCAAGATATGTGTATACAGCTATCAAAACACAAGTGTGTTCGTTGCCAGTGCATTGTGTGCAGCATTTGATTGCAGACACTTGTATGGGGGCAGTGTTTGTCAGTGTGGACTAGACTGTCCAGTTTTTTTTGTTTGTTTTTGTATTTAGTTCTCATTTTTCAAAGAAAAGTTATAAAATGGTAAGTGAAATGTATTTTTATAATTAGCATTAAGGAAATTGCAGCCATCACAAACGTGATGTTTCGTGTTACTCAAATCAATACTATGCATGTTCTCATATCACATATTATTTGAATGATACACATAAGCTGTGTCCAAATTTAAATGAAATCAACTAATTGAGTTGTCATGTTTGGAGCTAAAACGGTAGTTAATGGATTACTTTAACACAAACTAGGTACCATTATAATGAATTGACACACATAAGTAGGCCTTACTAATTTTAAGTCAGTATTAGTGTGTTTATAAGTTGTCTGAGTAGCTAATTGATTAGTTTGCAAGCAACTTGAAACCGTAATTGGCTTGAATCTAAATATTATCAAAAAATAATATTTTTTTTAAAAGTTAGTTAAATATGCAGATAAAAAAAAGACTCTGAGGCTACATCCCTTCAAACACATTTGACCAAATTATTTACTGCATGTTAATAACTATCTTAACACGGGTTCCAGGTCCAAATATAATTTGAGATAACTTTAATCAAAGATTAACTTAGTAGTAGTTTGTGGAATTTTTTACTTTCTAAATGGCGTATTTTTAAATAAATAACTGTGTAGATATGTTGCCTTAATTTAGGTATAATTTCATTTTCAATTTGATGTATGTCTCCTGTGATAATAAATGCAGCATAGTATGGGTATGTCATATTTAATCTTTTGCATATTACATTTTTATATTATAAATATGATCAATATTCTTTAATTAATCCTAAATTATTATTTAGTAGTAAAATTCCTGCTGACAACACTTTTAGAAACACTGGACTAGACTGCTGATGACAGGGAGATCAAGTCCGGTCAGGTCTATTGATGGTTTTTCCTAAAACCTGAATGGTAAAAGACAAGTTTTTATGTGGTTTCTATTGACATAAAGTAAAGTATTACTTGTGAATTAGAAAAATCTCCTACAATATATATTTGACAAGGTTTTTTTTTCTTGTTTGAAAGAACTTTATATATTTATGTAATATCAGACCTTTCTTGATAACAGAATGTCAAGGTCACAGAATAGCATCACATTATGTAAAACAATTGTGACAAATTTAAATCAACATATGAATAATCACTCTCTTTCAGGTTTAAGGGCTCTAATTCAATTATGTTTGAATTTGATATATACTAATATAGAATTTTAATGATAATATTAAAGGTGATTTTAATTTGAAAAGGTTATAGAAAAAGGTCTTCAAAAAGCATTAGCTTTTGCCAATTAAAAACTTGATTTTTTAATCATTCTAAATGTTATTAAATCATAGAAAAATACTCATTAATAGATACAAGCTAAAATTCTGAGACCTATTTAATTTACCGGTAGTAAATAGCACAGATCAAGTCACGAACGAACGATGGGTAATCAAAAACCAATTGTTACCACCAGCAGCACATCACAGAACAGTCTAACATTGTTAAGCGTAGCATAAAAATTAAATTTATGACGCACCTACCAATAACAAGGTTGCTTTCTAAATTAATTTAAAAAAAATCTTTGATTCATTAACTTTGTAATCTGTAGTCAAGCGCTGGCGCTAGTGATATAAAGTCAAATTCTAATAGATAGAGTTTTTTTATCTTAACGTTAGTAAAGTAACTTAATATGTTAACAAATGATGCAACAATTATATGAAATTTTCAATAGTTATTTTATAAAGGTAGCGAATTAATGGAACCATAAACCTAAATTATTTTTGGGGTTAAGAAGGTGTCAAGAAAATCTCCATTTAGCTTCACGGGGCTTTATAACATTTCAACTCCCCTTTGATTTTATTACTTATATTTATGAATTCTGGAAACCCTCTAACAATAATTCAAATTTAATAGTTGATTAGTTTTAATCAAGGTTGATGAATAGCTAACATAGTGTGACCAATTTTGAAAACAACTAAGATTGGAAGCAAAGCTTGTAAATAAATAGTCATTAAATAATAAAAATGTGGGTATATAAATTTAATTCGTTGACAAATGTGACAGTAAATTGTTTATAAACTACGGCTCAGATCGTTACAGTGAAGGTTGAATTACGTATCTCTGGCTTTGACATGAATTCATCAGCTAAGAGTCCATGTTTAAGGAGTTAGTCTCTTCCCGATTAACATTTAAAATAGTAAAATAGATAGTTCAGGCGTTTCTGGACCATTGTGGATCAAGGAAGAAGGCTTTCTAAGGATCCCAGGACCACCCCAGAGTTAATCATGGGGGCCTCGCTCTTAAGTAGACATGGGCCTACGAGTGCTACAATTTTTATTGCGCAACTGATGTTGCAGCTGCCTAGTTTATTTTAATTATGTATATAGCTAAGACTTAGAATAGTGGAACAATTTTTTTTTTAAGCTCTAGGCCCAAGTGCGTTAGAGATTGAAGTGTGCCCCAAAGGTCCAGTGATCATATTTATAAGGAGAAGGATGTATTTTATGACAACAGCCAGTTAACCATACCTCATCCTTTATTCACTAGCTGTCAAGTATGTAGATGTGTAACCACAGTTGTGGTCCTAAAGTATCTGGGGCTAACCTATTCAGCTCTATTTACTTAGTGATTCTGATTATAGTAGATCTAACAACACAAGTGAAGCTAGCTGATGGAAAACTGGAGGTATAATAAAATAAGTTGCATAACAAGGATGTAGTTACCAAAAATTCTTATTTGAGAGGTTGAACTGTTTAGGAGCGGGTGAAACCTTTTTACATTTGGAATGACATTTAAACAAATAAAGGAAGATTCTATTGTTTGTTAAATTAGCCTACTGCTGTCTCATATAGATTAAGGGGAGCTATTCAATACAATTTAAGTTTTCTTAGTCTAAACAAAAATTATGTTTATATTTCAAAATAGGTTATTCAACTATACATGACATATGCATATGAATTCCCTTTATCTTTTTAATTTCCCGGAAACCGTCGTTTTTACACCTACCCATCAGATTACATCATTACAAACCTGTTTTAAACATTTTTTAGCGAAAATTTTAAAGTACCTGCACACATATAATTTATTTTATTTTATTATTTTTGATACTAATATAAAAAAATTGAAAATATAATTTCTACTTTAAAGTAACACTGTATATGCAATCAATTTTAATTTCAATGGACCACCATTTGACTGGTTTTAGTTTAGTATCTTTATGACCATGCAAAGCGCTGATAGTACACTCAATACATGGGTGGATAAAGCAGAAAACTCATTACATTTACAAAATTCTTAATCTATGGTTACGGATAGTCCTAAGATAAATGACTGACGGCAAATGTAACTAATAATGATAGGCACTTAATTGTGCTAAAATCCTATGTCAATTTACTCCCCTATTTAGGTTTGAAGTTTTGTCATTTTTGATATGAAAATGTGTGAATAGAATAACTCGTGATAAACTAGCTTACTTTATTAATCTCCCAAGGTTATTTGAAACATGAGACAAATACGATGATATCCATTACATAATAGATAAGTTAATTTCATAATTGGCGAAAGAAATTCACTTGTCATTCTAGTACTGCTTGTAGAGATAAAAAGTTTTCCATGGCTTCAGTCCGTCGAAGAAAGGCAAGTGATTTTTTAAAAATTAGTTCTTAAATTTCAAATTTAAGTGCATAAAAACAGGATTAAGAAGAAAAGCGTTTTGGCGCTAAACACAGTATAGCTTTCGGCCAATAGGGTGCATTACAATAACTAGAATTTTTTTAAAATCAAGTTTTTATTTTAAACATCATTGGTCGACTATTTTAAGCGACGTGTCAAGAGTAAATTTAAAGTATTAAACGCAAAGTCACAAATAAATGGCAGTATTTAGTTAGATTATTAATGAAATATCAACTCGTAAGTATGTGAGACTGCTGTAATAACATCGTTTAACACGATTATCACAAATAAAAACTTTACTTAAGGTAAAGTAGGTAGAGGTAGATTATTTTGAGTTCAAATTCCATAAGGTTTTAAATTTTATTAGCTTTTCATTTTTTCTCACACAAACTTCATAGTAATAAACAAAATTAGACACATAGACATCTCATAAGTATTAAAACTCTGTGGTTCCTGGTTTAGAAAATAGCTCCATTCTGAATTATAAATTAACCTAACCTGTCTGAGACTTAAAGGTTTGTTTAGGACTGGCCTATATGATTAATAATATAATAGCTGTTGGGTATAATTTCTTGGTATAAACCCTTTTTCAAAAATTAGATGTGTGTGGTCTTTTTGTCAAATGTTGGGTTAGTTTAATATTTTAAACTATTTAGGATTATATAATAAAATATATCTGAAAATACTGATAAATATGGCTGAATATTATCCAGTGAAGTATGGCTTAGGTGAGTGGAGCTATTATTTTCAATAAACTTTGGCTTAATCTTGATAAGTCTAATTATATTATCTTTACTTGGACAGGGGACACAGGTTGTTTTAACATAGATAAATCCCAAATAAACTTTGGGGACAGAGCACTGACACAAGTAAAGGAAGCCAAACATCTTGGTTTAATCATTTATAGAGCACTTTAAAGTTAAGGCTTAAATAGAAAACTCAGGAATAGCTTTAACAAAATATATGGATTTTCAATTTAATTAATTAGATAGGTTTAAAACTGGCAGATGAATTAAGTGACTTTAATATTCGAAGGATTGATTATATTTTGCTTTTAATGAGCAACAAAAGGTCATATACAAAATGTTTCAATACATTGATATAACATCAACTGAATTAAAACATGGGTTGACGACAAGTCTAAAATATACATATAACACATTAAAATTTAGTTAAAAAACTTGAATACAACAAATTAAGGACACAAACAAAGTTTAAAGTCAATGTATTGAAAATTTTTAAATATGACCTTTAGTTGCTCATTAGAAGGAAAATATAATCAATCCTTTGAATATTAAGGTCACTTAATAATTCATCTACCATTTTTAAAACTATCTAATTCATTAAATTGAAAATCTATATGTTTTTATAGCTATTCCTGAGTTTTCTATCTAAGTCTTAACTTTAATTACTACCACTCCTTACTTTAAACTACTTTAGAATGTTTTCTAAAATGACATATAAAATTGGTTGTAAAAAGAATTAGAGGCCTAGTTGGTGTACCGAAGAAACTATTTTACAAATTCACTCCAAACTATTTTGCTAACCCATTTTGCTTTGATAAACTCTCATTTGTCTTACTTAAATGTGATATGGGTTAAGACTTAAAAAAGTCACTTATATCACTAATAAGGTTGCAAAACACATCACTGAGAAATGTTTTCTGAATGCCTATTGGTGAGGATGGCGACAATAAGCTTAAAAATCTTGATATTTTGAAATTGTTAGATTCAATTTATCTTGATACATACATACATAAAATCGAAAATAATCTAACTTTTAGTAACATAAATTTTGTAGTATACAAAAAAGGGAACTACTCTACAAGAAGTCTAGATAATTTTTAACAGCACAGAGTAAATACCACTACATTTGGATTTACTCAAAAAAGATATAGGGGCTTAAATTATATAATAAATTACCACAAGAAATTAGAAGGGAAAAAAAACTTCATATATTCAAAAAGGAGGATAAGCTATACATTATGGAAAGAATGTTTGATTAAAGTAGTGACCGGTGGAAGACAATTTAAAATGTACCCTATTTTATACTTTATTTTACTCTCCTAAATAAATGTAATTACTAATAGTGAACCACACCTACTTTAGGACGTTTGCCTACTGCACGGGCTGATAGGCTCTTTATATAAACAAAATAAAGACAATACAATACAACTATATCACAATAAGTAGTGCCAACCTGTAATGAATTTGCCCTTATTGCAGTTATTCGATGCATTGTTTTATACAATGCAAATCAAATCTTATTCAGTCCAGCAAATAAGTTTTTTGAACCCGATTATTATTTATCTACTGTACCTCTCTAGTTCATATTTTTATAGATCATTGATAACTATTAGTATTTTAAGTTTTCCTAAGTTCAACTGGAGCTGCTAAAGTAAATACATAGTTTATCTACAGTCCTGAAATTTAAAAAAAAATCGCTAAAAAATGTTAAAATTGAAAGGTATTAGTTTTAGACATAAACCTAAACAATAAAATATAAATATAAGGGTGAGGGTAGGGATGGGATACAGGGGGAATGGTACAAGTATTATAGGCCTACTTAAAATCTCCCTCACTTTTTATAGTTCTCCTTTTAACCACATGAAGCAGTACTCCTAATGCAAATGTAGGTTAGATGTGATGGCAATTAGCTTAATGCATTTGTGCTAGTAGGGGAGTTAAAAAATTACTTACACACTATAAAGTAATGTTGTCTACTGAACTAAAGGTCCCTTGTTCATTTCCTGGCATGGCCAAAAAATTTATCATTGACAAAATGTGGGTTTACCCTCTCACATTGATAAATTAATGGCCGGTAACTGGATGTTGTGCCTGTCCTAGTCTTAAGTTAGATTATAAGACAAGAAGCTACGGCAGACCTATCTAGCCGGTAGTGGAAGATATATGGCTGAATAAAAAAACTGACCACAGGCTGGAAACAGTAATGGATGTCAAGTAAAGTTTATTTTTATACCTAAATAATTTTCATCAATTATTTCATTTTAAAATAAAGGTGTTGTAGGAGGCTTAGTACAACAAGGTGTCTACTGGTTTACGAAAGGCACTAAGGTCACAAAAAAGTTAATAATTGTAAAAAAGGCCATGAACGTCCCTGAAAAGTCCAGAATTTTCAATATTTTAGTCATAAAGTCACGAAAATATTGTCGTTTGAATTTCCCACGCATTTTAACAATGCAGACGCGTCAGGTGTCAAGTTGCCTACTACCCATGATGCCACGCGTTAGCCACAAGTTGCCTGATTGTTTTTACTCTAATACCAAGGACAAGGTTAACATCCACCATCTAGTTAAAGTTTAATGTTGCGTCTGAGTGCAATATGCCTATAATGTTCAATTGTTTATCTTGTATGTCCAATTCAGTAGATACCCTGTACAAAACAAGACAGGAGGAATGAGACAGATCCCGAACGACCTGCACATCACTTAAATTGTTACAACTAGATACAAATCTAGTTACAACCATTATTCTAATTGTTTCACAAATACTTAAATGTCTCACTATATTATTGCATTCATTTACACCAATTAACCACATAATTATATATGGAGCAGTGATTTAGGCCCTGTAGACCTAATCAGGCCTACTCATCATCATAAACTGTTTCTCGCCTGTGTCCGGGGGTCCCCGTCTCTCTCTGTTCTTTCACGTTTCCTTCTCTCACTCGAACATAACTCATCCTCGCTTCAACTATCTCTGTACCCCAGGCCTACCATAATAACATAATGAAAATAATAATAACTAAGACAATGACACAAAGAATATTCATAGTAGCAGTTATGGTGCAGGTATTGTAAAATTTACAAACAAACAAAGAAAACTATAGTGCAATTTTTTGAAAACATGGACATTTAGTGATACATATTATTATGAGATTAGTTTTCTCAGAAGAAAGGGTCAGGGAATGTATTTTATTTTATCCTGGAATAAAAGAGTTTATTGTTGTGATTAAACACGGCATAGTAATGAAGCTCCCACCCCCTCACCAGTGTGGTGATAGGCGCTACAGTAAGAGCCCGCTATATATTATTTGTATTATCACCGCGTCTTACTACCAGTTCGGGTTATAGGCTTTGAGTACTAGTTACGCTAATGGATTGGGAATTTGGGAAGGTTGAATTAGAGGAAGTAAACCCGCATTTGCGTGAAGGGAGAGTGGAAAACCATTTAGGAAAAACCCCCCGAGTTCACCCGACCGAGATTCAAACCTCAATCTCCCCGTACTCAGCAGTCGAGCTCAACACGACTAGCACATTAGCCAACTACGCCACCAAGACGGGTTCTCTCTATATAACTTTGAAGTTGATTTGACAGCAAAGTAACAAGTAGTTTGTTAAAATTGGCTAGAAACGTTAATCAAGTAGCATAACTATTAAAATTTTATATATTTCTTTGTTATGAACATGTTAAATTGTTATTTTTTCACTATATACGCATTAATTATACAATTGTAACTTTTTTCATTATTATTGTAACTAACCCATTTCTCCTGCACACAGGAGGAATAAGAAAAAGTAGTGTATTTTACTTATAATTTTTATTTCATTGTTACTATATAAAAATATACTATCCACATTTAAAGGTAACAACAAATAGACTAATTTAATAATACGTTAACAAAATATTTTGAGTTTGTTATACAAAAAAATAATAAAATCTCCAAACTAAAATTGTCCCATTCTTACCGGGCTAGTTTTTCTTGTTTTTCTACAAATATACGGGTAAAAGTTTAATTGCTTAGACCCAATTTTCCATATTTTTTTGTGTCACTTGTCATTGTGTTCATAATATAGGTACACTACTATCAATAGATCAGAGAGACTTTGTAATTTGTAAGCTAACATTATTATAGTTGTTTTTATATCCTATGTTTCAGTTAAATGATGATAGTGAAACCACTCTCAATAGGGCTTTTAAGTCCAAAAGTATTAAAAGTCAAATCAAGAATCCAAGAAACTTACAGAAATGGTTCTTAATTCTTGTTGCGTTCGTATCTGTTACTTTAATTGTAGGTGAGTGTCTGAACGAAGAATGCATCAAAACTGTTCACATTATTTGTAATGATGTTACCTGTTTATTTAATTTTAAAGAAGACCTATATTACCACAGTGTTTTGTTTGTTTACTACAGTTAAAAGTTTGATAAACGATTTGCATTAAAAGGGTAATCCTTCGGCAGGTCCTGGATTTTGATGACATGTCATTTTTATTTATTCTTTTTGTTCGTCGCATTCAATGCTCATAAACTTTGTTCATGAACCCCTTGTTGTAGAAATGTAACTTTTATAGGTCATTTTATGTTATTTTGAAATTTAAGGTTATATTTTCTTGGTTTACCTCCTAATTTTTATGCATTTTTTGAGTTATTTATAGGTATTTCTGAGTCATTTTAGACCATTTGTGTTGAGTAAGAATATTTTTAAATACTATCAATATTTTACACATTTATTAATTTTCAAACAATTTTTTTCAACACACAGTTTTTCGTGTAAGAAGATAATTTTGTAAAATATACATTCCGGGTGAGATTGCAACTAGGCTGGAGAGGGTTGCATTGGCAGGGGCTAGTTATTACTTCTCAAGCAGATATTTGTAAAGTGTGATTTTGATTTAGACAGCTATTTTTCAAATTTTTAAGTTTTTTTTTTTAATTTGAAACCAGATTTTAGAATTTTTAGATAATTTTTTGTCATTTATTGATCATTTTTAGGTCATCAAAATCTGGGCCCTGATAATAAGTTATAACATCTTGTGAATGTGTGGAATGCCAGGCCTCCACCGTGGTTCGGATTCCACGTTAAACTGTAGCTCCTCCATTTCATCTCACAATCACCCTACCATTACACATTAGCGTAAGTGTGTACAACCTGAATGGGTAGTAAGACGCGGTGCTAATAATAATAATAGTAATAATAAGTTATACAGTTGAACTTGGATATAAGGTCTTACATATTAACTCATTTAGTAACTTTCCTAAAAGCTACTCTTAAAGAGGATATAAGAAATCCTTTTCAATGCATGCAATCAGGATTAAATCTTTATTAATACCCAATTGTCTGCGTGTGAGTCAACTCTAAATAAAACTTTGTATTATTTGTTCAGGAAGTTATAATGATGCCTTACCTTGGAACGTAAATTTGCATGCTGTCAACACCTTGGACAAGTTGGCATTCCTTCTGGGTCTCCAGAAACAAGTATATGGCATCATTATTGACGCAGGGAGCACAGGCTCCCGAGTCCTGGCATTCAGTTTCCATGAAACTTACTTAGGTAAGTCTTGAGTCTTAACCCTTTTACTATGTTTGTTTAATTTACAGGTAGGACTGTAAAAAACTACAATGTATTGGGATGTAAAGATAATTTCATATTTTCTGTATCCTCCCACTCCCGCATTCTCCGCTCAACATACAACATTATTGTCTTATTGTATTTATTTAAAAATAAAGGTGGTACACTAGTTAGTATCTGTGGTTTTTTTTTAATAATTAAAAATTGAATGGTTGATTATTATCACCTTTTTAAACATTTAAGACAGTTATTATATATCCTTTTGGTTGACCTCGATGGTCTTGGAGTAAAGTGCTTGCCCTCATGACCCGACGTTCGTAGATTCAAACCCAGCCGAGGTTGATAGATTTTTCTTGAGCGATAAAAATCTGTAGCACAACTTCCTTTAGAGAGGAAGTAAAGCCGTCGGTCCTGTGTTGATAGTAACATGTAAAAGAACCCTGGAAGGCATGTGGAAACACCTTTCCTGACAAAATTGGGGGGCCCTTTTGATCTCACTCATAGAAATTTGTGTGTACTGCTATAATCAGTCGGTTCAGAAAGTGCATTTAAAATACCTCAAATAAATAAATAAAATATCCTCTAGCTTCTATTCCCTTCAAAGCATTAAATGCTATTAAGTCATCATATAAACAGATTAACAAGCATTTATTATTATTATTTTTATTATTAAGCTGACTCTTTGTCCTCTAAAAAAAGTAGTTAGTAATATCAACAATAGGATTTAAGAAAGGAAGAAGCTTATAGAGGGTTTGTTGTGCTGACCATATGACACCCTATATATGTAAATGTTAGCACTATCATCGCTAACATTGGTGACCACTCGATCGGTATAGCGTGATTGTGGGCTCACACAATTAAGTGGTTTTTTTTTCATTATTACTATTAAAAAAGATAGGTAAATAGATCTAATAACTTTTCTAGCTGTCAGACAAAAAACCCTTCTAATGAAAGTAGCACTGTAAAGGTAGTTATGTCTATTTTCAGATCGAACATTAAAATTGGATAGTGAGCTATTTGTTCAAGTGAAGCCTGGTCTTTCCTCTTATGCTGATAATCCAAAGAAGGTAAGTGCAGCACTTTATACATCTTAGTTAGTTTTAAAGTGAGTATTTACAGTATGGTGGTTAGAGGTCTAATATATTTTATTCTTCCACCTGTACAAGTGTTTTTCTGTAGTTGATTCATTTATGTGTGAAAAATAACTGATTGATTAAAGTATAAATGTAAGATTAGATAGGACTTATACTTTTATTACAATACAAATAGGCCTGAAATGGAATTTTTGCTAGGTAAAATACAGGATGATCCAAAAGTTACGCAACTCAAAGAAAAAAAAAAAAACATTTTGTGCCATTATAATATATACACATAATGTAAACCAAACAGTAAACCATAAGGAAATCACAGAAGGTGTTGAAAGTGTGATCCTCCTTCTCTGTAACACAGATTCACTCACGTAACCATATTTCTAGACACAAGACGAATCATTTCCTGGGGTGTGGTTGCATTGCACCTCTCAAAGTTGGTTTGCAGTTCAGCCAAAGTAAAAGAGTTATTTGCCTACACTCTTTGCTTGAGTATCCCCACAGAAAAATTTCAGGTGGCATTAGGTCTGAGGGAACGAGGTGGCCACACACCCTCAGAACTCACACGATCAACAAAAATCTCAGCCAGCATTGTCATGCTCACAATTTCTCGGAACCATTCACAGTATCACAATCTTTTCGCTTTGTTTGATTCCTTGAGTTCATGAATTGTGTGAATTTTTTAAGGCACAAGTTTCAGCCGCCTCATACACCTCTGCTTTGTTCCATAGCTCAATCCTGATAATCTTCTTAGGGACTTCCTGGGTGACCGTTCTAAGCACTGCCTAACCTCAGTCAGACTTGAAGGCCGGCCAGAACTCTTCTTGCCACTCACGCTGCCTGTTTCACGAAAACGGTGTACACATCTTGTTGATTTATTCGGCACGCGTGATTCTGGAAAGCTACGCACAAACGATTGCTGGCATTCTATGTACGTGTTGGCCTTAAAATAATGTTCCAGAATGAGTACTCGTTCTGCTTGTGAAAAACTCATCTCACACTTCCAAATGCTGTAACTCAACTGGCTAGACCTAGTGTATGTCTCAAGGTCACACGGCCTGCACAACACCCGGTCATCATTACAGTGTTGCCATACATACGAACAACATGCTCATTTTCCATGTTCTTCTGCGAGAAATATCCGGAAAACCAGGGTTGTGCGACTTTTGGATCATTCTGTGATAATTTTAAGCCCCACTAATCTATTTCTTATAATCCAATGATTCAGATTGTAGTAGTATGTGCTTAGTGTACTTCCTCTTCACTATCTTTTGTTTGATAAAGGCGGCAATGTCGAAATATTACTCTATTTGTGTGTATGTGTGCGCATGTGCGCACTTCACTTCCTACACTTTTCCCTCTTTCCCTGGGTGGGCTTTTTTCATTAAATTTACACTTATTGGCTTATTCTTCCTTTTTCTTTATTTTTTTATCATTTTCCATATTGATAATCCCCTGGTTTAGATCTAAGATATATTATTACTATTTCAAGTACCGGTACTTATAGTCTTCGTTAGTCTTAAAGGTATTTTTAATTATTCGGCAAGCTATCTATCTTCATCCATTATATTGTATTAATTTGGCAACACTGCACGTTTCCAGTTATATTTAAAATTATTCAAGAAGCATAGAGTTCATTATCATATCTTTCTCTGTGTTGTGTGTGTTTTTAATGTCTCTCTCCATATGAAAAATGAAAAAAAGGAACATTTCCAAAGATTCAAAATAATGTGCAACTGTGGAAGTTTAAAGAGTTGGAAAGTGTAATAGTGTAAGAAGAAATGAAGAGAGAAGTGTGTTTGTTCCTATCTGGGCCTAACCTAACCTAACCTAACTATCCATTCAGGTTGGCTTCCTTCCATATTCGTGTACAGTGTCTCTACAATCCGACACCATAGCTCAGTCAGTAGCGCATCTGCCTACTGAGCTAAGGGTCCCGGGTTCGATTCCTGGCATGCTCGAAAAATATATCAATGGTAAATTGATTACTCTTGGACAGTGATGAATTAATGGCCGGGGACTGGATGTTGTGCCTGTCCTAGTCTTAAGTTAGACTATAAGGCATATGAGGCTACGACAGGTCTAACAAGCCTGTAGTGGAAAATATATAGAACTTGAATTTTTTAAAAACCACCCAGACCATGGGCTGAAAACAGCAATTAATTTAAGTAAATAAGTACAGTGTTTTTACACTGTCTTATTAAACATTTCCAAGCGATTAGGCAATAATTCATTTTAGTATCATAAAATCATTTAGCCATTGTTAAAACACAGTCTGGTGTAAGAAACATATACAAGTACCTACTCAATAGTTTCGTTGATCTGTGGGCATTTAGAACCATCTTGTCACTTTATTATCTTGTGTTGAGTTGTTCAAGGATAGCAAGTACAAATAGATAAGATTGATAAACGAATAGTTCACAGAATTGATAAATGACCCTGAAACAGGATTAACCTTAATAGACTAGTGGTAGCTCATTGGCACAGTCAACAGTCTTGGGTTCAAATACCTGTGTCTAGTTGTTATTTTTTCAACTATTTAAATGAATGCTTGTGTCCATAGCGAACGATAGTTTCAAGGAATTGTGTTAACACTAACACCCAGAATAAGGGTGAACTTGAATAAATTCACACACACCCATGCACATAGGAAGAATTTAATTTCAAAGTTAGAAAACTGGCTGCTCCTAAAGCTATTTGCTGTAGTGACCCTCTTTTGGAGAATTTTTGAAAATCATACTATTTTTAAAAGCTACTTAGAATAAATATACATATACCCCTTAAATTTTTTGAAATTTGAATAATCTTAGAGGCTATTTGGTGTAGTCTTCTTCGGAATTTTTTTGGAAACATAACGCCTCTTAAAGTTATTTTAAGAGGGGGTTCCCACCCAGGTATATACTTTTTTTTATTGGATGTTCATATAAGCTATTTGGAATGTCCTCGCTTGGATTCTTTTAGATCCATTAAGAATTTATTGAAAGTGGTCTTCCCCTTACACATTTTTAAAAATTGAATGCTTTTAAAAGTTATTTGGAGTAGTCCTTCACTGGAAAAGTTTTGAAAGGTTGATAACTTACCTCTCTGAGTTATTTGAAGTTTGATTCAAGGTCATTTTTAAGCTTCGTATTAAAAACTTAGGAAAATTCTGGGGGAGGGGGTTAGCTCCCTAACACATCCCTCTCCTTACACCCATGCCCTGACCTATGCACCTTAAGAGGAGAGGAAATCATAGGTCTGTATGAAATAAAACATCTCCGATACATCCATTCTCACTTTTAACCTCGATCCTATGGTCCAAAGCTAGGAAGGAATAAAAACACGGTAGGTCCTACATAGTTTACATGTGAACTACTTGTTTTATTTATTTTTAATTAAAAATTGTTATTTGATGGAAAACCCCTATTTAAATGAAGCTGTATTTCTTTTTGTGACTGACTACCTTCCTGCTTGCGTGCAGTCAAAACATCAAACCGTGCACTAGGGTGGGATGAAAGAACAAATATTTTGATACAAATGTCTAGTAGTGATAGAAACTTGCCTTTTACTAATATAGTGAACTGACTAAAACATTAAAACCATCAGAAAAGTTTTTGAGGGGCTGCAAACAGGTTGAAGTTAAGTACTTTTTTTTTTACAATATTTTTTTTATAATAAAAATAAACTTTTGACTATTGTTGTCATTTGACAAAAATATCAAATCAAACAGATAATTTTTTGAGGTGCCACAAACAGTTTGAAATTTATACTTTTTGTGTTTTTTTTGCACATTTTTGAAAATTTTTGTTATTAATTTATTTTTACTTAAACATTTAACTGTGATATTCCTCATTCCATCAATATCAGACAGAAAGTGACAAATAGTAGCATAGCTGAGGTAGGCCTATAGTGCGACCTTGAACAAGCTGTGACAGGTAGGAGGGGAACGACAAGCTTGTAATGCAATAGATTTGACCCTAAGGAGTATTTGAAAGCATTGACCATTTATCATTCTAATTATTAATATATTCAAAAATATTTTACATATAATTAAACATATTTTACTTTATTTAAATTTTACAACCTATTACGTGGCGCTTAAATCACGTCTTCCTCTAAATTATTTACTAATTAGTTCGCGCCTCGTGGTACGATGGCAGCATCTACTGGAGCTAAACTTAAGATATGTTAACGTCTTTTAACGTAATCCAGACAAGTTAAGATCTTTTAAAGTATTTCCTCTTCGAGAAGATTCCCACGCAATAGGTATTTTTGTTCTGAGTTTGTAGGTGTGTAATTTACCGTTAGAAAGGTTCCTTCGAGAAGCTTCTATTGAACTCAGATATATGTGACTTTTTGAAACTTCGTATTTTACTGTGCAATCAGTCGTGGTCTTGAATGGACGTGCTTTAAGCGATCGGTGATTATAAGTTGCTAGGCCCTCGACATGATCGTGTTTCGATTAGAATATTAATACCAATATGTTTTCAATTTAAGGAATAAATAGATATCGAACTTTATGTGATATATTATCATTTATTAAAGTATAATGATAAGAAACGAGGCATTATAAGTAAAGCACATAGTTGCGTAATAGAAACGATGATTTACGGAGTGACTCTTAAATGATTCTGTTATGTAATATAACAAATAGCATTCTAACGTGGGGAGGAGAAATATAACAAATGACGTCCAACGAGGGGCTGAAAAGAAGTATAACAAATGACTCCCAATCACGGGGCTATCATACGTCAATAAAAAGAGAAGTATAGCAAATGGCGACACAACGTGGGGGTTAATATGCAACTATTAACACTTGCCGCGAACACGAAATATAACAAGCTCCACTCAAGTCGGTGGCTTTCTGAGCTTCATGGTGTGGTGTGATACTTCAATTCCAATGTGAAACAGTCTCATTTGAGTTGTTTTTTCATACAGTTTTTCTTTTTATGCTATACATTATAGTATTTTTATTATGAATTTATCACCGTGCGCTACGTACTAAACCTTCGAGTTATACGCTGTATAGACAATAGTGTTATTTTCTTTCGTGTACATCTTGTAACAGTAAAGTAAAAATGGTAATTTCAAAAACCGTATAGACTCGGCTAATATACGAGTGCTCTATTTTAGGCTATCCAAAAGACCTTAGTAAAATATTACTCCCGACCTTTGAAGAAGAAATTAATTGTTATCTTAATATAAGGCATGAGCTAAAAACAGAGAGTGCTTCTAAGGAACCTCCCGTAAGTGAAATATCAGAAATATTGATAGGAAAGATTTAAACGTTGTGGTCAAGAGCTTCTATTCCTGCCGTATCCCACACTCGTATCTTGCAGGTGACTAGAAAGTATCAAAATAAATAGAGAAATATTTTAAGATCAAAAAATAGAAAATTAACTACAGCTTTTGAATCAAATTTTATTTTATTTAAGAATAAGAGTAAACAGCTTTTTGACACCGCTGCCTGCAAAGTCTAGATTTTGCGCTATGTAAATATGAGAAATAAAAGAAGGTTCCGAATTTAGAGCAGACATTTTTAAAAGACCAAACAACGACCTGAAAAATGGTTATGAGTGCAGTTGATGTTGCAGTATCTAGAAACCTAGCATTGAAAGAAAAAAGAAAACTCAAAAGTATTAGAGAGAGAAATAAATTATAAGGAACAAAAAATACTGAAAAAGAATGTAATAGATGGAAAATGTGTTGTGGGTTAGTAAGATAAAATTAGAAGCAAATGATGTTGTGGCTTCAACGTCTTATCAGATTGCAACACCAAGTTCTCAAATGCGCATGAAACTGCCTTCTGTAGCCTCAGTATGTGATCGAACTGGTGTTTCTAATAGAGCTGCTGCAGCAATTGTAAGTGCAGTTCTTCAGAATAGTGGCCTCATCAGTGAAGAGGACAAAAGTAATAGACTGAAGATTAGAAGAGAAAGTAACAAAGGACTATATTTTGATGGATGACGAGACAAAACTGTAGTAGAAGAAAACCGTTGTAGAAGAAATTGAAGAGCCCTGATCAAAATATTTGGGACGTGTGGCACCACGTTATAGCACTGGGAAGGATATTGTGTCGTTTTATAATGTTAGTAATCGATCCCTAGACATCACTACCGTAGGATGCGATGGAACTGTGACTAACACTGGAACTACTAATGGTGTCATCTCTTTGCTCGAAAAAAAAAATATTGGAAAACCGCTGCAAAGAATGATTTTCTATTTCATGGAAATAAACTGCCCTTACGTCACCTCTTTTGTTTTCTGGATGGAAAGACAAAAGGACCAAATGAGTTTGGCGGCAAAATGGCAAGACATTTGAGAACTTTCAAGAACTCCTAGTAATTGAATTCACACCAATTTAAAATAGCCTGTCTCCTTTGGAAGTTATGGGTGACTTGAGCACAAACCAAAAATATTTATTGGAAATGTGCTATGCAGTCTCTCTAGGGGTATGTGCTCTTGTGATCTAAAAGGAAACCAGGTAAATTTGTGCATTCAAGGAGGCTAACAATGGCAAATCACCTACTTTGTTTGTATGTAAGGACAGAAAGTCCACCAGAAAATCTTTATATAATGGCAGAATACATTCTTAAGGTATATACACCTGTTTGGTTCAACAAAAAGCTGAAACCATAATGTATTCACGGCTCAAAGCACTTAAGGAGACTTATAAAATATTCCCATTACCTCCCAGAGCACCTTCGGAGTGTAATTGATCCAGCCATTCAGAGAATTGCTACTTTGCAGCTCCTGAAAACCTTCTGCTATGCTTGATAACTAACGGACGCAAATATGTTAGAGATCTAGGCCTATGTCGAAAACTTAAAGCCAGGATGGAACACAAAGAAGGAATAAGAAAATGTGATATTACAGCTATAAACTTTAAAGTCAAAGATCATATTGAAACAATCATTTGGTATGACATTGAAGTAACAGAGCCACCAATGACCAAGCACAGAAATGAGGAGGAATTAAAACTGTTTATATCAAGTACAACACAAGCTAATGAAGACCTTCCACCACTAGACTTTCCTCTTTATCCATGCCATACGCAAGCCGTTGAAAGGATGGTGAAATTAGTTAGTGAATCACCATTGGTCGAGTGTGGGACTTCACAAGAGATGGATTTTTAAAAACAAAAATAGAATCGCAGAAATTGATGCCAATATTTTAAACTAAGGAACATTTCAATATAATAGTAAAGTGACATTGTTGTTATTTAACAAAAAAAGTTAAGAACATTTTTTATTATTCTGTTGAATATTTTTAATTTAATATACATATATACAGTGACAAATTTTATCCTGTAGTGAATGTATGTTGCTTTTATAACACATATATATCCACAAGTAAAATATGTATATCTGTTTTGGATAGTATAATTTGTATTCATTGAAATTCTATTAAAAAAATCACAAAAATTTGATATATTAACAATTATATTGCACTCAAATAAATATCTTCTTGGAAAACTTTCATCGGTTTAAATGAAACAAAATGTTTTTATGTGTGTCAACTATATTATTTAAAGTGTTTAGGATAAAAATTACAGTCCAAAAACTTTTTTTGAAAATTTGGTGTTTTTTTTTTTACTTCAAAGTTTATTTTTTTAAGGACCTTGCGACACCTCAAAGCATTTTCATAGAACTTCAAAATATGGCAGTATTAAAACTGAACCTAAAAGGCAACTTAAAACCCTCACAGCTTTATATATCCATTAGAGTCAGGTCGAATCCACTATTTTACGAATCGAAATTTCCAATTTACCCTCGAATCTGAATCTTGTAAAAATAATAGACTAATGGAAAATACAAATAGTAACTAAATGTTAACTTTTTTTTATAATTCATTCATTATAACATCCATACATTTAATCAAGTTTTAAATTACCGATCTGGGGCATGGATGTTAATTTAATACTATAATTTTAACTAGTTCTGAACCACCAATAACTTGTTTTACAGCCCTAAAACAAATTTCACTTGAAAAATTGAAAGAAAGAAAAAAGGATTAGAGTCTTTTTATTATTATTAGCACCGCATCTTACTACTCGTTCTGGTTATACGCACTTACGCTAATGTGTAATGGTAGGGTGATTGTGAGATGAAATGGAGGACCTACAGTTTAACGTGGAATCTGAACCACGGTGGAGGTCTGTCATTCCCCACATTCACTAGATGTCTTGTCAGAGGTGTAGGAAGGGTTTAGAAATCAGATAAATCTTTGCCGGGACCAGGGATTGAACCCCGGCCGCCAGCATAGAAATCTGACACCTTACCCCTAGACCACCAGGTCACCGATTAGAGTCTTGAATCCTCGAATATCCTTAAGGATTTGGGGTGGGAGGGCCACCTTAAAAGTATACATAATATATTGTGTTTATATCTAGAAATTTGGGCCATAATTCCACCTAGACGTTTGTAGTATTATGTGTGTTGAAGGGAGCTGAGAGCCTCGAGGAGTTGTTGGACAGGGCGAAGAGTGTCATTCCCCAGCAGACTGGGCCTCCACCCCTTTAGCGTTGAAGGCGACGGCTGGTCTGAGACTGCTCCCTGGTCACCAGGCAGACTCCTTACTTAAAGAGGTACACTTCACAGACACTATCATCAAACAAAACCTTAAGATCCTTTTTGGAACCAAAATATGAAATTAAATTAAAATGTATTTTCCAAATATTTTAAAATCACTTTGTTTTGAATGAGTCTAATTAAAATAATGTAAGTTATATTAGGCAAATACATTTTTTAAGTATTACAAAACATGGCATCATCTTCCAGGTGAAGAAATCGTTTGCTTTGTCTCCTTTCCTGACTAATGACAACTCGGTAACCATCATGGATGGGTGGATGAAGGCCTCTTTTCTTGGTTCACCGTTAACTTCCTCTTAGGTGAGACACTGGAATTGTTTTTCTTTTATCACATATTGATATATTATTAATATGTTTATACCACTTAAGGGCAACACTGACCATCTGTACCGAAGTTGTCTTTTTATTTCCCAAAAAAAGAGGAAAAGTTACAATAAATTGTTTCAATACAAGTTTACGGCTCCTTTAGGCATGTGCAAAGACAACTTTTAAATCTGACTTCCTGGTTTTTCTGCTTGTTAAATATAATTAGAGGAACTGGGCTGATTACAAGTGGAAAAGGGTATATACATCATGGTGGCTCTCCTAACGTATTATATCACTTGTGAATATATATTTGAGTCTTATTTTCTTATCACCTTAATGTAAAATGTTTGGTTTTCTCTTTCGTGCCTTAAATATATTGACGTAAATTTTCTATAAGTTTAATTATATCATTCACGTAAAACACTCCTGATTTCCCACCCACAATCTGTTAGAAACACACGTTTGTTGAGGGAGATCCTGTGTTCTAATCATCCACTAACTGCTATCGATCTAATATTACAACAAACTTGGAGATGGAAGATTAGGTGCAGAAATGTCTGACCAACTGTGGACCAAACACCAGTAACTTTAAGTTGGTGTCTGTGTGTCCGGTCAACTTGCCTCATTTCATTTAAAACCACTACACCTGCCTCACGCACCACTG
The DNA here is from genome assembly GCA_039000515.1 of Timema cristinae. Taxonomy (NCBI): domain Eukaryota; kingdom Metazoa; phylum Arthropoda; class Insecta; order Phasmatodea; family Timematidae; genus Timema; species Timema cristinae. The sequence goes on from JBCFYV010000935.1 coordinate 64,577,008, forward strand.
TAGTAAGCAATACAGACAAAATTTGCCCCTTGAATTGATTTTGACTTGATTTAAAAATTTAAACTTTTACCTTAAAGTAAGCTTACAAAAAATAGTTCACATTGAAAATAATCATTTTATTAGTAGTGAGATTGTACTGTTTAAAACTCTAAATACTTTGTTGCTGTTCCCGCCACCCCCTGACTTTGTAACAATGTGTTTTGTGTCCTAGATCGTCTAGGAGGGAATGTGGAGAAGACAGTGGCAGCCCTGGATCTAGGTGGCGGGTCAACTCAGATAACGTTTGCTCCGAGTGACGAGGCTACCATCAAACATAGCAATCCTGAATTCTTGCACCGCATTTCTGTATTTCATAATAACCTCACTGTATACACACACAGGTATGTAATTAGGGCTTATTCCAAGTTTATTTTATTCAACTGAGGGCCGATCTTATGAATACCGAATAAATATTGCTATTGAGAAGTTGAAGTTATCTACCAGATAAAAGTTATCAGCCACTTTAATGTTTTACTGGTGTGCACATGCGTATAAACCCTGCTGATAGCGCTACAACCTAGCGAGTGGTGAGAACTTTCAACATTTGTTAAATATTGGCGGCTAAACGAGTGCGAGGAAACAAATGGCGTCACGTGGGCGCAGAAGCTAAGTTGTCTTGCAAGTATTAATTTCGGTGTCTGCCAAAATGTGGGCAATAGTTGGGTACAACTAACAAAATTTAATTTATTGTACTCACATTTTGGTAATCTGTTCTTATATAAATATAACTCTACAAATAGCTTGTCAGTTTTTATAAAAGTGTGAATTAAATGTTCTAACTTTATATAGTTAGAGCACGGGCCTGTGCTTACTAAACATGTGAACCAAGATTGTAACCTAAAAGCCGATTCTGATTGGCGAAACCTCATTAAAAACAACGCGTCACTATGGCAACGTCAATTTTAACTTCCAGATAAAAGTTATCGAGTACTTAAACCTCCTGATATAAATGTGGTGGATAAATACATTTTATCTGGCAGTCATAAGACGCACTTTTGACTTATCCACCAGATAGAAATATCTATCTACCAGATTAATATTTATCCAGGAGTCATAAGACCGACCCTTAGTTACCTTACCTTAGTCATCTACTTGACACACTGTGATAGAGATATGCCAAGTCCACTTTCTCAATTCTAAACAAACTCGAATTGAATACTTAAAATATAATCAAAGCTGAATCTTTGTTTGAATATTTTTTGTTAGCTCTATGCTTGATAAAATTTTATATTAGGGTTATATAACTATAAATGAACTAAAGTTGCTTGGGAAATGTTTTATTGCACAATTGTTTATAATATTTTCTTCTACTCTGATAAATCAAGTTATTATCACAACTTACAATTCATTTACTTCAGATTTTTTTTGGTATATGAATAATGATTTTTAAAGTAAGTATTAGCTCAGAATGGCAATAATTGAACATAAATGGAGTACTCTAGTTGTCAATATTTTTATTGTTAAAGCTTTTTTTTTATCAAAGTCATTGTTCTTGAAGCTTCGCATACCCTAATTAAGTTTGTTGTTTATTTAATTTGAAATAACAATTGAACAGCATAATTTTACAGGTTTGCTTAGTTCTACAGTAGCTTAATGTGAGAATATTTAGCCATATGTTTTACCTTCTTATCAGAAGGAATTGTCTGCAAATAACAATACTGATGGTTTTTGCTGTTATTTTTGTGATTTAATCGTCCCTCTATATATTTGTGTGTATCTCTTGTAGTTACCTGGGTCTGGGGTTGATGGCAGCACGTAAGGAAGTTTTATCGGTTGGAAACCCTGATAATGCTCTAGTTCTGAGGAGCGAATGTATAAATCCTATTATCACCGGTAAGGAGTGGACTTATAATAAAATCACCTACACAGTCAAGTAAGTCACTTTATTATTTAACTTAATTGCAATGATTGGTATTTAACACTTTAACTGAATCGTTAGCTGGTCTACAAACTGAACTAAAGATCGATCCTTGGCGAAATCAAAGGTTCTTTTGACACATTGGGGTATTAGTTGTTTAATCACGTTTACTCAGTAATTAGTAGATTGGTAATTATAATCATCATCAACTGTTTCCAGCCTGTGGCAGGGTGAGGTAGAATGCCTCTATCCCTTCCACCATTCTTCTTCTCTCACTTACACATTTGTGGTTATATGCTCCTATCTATTACTTGGGCTTTCTTGTGGTATTTTTCTTTCATCTCTATAATTCTTGTGATTCCCCCACACACCCCCATCCTCATTACATGCATGATCATACCATCTCACTCTTGCTTCCTCTACTAAAGTATTTCACAGGAGGCCCATTATTTGTTAACTGGAAAATCATGTTGCCACAATAGTGATAAAATAAAATATTACAATTGTATTTACATTCTTAGTCTGTTGAGGTGACCTGGGGGTCAAGGGGTAAGATGTTGGACCCCTGTGCTGGGGGTCCGGGGTTCGATACTCGGTCCCGGCACAGATTTATCTGATTACCAAACCTTTCCTTCACCTCTGACAAGAAGTGTATTAATCACAACTTGTGAATGTGTGGAATGCCAGGCCTCCACCGTGGTTTGGATCCACGTTAAACTGTAAGTCCTCCATTTCATCTCACAATCACCCTACCATTACACATTAGCGTATATAACCCAAACGGGTAGTAAGACGCGGTGATAATAATAATTATTATTATTATTATTATTCTTTGTCCGTTTAATTAATACTGTAAAGAGAAACTATTCACTAACCCTTAAGGAAATATTATTGGAAACTTTTGAAAATGTTTTAAACTAACTTTATTAATAAATAACAATAATTTATTTCTAAAATACTAAATTTGAGTGACTTTCAATTAATTTTGGTAGTCGAAAGTGAGCTTCTTATAAAATCAGGGTTTATTTCATCTACCCAAACTTACCGGGCAACCTAATTTCTAATCCGGTTTCTCCTGGTGACAGTTATGATTCTTCTAAAACTTAATTCCGTGCCTCCACATTACTTGTCCCTCCTACATGTATTGTTCAGGTTTTTGCTGCATGTAACTAAGTACAAAGTACACCCTGTGCAGCACTTCCTTAGTACCGTATTTTGAAGAAGGTGGATAGAAACATATTAAATGAACAAACAAAATTTAGCTTTTACAATGAAAATAAGAACACAGTTCACACTTCACATTGATGCCACTGTACAAAGAGGTAATGGCTGCCTCTAGAAGAAAATTGATCATTACCGCCCAATCCCTCGACGTAGGTTTCATTCTATCGAACTCATCAGTGAAACTTGCAACACAGCAAGATTAAAGCGTAAGAGAGTAATTTATTAATCATTTTTTTGTTTTTACTGTATGATCAAATGGTACCAACACTATAAGTTAACTTTAGACGAGTATTGTTTCATGTGTTTGGGTGCTGGTTATAGAGGTCCGGAGAATCCCGAGTACAAAACAATCAAAGCGAATGCCAACAGCGAAGCAGAGAAACGGCCAATCGTCAGGTTCACAGAGTGTACCAAGATAGTAAAACAGTACGTGGGTAACAGAGTGGACAAGCCAGCAGAGTTGAACCTGAAAGAAATCAATGCTTTCTCTTACTACTTTGACAGAGCGACAGAGTATGGACTTATCGACCCTTTCACCGGCGGTGTGGTGTCTGTCAAGGACTTTCAAAAAGCTGCCATTACAAGTTAGTAAACATTGAGAATGCTGGATATGCTACTATTTTCTGTTATTAAATGTTATTTTCGCACCCGATGATGGGGAGATTGAGGTTTGAATCTCAGTCGGGTGCACTGAGGGTGGTTTTTCCAAAACGGTTTTCCACTATCCCTCTTAGCAAACGTGGGTAACCATCCTAATCCCTAACACTATTTAAATTGTAATACATAAGCGTATAACTCAAATGGGTGGTAAGTCGCAGTGCTAAAGATATTTATATTAAATCTGGTTGTTAGTCTCACTTTTTAGTTTGTTTGGATTACAAGTTATTATTTATGATATAGTATCAATTTTCCGTGTGTTATCATGAGGTTAGAGTTCCTGATTTTAGATCCAGAGGTCCCGGGTTTGATCCCCAGCGCTTCCAAAATTTATCTGTGAAGCGGTGGGTCTGGAACAAGGTCAAACTTTAATAAAGAAGTAGCAGCTCCAGTTTATAAAACTGAGATCAACGGTCAGAGGGCTTGTTGTGATGACCACATGACACCCCTGCCCGCAAATGTTGGCACTACCATCGCTAACGGCGGCGGCCGCTCTGTCTTGTCTGGGAGCTCGCACCATGGAGTTTTTTTAATCATGAGGTTATGTTTGTTTACAGCATGTGACACACCCAACACTGAACAACCTTTCATGTGTCTGGACTTGACCTTCATTTCAGTCTTGTTGCAGGACGGGTTTGGTCTCAAACCAGACACAAAACTCAATGTAAGTATAATACATCTATATATAGTTTACAGTTTTATTTACACAATCAGTGTAAAAATTTATTATTATATTATTATATTATTATTATATTTATTTATTATTATAGATTGATCTTGGTATTTTGATCGGTACGTTACCTTATCCAAATTGAGCTCTTCATCATGTCCTATCACATATTCTGTTTTCAGATCCTGAAAATTCATCTGGTCCCTTTTTTCCTTCCACCTTTCCTTCTATGACATCACTCATTAACAACTCGATTTGTACGATTTATTCTATATATTCTCCACCAGCACCACATCTCAAATTTTGTGATTTATTTAAAAGTTTTCAACCAAATAGTTCAAGGAAAGATAATTAGTATATTTTACCTCTTAATTTGTTAAATATTACTGAATTTATTTCATAGTCTTATTTTACTAAACGTTGAGGTTTAGGTTAATTGAGTCTATGATAATTAACTATTCTTCAGACAAGATGTAGTCTGATTTTTATAGGAAGCCGTTATTTGAAAACTGGAATCTCATGTCACCACAATAGCAGGGGGGAAATATTAAAATTCCATTTACATCCTTAGTCCATTTAATTAGTAATGTAAAAATAAATAATTACACAGCAATCCATAAGAAAATATTATTGGAAGGTTTTGATAACTTTTTATATGCTCTTTATAATGTTATTTTTACATCCATTACTGTTTGTGGCCTGGGTAGGTTTTTTACTCAAGCCAAATATTTCTCCTCTGCCAGCTTGCTAGGCCTGTCGTAGCTTCATATACCTTATAATATAACTTAGTAACAAAACATTCTTACTGACCTAAGGCATCAGTGACTTATTAATTAATAAATCAAATAGACATATTTCTAAAATTCCAAATTTTAGTGACTTTCATTCTTTCAATCTTTGTTGGTGCTCGAAAGTAGGCTTCCTGTAAAATCAGGGTTTAAAGGTAGTATTTAGCATAATAATTACAGTTGAGTTTTTTTTTAACTAAGATATTTGTTTATAGGTTATCATCTTTGTTTGGTTTTTTTTGTTGTAGCTCTTTAAGAAAATCGACGGCCATGAACTGAGTTGGGCTCTTGGAGCAGTCTTTCACATTCTTCAAAATGGCCTTTGAAATTATTAGAATAGTTAGAAATGTTTTAGAAATTAAATTGATACTTTTATAATATTGCTAAAAGAAGTGAATTGTGCTCTGTAAATTTTAACTGTACATAATGTTATCATTTTTATGACAGCTAAAAGGGTTAAGTATTCTTAGTGCATTTGAAAGATTTCTGAGAAAATTCACTCGTAAACCAAAAAGAGATATTATTCCTCGACTTTATATTTGGAAGAATATACAAGAAAAGGATAGGGGTGTGCGAAGCTTCAACACTTTGACTTGTCTTCGAAACAAACATCAGCTAAAATAGTTGAGTCTTATCGGTGGTTTCACGTAACCGCAGTAAATCTGCAGAATGGGGCCCACTTTAATTGACTTTCAAGTTGTGATAGTAACTTGATTTATCAAAATAAAATTAAATGCTACAAAAAATTGTTTAATGGAACACATTCCAAGTAATTTTAGTGCATAATGTTACATAAATAACTGAAATATACGTTTTCAAGCAAAAAACAACTAAAAAAATATTCTAACTTCATTCAGCTTAGAAAATATTTGACTTGAGTCCACTTTGTATTTATTTATTATTAGCATCTGGTCTTACTACCCATTCAAGTTATACACACTTACACTAATATGTAGTGGTAGGGTGATTGTGAGATGAAATGGAGGACCTACAGTTTAACGTGGATTCGAACCACGGTGGAGGCCTGACATTCCCCACATTCACAAGTTGTGATTAATACACGTCTTATCAGAGGTGAAGGAAGGGTTTGGTAATCAGATAAATCTCTGCAGGAACCGAGGATTGAACCCATTGTATTTAAAAAGTGAACTTCGCACACCCCTAAAAAAGGGTAAAGAAACAAAATTAAAATAAAATGATAAGATTTTACACTAAATAGAGAAACACTGCTTCTGGTCCCAGAGATAATGGCTGCATCTAAAAGAAAATCAATCATTATTGCTCAATTCTTCGACACTTAGATATCATTCTAACATATTTCCTCATGAAATGTTAAATGTGGCGTGATAAAAAAAAAGGAAACAGACAAAAAATTGTGAAAAAGGTCGTTCTATCATCTTCCCTTCCATTACTTATTTTTTAGGATGTTGTGTTTCACCATTCACTTTCTCCTGATGAATTCCAATAACATGGTACATGGTTTAAGGATTGAGAATTAACAATTGATTTATTCAAGAGCCGGATTCTTTTGATTGAAAAAGCCATATTCTGTTGATTCCGTTTCTTTTTCCTATCCTTCTTTGCTGTTACTTCTTCCAAATATTGTATGATGTTCCTAAAACAGTGAAAAGAGACTTTTCTTTAAGAATAATTATTATTTGAACTATTCAATCCACTGTTAGTTTGAAATCTAGCAACATGTTTTCTGCTCATTTTTATATATTCTTGACAGCAAGATAAGATTTGATATAAACAAATAATTAGTTGCACATCCATAGTGTCTACTGAGTTGAAGAAACGAAAATTAGTGACTTTTTGATCAAAAAATTCCTTCGGTGAATGGTTGAACATTATATAATGCATATATGAAATGTTATATATATATATAGAGGCATAATGCACTCACATGCAACATTAAACTTAACTGGATGGCGAACATTAACCTTGTCCTTGGTATCACGGTAAAAACATTCAGGCAGCGTACATCTAGCGCATGCCATTATCGGTATTGGGTGGCTCGACTTTCGAAGCATTTGCGTTACGATGCACGGGAAATTCATACAACAATATATGACTTTATGACCAAAATATTGAAAATTCGTGACTTTTCGGGGACTTCCATTACCTTTTTTGCAATTAGTAACTTTTTCGTGACCCAGTAGACACCCTGACATCAATATAGGTATACCCTGCTGGTATGATTGGTTCTAGACCGTTTGTCATGAAGCAACTCGGTACCTTTTGTGTCACTTGTCGATTCATGTACTGTACTGCAATTGTGAATAAAGAATTTATAATTAACAAACACAATATGTATTTTACAACAAAAAGCATTGCTTTTCTCGTTTCACAGTCCCTCGTGATGAGTTCCGATAGAATGAAACCTAGGTCGAGGGATTGGGTAGTAGCGATCGATTTTCTTAAAAAGACAGCTATTGCCTCTTTGTCCAATGGCAGTAGTGTAATGTGTAAATTGTGTTATTTTTTATTTTAAAAGCCATATTGTGTTTGTTCTATTTTTATATGTTTTTATCTACCTTTCCTGTACCTTCTTCCAAATATAACAAAATACCTCAAAAAGTGAAAAGAGATAATAATTGAAATAAAGTTATTTTATAATGCATGTAGTGTTTGGCAGCGTCTTGTCATCGAAGAGTGGTAGGTATGCTTGTATATACACTTTCTTAACATGTTCAAAATAATTTATTTACATTAGAATAAAAAATATTCCTTAGGTATTGTGAAAACATTTAAAAGATTAGCAAAAAGAAAGTTTAGGATATAAATAAAGTAAAATTTCCAAAAGGAATCGCTCGACATTAAAAGGAGAATAAAAAATTGAGAATAGAGAAGGTGTCTGTTAAAGGAGCTTTCGCTGTATATGAATTATAACAATGAAGGTACTGCCGTGTTCCTTTTTTTTTTAGAGTGATATTCTTAATATTTTATGAATTGTTGTGATCTCTTCTAATATTTACAAATTAAATTTACCTTGAATTGAAAATGTGTTAACTGTTTTAAGTGATTAAGTACCAGCAATAACAGGAATTGTAATAGAAACAATAGTTTAACGAAGAGATGGGCCAATGGTTAAGTAATTTTATATAAATGAAATTGATAAAAATAAATCAAGTGTAAATTTAATGACGAGCTTATATTTTATTTATTTCTTACTTACCTTATTTCAAATTATTACAAATTTATATTTAACTTATTCATTATATTAGATAAGCACAGACGGAGCTTTGAGAAATGTATTTTTACGCCAACAATTGGCACAGTTTTTTAACAATTTATTTTTGAATTCAAAATGGAGTAATTTAGTGTTTGTGTAAAGTGTATTCCCTCTTAACTCTTTTTTGTTTAATATAAGCAACAGTGCTGAAATATTATATTTATGTTTAAATGTGTGATTATTTCTACTATAAAAGACTGAAGGAAAATTTCACCTTTGTGCATTGAATTCTTCTCACATTTTTACTTGTCATTAAATTTACACCAGTTTATTTTTCTGTTTCTTAGTTTTTATTAATTTCATTATAAAATTATTTAGCCATTGGGCCACCTCATTGTTAAACACTAAACTTTCTATCAATTTATTACTGTTCAACAACTTACCAAAAGTAAACTGGTGGTTTTAATGATAAAAGATAATCAAGCCATTTTAATCTATTGCTGCCTTTAATTTCAGTGACTCATTCCAAACATTCTTGTGGGGTTGTTTCACCAGTATTTGAAAAATACTAAGAGTGATTTTAGAAGTGCCTTAATAAGTGTTGTTTGTGGTTTTAATACACACTTCAAATTATTGAGAGTAGCTAAGTTATAATTTTTTTATAAGACAACCTTAGAGGACAGATGCCTCGCCTAGCACAATTAAATATACCAAATGTGAAAGTTGTGTGTTATTTAATTTTATCATGGTGACCCTTGATTATATTAGTATAGTTGGAACTAATTAGTCATTCAAGTGTCTTAAATTTTTAAATAGTGTTAACCTTTAACACATGAGCCCCAGTTGAACCGATCAAACCTGTTCCTTGGACTAAATTAACTTTCTGTCCTCATCAACAGGTAACAAAGCCCACATTCATCAAAAAATACTTTGTCAATAATTAGCTTTTTGAGTGGTCTGTAGGTTCTCGTAGGCCCAATGGTACAAAAATATATTACCTGAACCAAGAGTGCACATATTATGCTCTCTGAGTGGTCTCATTCGGCCACACAATCTTTGTGGAAAGTTCACTTGCGGGCCAATAGACACCAGTGGGGCTCAACATGTTTAAAGGCATCCTAAATCTATTTTTAAATGCTAAAATCAAACTAGATAATTTACTCTTGAAATAACATGCCTCTCTACTATTGTTTAGTACTGTCTATCACAGCTTTGTGTGTGTTCTATTTATAGAAAACTGTGACATTCTGCACTATTTTTAGATTTTTACCCTGACCAATGTCAGTTTATAAGGAAATTTATAAAAGTTCAAATATTGTTAATCGATCTAAAAAAAAATGTGTACAAATTACCAGTATTTTACTAAGATATTCAATAAATGTGATATTGTACTTAATCTACTATTAAATTTATTTATATTCCTACCATAATTTTGAATAATCTAAACCACCTCTCAAGGTGCCTCCACTTGAGCATTTTGTCTGCACGAGTTTGCGCCAACAGGAGACAATGCACAAGTGTAAACGTTTTGTGCTGCACCGAATGAGCTTCCACACATGCTCATGAACACACTGCATTCATCGGGTGTCGGTAAGTGCACACCTTCAAAAGGAAATCAATTGTGTATACTTAGTGTTGGTGTTTGTATTGTGCTTTTTGTCTGACAAAACATAAACTTTGTGTGGGTCCAAGCATTTCAACGATGAGAAGTACCTTATGTTGGGGAATCCATGGCATGGTACGTATTATAAGAGGAATAAGAAACCCCATGCCCGAGTATCTACAGAAAGACGGTCCTTTACAAGAATCAATTTGCCGACTATTGTATCCTTTCCAATCTTGAGTCCTACTGCACTTATTAAAAAATGTATTGTCTTCAGATGTTATTCTGATAACATTTTAAAAATATTTGTAATCTAATGGTTAAACGAGTTACACTAACACATATCACCCATTTTGATACTAAACACAAATCACATGGAATCAATTGTTCGCCGTGAAGATGGGGACATTGGGGTGTGTGGCCATTTGTGCCATGAGAGCGAATACCCATCCTACTTAAGTGTGGACCCACCTCTACACAGTATGTTCTGTATTGGTTATTAGTATAGACAGGTCAAATCTAAATCTTACTTTCAACTCTCAAAACAAATCATAGCAGTAATTTTACTGTGAATGTAAAAAAAAGTTCTTATCCTACAAATTATAATCCCAAAGATATGTTTGTTTATTTATTTACTACCCATTCGGATTATATGTTCCAAGTACTAACCGCTTTGGATTAGGATTGGGTTGAATGTCAAGGAAGTGAACTCACATTTGCGTTGAGGGAGTGTGGAAAAACCACCCCCAGTTTACCTGAGATTCAAACTTTGATCTCCATTTCCTTGCAGTCTAGCTAGACATGAAACCAGTGTTTGCCAACAACACCACAGAAGGTCAAAATATTTTATACTTAGTTTAATATAAATGTTTACTTTAATTTTCAAAAACGTTTTTTTTTTTATTCAAAATACTCTCTGAAAGTTTCATAAGCAAGTACCATGTTTGTATTGAATGGGTAGACTAAGGTAAAAAAGATACTATCAAAACTTATTTTTGAAATCAATTGAATCTTTAGGTCATGCATGCAGTTTTATTTTGTGTGCTAAATTCTCAGCTCAATGGTTGGTTATGGTCATGATCATTAACTATCTTAACCATCCAAAACACGAGTGCGCAAACTCGCCTAATATTTGCCACTTCTCTGGGTCAAAAAGAAGAAAATAACACGACTTACGAATCAGTCATTTATTTCATGTGCACTGTACAATCTCAACAATAAGTCAAACATGTCATCATACAATAAATAGCAAGTTGACACAAAAACAATATAAACGAAAGCACAAAAAGTACGTTTTACTTGGCTGTTCCTTGTCAGAAACACAAAAATTAGTTTTAGTTTGAAATCTTAGAAGAGCTCACTGTAATATCAAAATGGTTATGAACTTTTAGCTTTAATCAGGCAAAAAGGACAGGAAATGATCCATTGCAATTTACAAAAATTTTAAACAGCAAACATCAGATTTAAAAATAAAATAAGGTTTTGGTCTATTTAATTATATTTGGACAGATTTTTAGTTACAAATATTTAAAGTACTAGTGATAGTGGTATGTTAGACAAGAGAAGGCCTTTAGAATAGTACAGGGGAAATGTGAGAAAAGGAGGAACGTTTTAACTTCAGTCCTTACACCGCTACTACTTGAAAACTTTCCCTTGATTAAACTTGCGGCCATCTTTATCTGTTCCTGTCCAAGATAAATATTGTTTAACTAGCTCCTTGGTTTGTTCCTTTGTTGGATCTAGTTTCGTCCACTGGTACGATTCAAAGTCAATCTGCCAATCTGGACTCAGCTGAAAAGATACACAATTTAAATAAGCATAAATAATTCAGAAATTAAATCTTCTGTGTCACATAAGACCAAAGACATCTGACATTACTATGGACAGTTTACTATCAACAGCAACTTTATTATTTATATATTTTTTCCTGCCGTTTCTTTTTCCAATCATCGTTTTCCGTCTTGTCCCTCTCCTTCTCTGTACCGTGTGTATGTCCTAAGGTCCTGGCGACCCTTCATGTGCTACGGGGTGGGTTTTTTATGTAATTTTCCCACCCCAAACCTACAGAAAGCACCTTCCAGGGCGCCATTGTATGTCAGTGATGTTTGTTATATGTTCAATGTCATGTATGTTGTCGAGAGCCCTTTGGGGCTGGCGTCAAATGTCCCTAAATGTTACTCGTGTTTTTTATTCATGTTTACATATATATGTTTATGAAAAAATAATAAAAAAAACATAGTTAAAAGTAAATTTTTTGTTAAAGGATCAAGCCAATTTTGTCCTGGTTTACAATCCCAATAATAATAGAAAAAATAAATAACCTATATCAACACCAGAGTAATCACAATGTTTCTAATAATGTTCATGTTTATTTGGTAAGGAGTAATAATAATTGATACTAAGGTTATATCTTTTTTTCATTCCCTTCTTATTTAATCTTCACCATCTTAAAGTCTTATTTGTATTAAAGATGATTAATTTTACTTCATACTATTGGAAAGTTTGTGAAATGTTACGGTTTTATATGGAATAAAAAAAAAGAACGAGGATATAACCTTACTATAAATCAAACATTTGTTTACTACAGTAACTGTGTTGCTAATGAGAAAACAGATGTTAGCTCTAGAAACAACTAGTACCCAGTCTTTCCTGGGGTGAGCATACACTGTCCGGTTACCCCAGGCAACACTTTTTTTTCCTTCCAAAAGGAAAAAAATCTTCATTGTATTTATTCCAAGTTTTTTTTATATATTAAAAAATGCTAATAACAAATTTAAAATTCTTGTTTTGAGGTGCACATGTTGGTGTAAAGGGGCTACTAATTTTAAAATTTCAGTCGTCTGAGGTAAATATCCGCAGCCCTCATGAGACACTCATTTATTAGTATTGATAACTGTCAAAAATGATTTCATATGATTAAATATTTTATAGTAAACTATATTTTATTTAAGATTCTTACCGGGAAAACTAGATCTTGACCCCTCCAAACCCAGATTCCAGAGATTGTGTTGTCGTTATCGGTACCAAAAAGACACATGGAAGCAAATGCATTTTTACGAAGCTTGTCTAACCTTTGGTACATACCTAGAAAACAAAGTACATTACACTCATGCTTGCATATCTCAATATTACCTCAGATTTCATTTAGTCGCTAGTCAGTTTTAAATAATGCTAACAATTTTACAGGGACTTATTTCCCCTCTTTCCTGAAGTTTCTACCGTGTGTAAATAAATTACTAAACATTCAAACATCCTGGATAACTTCAGTAAAGATATAGAATAGATCCCTTAGTACTCACCAGAAATAAGATTACAGCTCATGAACACTTTCTGGAGTTCTTCGTTGTATTTGTATTCTCCAAACCAGATCGAGTAGTTTTGTGGATCAAACTTCTCCCAAAAGTAAGGGATTGATTTTGATTCATCTTCATTAGAATAACATCTCTTGAAGTCATCCATATTGAAGGTACTGAAAATTTAAATCAAATAAAGTCATTCCCATCCATCCTTAATTAATTCTATAACATTTTTTATGAAAATTATTTTGATTAATCTCTTTTGAAAATTGTGATTTATATTTGTTTATTTGCAAAGTGTGAAAAATACTACAAAACAATGTTTGACACTTCTTAAACGTTGTTTTACTCTCTTCTGCTGGAAGGGGAGTGTTGTACCATGAAAATTACATAATTACGTGTTTTGATTGTCAACTCTTGAGGCCTACAGTTTTCTGGTAAGTGTGTAAGTTTGACCTTCTATCCTCCTCTCAATATTTAATTGAACAAAGTAGTTTGGCACCATTAAAAACACTGTACAATAATAAGTTTTAGTGATTTTATTTACCCACCTTTATCCTAAGCCCCTATTTTCTTAGGAATGGACAAATATTATTGTTAGAAAAAGTTACTCGATCTACTTTCACATATCGAGTAATCAACTCATGTGATCTGACAGCTAATATTATCAATGTTTACCACAAAAAATGTTTTTATATCTAAAAGCTGCTCTAAATATCCTTCATAAGAAAATTAAGGTATTTATCTAGGTGTAATGCTCTTTTCATGTTTCGCATCACCTGAGAAACCAGCTAATGTGTCTGGCAACCTTAGTACTGATAAAGCAAGACAAAGAGCTTATTCAGAGTGAAATCACCACCTTTGCTATTCCTCTATTGCATAAATATGCACCGTTAACATGGACTACAGAGACCACATTAGCGTTGACAAGAGGGTTGTAACTAGCATCAAACTGTAGTCAGCGACAGCTACATTCTGATAGGGCTCCCTAAGGTGTAAGCCTAGGGGTGTGTGAATTCCATCATAATTTAAAGCAAATTCAAATATTCTCACAAAAATAAATCAAAACTTTAATACCAAAGCTGGACAAACTTCCTTTTCTTTAAACAAAATCCTTTTTTTTACAGTGTTTCAAGAAAAAATTCCTAGTTTCTCTAACCAAATAAATAAAATATCTTACCATAGAAATGACTGTTGAGTTATGCCACGAGTGTTTAGCAAAGGATTATTTGACATCAATAGGACAATTTTTTCTTTTTCTTAGCACCGCATCTTACAGCTCGCTTGACAATTAATTCATGCAGTTGTTACAAAACTCAATGTGTCAAAGAGAAAATGAGGCCAGATAATAGTGTGCATATTTCTTCAAGAGAAAGGATTACTATTTGAAAATTGCAGTAATTAATTCATAATTGTAATAAGTTTAGGACTATATTTTTAACAAAGAACTTAGACGTCAGTTTTTTTCTTTTTTCGGACTGAGGTCAATATTTTTCTCTTTACTAAACTTTTGATCACCTGGCATAAGAATTTAAACAGTTGTGTAGTGTATTTTCTCAGTTAAAAAAGAGACAAATGCTGTCTTGGGATAGAAATACAGTAAGATTTGATTTTTGTTCAACTTAGCCAGAATTTGGCTGCACTTAAAAAGAGTGTGAATTTAACGCATTATCTTTAAATCAGACTTTTTCTTCTTCTCATTTTTCAGGTTTCGCATCACCTGAGAAACCAGCTAATGTGTCTGGCAACCTTAGTACTGATAAAGCAAGACAAAGAGCTTATTCAGAGTGAAATCACCACCTTTGTTATTCCTCTATTGCATAAATATGCTACGTTAACATGGACTACAGAGACCACATTAGCGTTGACAAGAGGGTTGCTAACTAGCATCAAACTGTGAGTCAGAGACGATGGCACAGCAAGAATTTGAATATAGTGACTCACCCTTTGGGCAGGGCATCTAAAGGGTCCTTGGACTTGGGCTCCTCTGCTAGGGCAAGATCGGCTGCATCCAACTCCTCGGCAGGTTCGGGCGCAGGCTTCTCAGTTTTCTTCTTTTCTTTCTTGACACTGCAGGTGTCCTTCTCTGCCTTCAGAGGACCTGTAAAATGAAGAATACGGTAGTACAACTCCATGGTTCAATGACTAGAGGGGAATCACTACATATAAAGATTGAGCTGCTCATCAGATTAATGCAAATATGTCATTGAAGAACTCATGTGAGGTGTCAGAAAAACAGATATCATCATCATCATAAGAGCAGCTTAATTTTTTACAACACAAGATCATTTATGGTTGTTTGAAGCAAATAAAATAAAACATCCCGCTTTATAAAGTTTTCTCACGTCTTTATATACTTTCCAGTCATCAACTGTTTCCGGCCTGTGCCCTGTTCAGGTTGGTAAAATCCTTCCTTTCACAATGATTACATCACTTCAGTGGTCCAATGGTCCAAGGCTTTACACTCTGACGAGTGTACTGAGGGTGTGTAAAGCTTATCAAGTGTATATTTCTTACTTATTTTATGCTAAATGTGTGCTTAAGATCAGTGAAGGTGAACAATAACTCGTTTCAGGCAAAATTCAGAGCTAAACAGAAAAGCTTGCTTACTTTTAAATTCCGCAAACTTCTTAGGATCGAATTCAGAGGCCTTTTCACATAGCTTGAAGTCTCCGATTACCGCCTTCACTTGAGGCTGGTTCACGATGGTGGTGAACCATCGGTTGACACACACGTAAGGCTTCCTAGGGTACACATAAAGTTTCAAGTAAATATACATGTAAATTTGAGTTAACTTAAGAAGAAAATGGAAGTAGCATTTAGTATGTTACAGGGCTGTACTAGTTTCAAATTTTCAATTTGAAGTGCATTCGAAACTAATACCAGTAAATGAAATAATCTCAAAGTAAATTTTTTTGTTTTGTAAACTTTTAGATAAAGTCTGTTCACGATAGGTTTTTACCTGGATGACAGTTCAAAAATCATTGGTTTAGGTTTTGGGTTGCCAACACTAGTAAAAGATCACTGTTTTGTTATAAATGTTAAGTTTTTTAATTACCTGTTATTTAAAATAACGTAAACTTAAGTTTTCTCATAATATTTCATTCTTTTAATAATTTCTTTTTCTCCACTCGAAACAATATTTTAAGCATAGTTAAAAGTACTTATTTATTTGAAGTGTTAATTACTTTGTACAATATAGTGCATACATTAATACCTTTTAATACAGGCATCATATTTACTTGGAAAAGAGAAAATACTTTTAATTTTTTTATATATAATAAATTATTTTATCGTATTTCAAAATATTTAACTGCGGAGTGCATAATTGTAAAAGACTTGTTTCCGTCATGTTCAACCACATAATTTAACTAGTCGATCGCGGTTTTGAAGCTATTTTCGTTGAGAAATTTGTGTAAGTGATGTGAATAATAAGGTTTTTAAGTGAAATAAAATGATAACTAAGCTTGGTGTCCGACCTCAAATAAATATATAAAATAATATTTGCCTAAATTATGTGGTTAACTATCAAATTGTATTACCATCTGTTTTCATTATAGTCATCCAAAACAGAGGTCAGCTGTTGGAGTAGGGATAGATTAGGGATTACTTCTAGTAACTTTTTAAGCTGTCATCCAAGTAAACTAAGGTCGTGAAAGAATTATAGTTGGGTTTGGACTGTATTTGTTAACCACTTGGCATAGCAAAGCTTTGATTGGTATTCTATAAAGTACTGTTTTTTGTTGTTTTTTAACCACCCATTAGGGTTTTTCATTTAAGAACTAATTATGCTAATGGGTTAAGAATTGAGAAGGTTGAATTTTAGAGGAAGTGAACCTACATTTGCGTGTAGGGAAAGTCATTTAGGACCCCCCTCACAGTTCACTCAACCGAGATTCGAACCTCAATCTCCTCGTCCTCGGCAATCAGCTAACTATGCCATCGAGGTGAGTAGTACTTCAGTTAGGGTGAAAGTAAGTACCTGAAAGCTGGGTCCAGCACGTACTTATACAGTTGTAATAACGTGGCAGCAACACAAATATCTGCAAGGGTTATGCGCTCACCCACCAAGAAAGTCCGGGTCAACAAATATTGGTTCAGGGCCGACAAAGCTAACTTTATATCTTCCTTCGCTTGTTCCTGGGACTGGAAAAAAAATCAAATTATTATTAATTCCTTGTCTTTTACAGGTTTTCAAACAGCACCAAAAAATGTTCACACTTGCCTTTTTTAGTTTTTCTTAGTAGTTGAGAATTTTTCTTGTTTATTACATTAACAAGATATTTTTGAAAAATCCTAGGCTACCAAACCTCAACATTTTCACAAGTTCTTGTTGTTTTTCTATTAGTTAATTAGGTATTATTTGTGTCCTTGTGTGAATATAATATAAAACACACCCTGTACAACAATCTCATGTTAAGACCAACATTATGTAGGCAATGTTTGTTAAAGTTGAGATTTGCCAAATTTCCCTTATTTTTGATTAAATTCCTTTACATTTCCCTGTTTTCCCTGAAATCAAAGAATTCCTTACTTTTCCCTGCCTGTAGCCACCACCATGTGATTACCATATTTGTATCATGTTTTAGGTACAACATTTAAATCCAGTTTTTTATAAGTTGCTGTGAAAATGTCCATGAACATTTGAATAGGGGGTGCGCAAAGTCCAAAGAAAATATATTAAATACAATAGGCTCAAAGCCAAATTGAAGTTCAAATAGTTTTGGTTGGTAGTTTTATGCTAAAAAATATTTTAGTTTTTTACAAAACATTACGCACTAAAATAATGTGAAAATTGTTTTATTTTGATAAATTTAGTTAACACAACTTACAAATTCAATTAAGCCATATGATTTTTTTTTGTGATGTAACAGCTCAGAATGGCAATAATTCACCGATTTTGCAAAAACTCGTAATAAGACACTTTTTTCAAGGCAAAGTCAAAGCTTTTGTTTGTTTCGAAGACAAGTCAAGGTTTCAAAGCTTCACACACATCTAATTTCAAATTTTAATCCACCAATTTTGGGTAGATCCCACAAATTATGAATCATTTTAAATTCCAGAAAATGAAGCAGAGCCACCCGAGTAGTTTACCTGTTTGTTTAAGGGCATGACCCCCAGTATCGGGTACACCCACGCGCATGAAGCTGGTAGGATCTCACTATCCGCAAACCCCAACCACTGAAGCACCTGGGCCTTCTCAGGTTCAGTTTGACCTCGAAGCTGGGCATTTGCCACTACAACAAGAGAGTCCTCTTAGTCTGAATCTCTGAACATAGAATGAGTGACTGTCAAAGTTGAATTGCTCGTCAGAATAATGCTAGTATTTCACAGAAACTCTCATATGAGGTGTCAGAAAAACAAGTATATTATCATCATAAAAGCAGGTAAAATATCAATCATAATTACACTATGGCCCTACCTTAAGGTCTACCATAGTGAATAATGAAAGGTAAGCTTGCCTTTTCAGCAAGGTAGTTTTCTTTTACACAATCAGCTGAAAAACTGCTGCGAGCGACCTTTTGTCGACCCCTGATTTAAACTATTCAACCACCTGAGTGGTTCATACATATCTAGCCTATATACACAATTTAAGACATTAGTCAGTTACTTACTATTAACAAACGGCAAAGTATGCAAGCGCTGTCCAATCACTTGTTAGTTCAGTTTTAAAAGTAAGTAAACCAGAAATATCTTACCATAATATGCAATAGCATTGCTTTCTGTCAAATATTTTCCATCAGAAGTTTCAAAAGCTGGAACCTGAAATGAAGAAGATAGTACCAACATATTTACATTAAAGTTGAAACCTTAGATTAGGGACATAATGGACAAATATATTTTTACATTAAAGCCAGACCCCATTAATTTAATTATATCAGTCATATTGGATATCTAAAAATGATGCAATAGTGCTTATTAATACTAAAAAATCTCAAAAAAGTTTTATAAACGTGTGTGAGATTAAGAACATTAAGAAATATCACGATATAAGTTTCTTTAAAAGTAGCTTTTAGTAATAACCCTTCAAGATCAGAACCATAAAAAACAAGACAACGGACCAATTTAATAGTCTGAGTACAGTACACCTCAAAGTGCAGTGCTAAGCTAAATACAAGACACCTACCTACACTCAAATGGAATGGACCTATCTCACAAATGAAACTGGCTCATTAAATTCTGGTTTAGGTAGGTGTCGTCCTGCGTTTAGTATAGCGCCGAACTTGAGATGTACTCCATCTTTGAAACTGGCCCAATTAAATGACCACGAGATTAACCAGATTAGTTAATTGTATTATGTACAGTTTAGAGACCTGCAAAGTAAATAAGAGCTGGGTAAGCTGCAAGTATGTGAAATTAAGTTTCTAAGAAGCACCTGCAGAAGATAGGAAGAGAGTAAGGAATGAGGACGTGAGAGGCGTTACGAGTGAAGGAATCAATAGAGGAAGGGTCAAGGTCACTAAGAGTCGGATGTTTCGACCATGTGAAGAGAATAGAAAACACATGAACACCACATGCATACATGGAAAGAGAGGTAAGGGAATGACAGAGGATGTGGGTGGACCAGATAAAGGAAGATGTAGAGAAAAAAGCAGAGAGCTGGAGAAGAGTGTTTAAAGGATAAATGCTCCTGGAGACACCGTTGGAAGAACTTGTTAGCAAACACTCTACACGGCGGGCTGGAGGGGTTTTATGTTGATTATTTTGTTATGGCTGGCCACCAAAATAAGTTAAATATTTTTATATAACTTAAGAGAAAGAGCCATACTAAACTATTAAGTTTTGAACTAAAATGTTTTATTTTGTAAGCACATGCGGATTTAAACACAGCCAAAGAAGACAGTTTGTATGACATCAACAGCCTTCATTTTAGGACCGGTTAGTCATCTTAATTTGTGAAGAGAATACAGCCTTTCAGAAGCTTTCGTTTGTAATACCTTTTTTAAATGATCCACAGATACCTCTTCTACAAAAAAAAATACAAAAGATTTTTTCAAGTTTGTGTTTCAAGTAAAAATGGTTAAAAGAAAAACCAGAATAAATACAAATTGTGAATTTTTTTGACCGTCAATAGTGGTCAAATATGGTCACAGA
The DNA here is from genome assembly GCA_039000515.1 of Timema cristinae. Classification (NCBI taxonomy): domain Eukaryota; kingdom Metazoa; phylum Arthropoda; class Insecta; order Phasmatodea; family Timematidae; genus Timema; species Timema cristinae. Next base: position 64,597,413 of record JBCFYV010000935.1, read on the forward strand.
CTGATCATATGGTTTTGCAAATGGATGCAAAAGAGTTGATCTGGTAACTTATTGTCACCACCCCTCGTGTGGTAGACTAGTTTGATAGTTTGTAAGGCAATTAACCAAAAGGCATTACAAAATTGATAAAACCTATTTTAGTAAGATGCCTCAATTAATATTCCTCTCAATGTTACGATACAAGCAATAAATATTTGATCGCCTTTGAAGAGAGGTTAAATCAAATACCAGCAGTTTGAAATGTTTTTAGGCTGAGACCAAATAATATTAAAATTATTTAATTATTGCTTCACAATCAACTTCCCTTGATGTAAGTAATATAGGCTTAGCAATAAAGTAACAAAATCACAATGAACAGTGTTGAAGTGACATTTAACTTGGATAAAAAAAAACTGTCAAGGGGAGACATTCCAGTTCTCTATTTTGTACCTCCAGTAAGTTATAAATATGAATACTTAAAGTCTAACAATCTTATCTAACTTACTTGAATTCCATTTAGAATAACTTTCATACACGCCAAAGTCATTGGGCTTTTAATGCATAGATTACTAGAACATTATAACACATTAAATGTCCAGGGTTGAATCATGATCGGAATCACCAATTAGCCTAGTGTTGTTGGCCATTGTTTTGAGACCTACTTTTTATTTTCTCCAGATGGGTGGTATTAGCATAACCCTAAAACTCAAAAATTACAAACCCATAAAAAAGGGCATTTATGGTAGTACACAAAATATTCCTTCTGGTTTAGAGATCATTGGAGTTATGCCAACTGTAAATACAAGTAAATTTCCTAAATGAAGAATATAATCAATCTGAAATATGGTTTAAATTTTAGCACATGACAGTATGAGTAAGTTAAAAAATATATATATAAATGAAAACAAAATATTACTTACAAGAAAGTGGAACAAACAAAAGCTAAGACTGTACTGTATTTTAGAGACATTAAAACCGGTTACTTTCTGAAAGTTGGGGATATTATTGCATAATGTTGACTGCACATGCCACGGTGCCATAAGGAATTTTGATATTAAAATATGACAAAAATGAAAACGTAGAGTGATAAAAATTAATATAAATGAGTTACCTTTCCAAGAGGAAATTTGTTCAAGAAATCCTTTGTCTTGTTTGTTTCGCCAAATACAAAGTCCGGCGACACTTTAACATTGGTGCCAGCATACTGTGCAGCAATCAGTATTTTGAACGCCCGAAAGTTTTCAGGATAGGTGTATAGTGTCTAAAAAAGAGCAAGTAAATCAAATTTATATACAACAGCAACTTCAAATGGAATATATATTATACATTTATCAATAAGGATGTTCAAGAATAACCGCAATCAAAACTGAATAAAAACGACTTACTCCAGACGCCATTGTCGTGGATTACGAAAAGAAAGTGGGTTCAAAAAGCATAAGGTGGTCACGACAATATTAGTCAGAATCTTGTGCGCATGCGTTTAGTTGATAGGCTAGGGTATTTGATCCATGATAGTAACTAGCAAGGAGCACCGAACATCTTGGGGAACTTAGCAGAATATTTTTGCGTCTTCTATTGCACGGGATAATACTTCATAATAATGATACTGTATAAAGGTTTGTGGCTTTTTAAAGTGCAGCTATATTTTGAATGTTTTAATTTTTTACAGCAAAAATATTTTTGGACAAAAATAAATTAGTGCTCCAATAGATTAGTTTAATTTTCTACGCATATAATTCTTGGATATTTGTCATGAACATACTGGAAATTAAACATACAAATTATAAATAAATAATATATAAAAAATTAACGTCAGTTCCAGGATGTTCCTAACAAGATATCAAATAGTTGTTGATATTACTATGTGTAGAAAATTTAAATAAACTTAAGAAATATGTCATTTATTGTAAGAAACGGATTAATATTAGACCACCAGTGCACTAGCAGCCAGGTAGCGGCATTTCTGCTACAGCGGCTAATAGAGTGACTGGAGTTTTATAGCATTACACGCACTTTGCCACAGTGGCTAGCTAGTTGCTGTAGTAAGTAAGAATACGATCGATCACATGCGACCAGCTATTTACACAGCGTGCAATGGGTGGGTGAGCACTAGCAGTAAACTCCTGAACTACACAGTAGCCAACTCGTTCAGTCACTTGTTGAGGACGTACCACATAACAGCTAAGTACTTCCACTTACTTAGCGTTAGATTATACAAATACCCCTGATAATGGCTACATAATATAATAATATGTATAATATATTGTGTGTTTTGTTTTCACTTGAACTTTAGGTGGATGTATTGATATAATTTTCATTTAAAATACTAATTGAAATATTCAAATACTGTACACACAACACACACCATATATAAGTCAGCATATTTTACATGATTTTGTATTTAATGTTTTTATCCATAATTTTGAATATGTTGTATGTGATATTTTGGGAATCTTTATATCTTAAGAAAAAATAAATTCTATTAGATGCCTAAAAGAAAGTAAAGTTCATTTTAAATTGAAATTAAGTAAGTTAATACCGAAAAAGGTAATAATTTAACAAGCTCTGCATTTGGCCGGGATTCAAACCTTGAGCTTTCTGTAAATTTAATTTTAGCAGCGCTTTGTTTCTAATAAATTTTAATAACAGTGGTAAAACAAAATAGGAAATAATTTTTTCTTTAAACTACAGCTATTTTGTTTGTAAATGAGGAAGTTTAGTTTTGTCATGGTTGTTAAGATATGACTCTTTTCTATGGGGAAAATGATTTCGACCCAAGTGAATGAAGTTTAGTTACAAAAATATCAATTTTGCTTTTCGTTTTAAGTCACGCGTGTTTTAAAACACTTTGTTACATTATATCATGGATGGAATAGCGGCTGAAGTTAGCCTGAAGATAAAGGTGTAGTTTCCTACTTTCATGGTTGTTTGTCCCCCCTCCCCATACCCTTTAAATAAACATGTCTGTCTCAATATTCTAGTATCGGTCATAAATTAAATTGAGAGAATAATGAGTTTTACATTTTTCTGTCGAACTATTGTTTGAGTAAATATATCCGTGTTTAAACTGTAAAATATAATACATATAGTTAATTTTAAAATACATTCTCCCATAAGACACACTATACACTATTAGACACTAGTGTTTTCGATTATAGTTATGTGTAGTAGGTTCTACATATAAATATTGATTGTTATAAATAATTTAAAAATACCGGTAATTTAATCTTAATGTTTGTTTAAAAAGTTAAAATATATTCAATCTTATTGAATTGTAAAAACCAGTAGCTTTGGAAAATGGTCAAGGGGATTAGTTAGGATTACCATTTTTGCACAATTCAAAAAGCAGAACATGTTGGTGATATTGTGATATCACAACACTAGTATCGTCTCAACTAATTTGAATTGCAGAATGAAATATGAATTTTTGTAAATAAAACATTAGTCGATTTGTTTAAAAACAATTAGCCTATTGTAATATTTTATTTATATCTTTAGGGGTTTTTTTTTAGGCCTCTCAACTAGATTTAATGAAGACTGTATTATCAAGTTTATTTACTTGGGGCACCTACTCTTTAACACAAGATGTTAGCAGTAGTTGCTTGTTGGGGCGTAAATATATCAACTGTTCCCAGCCTCTGGCAGGTTCAGTTCTGCCTCCATCTTTCTATCACATTACACTATTCTTCTCCTTTCACTTCAATAATTCGAATCAAACCAAACTAAAAAAAAATCGATGGGAGATTTTAGGTCGTTGCAAATCTCACAATATGCCTAAAATATGTTCAATATATTTTTAATAACATTTCTCGTGAGGTAAAGTAAATGCTTATCAACAGGAAAATAAGAACACCTTTTTTCCATTAACAGTCTTAATACAATCTTCTTTACAGCCTATAATCGAACCCTTGGATAATACTTAGAAAATGTGTTAACTTTGAGGACTGAAGATCTATACGGTATTGAAGTAGTTAATAATCACCACATCAAGTTGTTTACCGCTTAACTTTGACACTGGAACTCTTGTTGAAGAACAAGCATTAATACAACGATAATTTATAAGATTAAAGTCCAAAATTATTATGGTTTTTTATAATGTGTAATTCTGTTTATTTAACATGACTTAAGCTTATTTCACTAAGATATGATTTGATTCAAACTCAATAAACCTGTTTGGTAGATGTCTAATTTTATGAATTTCATTTTTCTTTTTGCGGAAAGATATTAAAGCCTAAACTTTACGTCTGTGCATGAGCATGCATCAATAAGTACCTAGTAAAGATTGGACTGGGTTTGGACAAAAATTGTTTATTGTTTACCAAATTCTAAAGGCGGAAAATTAATGCTTGTCTTGAAAATGGAGGACTATCCGGACATGTGGAAACCCTAGGATGAGGTTGGGTTGTGAGAAAAGTATCCTCAATTCTCAGTCATATAGTAAAATGTCAGCAATTTTGGCTACAAACAAGTAGTATTTTCCTATGAAAATCTGACTATAGTAAACAATAAAAAGGTAACCTACTTACTAAAACCCTTTAAACACTAGTCTCCTAGTTTGTAGTAAGCATAATAATAGTCACTCAACCCAGTATGAACAGGTATTTTGTAAAGACTGTCAATTTTTTTGTACAATAAGTCAAAGGTGCAGAATATGTTCAGAGATCCAATATTTCCCCAGAACATTAAAAAAAGAATCCCCGTAAACCATAGCGCTCAAAATAAAACATTGAATTTTTTTATAGAGTCTGAAGGGAATCAGAATTATTACCTACTACAAAGTTTGGAAAATTCAAATTCAAACATATTTTTAATCATAGTTATTTTTATAGTACCTACCTTATAAAAAATTTAGTTGTCTTCCAGAAATTGCTACCTTCCAATTTCTTTGTGTGCATTACATATTGCTATTAATTGTTTATTGATACCAGGAGGCTTACCGGTACCAACATTTAATTTTACATCTTGAGAGTAAGAGGTAATGGAGTGTAATTCTTGGAGGCCTTGGTTTAATTGTTAATTTTCGTTACCTCACCACTATTTCAAGGTCTATCACTATCAGCCACACTAGGGGAAATACTATCGCTATTTAGTTTTACAAAACTGGCAATACTCCCTTGATCCTTACTTCTGGGTTTTTCTTGGGATGTTTATTAGATACGTGGTATTCGAGTTTATCACATCTGTCATGCCTTTCATAATAAGCACAGTTGACATAATAAACATTTGTTTCACTAAACCATCTAATTTTTTTTAAACATATATCTATTTTACAATGTACAAACCTCAATAGGACCACTAAAAACAACAATTTCATGGCTACATAATTATTACAATACGCTTATCACAAGTTTAAATAAACTTTGCGCACATCACCGTGTAATTATGCTGCGATATAACGGGTGACTGAATTCAAACTAAAACAAAACATCGCTCACCTTCCTCCCTCCCTCCCCCGCCTGCCCACCATAGCTACCAAACACCCGCGGTGAGGTAGGGTACTGATGACTCATCACTCAATCACACCTTTGGCCAGCTTGAGTTATTAGATTCTTCCCTTTGCCCCTTATCTCAACCTCTGACTTCTTATTTAGAACTCTGACACATTATCTTAGCCCCTAGAGACCGCAACCCTTTGTGCTTACACCGACACTGCCTCACTCTGGCACACACTAATAATGTCAGCGTTGAGTGTTATTGGCCTTTGTTTTTCATACAAATGAAACTACCATATCAGAACCAGAATTTACTAAAAACGTAGACAAAATTGTTGGACTTTTTCCAGCCCTAAATTTCCCTAGGACTGCTTTAATTTCCCCCGAACATCGTTCGCGCGTTCGGACATATTCTGCATCCCTGCAATAAGTATGCTAATGATAATAATTGTATTTTTTATTGTATTTTTTTCAGTCTGCTATAAAAGCGAAGCTGAAAGAATTAGGTTCCTATATTGGTGAGTAACTTGTTTAAAGTGCTTTGGTTTTCTTTACTGGTGCAAGATTGTTTTAATTTAATTCAATTCAATTCTATGAAATTGAGTAATTTTACATTTGTCATCGGCATTGGAAATAGACGACTATGCACAAGCCAAAGTGTATCTCAAGCATTGTTGGTGGGAAGATCAGTAGGCATAGTGGTATGGTGTATAAATGTTGACAAGCCTTGTATGACGTATTGACAAGGTGGTAATTTAATAACTTTCTAGATTATACATTTAGTCACTTTTCATATCAACGTCAACAGATGCATGTTAAAGATCAAGCCTTTACGATATAACAGAAACATTTAAATTGTTTGAACCAAAAGGGCCACATAAAAGATTTGAGCGCGTTGATAGTTAGAATACAAAACAATTGTCAGAGTGGTTAAACATTGGGTTAAAGTCTTATATAAAACATTTAACACTAGAATAATGGTTTATATATTTGGCCTTAGCAATTTTAAAAAGATTGATTCAATTACTTGCATAGGATTAAATTTAGTTAAATATGATTTATATGTATATGCAATATGATTTTCTTAAGGGCCATCACATATTTTCATCTTTTAAAAGAGTATTGGTCTGACATCTTAGTTCACTGGTTAGCGCTGCTATCTACTAAACCAGAGTTCTCAAACTCACAGTCCACGGGTCAAATCTAACCGTCTGCAATACTTTTGTACTGCTATCCAGCCAGCAATAGTGTACTCACAAACATTAAAAGCTTAAGTTTAGTGTGCATAATTATCATAAAAAAAAACCTGTGCTATTTTTTTCAAATCACTTTAAATACTGGATTGTGAGAATTTCTATTTCCATAGTTTAATAAATACTGCTAAGAGTATTTTGCAAACAAACATAAACATTTGGTAAAATATTAGTTTTTAACTACCTAATTTTAAATGTACATTCATCTCTTCTCCCTCTGTCCCCAATTTCTCTCTCGTTTCCTCTACCACTCTTCTCAAGTACTTGAAGCTTTCTGCTTTTTCAAGTTGCTCTCCTCCTAATGTCACTTCCCCTTGTGTGCCTATTTTCCTTCTGTGTTGTAATCACCAATTCACTCTTCTTTACATTAACATCCAGTCCATGTTGTACCACCAGCTCATTCCATAAATTCAACTGTTCATGCACTCCTTATTCCTCATTTCCCTACACCATCAGTTTGTCTGAAAACACCATTACTACCACAAACAACAATGGTGAGGTGGTGACCTGGCGGTCCAGGGGTAAGATGTCGGGACTTCTGTGCTGGGGGTCCGGGGTTCAATCCTTGGTCCCGGCACAGATTTATCTGATTACCAAACCCTTCCTTCACCTCTGACAAGACGTGTATTAATCACAACTTGTGAATGTGTGGAATGCCAGGCCTCCTCCGTGGTTCGGATCCCAAGTTAAACTGTAGGTCCTCCATTTCATCTCACAATCATCCTACCATTACACGTTAGCGTAAGTGTGTATAACCCGAACGGTAGTAAGACGCGGTGATAATAAAATAATAATAATGAGAATTCGCTTCCTTGTTTCAAGCCATTCCTCAACCATTCATTCCACTCCCTCCACTCTCACACAGCTCACGCTTCCTGAACATTTCTCTCACTCTCCCATTATTCCACTCCCTCCCACTCTCACACAGCTCACGCTTCCTTGAACATTTCTCTCACTCTCCCATTATTCCACTCCCTCCACTCTCACACAGCTCACGCTTCCCTTGAACATTTCTCTCACTCTCCCCATTATTCCATCTTCCACCCCTTTATTTTCCAACGCTCCCCACTCCTTATTTCCGCACACACTGTCATAAGCTTTTTCCGCGGCATTAACAACCATCGACAGCTCTTTCTTGAACTCTTAATGGTGTTTCTGCAACATTAATAATTTTAAATTAAATTTGGGTGTAATCCACTATTCTCGAATCAAAATCTCCAATTCAATCTCAAATCTGAATCTTGTATAAAATTATGAACATAGGAGGAAATATATTTCCTTCTATGTTCATAATAGAAAATTCAAACATCAACTAAATGTCAACATTCTTTTATATAATCCATACATTTTGTTAAGTGTTAAATTACTGGTATGGGGCCTTGTTGTTGAGTTCAACTTATAATTGGTTCTGAACCACCAATAATCAGTATTAGAGCTCTTAAACAAATTTTACTTGAAAAATTGAAAGAAAAAAAAAGTTTTAATTATTTGAATCTCAGATATCTTTAAGGATATGATGGTCCCACACCTATTTTAAAAACATTGCATTATATAGCTACATCGGTGGGCACGCAGATTACGGTGTCAGGGAGGTCGAGGTTCCAAGTCCAGCTGGTTCTACAAAGGATGATTTTTGTGATATTGTTTCCCACATTCCCTTGATTCAAATGCGGTTACATTTACTCTAGATTAAATCTTTCTCATCCCTAATCTAAAATAGTATGATTAAAATTTGTATAGGCTGTGGCCCGCAACACGCCCCAAGTTTGTGAATCCGGCTCTATGACTAATTTGAGTTTTGAGACTACTGTACTAAGCAATTGGTCCTGGGCTTGAATAATTGCATGGTAAGAATAAAAAAATTACTAAATTGAGAGCTTCCCCTTTCACCGTGAGCAATTAACGGCCGGGGTATTCGCTGTTATGTCCTTAATAGATTTACTGTAAGTTGATTTGTAAATTGTGTGTTGATGTAAGCAATCTGTTCATTTTATTTTATTTGAGGTATTTAATATACACTTTCTGAACCGACTGATAATATATCAGCTCATGATAATTTCTATGAGCGAGAATGAAAGGGCTTACCAATTTTGACAGTAAAGGTATTTTCACAAGCCTCGGGATTCTTTTACATACAACAATTGATATGGGACTGATGGCTTTACTTCCCTTACTAAGGAAGTTGCGCTACGGATTACTGTTGCTTAAGAAAAATCAGTTGCTCTCTGCTGGGTTTGAACCCACAATCATCGTGTCTTGAGAGGAGCATTCTACTACCCCAAGACCACCAAGGTCGACTCAACTAAATAAAAGAAAAGGGTAGCTTGGAAGAGTACAAGGAGTACCTGTGTTCATTAGGGGATACATATTTGAAAAGCGCAGATAACTGGGACAAAAAAGGCTGGCATAAAACTTCTAACTACCATTTCCTAGTAATTATTTTTACTAGCACCACATATTACTACCCGTTCGGGTTATACACACATATGCCTACAGTTTAACTTGGGATCCGAACCACGGCAGAGGCCTGGCATTCCACACATTCACAAGTTGTGATTAATACACGCCTTGTCAGAGGTGAAGGAAGGGTTTGGTAATAAGATAAATCTGTGTCGGGACCGAGGATTGAGCCCCGGATTCCTAGTTATTCATTTACACTCAATCGAGATTCACATTTCGACTGCTTGGGTCAGATCTTGGCATAGAAAGACTGTTAATTTAAATTAAGCTAGTTGAAATTTGACACAGGAATCTGCGCCATTGTTTTACCATGAATTGTCCCGCGCTCGAGGTTTGAAGTAGAGTCTTAAACTATGAGCTAAGAATAATCCTGAGAATGGGATTGTTCATTGATAGCTCGGTGGTGAGGGTATTGGCGCATCAAGATAGAGGTTCTGGATTTGGTTCCGTGTCCAGTTATCCTTTTTTTTTCCAACTAATTTTTAAACTTGATTTAAATATAACCCCAACACATGACTATATCTTTACCGAAGTTAGTTTCTGCCTACTAAAAAGATGAGATAGTAATGATCCTACACAAACTTAGGACAGTTCCATTGTCAGAACATGAGAATAGACCCAAAAGTCCTGGGTTAGATTCCTAAAATCAGGTTGCCTTTTTCAACCAAATTTATATTATTTATGCACAGGCGCTAAAAAGGACAATTAACTTACAAATGCTGGCACTTGTTTTATTCCCTAGATAGTGATCGTTCTTTTAAAATACAATCTTATCTCGTGTTTAATGTGCCATCGTCCGTGATGAGTCAACTACTGTGTTTATAGATGAGGAGTTACCGGAATACATTATGGTGATGGTGACCAATAAACGCACTCGTGTGCAAATGGAAGATGATCTTCAACTGTTCCTAGGAGTAGCACGAGGCACTTCACGACATGGTTGCATCAAGTTCTAAACAAACTACAAGAAGTCACTGTCGCAAGTATGGCAAGTATCTCAAGCTCATGTGGAGGTTTTTAATATGTTTCTTAGTACAAATTAAATTATTAACACCTTGGTCTATGATTATGGTGAAATATGAATCACCCGCTTAGGTGGCCGCATGGTCTAAGGTGTCACTTTTGCAGTAGACTGGGCTGTCGATGACGGGGATATAAGGGCTTGAATCCTGTTCGGGTGGGTTTTCCTGAATATTTTTCCACTCTCTCCCGCACAAATGCTGGTACACCACCTCCAAATTCAACCTTATTCATCCCTAACAATTAGAATAATTAGAACATATGCTTACAACCTGAATGTTTTATGAAGTGGTAGCAAAAAGACTTGCAACTATAAATTAATTGGACAACATATCAAGACTCAACTTTTAACTTTGTAATTCCAATGAGGTTTGGTCATTTTTATAAACATAACACCTGAATGATTTTACCTACCACCACAAGATTATTGAGAGTAACCTCTTTGAATGGGAATAATAGGGGGGGGGGGGGGTTGTGGAAAGGGGGAAGAGTCAACAGCTCAATTCTTTAAGGAAAAACTAAACACACAGAAAAAACCTTTAGCTGAAAAGAAAAATAGTTTACTCATATTTAACAACGCCAACATTTCCTTGACAACATTTCTTTCATAATTTGGAAATTTTTTGAATAATCATTAACTCTGTGTGTGCATGTGAGATTACATTTATTGTGACTAAAACTAAAATTTGTTACGGTTATTTTAATAACATAAACCTTTTATAACTTAGCTCAGGGGTTGATAATTTGTTACCTAAACAGTCCTATTGAACTTGATTTTTACTGTCCCTGTTTATTTTGTTATAGAAAAATAACACTTCTAGACTATAGACCTACATGAAATTACTCGTCTTGTGAATGTGTGTGTGTGTATAACAATTTGACAATAGTCACAATAAATGTAATTTAACTGGACACGATTCTGAAATTAATTTTTTATTCATTACTTTAACTTTGATTGCTCTATTTTCAGAGAGTAAAACACTAACAAAATCTGTCGAAGACGATAAGTCTATCAAGAAACAAAAGCTTGACAGTGAGGATGACGGTAAGCGGGGCAAGAAGAGGAAAACATCTGACAGTGACAGCGAGAAGAAGAAGCGATTGAATTGAGGAGGGAGACATTGAGAAGGGGGGCGGGGGTAAGGGCGGCGGAGAGAAGAAAATGAAAGAGGACCCGACCGGCTTGAGTATAAAGGCAGAATACAACGAACCAGGTACATACAAAATTGCTTTTTCTAAAACATTTGTACAAATTTCAAATTTTTTACCTATGATAATGTTAGTTAGAAAATGTCCAGGTCATTATAATCATAATAACCGGGTAGTCCCACCTCAATTCAAACAAAATAAAATTGTTTTGATACACAAGGTCTCAGATTTTGATGAAACTTGTTATACTCAATCCCTCCACGGTGGTAAGTAACCACATCAAATTTTCCCCCTCCAGATCATCTAGTTTTGTTTTGCAGCCCTTCAAACTTTCACCGAGGGCTTGTTTTTTACTGCTTCTGAGGTCGTCTATGCAAACTTCACTTGCTTACAAAAAAAAATCCCATCTCACTCACAAATCATTCAACCTCTTTGAAACTTAACAGCCTTATCAATGAAAGCATGAAGATTTTAGAGAGGGAGAAAAATGTGAACACTAAATTCCTGTTTTAGTCGCATACAAAATTAATAAAACAAATTTTACCAAATTTTTTCGCTGAAATTATGGTTTACTAAAAAATAAATTATTATCACAGTGTTTGGGGAAAGGTATCGCCCTAACATAGTTTTTTTAAATTGAGTTTAGAGATATGGTCTATCCTACCCAAGAATTAAATTTATGGCTTTTTGATTCCTTCTGTAAAAGATAGTTTTATTATTATTATTATTATTATTATTATTATTCTATGAGATATCTTAGAAATGTATATAGAAAAACTCGTATGGACATTCAGTAATGAATGGGTGTTGAAGTAGTGCAGTCTGAAAGGGAATCCAACAGGTCACTGTGAAAGAAGCGTCTTATGTTAGTTTAGGAATGTTGAGAGGATGAGTGTGGCTCGAGTGACAAAGCAAATATATGAAGGTAGAGTGTATGGATCAAAAGTAAATGGTAGGCCATGTAAAAGTGTCTAAATGTTATAAACAAATATGTGTAAAAGAGAAACATTAAGAGTTTTAATAATAAAAGAGCCTGTATGACTGGGTTATGTATGTTGTTGAAGAGAAGGGAGTATGCAAGGATAGGGAAGTGTGGAGGGAGTTAGTGAGGATGGATTAAGCTAGGAGCTGTTTCTTGAGCAATATGTACAGTTTATTGCCTACTCCATAAGGGAACGGCGTATTTAGATATGTTTAAAAATGAGGTAGCCCAATGGCAAGATAATTTTATAATAAAGGAAATTGATAAAACTAAAGAAAAAGTAAAAATAAACTACTAAGAATAAATTTGATGAAGAAGCCCACTAGGGAAAGAGGAAAAATGTGGGAAGAATCCAATGCACAAAGGTGACATCTTCTTCCTTTCTTCTGTCTTCTATAGTAGAAGTAGTCACACACACATTTTAAACACAAATATAATAATATTTCGGCATTGTTGCCTTTATCAAACACAAAGAAGAAGAGAGTACAAATAACACAAACAATGGATTACTCCATTTTGAATTTTGAATTAAGATGATGATGATGATGATAGTAATAATAATTTTTAAGAAAATAATGATAATAATAAAAAAGGATATTTTTTAAAAATAATAATAGTATAGAATTAAACTATCTTCTGTTGAGGCCTGGTGGTAATCTTGATTTGGTAATCCATTGGTGGGCCAGTTCCCACTGTCTAATTTGAGAACTCTTGCACTGTTTGGGAAATGCTCTTAATATTTTGGTGGTGTAGCAGGTTTGAAAGTCCTGGTTGTGGGTACCGGCATGGATGGATACAGGCTTGTCCGGATCTTAGTGGTTTGTATCAAAGCGATGATTGTTCATTCGCTGTCTGAGAGAACCTGTAGTGAGGCCTATATATTCTGCATCACATGATTTGCACTGTAGTTGATATATCAAGTTATTGGTTTTGCAATTGTAATACCCAGGGATTTTGTATTCCAATTTGGTTACTTTGCTGTTGAAGGATGTAGCTGGTAGGTGGATTCCACATGTGCTGCAACGGGTGCTACCGCAGGGGTGTGAACCTTTGGTAGTAGGTTTTTCTTCTCGGATTCTCTTGGGGTCAGGAAGTTTGGGATGAACTAGAATATTGTGGAGATTGGGTGGCCGTTTGAAAGTGACTCTTGGGGGTGAACTAAGAAGGTTTTTGGTCTGGGTAGAACTGGTTAGGAATTTGTAACCACTTTTAAGGATGGTGTAGATATGTTGTAGACCAGGATGGTATTGGTTTGTGAGAGGGATGTCTTCATCTTTTTTTGGAGGGTCGTAGTCATCCCTGGAGAGTGCTCTGGAGATTTGGTTGTCTATTAGAGGCTTGGGGTAACCTCTACTTTGGAAAGCTGTGGAGAGTTGTTTACAATATTCAGTTAAATCGTCGGGTTCTGAACATATCCATTTGGCTAATGTGGCTGAATGTTTATTATTGATATACCAAAAAAAAAGTATTATCAATACTAATACAATACTTGGTTCAGTATAGACAAAAGTAGAGGATTTCTCAAACCGACAGAAATGTTGATGGCAAATAATTATTTTTGTTGCATTATTAGGAGCCATTTTCATAGCAATATTTGATTTTCTCTTTTATACCTTTCAAAGAATACAACAGCAATACCACTTCCGGTTTTGCCTGTTTTAATGTGTGGCCCTGTTCGTATTGGAGTCACTTTAATTTTCTACTAAATATATATATTTCTTAGAGCTAAAATCTTTTGGTCAAATATACCATTCATTTAATATTTTTAATTTGACCTTGGTTGATTTTAAAATCAATCTTTTACACATTTACTTAGCGTTGACTATTTATTCACAGGTTCTGCGACAAAACCAACGGTCACGAAATCGAAGATTGTATTGATGCAAAGTGATGACGACGATGACGACGAGGACTTCCTTAATATCAAGGCTGACGCTGAAGCTGGTAAGTACATAATTGTATTTCAATACTGCGTGTGCTGCTGGAAACCTGTATTAGGGAGAAAAGTTCAGTTTTGAGAGACTCCATTGGAACAAAAGCATAACCTATATCTTCATAATTAAAACTATTCAAGAGTCTAACCCTGGATACGAAGGCTACTCACACATTGGAACTGACTACGTATGACTAGAGGTCGTATGTAGTCGCACCAACTCACCCGATCACTCTTGATATGAGACAAAGGACAGGCGTCCTCACATTGGAGGTGACTCAGTCTTCTGACTGCGCGTATTGTTTCGACCTGCGACTGGATACCAACAAGTTGGGATTTTTTGTTTGAAGTCATACAACATGATTATTCATTTCATCTGTATTTTGATTTTAAAAATTTCCAACATTGAGATTGAAAAATTCCTAATTCTCATTTTCGAAAGGAAGTGCCTTTGGGATCAAAAAAGACGACCACTACCATTCTAGAGACATCCAGAGAGATGCATGGTATAGTTTGACCCACTCATTCCTCCTTCGTCACCTTCCTCATTGCTAGATCAACAAAATATTTTCAAGGAGGTATGATTATTGAGAGTTCACTTTTCATTCTATTTAGAAAAAACTCGAAATAATGCACCACTCAATGACAACTAGGGGGTACAAGGACAGATCGCATCTGAGGAAATCGCTCTCAATGTGCTGAATCCAGTTGTACAACCAAGTCTCGCATAGTCGGGCGCCCTTCATAGTTGTACGTAGTCGGTTCTAATGTGCGAGTAACCTAAGGTCAGAGTCATATATGCTCGTGCACAAGTAACAGTTATTTGTAGTAGAGCCCTAAGCTAAATTATGGTTCAAATCAGGAGGGACCCTGCTTCAATGACAAATGGTTCAAAGCGTCACTTTTGTGTCGGACTGACTTAAGAGGACAGGGATATCAGGGTTTGAATCCCTGTCAGGTCTACTGAGAGTTTTTCCCTAGGTGATTTTCCACTTTCCTCCCATGCAAATGCAGGTGCACTTCCTCTCAATTAAACTTAATGAATCCCCAAACCATTAGTGTATAACCCTAATGTGTAGTAAGACGCGGTGCTAAAAAAAACTAACAAAACACACACATTTTTAGAGACAAGCTTTGGTCTTCAAGTTCGAAAAGTAAACTGCTGTACAAGTGCTGTCGTGCTGCCATCTATTCTTTGCAATTCTAACTGACAAACTAAATCAGATATTGATGTTCAAACTTTCAATCGGACCATTTACAAATGTCTACTCTCTGAGAAGATAATGGTCGCAATTAAAAATGTGTTTGTGTATTTTTTTTTAGTGTTTTATCAAAAAAAAGTAACTGTTAGTAACCCTTTTATTATTTGCTCTTATTTATTCATGTAATGAAGCACTTTTAAAAAAAAAAACCTGTCACTGCTGTCCACAACTTAAACTAAGAAGATTGGATGAGTAGGGTAAATTTTAATTAATCCCCTGGCAATCGCCTGGCTAAAGGGTTAAAAACTGCGCCCCATTGCATCAAGTCGAGGTTTAAATACTGGCTTCCTAAAACAGACTCAAGCGCGATCTGATCTAAATCCGCCGGTTACTTTATTTTTGTGTCAAAGAAAATAATCCTTTCATTTCTATGTAATCGGAGTGTGCCAAGTCCACTTTTTCAATTTCAAGCAAAGTCAAATCAAATAGAATAAGTAAGCTATTCCTGAATTTGAATCGAAGTTTGAATATTTATAAAAAAAAAATAGAGTTGGGTCGAATCCGCTGTTTTATGAATCTGAATCTCTAATTCGAATATTGGAAAGAATTATGAACATAAGAGGTAATATAATAGAATAATAGAAAATACAAAATAGTAACTAAATGTTAACATTCTTGCTTATAACCCATTAGGGGTGGTCGGGCAGCATATATTTGTATCGGGTGGGCATTGCAAAATTACACTTGAACAAAGGCAGATTCGGACGAGCATTTCATTTTGCAAACAACTTTGTCACAGGCCTATAAAATCTCAAATTATACGTTTAACAGTCTAATTTAATATAAAGATAGATAGAAACAACTTTTTCACAGGCATATTAAATTTCAAATTACAAGTTAAAAAGAGTTGCGAAATTCATAATGGCTGTTTCCTATTTTATGTTCATTTGATGCGTACTTTTCTATTGATACCCTAACAAATCTGGCTAATAATAATAAATTTAAGAAATGTAGAGAAAATTAAATTAAGTTTTTGCAAGCATCAGGCCTAAAAATCTTAATCTGGAAATGTTGAATTTGTTATGTTGTCGGCATTGACAGGGAAATTTAAATCGTAAGAATCTTGATTTCGCCATGACTTGTAACCTGTGAAAAAAAGCTATCTTAGTTTGGTTGAAAGCAAACATAATAATTTATGAATTAATAAACAATAATACTTCTTCGTTTAATATTAGTTGAATTGAAATAATTAATTTATGAATATCAGTTAAAAACTTTTTTTTTCAAAGTTTGAATTAGAGGTTATGTTATTTTATAGTTACCAAGTTCTTGAGATGACCGACGGAAATACGGGTATAAAAAAGACTTGTCCGACTATCTCTATAATCCGTTCATTATAACATTCATACATTAGGTTAAGTGTTGAATTACTAGTCTGAGACCTGGTTGTTAAGTTCATCCTTCAATCATAAATAGTTCTGAACCACCAATAACCTGTTTTACAGCCCTAAAATAAATTTAAATTGAAAAATTGAAAGAAAAAAATTTAAAATTTTAGTCTTCAATCCGAAATTTTCTCAAATTTTGAAAATCCTTGGGGATTCAAGGGCCTATCCCTAATAAAAAATATTATACTTTGAATTGCTATATAAATTTCGGTGCTTATTAAATATGCTTTACAAAATGCTTTATTCCAAACATAATTTAATTATTTCAGAGTTTTTTTTTTACACAAACATTAAATTGTAATGGAAATATCAGCAGAAAAGAAATAAAATTAATATAAATATGTGTTTTAACCTGGCATTAATTCTTTTGGCAAGGTTTTGTAATTGTCAAATCTCGAATTTTACTTTCAAATCAACTCCAAGCAAACAAATATTTGAAGCGAAGTCGAATTTTTTCAATCACTACTTTTTTAAAAAAAGCATGATTTGAATTACACTTAATTCACGCTGGGTTTTTTCAGAGGCTTTATTGAATGAAGAACTTCCGGAAGAATCGACCAAAGATTCGGATAAACCTGCAGCTACTAAGCAGCCTCCCTTGACAAAGGACCCCGTCGTAGTAGAGAGTCCTCCAGCAGAACAACAGCCAGTCACGGAGAAAGTTCTTCCGTCTGAAGGACCCGTAGAAGAGAACAAATCTTCACCCAAACAGAAGAGTGTAGTGATAATACCAAGTGGTTTTGTAAGCGAGTCGGAGAGCGGTAATATAGGTGAAAAGGTAGCGTCTAGCAGCCCTGTGTTGGTGAGCATGGTCAGTAGCGTCAACAAGGCGCCCATGAAAGCGAGAATATCAGTGATGGACAGGTTAGGGAAGCCTGCCGTCGTGAAGACAGAAGACAAATCTCCAAAGAGTCAGAAACTGTCGCAGTCACAAGTTGTCTCACCTAGAACCAGGGAACCGGTGGTACAGACTAGCAAAAAGAGGACCGCAATGACTCACGAAGAATCGGTAATATAAACAAAGCATCTTAGGTTTACAGTAATAACATTTCACTCTATTATTAATATTATTATTTTTATTGACAACTATCTATGAATTAGTGATAGCTGCAGATTACATAACTTATATCGCAGTAGTTTTAGTAACCTTTGCAACCATCATAATAATATCCTTAATACCATTAAGCCAGACAAGGGAAGATTGGTGCATGATAGTATAGAAACAAAGTAGAGCTTGATTTTAAAAACATATTACTGATACAGGTCAGCTAGATATGAAATTCATATTATTTTGAAATTATATATTAATTGAGTTTGTAGATTAAAGTGTTGGCTTGGAAAATAATTTAATTAATTTTTGTAGAGTGTAATTAGATAGGCCTAATTATTTTCTTATTTTAGCATCGGTTCTTACTCGCCTTCCTGTTCGAGTTACAAACATGTATACTAATTACGCTAATGTGAATGAGGAATGTAGAATTTAGAGGAAATGTACCCACATTTGTGTGGAGGAAAAGTGGAAAAACACCATCAGTATACTCGACCGAGATTCGAACATCGATCTCCTTGTTGTTAGTAGTCTAGAAGTCTTATCAAGAGTGACACCTTAGACCATGCCCCACTGAAGAAGGTTATATTTAGTTGATTTTATGTTTAATTCTATTGTAAGAGTTGAAATATCTACTAATGAAATAGTTTGATAATGTTTTTGTAGGTTTAATTTATTGTACCTTTTGTATCAGGGTCGCGTGCTCTATGGAGTAGGTCTCACAATAGACTGGAACACCGGGGGTGGTAAGGTCGAGGTTCGTATCCCGTTCGGTTCATGGGAGCGGCTTTCCACGCTTGATTGATCACTATGCTTTCTTACATCCTTATCCCATGTTAAAATAGCTGCATTTCCTATAAACTACCTTTGATACCCTTACCGCTTAAAATAAGCTGACCTTGTTGGCCGCATAGTCTATGGCGTTACTCTCGTATTAGACTAGACTGCCAATGACACGGAAATCAAGGTTCAAATCCCAGTCAGGTGTACATAATGGGGTTTTCCCAAAATGGTTTTCCACACTCTTTTTTCGCACAAATATGGTTACACTTCCTCTAAATTCAACCTTTTCTCATCTCTAACTTAATAGTGTAATTAGTACATATGCATATACACTTAAAAGGTTGTAAAACGCTGTGCCAAAAATAAGCCATTAATAACTTTGATACTAAACATAACGAAAGCAATAAAAACGATATCGATGTTTTTATATCTATTACCGCCAGCGCCGAGTATATTAGTACCAATATATAGCTCATTGTAGTATTGAATTATCAGTACAGTAACTGTACTTTCTTGCTCCAGACCCCCAAGAGACGTGGCTTGTCGTCCAGGGTTGTCGCGCTGAGTCGCGAAGGAGGTAAGATTGTCAAGAAGGAGGCAGAGGACGAGGAATACGACCCGGCCAACCCAGCGGTGGGCTCGGTGGCCTCTGTGGTGCGAGTGAAACCCAGACCCAAACTGCCGGCCAGTTTGCAGGCCAGCAAGAACCTCATCCTCAAGGCCATGGCAGAGGCTCAGAAGTCTGTGGCCAACACCCCCGTCCGGCCGGATCCCACCGAGGTAACGGCTACAGCCTTGACTGGACTTTGTCGCAGTAACAAAACAAATGCTGCCAGCACACTTGGTATTGTCCAATGAGTCTGTGGCTTGATTCTGGACCAAGGGAACTCTTGAATACTATGGGATTTGCTAAAATATAATATGTTATTCTTATTTGATTTTACAGAGGCCGACTGAGCTCCATACTAGAAAATTCCGCGAGACCATTGAAATTACTTTGCCCTCCAATAAATCTGCGCAAAATGGTAAACTCTTATTATAGTCTTGTAATCCATATTAATAAAATGAAGAGTTTGTTTGTCTGTCTGTCTGTCATGAGCATTGCGCAAAATCTACCACACACACAAATCTGAGGTTTTAAAATTAGTAGCCCATGTACACCTCGAAGTGTAAATGTTAAATTTTTGTTTAGAATTTTTTAAATTGATTAAAAACTGTTCAGAAGAAGTATATTGAAAAGGGTGTTGTTTTTTAAGCAAATAAAAGTGTTTCATATCTAAAATATTTGATTCATTGAGAAATGCAAGTCTTGCATCAAGTTTATCAAAAAACTTTGAATGAAATATTATTATTTAAGGGTTAATGAAAATCGCAGGTTTGGAGGATGAATACTTGCCAGGGGACCAGGACGAAGAGGAAGCTGTGGGACATATGACTGATCCAAAAACAAATAGTGTTCGTTCTGTGTCGAGTGTAAAAAAGAAGAACAACTTGCGGATCCATGTTTCATCGTCTAGCAGCCTACCTCGTGGTGAGTTTACTGGGACACACACAAAGTTAGTGAGGATGGATTAAGTACGAGAGTGGTTTTTTGAGCTACATGCACAGTTTCTTGACTACCTCGTAAGGGAGCAGCGTGATTAGGTATATATGTATGTTATACAAACTTATTTTTAGTTTTAATATTTCGGTATTTCTAAACTGTAGCACTGTATGATGTTTTGAAAACTTTTACTTTGATTCAAAAGTATAATTCCAATTTGACAATTGCAAAGATTTTATCTGTAATTAAAATACAAATTTATGTCAATTATTTGTGCTGTATTACATAAATTAATGGTTTAGTATCACAATTCTAAATTAGTTAAATTACATGATATATTATATTTGTAAGAAGGTATAGGAAAGGTGGATAGAAACATATAAGGGGGACAGACACAATATGGCTTTTACAATGAAAAGAAGAACATAGTTTGCACTTTACTCTGCTGCCAATGGACAAAGGGATAGTGGTTGCCTCATGAAGAAAATCATTTGTCACCACCCAATCCCCCGACTTAGGTTTTATTCTACCAGAATTCATCAGGAAGGAGTGTGAAACATGCAACGCAACTTCCTAAAAGAGGAAACAAAAAAGGGAAACTACATGTTGTGATAATAACTTCATTTATCAGCTTAGGATGAAATATGTTAATCATCTTTACAATAAAACATTTTGTAAGTGATAATTAATACCTAAACTTATATAGCTAAACACCTAATTTTTTTTTCCGCTCCTCAACATAAAATCTTTAAAAAAAATATTTGAACTTTGATTCAGACTTTGCACATCTCTACTAAACTGCAACATATTAGTGTTATTATTTGTTTTATTATTGTTTACCAGTGCTAAGTGTCTCTTTCTTATTCAGTGATAATTCCAACACAAACTCGAGCACATTAAGGTCACTGTCTACCAGTGAGAACGAGAACGAAGCGGAAGTGGAAAGTAATGGAGAGGTGGAGCCCTACACTCCAGAACCTGTTACGACCCGCCCATTCAAACTCAAACAAAAAGGTAGCTACAGTAGCCCATGGCTTCTTTGGTGCTGACTGACAGCTTTGAAAAGTTACCAGGCCAAATTATTTATCCTACGCCGAACTATATTATCTGCAAAAACATGTGTTTAGCAGCTGTCACTTCTGACAGTCAAAATTTAGTTATATACATAAGTGTTGACTGTTAGAAGTCGGCTATTAGCTGTCAGCACCAAAGAAGCCATGGGGCTACTGTAGATTAATTAGTCATGTGTATTCATCATCAACTTTCTCTGGTCTGTGGCCGAGCTAGTTCAGTAAAATGCCTCTATCTTCCTCTTTCCTTCCACCACTCTTCTCCTCTCACTTGCACACTTTCTGTTATCTGCTCCTCCCATTTCCTTTTGCCCTCCCACGCGGTCTTTTTGCTAAATACTTCATCTTCATCGCTTTCCTTAGTATTCTCTCCTTTTACATCCTCATCACATGCTCATTTATATTATTAGATAAACATCTCTTATATTAGACATTTGCAAAGTAGGTCTTTTTGAGTTTGAATAAAATCATATCCTAGTTAATATTATAAAATTATGATGGTAAATAAAATTAATTTGCATTATAAAATAAACATTAGATTAGTTTTGGGCCCTAGTCTCAGTTCATAATAATAATAATAATAATAATAATAATAATAATAATCATGATGACAGTTTCCTACCACTGGGAGGGTCTGTCTCGGACATAATCCTCTTCATTTAATTTTGTCCTCCCACCGCCTTTATTCCTCCACTCCTCTCTTCACACTCCTACTTACTCCCTTTATTCACCTGTCCCTGGGTCTTACACTTGGCCTCCTGCCCGCCACTTCCATTTCGAGCATCCTCCTGGGAATCCTCTCCTCTTCTATC
The DNA here is from genome assembly GCA_039000515.1 of Timema cristinae. NCBI lineage: Eukaryota > Metazoa > Arthropoda > Insecta > Phasmatodea > Timematidae > Timema > Timema cristinae. The sequence goes on from JBCFYV010000935.1 coordinate 64,619,527, forward strand.
CTCTTCACATGTCCTTACCATCTCAATCTCCTCTTCGCTATCCTATCCTGCATGGGTTCTTCCTTCCCTATAAGTTATGTTTAAATGTAAGTTCAACAATATTCACGCAACAATAGTTCACCTTGTAACAGTTGAGAAGTAGAGAGTACCCTCCATCCTTTATAGTGATTATAGAACACTTCAATACACATCCTCAGTGCTTAAAGTTAACACATTTGTCATGTATACAAAGTTTTATAGCTCAGGTGTTACTGGGAAAAAAGTGCAGCTTATTTTCATGAATTGTTATTAGAATTATATTAACATGTTTTAGGCCCATTGTGGGTTTTGCGATGGCCTAAAACCCTATCGAATTTTTTCTAGTAGGTATGGTTTGATTTAAATTATTGAGTCAAGTACTATAAAATTAAAGACCTGATGATGGCTTAATTGCCGAAACCTGACGTCACCCAGCCAAGAGTTGAAACAAATTTTATAAGGAGCGGAATCAAACATCACAGATAAGGAACGTCACTTTATTATAGTTTTTCAGTCAGATATTTTCCTTCTTTTTTTGCATTCGACAACTAGGGTGACCTGGCGGTCTAAGGGTAAGGTGTCGGTATTCTATGCTGGGGTCGGGGATTCAATCCTCGGTCCCGGCACAGATTTATCTGATTACCAAACCCTTCCTTCACCTCTGACAAGACATCTTGTGAATGTGGGGAATGCCAGGCCTCACCGTGGTTCAAATTCCACGTTAAACTGTGGGTCCTCCATTTCATCTCACAATCACCCTACCATTACACATTAGCGTAAGTGCGTATAACCCGAACGGGTAGTAAGACGCGTGCTAATTTTTTATATATATATAATATATTATATATATATATAAATATATATATATATATAATATTATATATATATATATATATATATATATATTAAATATATATATATTATATATATATATATACACACACACACACACATTCACAACTTATAGTATACAACATTTATATAATTGACTAATCATAACCTGGATGACACATCTGTTATTCACAATAATTCTCTAATCAATCTTGTCTCGATAGTTAACACTAGCATATTTTAAACCATCTGATTTGGATATCAAGTTTTTTAACATTAATCCATACATTCATTTATAATTTGTGAAATTATGTAGCTTGTTACATCTCAACTTCATTTTAATGTTCTATGTTGTATTACACTGTCAGTTGTATTTTATTTATGGATGTTTCACAAATAATAAGTTAATTATTTAGCTTTCTATCAATCATCTTTTTAAATATCCTTTGTCAACATTTTTAGACTGTTTCAAATATAATTAATTATTCGATTGATAGACTCATTGTTAATTTTTATTGTAGTATTAAATGATCTAATCTATTCATTTTGCCATTTTAGATTTTTTATTTAATCTTTTTTCTGCTACTGCTTAACACTGGTTCGCAGTGATTACATCTTTGCCTGTTTATTGAAAGTCATGTTTGATCTTTAACAATCTCTTTGATGATTTTTAAGGATCTTATTATGCATCGTTTAATTGATTAATTTCTTGATATAACAGTTTTCTCTTTAAATAAATAATTTTTTTGTTACGATTCTTAATTTATATTGCTCTATTTGACTAAAGTTCTATTAATTAATCTATTGCTGTTCTATCAAAGTAGATCTTTAACATTCTCTATGAAGATTTTTTTATAAATGTTATTATGCATGGTTTAATTGATTAATTTCTTGATATAACATTTTTCGGTTTAATAAATTATTTTCATATTATGATTTTTAATTTATATTGTTCTATTCGACTAAAGAAGTTGTACCAATTAATCTAATTACTGTTATATCAAAGTATGTTACTTATATTATAAATATTATATTTCTCCTTACTATATTAAAATGAATATAACTAAAAATATGGAACCTAGCTTAACAACCATTTACTTATTTTCAGATCTGAAAGTCCCCAGTTTGTGGTGACTCTGGACGGTTTGGAAGCATCGTTTGAGGAAGAGGATGAAGAAGAGAAACGAGTCTTGGCTGACGCAAACCAGCCAAACGCAGATGACAAGCCGGAGGTGAAACCCAAGAAATGTGTGTCTCCAATAGTTTTCTCTACAAGCACTGCCTCCCCTCCTAGCAGCATTGGTAAGACAACCGATTCAATATATCATTTCGGTATTATTGTTTTTTGTGTAAGTCGGCTTCACTTGCTTGCATGATGTCAACTGGTGGGAAAATGGTAAGTACAGAAATAACCAAATAAAAAATTTGTTTTTCTTGACACAAACTTATCAAACTGTATTATATTTGTCAATTACAGTTATAGCCGCATCTAACTATCGTATTCCTTAAATTAAGAAATGGTATCTGGACACTGTAATAAAACTCGGACTTAATACCCTCCCAAGTTGAAGTTGGCTGCGTCAGCTGATAGCTCGCGATCGCTCATATGTAGCTGACCAATTTCTGCATGTCTCTCACAGACTCTGCCTTAAAATATGAGCGAAGAATGGCCCTGGGCACAGGACAACTCCTGGATATCTCAGTGGTAAGAGCATTGGTGTACTAAACCGAAAGTCCCTAGTTCGTTTCCTGTGTCCGGGTGTCATTTTTCAATTTTAAAAAGTATGATATTAGATCCAACCATAACCTTAACCAAAAGAGAATGCAGAATCTGCTTGAGTAGCCCAGCAATTCATAAGCGTCATGTCGACCATGATGCATTGCAATGCAAACTTAAAACAGCTGATTATCAACATATTTTATTTTCTAGTTGATAAACATATTTCTTAGATCAATGTTCCGATGTATGTTTTCAAATTATAACGTTGTGTCGTGGCACAATACAATGCATTGATACACACGCTTTCCATTAACAAGTTAGTTCAAATCTCACAAAGGCCAACGAAGCTGTCAGATAGCTGTTAGCTCTACAGTGCATGTGTTTGTCAAATGTGCATGCGCACTTATTTGAGATTTGATTGGTTCTCCCGTGTCAAAGATCTCAGGCAGAGCGGACAAAATAGAGATAAGTTGAACTTCAGCGGAACACCTCAAATCTTGTGATTGGCTTAGAGCTCATCACAGTAACAGTTTGTGTTAAAATAAATGTGTGCAAGAGTGATATTGATGACAATATTTGCTTATTACATATTATATATCTCTAAGGAAAACCTCTTTTCGCTTTATGAGGTACATTTTATTATATTTGAAAGAAGGTATAGGAAAGATGGATAAAAATACACCATAGAGAATGAACACAGCATGGCTTTTAGAATCTCTTTATTGTACCTTCTTCCGAACATAACCAAACTTGCCTTAATAAATTAAAAGAGGTGTTATGCTGTATAGCAAGATCTGACAGCACTATGGGTAGTTTTGAAGAAGGTAGCATCAGAAGCCAACTTATTTCTGTCATTTTGACCCTGACAGCTTTGGAAGACTTGGTGAAGAGCAAAAGCAACGAACGTTGCAAATTCTGGCCTGGTTGTAGACAAGGAGACAAGTGTTCATACCAGCACCCTACTACGTCATGCAAGTAAGTTGCACGGTAGAAATAACGTATTTGTGTTTTAAGATTTTGAATGTACTCTTGTGATTCTGTCCATAACTGTCGTGTCTCTTTTTATGAAGTTTTGAGCCCCTCCAATTAATTATAATATTTTGCTGTGAGGGGGTTATATTTTTATATAATATATTTTATCTGGCACAAAGTCCTATAGTACTGGTGCAGGTGGTTTTGTTTGGGTGTATTTATGTTTTAGATTTGCATATATAGTGATGATATAAACTACACCCCTCTTACAAATTAATTTACTTTACTTTGTTTGTCAGGTCATTTCCCAACTGTAAGTTTGGTGACAAGTGTTTATATATTCATCCGAACTGCAAGTTTGATGCTGCTTGCACACGGCGTGATTGTCCGTTCACACACGCCAGCCCCCGTGCCCTTGCTTCATATCCAGGTAATAAATATTGCAGCGAGGAAACCAGTTTGAATATGCAGTTTTGTTTTATACAAACCATTGTTTTTGGTGGTGATACATCAATTAGTGATGAAAGAAAATTGTCATGCCATGCTTTATGGTGATAGTGTTTTGTACGAATTATGCATAAATCACCACTTTGTCTATTGTTTCTTTGCTTGGCAAACAGTTATCATATCTGATGAAAGTCGAAAATATAGTGAAATTGTTTTTATGAGAATAGTTTTTGATTTGACGTATCAACAATATGTTAATTCAGATCAGAAAGGTAATAAGTAAAAAAGTATTTATACATTTCTTAAACCAAAGGATCAGTGAATTAAATTAATCCCTGACTACACAGATCATCTAACTGCAAAACCTTTAATTAAAATGAAGCAATAGGATTTTGTTTTTTCCCTGAAATTCAGAAAATGATAGATATTAGGAAAATGGTAGAGCACAGATAAAAGTGAAAACACTAACACATTTACACACACTTTGATGCTATTATATCATCTTCCTCAGGAAGTAGTAGTAGCATCCAAATGTGTGTAAATATGTGTTAGGAATTGAATTAGTTTCCTCCTGCATCCACTGATTCAATTAGTCTTGTAGCAATAAAAATTCTGTCCCGTGGCGATTGTGGCATGTAAAATACCTGTGGAAGGTAAGTGAAAATACCTTACCCAGCAAAATTGTTAGGCTACTCTCTCTCGCTCATAGAAATTCCCGTGAGCTTATATCAGCTGGTTCAGAAAGTGCACGTTAAATACCTCAAATAAATACAAGTTAATTTCTATGCCTTCAGTTTTGCTGGTAGGGCTAATGTCTGACTGACTTGGTAGCTAGGTCAGTTTATATTTATAACAAAGTGCGTTGAAGATGGGTTTTTTTTCCCCCCAGTGGTGGCCACTTCCCGGCCGTCTACTCAAGTATGCAAGTATTTTCCAAAGTGTGCCAACACTAGCTGTCCATACCTTCACCCAAAGGTGAGTACAAACTTGTGGCTGGCTGCAAGACTGTCAGGTATCCTAGTGGTGGTTTTTCCTTTTATACACAAAGGTTAGAATTAGTGTACATTATTGTAAGCCAGATAAAAAAAAGACTAAAGAGTTTTAAATGTTTCCAGTAAAATGAAAAAGTGAAAGAGACACTGAATCCTTTACTTTAGTATTATATTGTTTACTGATGTATTAAATTAAGGTGGGGGAGTAGGAAAAGTGACTTATGGGCAGTGTTTTTGTGAGGTTTTTATTAAAACATTTTGTTGACCAAAATAAATAAAATATTGCTCCAGTACAAACATAGAATTTAATTATCTTCACATGGTGATATCAACATTTGTTGAATATCTGTCATGAGCATAGTGGAATTAGATGATAAACTTTTTAAATGAAGAGAAAAAGTTGTCATCAAATTCCAGAACAACCTTGACAGATATTCAACAACTGTTGATATCACCATGTGAATATTAACTGGTTTATGATTCTACCCATTTTCTTTGGTTGAGGGGAAAACATTTCTTAGACTGGAGAACTTTATTGGTTTTATTCCCTAATGTTGTAGATAATCCGTATTTTAAAAGGTCAAATAGTAAATTTGACGAAAAACTTTGAATTCTGTTTTATTTCGTGCATGTATTATTAATTCAAAAATGCTACAATGAACTTAAAAAATATTTTTTATGTCCTTTTTAATGTTTCAACTAATCTTTTGTAGAATCGGATCTTTCTAAATGTCTACTAAGTTATATTTAGGTTGGGTGGTTTTCTAGACTTAGTAATCCATTAATGGGCCAGTTCCCATCTTCTTAACAAGAACATATTATATTAGGGTCTGTTCTGTCCTTCACCTGCCAACCACATAGAACAATACCAGAATTTCAAGGGAAGTTTCATCCTTTTAAACATTTAGGTTGGCACCACTGAAATCAAACTCCTATTTACCTCTGCGAAAGATGTCCTATGGCGTCGTAATATTGTAGAGTTGGTAAATCTGTGTTGATGTCGTCTAAAAAATATTAGTGCTTTGTCATTTTAAAAAACAATTTTATTTACATAGTAAAGTTTTAATCGTTTTTTAAACTCAAACTTTGACTAATAATCTGAAGCTTTTTGAAAATACCACCTGACTTGAATGAAAAAATGGAGCTCACAACCCCAATTATTACTATTTCGTTATATACTTCTCGGTGTCAAGTCCTCATTAATTGTTCTATAGAGCTCCTTATATAGTAATTGTTACAAGGACGGCATGGTCTAAGGTGTCACTCTTTGAGTTACAATAGACTAGACTACCAATGATGAAGAGATCAAGGTTTGAATCCTTGTCGGGTGGATCTTCCACTCTCTCTCCATAAGAATGCGGGTACACTTCCTCTAAATTCAACTTGGTTAGTGGTTACACTAAGGGCCGCTTTTATGACTACCGAATAAATATTGCTATTGAGAGTTTAAAGTTATCTACCAGATAAAAGTTATCAGCCTCTTTAATGTTTTATGTGTCTTATGAACTGAATTTATCTGTAGGATGAATATATTTTATCAGAACACACAAGGTTGGTACTGGTTTTACTCATGCGCGCATGCGTATAAGCCTGTTGATAGCGCTACAACCTAGCGAATAGTGAGAACGCTCAACATTTGTTAAATATTGCCGGCTAAACGAGTGCGAGGAAACAGATGACGTCACGTGGGCGCAGAAGCTAAGATGTCTTGTGACTACTAATTTTGGTGTCTGCCAAAATGTGGGCAATAGTTGGGTAAAGCGTTTACAAAATTTCATTTATTGTACTCATATTTTGATAATTTGTTCTTATATAAATATAACTCTACAAATAGCTTGTCAGTTTTTATAAAAGTGTGAATTAAATGTTCTAACTCTATATAGTTAGAGCTCGGGCCTGTGCTTAGTAAACACGTGAACCAGGATGTTAACCTAAAAACAGATTCTGATTGGCAAAGCCTCATTAAAAACGCGTCACTACGGCAACGAGCATTTTAACTTCCAGATAAAAGTTATTGGGTACTTAAACCTCCCGCTAAAAATGTGATGGATAAATACATTTTATCTGGCAGATAAATGCTATCCGGCAGTCATAAGACACACTTTTATCTTATCCACCAGATTAATATTTATCCAGGAGTCATAAGACCGGCCCTAAGAAATATATTCAGAGTAGTTTTACTCTAGTCATATTGCGTGTTGGTAGGCTTGCAGGTTTGGAAGATACTGCAACAATAAGGACTGCACATACCAACACGACAACATACCAGCCGTGCATAAACTCAAGTGGTCCAGTGCGTATAGGCTCTGAACTAGTTGCCATTTTGTACATACATTTGTGTGATGTATATAATTCTTAAGAAAATATTATGTATGTATACATTTTAAATATATGTGCCCTAGTCCTAAAATTTCCATTATTTATAAACATTAATTTAATTTCAAATAGGCCTATAAATTGTTGGAATTCGATTATGTGTTTTTAACGTATTTCCTAATTCATTTGAAAATCTAAAGATTCTAATTCATCATCATGAGCTGCTTCTAGATTATAGCCAAGGCAGTCTATTAAAATTCCTTCATCTACCTATGTATTGTCATCATTCTTTTCCTCCCATTTGCACACTTGCTGTTATCTGCTTCATCTTTTCTTTGGTCACCCTTTGCATTCTTTTCTATCCTAATTTTAACACCACACTATCCTTAGAATCCTCTGCTTTTCCCATCCTTATAAAAACCATACCATCTCTGTTAAGATTCTTTTGCAATTATTTGAAGCTTAACTACCCTTACTACTTGTTTTCAAACAGTTCACATTCATTTGTGTGTTTTATTAGAGTTGTTCTTGAATCTTGATCATACATAAACTAACCATGTTTGTGAACCCGACATGAGATATTTCCCCCTACCCCTTAATGTATATTAGCAACTATGTAAGTAGTCTACTGAGCAGATACAAACGTAACAATCGACAAGGGTGGAATGAAAACTTGTTTCAAAACCTTAAAGCTGTAATCATATATTTAAATGTGAGCGATAGGAAAGTTTGGTCTTTGTAGAAACCAGTAAACCTCTCTCTATTTATCCATACACCCCTCACACTTAATGATTGCTTTCCAAAAGACCAAGGATTCCAAGAAGATTAATGGAAATGAAGTAAGTATGGAAGAGGCGGCATTTTACTAAACGGACCCGGTCACAGGTTGGAAACAAGCAAAACATTTAATTCAATTTTTGGAATTAATCCTTCTTAATATTATAAAATATAGAGGTAAACAAAAATAAATTGGCTATATTAAATTTTCAAGTTTAGGTGTAGCAAGCATTCTGCATTATTATCAACTGCTCTAAAAATATACTTTATTGATAATATAACATATTATAAATCAGACTCCATAATTTGCGCTGGATTATGTGTGTGTCCCTGTCAGTTCAATAAAATGCCTTCATCATCTTCTACTATTCTTCTCTCTCACATGGTTACTATTATTTTGTTATATATTTATAAGATGGAGAGAAACATATAAAAGAGAACAAAATGTTTCTATCGATCTTTACTGTACCTTTTTACAGATAAATAACAAAATGTAAAGGGGTTTTCCTGAAAGACAATATTGCTATTATGATAATTAAAATAGGAAAACTGTAATACAATATAAGATGAGTATATCGGGGTGTTTAGGAGGTTATGTTATGATGAGTTACATATCCTGTACTCATTTCAGTGGGTAGGACACACAGAAAGAAAGAGAATCTAGAACCGTGTTCAGGGTGTTTGGAAGGAGGGAGTACAACATTAGAATATACCTGAAAGATATTTGGTGGGATGAGGTGGACTGGTTACAAGTAATACGATATAGTATGTACACATTTGTCACTGATGTGCTATGAAAATAAAAATTGATACTTTTAATTAGTCCCAATTCAAATAAATAATCGAAAATAAAACTTCACATTGTTTCGCATATCTTTATTAAAGAACAAAACATATTAGTTTGATAATCATCTATTTATAAACTCTTGAAACAAAAACTATATTAAAAAGTAATTAGTCGAGTATAGTTTTCAGTTAAGATTAGAGATGAGTCTAAACCATATCTTAAATTTTATTTTAAATCTCAATTTGAACCCTCGAATCTTTACAACTGTACAATTTTAATTAAAAGTAAAGATATTTAGAATTAAGTTTAGAAAGAGTTGTTTTAAGATTTTGTACCTCTGACAAATGCTCTATAGTATGATTTTGGTAGGAAGAACCGTATAAGTTGGTTATTAAAGTTAGTAAAACAATTTTAATATATCCCTCCCTACATCAAGTCATGTAATCTGTAAATGTTCTTTTGATAAATATCACAATATATTAAAATTATATCAATGTTGTCCACAAATAATTATGTTTGAATTTTCTCCTGTTCTTCCAACCAAAATCAGGGTATATTTTATTTGTCATTACATCATAAAAAAACAGACCACGTTTTTAGTAAATTTATACAATTTTATCCTTCAATTGATTTTTTTATTTAGCTAACTACACAAGTCTATATAATTGTTTTTACCAATATCTTAAAATTGTTATATCAAGTCAAGATATTTTTATTACAGTGTGTCATCAGTGGTTAAAATTATAGTATAAAAATATAAAACGAAAGTACACCAAGAACATATACTTTTTTTAAAAGTAGTTTACCGGTATTTAAAATGATAACAAAATACATATTGTCAGTGGCGGCTCGTGTATAGACACTTCGGAACTGCAGCACCCCCTATTTCCACTTGATATTATCGATAACATTTATATGAGTCCTTTTTTCTTTATTTTTATTTTGTAGTACAATTTATATTCCTTAATACTTCAGTAGCCATCCCCCAGTTTATGAAAAAGATTTTTAAAAAAATCTTTGTATGGAACTGTGCGCTTCACAGTGCCAGCGACGTGATGTTTGACTTGTGCGCATGCGCACATAGAAGGGGGTGAGAGGAAGGAGGGACTGCCAGGTAGAGAGAGCACTGTTGCTCTCGCAGTGCCAGCTCTGACGTGATGTGGAAGCTTTTTTTTTACTCAGCGTGTGTTGTGCTTAAAAACCGTTGTACAACTTTTTGCGCAAATTAAAACAAAAAGAATGGATTTCATTTTTAAATGAATATATCGAGCTTTAACTGTAACAATTTAAGTTAAAGTAAGTAAAAAGGTCTGGGTTTTTTTTTGTTAAGATTTTATCAAGTTCCTGAATAAATTTTCTTTTTTACATATTATTTATCTTTTACACAATTTTAACACAAAGGCTAAAAAAAAAAATTGAAGCAGCACCCCCACTAATTTTAGCTACCAACCGCCACTGCATATTGTTATAAATAATTATTTAAACAATAAACTGATGCACGCATAAATTCATAAAATGAAACTGCTTGTTTCTAAAAGGTTGGGGCTGTTTACTAATTAAATCAGAAGTATTTGTTTTTAAGGTTATGTTTGGATCCACGTATAAGACATTACTAATAATAACTAGTGCATAGCTTGACACAAACATAGCACTCACTGCCAACATCAAATTAATACTGAATTATAATAAGCTGTTTCAGGTAAGTTATTTATGTTTGGGAAAAGGTAAAGGAAAGCACGGTGTAAACACAGTATGTCTTGTACAGTGAAATTAAGAACACACAATCCTTGACCGAACTAGTCGGGAGGGAGAGTTAAAACCTCCTGGGACTAAATTAAAATTTACAAAATGGAGAAAAAGGAAATCGATAAGGAATTAAAGGACACTTAGATAGGAATTTGTAAAATAAACAAATAACATGTCACAAGAAATGAATAGTAAAGATCATTTTGATTTTATAAAAAAGGCTTTTTTCATGATTTTGGAGCCTACCTCTTTTGTATTATTACGATTTAGTAATTAATTAAATTTATTTAATAGTTCGCTTATTTTTAGACATAAGGATTGGTAATAAAGTAATATGAACCTTTAGAATACTTTAATTACAATATGTAAGTAAAAACAAGTTAAATAATTAAACTTGCAGTAAATTTTGATTTTAAAAAAAAATTATATAGGGTGTATTTGACCCCCTCCCCCACCTGTCATAAGAAAACACTGCAACACCCCTTCTCCTCCAGAGACCCATATTTATTTACATCTGATGTCCATTTCACTTAACATTTATGATTAGCGAAGGCACAGCAAATTTTAGGTCAATTATTGAAAATTTGCTTATACCGGTACTTCTCGAAATGAGTGAACTATCATGTTGGTATTGTTAGCAAATTTTCCTTACTGTAAAATTGTGCACCGAGCTATACAATAGTCACTATTAATGTATAAATATAAGCACAACATTAATATCTACACGTTTTTAATGTTGAATATTCGAGCAGAATACATCTTGACACTTAAAAGACTAGATGTTAAGTTTTGTACATAGCCTAAATATTTTAGACTCGAGATTCAGTTGGATTACAGTTTATCAATGGCTTTTTATCAAGTTGATTTAAGCAAAATATTTGTAATTATGTATCTAACACTATAAAATAACCTTACATCCACCAAGAGAAAACCTTTATAATTAGTGTGACAATGCATGTGGATTGCAAATCAAAGACACTAGATGTAGCCTAGGAAGAACAGTATATGAGTTACAAAATTTACGTTCATATATATATTATATCTAGCTAGAGTTTGAAACAATAAAAAGGTTATTTAGAATAGAGTACTAAGCTAAATCATGGTTTAAATTAGGAGGGATAGCCAGCACACTTACCTTAGTGATACTGGAGTAGAAATTGTTTAGATAGAAAAACTAAAAAACACATTTTTAAGGACAAGCTTTCACTGTCACAGACAGCTTTATCCAATCTTTTAAAATGATTTCATCGATATAGATCCTTATTTATATATATTTAATATTAATTAGTCTTATAGTCTTCCCAATTAAAAAGAATCTCATATGATACAAATAATACACAAAGCTACACAGTACCTCAGCTGCCATTTTGATGGTTGAGTCTTTAACCAGTGTCTTGCCTGAAAAATGCATATAGTACAATCCGACAACCAAAAGGGGTTAGAAAGGTAATTAGCGAGTTTGATTTTGACCCAGATCTCCCAGTAAGTTGGTTTAAGAGATGATTTTCACAATATCCTCGCTAGGTGGGTGCTGGTTCAAATCCCTGATGTTTGTGCTTTTCTTTGAATTCAATATTTTAAGTAGCTCGCGGCTATTGTTAACAATAGTGTAGCTTACAAATAATAAAAATGTGATGTGTCCTGCTGGTTGTTCAAGTTATTCACAACTCGCACAATAAACTTAGCATGGACAAAGAAGATTCAATAAACTGCACCGATATTCAGCAGGAGAGAGGGTGGAAAAGTACTCAAAATGCACCCAATCAGGAAAATCACGAGTGAAATATTATTTCTTACATTTTATACCAATTTAAAAATATAAATTAAATAAGAAACATATGTTTTTGTTAATTCACAAGCTTTCATTTCGGACTAAAGCCCTATTTGCATTCATTGTTTGTGTAGAGGACGCGAGAAGAGGTGAGTGTTTTTCGAAATGTTTATATCAAAACTTTTGTTCATCAAAATAAATTAAATGTTGTTTCAGTAATAACAAAGAGTTTAATTTTCTTAACACGGTGATATCAACAGTTGTTGAATATCTGTCAAGAGTGTCCTAGAATATAATACATTTTTATCTTCATTTAAAAAGTTTGTCATCTAATGTCGCTATGCTCATGACAGATATTCAACAACTGTTGATATCACCGTGTGAAGAAAATTAAACTCTTTGTTACTACTGGAGACAATTTGATTTATTTGGCAAAAAAAAAGTTTTGCTATAAAAACTTTTCTCGCATTCCAACACTCCCAGCTTAAATGTATGATGTACTGTGAACAGTTTTTGAAAAATAGTCCTATTCACACTGATTTTTAAAATAATTCAGTATTGTCACCCTTAACTCAATTTTACCCGGTAAGGCAAGAGTTTTAATATGTATGTCCTTAAGAATTATTTTTCTTAATATCCCACAAGTTTAAAACAAAATAAAAATTGACAGTGGTAACTTTACCAAAATGTGGCAACAAATAAAATGTAGGCTATTATGTGTACAATCACAGAAAAATATACAAGTAAAAACCATAGTTCTTTGTGACATAAACCAAAATCAAGCAGTGATAAAAATTAGATTTGTCCATATTTCCCTGTATTAGACCAAAAACTTTTTTTCTGTTAAAATGTTTCAACAATCCTTTTGATTCATAGGCCTGAATAATATTTTTACATTACCGTGACCTAGAATAAATAATTTTTTATGAAAATAGCATCTGATTCTCACCTACACAAAATAACGCTTGCTAGTTTCCTTGTGGACATAACTGTAAATAACAAGTCTTTGGGGTTTTACTTGAGCAGGTGAGCTCTATTCTAACACACAATTTGATTAAAATTGATTTTGAGACATTTTAAAACTGACAGCCCACATAAGTACAATAATATACTGACTATAAAATGAGAAAATATATCATTCAAGTCTTTGATATAATAAAATATCACCAAAATTAAATACTTCCTTATAATGAAATGATAATTATCAATATATTTTCTTTCTATTGAACTGTTTTGTTTGGACACTTCTGCTCTGTATTTTACTATAAGCTAGATGACAAAATAATCTCAAGCAATATTGAAAATGGCACATTGGCGCTGGTTAGTTATGAAAAGGAAATATGAGAACTTAAGATTGTCCTTTACAATTCAGATAAAATACTTGAAAGTTAATAATTATTGTACAGTTCCTTGATCTAAGTTGCTCTTGGCATGACTAGTAAGTTACTGTGTATAGTGTCTTTTATGTAACTGGTCAGTACCAAAGTTAGTTATCTTTAAAATATTTCATAGAGAAATGCAAAGACCTTGAAAATATTTCCTAAACAGTCTGTAAAATTACATTAAAATCATAAAAACCTACCTAACATCTGATAAAATGCTGATCTAATAAAAAAAATCTACCTAACCTGTACAAAATATAAATTATGCTGTAAAATGTTAATAAATCTCCTCGATAAAATAAATGAATAGGTCTCTCAATAAAAGTGATGGCCTTCATTAGATCAATGTTCCCAACATTATCCCTTGTTGAATTTTAGAGTTTTATTTCAAAAAGGACCTTACACAAAATGTCTAAGTTGACTCTAGCTCTGAAAAATACTGTTCATAATGAAATCCAGAAAACATATTAAAATTAATATGGATATCACTGTCTTCAATAAAGTTTTCTAAAACATGAACAATCTCATCAAACGTTGGCCTTTCGTCTAAATCAAGCTGCCAACACTGAAGCATCAATTGGTACAAATCGTCTCCCACAAAGTTCATTTGGTGAAGACGGTGGCCCCGCATTATTCTCGATGGTACCTCTTTGATGGCGGTATCGGCGTACGGTGTACCCCCCAGAGAAACAAGCTCCCATAGAAGACATCCAAACGACCACACATCACTTTTCGTCGTATGTTGACGACCTCGAAATATTTCCTGAGCTGTCCATCGAGTGTAGTCAGGAGTATTAGCAGTGTTATATTGTGCTATGCCAATACCGGCAATTTTTGGTACAACACCGTCAGCCATCAGCACATTTCTAGCCGCCAACTGCTTATGAACTATTTTCTTGTGACAAAGGTGAGCCATTCCTCGGGCTGTTCCCAAAGCGATTTCAACTACCTGGCTCTCTGTGAGGGTACTCATCCGAGGGCACACTTGGGCCGCGTATTTCAAGCAACGGCTCTCTAGTAAGATGTTCTTAAGACTTTCGGGATGATATTCAAACACCACAAACAAGACATCTGGATTCTCACAGACACCTACCAAGTGAATAACATTGTTATGAGAACCAATCCGAATTAATACATCAAGTTCTTGAAGCATCGATTTCTTATCGGCCCTTGATAACTCTCCATCTGCGATAGTGTTAATAGCAACCGGCATTGGGAGACCTCGCTGATGCACCGTACCTTGCATCACATTCCCAAACTGACCATGACCCAGCAAATCAGTCTTCACTTCCAGAAAATTTCTAGGAATGTTCCAAACTTGTTGCTTCAAGTTTTCATAGTGATCAACACGCCTCTCTTCTTCATCTGGCATGTAACCATTGTGGTTGTAACCATTTGAATCGACTTCAATCATTGGTCCTTGAAGTGAAAGCTCTTGATGGTCCGATGGTAACCTCCTCCTTCGACGACGGAGGCGACGTCGTAAGACGAAATAAGCTGCTACACACAGAAGCAAAAGAAGGCCCAAAACACCAATAGCGACAGACAATCCCACAACTAATCCAGAATTTCCAACATCTGTATGCTCCATGTTACCGAAATCCAGAATGATAATACCGTGCTGCTCATGATCAGCTCGAGCATACGCCACTTTCGTTAAATTAGCCATTGTACTGACAACGCCCAAACTGATATGAATATCTCTGCCAGGAGGTAATGGTGGATTATAATAATTTCCATACATCCTGCCATCCCCAACAATAAATGTATCTTTTAATTCCTCTGGTTTTAGTTCTGCAGCGATGTAGAAACCAAGACCTTTATTAGTTGCATTTTGATAAGGCAGCAACATTTCCGGGCTATAGCTAGCCTGGCTGCCGCCGTCAATCACAACAATGTGATATGCAGTAATTGGGCCATTGTCATTTAATGTTGGCACCACTTTGATGGTGATTTGACCTTCATCCCGCTTTAAAATGGTTGGTACTTCAGGAGTATCCGGCTCACCAATAAGAGTCCACTGAAGGATTGATTTGCTAATTCCCGCACCGTTGTCATTATTAGCTCTGATACTGATGTTATACTGAGTTCCTGGTTGAAGATTAAGAAGCTTTGCTTTAGGTTTACTTGTTGAATTGGAGTATATTTTCCATATCAGTAATGGACTCAAACTGTATGTAGAGAATGTGTTTATGTATTTTGCTTCTATTTCATAAAATTGTATTTTCCCATTTGGAGCGAGTGGTGGGGTCCATGCCACTTGAATACTTGTTTCTGTAATATTGATCACTTCCAAAGAGGCTGGCGGTCCAGGTGTTTTTTGAGTAGTCTCATAAATATCATTAGATTGAAGTCCCCCACAAGTCTGGGACGAGTTACTTAACACATTTTATCACATACTCCAATTCCGTAGCACCATATTGCCCCCCACAATGACATAATTGAGCATTCTGAATCCCTGCAAATCTGAAATATTGCTTAAACAAGACCTTACACATTGTTCCACTGTATCTGCAGAGTTTTTTACTTCATATGGAAGGTCACGATTATTATCATTTTCTAAAAAGCATCCCATATGTTTATCACTAATAATTTCCGAAAAAACTGTTTCCAAGATGATTGCCGTTGTGATTAGGAATAAACATAATTTGAGTAAGCCTATAATCAACATAGTGAATTTTACAAATCGTCAGTCACTCAATAAAAATTGTTTTATCAGTTAATTATAGGTTGTTCCAGTAACACTTTCGAAACATTACAAAAATAAACCTTCATGTCCACTGAATCCTACATGGGCTTCCCAAAACTTGTTCCAAACAAAGAAAGGGAGTGTCACATTAGCCCCTTAGTATACCTGCCAAAAGGTTAGTCATCTTTCAAATTTGATTCCTTGGAACATTTCTTATATTATGTTCGTATTGTAACATAGTCTATACAACGTACATTACTTTACCTAAGCGAGATTCAACTCCTTTGAATGATAAATAATTTATTATTTATATATTACATTACCTTAACGGTTTATAAGGAAATTTAAAAAAAAAATTGTATTGCAAGGATAATATAACTAAACTTGAACAATCAATTTGTAGAAATTGTGATTGGTCGCTCACTCTTGAACGAGAGATGTGAACGAACGACTCTGGCTTCGCGAGCGAGTCGTTCACATCGCCATTTCACACATATTAGAAAGAGTCAGGAGTGTTTGTCATTCTCGACTCTTCTGTCGTTCTTCGTTACTACGAAAAAATTAACTATAAATGCTACTAAATGTTACTAGATAGCAGCACTGCCTACAATATTAAACTTATTTTTCTTAACATCAATAGACATAATTCTGTGAATTAGACACTAAAGGCTATATGCTAAGGTTAATTATTATAAGTAATATGTGTAAGTAATAAAATTAAAGAATCAAACACAATAAGCTTTGGATAAATTACACATAAATCTTAATTCGTTCATAAGTTGAAAAGGAAGGGACATTTGCACGCTCGGAACGGGAATGGTAGAACTAGTAACTCTCACTCATATTGAAAAGGGGTGAAGGGATTGGGATCGAGCCAACCATGCAGTGAATGATATGACTCATATGAACGACTCTTTTGACTGAGCGAGCTTATGTGAGCTAGTTCGTGTCAACGAACTGGTTCGACCCATCACTAAACTAGAAATGAATAAATGCGAAACCAAGATCGTCGGTTGAGGTAAAGAAAATATATGATAGATAGATATATTTGTAATTCCATTTAATATTAAATATTAGTTTTTCAACGTTTGAAATCAATAAATGTTTAACAACTCATAGGTACACTAACATTATTGTACAGAAAATTGAAAATGTAACCACGTGGGTGGTGATAAACACGTTGGTATAATGTGCTGAAAATAATATATGCAAGTTTGTATCCACCTCACTCTTCTGCCGACTACTATTAGTATTGTCATTTACTGTGTTGATCGTTAGTCGTTCGTAACAAGATGTATTTGAGAAGTGGATAAGTTAATTAATATTATTATAATAGCAACAAAGAGAGGCGATGTGTTCAGTGCTGTAAATTGTAGTAACAATAAGAAAAATAAACCTGATATTTTTTTTCTTTCTTTCTTCCTAAAGACAGTGAAAGAAGCAGAAAATGGTTAATCAACAGCCGACGGGACAATTTATTCCAGAAAAACGTCGATATTTGCATAATAGTATTAAGCTTGTGCATTTCATTTTGAAGATTCACAGTTTATGAACGAGAAGAAAAATAAATGGATATGGAATGCGCTTACAATTCTATTTGATGTTCCAAATAAACATGAAAGCGTGACATTGAAACTGAAACTACCAACTAAACGTAATGAATCAACTCAAAAGAAAAATAAAGTTAGTGATACTTCTGTGAAAACTTTCCTTATTATGTGTGATGTAAATAAAGTAACTTTAGATTTAAAAAGTTCAACTAACGTTTCAGACATTCGACGAGCCAAGACGTAGATGAAATACAACAACTGAAGAAAGTTGTTGGATATTTTTAAAATCTTATATAAAGAAAAGTGCAGAAATTTCTAGATTGCGAAAAAAAAGTAAAGAACTTAAGGTATGTTCTTGCCATATTAATGTTATGGGTACAAAATAAAATAGTGTTGCTACTGACAGAAATCGCATTAAGTGTTTGTTACCGAAATACTTGACAAAGGAAGCGCTCAATATACTATTGAGTTTAATTAAAAAATAGTTAATGTGTCCATGGATGAAATGTCGTTAATGTCAATTTGTTATATGACAGTTCCACTGATTATAACCTAGGATTTTAGGACTCTGGTGACAAACAAACATGAGAGATTGTGAACAGTGCACTTGTTATAGTGATTAATGGAATTTTTTTTAAGATGAGGCAACCACTGTTATATTTTTTTTTTAATAACGAAAATATGAAATCTGTGGCTTTGAAAAATATATTTATTGATGTTGTTAACAAATTAGAATAAGTAGGATAAGCAGTAAAAACGTGTTTTACAGATCTAGGATCTAATTTCGTGGAATAGAGGAAGGATATTGGAATTATAAAGAAAGGCCTTATTTAATTGATGATGCTGATAAAATGTATTTCTTTTTTGACACACCTCACGTGCTAAAAAGTGTTAGAAATAACTAAGTACAACATTGAAGATAAGTTGGAAACTGCAGGGACTGGAATAGCTTCTTGGAAACACATTTTAACTTTGTATTTAAGTGACATCAATAGAAATTACAAATTGGCTACAAAACTGACCAAAAATGTTGTTTACTTACCACAACTCTCAAAGATAAAAGTTTGTATTGCTGCTCGGGTTTTAAGTCACACTGTGGCTGATGCCATTGAAACACTTGTCACTTGTGGCACAATAGAGTCTGCGACTTTTGCTACAGCCGAGTTGTGCCAAAAAAATTAATGATTGGTTCGACATATTTAATGGTTATTGTGTTAACGGCCCTATACCCTTAAGAAATTGCATAAATAAAACTTCTAAGCACCTTGAAGTTATTTTAGAAATTGAAGAGTGAAAGATTTGTGATTCACAAAATAAGGATGTCAATAATAGAATAACATGTGTTAAAGGGTTGAAAATTAACAATAGCTCTCAGGATGTTTGTGAATGAGCTATTAGAAGATAGCTTAAGTGACAAATATTTATTGACAAGAAAAATAAATCAGGATAGTGTGGAAAACATTTTTTCGGTAATACGGCACAAAAGCGGATTCCGAAGCATTGTATTTCGGCCTTTAATAGTGCAACGTTGAGTAAGCTACTCAACTGTGACAACAACACAGCTGGCATTTGTGAAAATGTGGACTGGGGACAACTGATTTTGGACATAAAATCGGCACACATATAATTAGGGTTCCTTCATTATTGAAGTCCAAAAATTGAGAGCTGTTCATTAAAGACAATCATTAATAGCAATGATTTCTCAAGAGATTTGTGTGAGCTTAATAACATGCACTATGTATTTGGGTATATTTAAAAAAAAGTTTTTTGCAATCCACAAATGTGATAAATGCAAATCATTTTTAACTGAGTTAATGCAGAGTTATACAACTTAATGGACAGAACCGTGCATCTGCTTGCAGGCCATTTGAACGCTAGCATCGCACTGGGTTGCACTTTTCACCACTAGTAAGCTTCGTAACTGTATATACTAGACTGTGCTGATACTCTGTTTCGATGTCAACTTGATTTGGTTCACGTATGAAACAACTAGTTCTTCTAGCAGACGACTAACCTACACTACTATCTAGCGGCATGACTGTGAACCAATCTAATTAAGAAACGACTGACGATTCTTGATCGTGTATCATACAGCACCTGTTTTGAATAAACTTTTGATTTCATGTGGATTTTCAACACGGTTTTCTACTCCGCCATGGTCATTTTCTTTATGCTTCTTGAGCCTGAGGTGTTCCATTTCTGCACCTAACTAAAATAATTGCTCTTTTCCAGCTCCAAGGAGTTCTCATTGTGGTTATACCTTTCTCTATGAACTACATTTGTATTTCTTAATTTTATATTTCCTTCTATTGTTGAGATGACAATACTTTGACCCCTCGAGGACTCTCTAAAGAAAGGATGCTTTCCATGGCTTCAAAAACTTGTGCGTCTGGAAATTTTTCAAAGTTTAAGGCCAATTATGCCTGAACCTTACTGTTTTAACGTTTGAGATCATTAAACTTCGTCACATACTGGTCAACTAGAACCCTCAAGAAAGAAAAAGTAGAATCTAAACTGTATATATATTTTATTTTCTCTTACAAAAAGTGACGCCACTACAGCTTCAAAGCATCATCATACATCATACGCGATTAAATGTCATAATTATGTATTCTTGAACCTTGTGTTTTTTATTTGCTCAAAAATTTATTTATTAGTATACTATAAAATTAACACGTAGATTTAAAATAAAAGATTATGTAACTATGATTTATTTATTTTTTAATTCCGTAGCTTTATGCCTTATTTAAAATATTGATTTTGGCTAGAGAAAATCGATTATTTCAAGTTAGCGCTACTAGCGTCGTTTACATTTTGGGAATTTGGCTGTGAACTAATTGAAGAATGTTTTATTATCATTATTTGTTCTGTTGTAATACCTGATTATTAGCGGCTAGTTTAAAATGTGATTTATCTTATGTTGAGTAATTTTATTAACTGAACTAACGTAAATTTATATATCATTGTTTTAACGTTTGTATTACTTATTTTTGTTAATGTTGTTTATTTAAATAGCATTTGAGTAGTAGTTGCATTCATGTTTTTGTTATGTCTGTGTTTCTAAATAGAACAATTTTGAATATGTTCTTGAAAGGGAAGAGCTAGATCATTTTTAAATAAAATTGAGGCTTCTGTTTATTTTCTAAAAATGGCCAGGAAGTAATCCTAGACCACTGTCGGTTTAAATACCATAATATATGGTAGAGTCGATAATTAACTTATTAAGGTTATTTTAAAAGGAGGCCTAATCCTAGACACAGATATCTTGTTGGTGGAAATTCAAGAGATTTTTAATTACCAGAGGGGGAGTATTTCCTGGAATTGTTGTTTTCTAGTTTAATAATAAAATTGGATCAATGTAAATAAAAAATAAATAATATAAATATTACTTGATATATGAATTAAATTTAAAAAATACAATCTCGGGGTGATGTAACGAAAATAGATCTCGGGATATACTCTGGGTTTTAAAATAAATATGCACCGGCCTCCAGATCAAGAGAGAGAAAGTCGAAAGATAGTAGGAATTTTCTCCAGGCAACCCTGTTCCTTTGTCCTAATAATAAACCACTGTCATTCACCCTGGGAACTAACCTGGGTCTTCGAAGGCTGCCCACCCCCAGAGCTCCAATATGAGACACATAAAGGTAAACAAAATACCCTATGAGGGTAGGGCTGAATGGTTTGTTGTGCTGACCATACGATACCCTCTATCCGTAAATATTGGCATTATCTTCGCCAAAATGCGGCGGCCGCTCGGTTTGTATAACTCGATTGCGGGCTAACGTCATGGAGTTTTTTTTTTTAGAGTCGTTAATAGTTTTACCATATATTTTATTATACAAATAGATGACATTAAATTAATAGTTCAAAGTCGATTAACTAATAACTAGACACGAAGATTGAAATAATCGTAAAATTATTAACTCCATCGAAACGTTCCAACATTCATTATTTGCAATTGTTATAATCTTTCTTAAAACGGATCGATATTTCATGATACTTATTCAAAGAGTGCTGAAAATGGTACATTTTCTCATTAGTACAGCTAATCAACAGTATCTACCATAGAGGTGAACTTTTTGCCACCTTCTTCTCAATTGGATGGTAAACAAGCAGTCATGAGTTCTATGACCTCCTGTCTTATACGTCTATGTTACATTTCAAACCACACAACTGATACTGCGTACAAACAGTTAGATACCCCAATTTTCTTACGAAATGCAGCTACGTATAAAAGTTAGTAAATATACTTTCAGTTATTCATACGTCAAATCATGGGATCTGTAGCTGTCATTTTTAATAAATATTATCCATATCTATGAAATAACAGGAATACTATGTTAAAATGTTATCAATGTTGGCTGCAAAATAAGTTTGTATTTTATACAAACTACTCCAAATGTAAGAAAATCAAGGTATAGATAGTTATAATATGTTATTTTATTTTGTCTGTGTAGCTTATATAAATGTAATTCACACATTTGTTTTTACAATATCAAACAAACAAATTGTAGCATTGTCACCAACCTGATACCTACTTCACTGGCCGCGGGTTTTAGACTAGATTGTCGATGACGGGGAGATCTAAGTTCGAATCTCGTTAGGATGCACTGAGGAGTTTTTTTTCCAAAATGAGTTTCCCACTTTCCCTCCACACAAATGCTGGTACACTTCCTCTAAATATAACCTTCATAATCCCTAAACTTGTTAGCGTATAATTAGTACATAAACCTATAACCGGAACGGATAGTTAGACGCGGTACTAATAATAATTAGCATCTATAATCTATGCTAAAATCATATCATGTCACTAATTAAGACGACACATAATAAACACAAATTATCACTAATTAGTAGCATCTTTACGTCAATGTTGTCCGACATTTTGTTAGTATACTCACTTAGCCTTATGGTGTTTGTGCAAAGATTTATTCTATTTCTAATCATTTTACTGTTTATTATATTGTAAAAAAAAACTTACTCTGACAACTTTGGTTGATAATGTTGTTGAGAAGTATAATTATGGTTTTGGCGAGATCAATGAAAATTAGATTTTTTTTTTTTTAAATATCCGGTAGACCAGTTTTACTATTTAAAACTTCAGCATTTAATTCATTTAAAAAAATCTAATCAAAAATTTAAAATTCCAGCCTCAAGATGCACATGTGTGTGCACAGGAGCTACTAATTTTAAAATTTCAGTCCTCTACGTGTGACATATAGGGTGTTCGGAAACTCAAAACCCAAACTGTACCCATAACTTGTTTGGACCAGAAGTAATACAAAATAATTATACACTTACATCCGGAAAACTATGCTAATACCATTAAATTATGTCCAAAGTTTCGGCGTACAGCGCCTGGAGAGCAAAGCTGTTCAACCATGCGTGTACAACAGGTTGCATAGGAGCTAGGCGCGAGGCTCTACAAACCTCGACATCTTGAAACAAGGCAGCAGAACATACCACAGTTAATAGTAAACAACACACACAGTCCATCTAGAAACGTGAATACGTACTGAGGGTCATCATTAACGGTCAAATATCACAGGAAGTGCTTGTCATTGTTACAAGTACAGTGTAACGCGCCCGACTCCTATGCAACTTGCTATACACGCATGCTTGCACAGCTTTGCTCTCCCGGCGCTGTACGCCGAAACTTTGAACACAATCTAACGGTGTTAGCATATTTTTCCTGATGTTATTATTATTATTATTAGCACGCGTCTTACTACCCGTTCGGTTATACGCACTTACGTAATGTGTAATGGAGGGTGATTGTGAGATGAAATGAAGGACCTACAGTTTAACGTGGAATCCGAACCACGATGGAGACCTGCATTCCTCACAATCACTTCCTGATGTAAATTTCAAGTATTTGCATACTTTTGTTCAAACAGCTATATGTGCAGTTTGGCGCTGAGTTTCCGAACATTCTGTATTTATCGCACAATGCTCATGACAGACAGATAAACAAACGCTTCATTTTATTAAAATAGAAGATTGGAAGAAAAACAAAAATAAAAAGACACGACATTACATTTTTCACCTGTATCAGCACAACAATACACGTACAACAATAACAAAACTTGCATATTTGATAACACATAATAAACAAACACTTCACATTCGAGGAATGGAGGTAAGGAAGAATTTTAGAAGTAATATACCCGCATTTGTATGAAAGGAGAGTGGGAATCCAGCTAGGAAGAACCACCTTCGGTAGACTCGATCGGGATTCGAACCCTGCTGATCTCCCCGGTATTGGCAAGCCAGTCTAACAGGAGAGTGACGCTTAAGCCGTTCGGCCAATGAAACGTAGTAGCGTAATTAAAACAACAATGAATGGTTATAAAATCCACGTTTGGATTAATGTATTAATGATTACGGTAACTTTTTTAAATGATTTGAGGAATTAATTCCAGTATCATATTGTTCGTGCATTTGTTACGAAACAATTTTTATTTTACTGATTTACAAATAAAATAAGTTCGTTTTGTCCCTCTCAAATAATTAATAATAGCTAGCGATGCCACAAAAAAAAAACCACCTTAGTTGATTCTCGTATAAAGACCAAATCTGTTTTTATATTGACATAAAAATATGTGTCTACATCAAAACTACACATCTGTACAAAGTGTGTCTTAATGTATCCAATTAGTATCAAGAGTTGTAGTCGGTAGATCAAACATTTGGAGGCGTCAGGTCATTATTATTTTCAACATGTGTTACAATTTGTTTGTTTTGTGATGGGATTATTTATATCACTCCCTTCACTCTGTGTATTATTATTATTATTATTATTATTATTATTATTATTATTGGCACCGCTTCTTACTACCCGTTCGGGTATACTACGCACTTACGCTAAAGTGTAATGGTAGGGTGATTGTGATATGAAATGAAGGACCTACAGTTTAACGTGGGATCCGAACCACGGTGGAGACCTGGCATTCCACACATTCACAAGTTGTGATTAATACACACGTCTTGTCAAAGGTGAAGGAAGGGTTTTGTAATCAGATAAATCTGTGCCGGGACCGAGGATTGAACCCCGGACCTCCAACATGGAAGTCTGACACCTTACCCCTAAACTACCAGGTCACTTTTTGTGTATGTGTGTGTTTTTTTACTACTACAGTTGAGAACTTTGTGTTAATTATTTGAAAACATGTGTATTTGATATCTGCGAGGGTGTTAGGGGCGATTGTTTACTCCACGCCAAGTGAAATGAGCCGAGGTGTGATGTTGCGCCATTTCCACCCTCAAATTGTACAACTTTCCTCTTCTAAAAACAACAAAAAGCCTACAAGGAAATTGTCGAGACAATATACATTAAAGTCATCTCTCTGTGTGTGCTTTGAAACAAGAACATAAATAACTCCACGCTTCATTTATCGCATATTTGGCAAGATTGCGCAAATGCAGCCCTCGTGCACTTAATTCATGATGTAAGGCTTTATTTAACCAGTGTCAAAACCACGTCAGTCAGAAGCGCGAGTGAGTGGTAGTGAGGAGTTTACGCTAAGCTGACGTCACGAGGCGCGCACCGGGCGTCAGCCAATGAGAAGGCCGATAAGGAGCGGGGTTCGATCGTTGGCCGGGCGCCAAACCCAAGTTCGAGGCCTCAGCAGTGAATGTATATAACTCTGGGTGGGGAAGCGCGCCGGTGCATAGAGGAGAAGTCTAACCTAGCGGATACAAGTCTCGTGTTGTGTTGTGTTTGTAGTAAGAGAGAGAGATAGATACTGTCGTAGTAGTGCGACGCTCGCTTCTACTTTCTGATATACTTTGTGACTGACAAGTGAGAGAGATGGCGTTCATGATGCCCGTGGTGAAGAACGACTGGGACATCTACAAGTCCGCGCGCTCACGGCGTAGCTCCGAGTGTTCCAACCCGCAGTCCTGTCGCAGCAGGAAGGTGTCAGAGTGCTCAAAGTCCGAGTGCCCGAGTCTCTCGACTTCCCCCGGTAGCGACTTCATCGTGGGGTCTCCCGCGCACCGCTCAGTGCCCATGGCTATGCCGGTGTCCGCGTCGCGCCAATATTCGAGGGCGTCGTCCCGGGCGTCTCAGTCCAGCCTCCAGTCACCCAGCAAGTCGACGTCGTCGTCTCCCCCCAAGTCGAGCTCCCAGTCCTCCCTCAACAAGTTCCACAACAGGTTGGTGGACAAGCTGAAGAGATCCCTCAGGTCTAAAGATAGTTCCTCTTCGGCCGAGGGTTCCGGGCACCCCGACACCGCCAGGGCGTCTTCCTGAGGGACGGCCCCTGAAGAGGACACGGAGCAGCTACTTCAACCGCCGTCGTGTTCGTCGAAAAGCGTGAGTAGGATTGTCACCACGCCTGTGGCTGTGCCGACCTCGTCGCGAGCTCGGGCTAGAGACAGTTCGGGCCGACGGGTCGCCTCTTCGTACCCCGGCACAGGTTCCTGGTCGAAGTGCTGATTCACACATGGCCTACACATTCTGACTCGGGGGTGGGGGATCTCGATGGTGGTAACAATGACTTTTACTGACTGTTATAAATGATATTCGTGTCAGCGAGGACCTTTGTTTCGGAACGAAGGAATGTAGTTACCGGTAGGTTAAACATCTGGTATTTCCTTGTGTCCATTCAGAGAAAATATGTCAACATCCGACAGTAGCTTGCGTCACTCTGGTGTTGAGACTCAGGGAGGAGTAAAACCCTACCCCCCTCTCGTAATATTTGGAGATATCCAAACTATAGCTGGCGCAAGTCACATCAGATATTATTTATATTTAGTTACACATTGTAGTCATTTTTTTCAGGCTTCACTTATAATTCTAGAGTATAGTTTAAAAAAAAGAAGCTATTTATAATAGTTTTATGAATTGATTTTCAGTTAAAATGGAGAGAGAGCTAAACAAAAAAGAAACTTGATTATTAAGTTTCTTACATTGATCACTTAATTGCGTGTAAATGTATCAAGAATGTGCTAGTTTTCACCTATGTTATGTTAAAAAGGGTGTGGCAACTAGGGAATGTGTGTGGTGAGACTGTGATAATAGTTGTAAATTAACTCAAGAGATTTGTTACTAATCATAATATTATGTACATTATTATTTGATTGTTGGGTAAATATAGGTCAAGTTGGGTTAGATAAAATCAAGGATTGTTGTAATGTTATGAGAGAAATTGATCAAAAGGCAAAAATAAGACTTTGAAATATTAGTTTTGTAGTTTGTATTTTTCTTTGTAGCTTTCTTCTGTACAATATTAGTTTGCAATAGTTAATTTAAAAAAACAACTGAATTTAATAGTTTAATTAAATGGCGAGTTATATTAGTCCTGTTTCATCCTTTTATGTGTATGTCTGTGATTTGTTGATATTTGTACCATGAGGCTTTAATATAGAACTATTTTCTCAGAAATATGATAAATGTAACTAATTAGTAACTATGCATAATTATATTATATATAGCTTGACATTCCAAGTAACTTTTGTGTATATTGCACAGTTGGTAATAAATGCAGATGTGTTAAATTCATTTTAGAAACCACTTCTAATAATTAATGTGTCTTTAATTTGTACAGTAAATTTGGGTTTTGGAAAAAATTAATATAGCTGTATTTGATCAATACTTGCATAGTCTCTCAATTAATTTATTTTCATGTCTCAGTACATTGTGGCAAAGCAAAGAATCAGTATGAAAATGTTCCTCAGTAAACTTAGATTAGATTTAGATTATGTCTTAGATTTTACCAGTAATAAAAATTAATAAAAACTATATTATATTCAAAACAATAAAGCTATTGTTAAAAGTGATGTTTCATCAGTACAATGTGCCACAAATTATGAAAAATGCTACAGTAATTATACTAAAAATTCAATAGAATGGGCCTAATTTTTACCTAGTTTATTTGATTCATGATGTTAACTACCTACTTAAGTTATGCACTTTATGGAATTATTCAAATTATAATCATATTTTCATTATCCATTGCCAGCCCATCAAATTTTTTAGAACCACCATAGTTTTCTTACCTTTGATTAAATACACTTTCACATTTTTTAAATAAATTGTGAGGATTGTACAGATTGTAAATCTCTGTTTGAATTGGCGTTTAATTGGTGTAAGACTCCTACACAGATTCTCTATTTTTATATTAATAATTGTGTTGGAATATTTTACAACTCTGTTGACAGCCAACAAATATAATACTGGTATTTAGTGTGTAACCTGTAAATAACTTTTATATGCAAATGACACAAAACTTCTTATTTGATGTGTTCTTTTAATTTATTTTTTATCTCTAGTTTCTAATTATTATTTATGTGCATTTTCAAAAATAAATAAATTGCAATTACAATTATTTAAATAAATATCTCTTTTATAGAATGGTTTATTTGTTTAAATTTTTTATTAAATATTTCAGTGGTTTTTTTTTTTTTTTTTTTAAACTTACAATATGTATACATTTAATTTTACTTCTTGTAAACTCTTTGCTATTTTATCACTGTAATGCATTCAAGTATATCACACTAAAGGTGAGACAAAAATAAAAAATATGCTAAAATATGGATTGTTTTTGTAATTATTTGAAATGATAAATTATTTCCCAATTCCATTTGCATGACCAGTAATGTAGTCAAATCTTGTGAATTGAAAAACATTGATTGAAAATATCTACAGTCCATTCACCATATGACTGGTGAGTGACAGCTATCATAAGTTACCAGGCCAAAACTTTCACAACAAACAAAAATGTGTTTTTAATTATGTTTTTCTTTTTAATTGAAAACCAATTTTACATCTACTGTTATTGGACTCTTGGACACAACCAAACTGGTGATCATGTGGTCTATAATATAAAAGGTGTAATCAATAGACTGGACTATTTATTAGTGAGAGTTAAAGATTCAAATCTCATTTGGATGCACTAATTATTATTATTGTCTTTATTTAAATGGTGAAATTAAGAAATTAAGGCCTTCTCTTAGATTAAACCATGTCTTAAGTTAACATTACACTACATTTATCAATTATTATCATTAAATAAAACACACAAGACAAGTATTTGAGGAAAACACATAAACATAAAATATTGCAATGAGATAAACACACATAAAACCAACAATCAAAACCGTATTCAACTTGAACAAAGTATCTATAGATTAGTAGTGGAAACACAAAGATAAAATAAATTTGGTAAATATTCTTACACCAAACACGCATACACATGGAATATAACGCAACTCACACGATATAGTTGTAGTTATCGGTGAGTTTGTTTCTAAAATCAGATGGTCCATTCACATCTGTGAAGTCTTACAGGTGACTTGTATCCAGGCAAAGGCAGATGAGACAGTGAAATATTTCAAATCAAAATTAGTTTTCCATCTCGGAACACGAAGCAAGTTAGCTGACTAAGAGTGAGTTCAGGTACTTGTGGGTATTTTTACACTAGATGTAATTGTATCAATGATTGTTTTCATCCACAACATGCTAATAAGTGTGTGCATTTCCTCCTAAACTATCCTCCTCAGGATTTGTTGGGCCTCTGACAGGATACCAAGGTTTGACTCCTGACTAAATGCATTGGCGTCGGATTTTCTCCCTAATAGGAATGTCTACATTATTTTTTTATCTATAATAAACATATTTAGGTACAGTCCAATGTTCATAGGAAAGGCCTCCTTATTTGACAGTTACTAGACATACTTTCAAGTATTCATACGTCAAGATATGTGATCTTCAGCCGTTACTTTTTGATAGATATTAATATCGATATAATAAATAAAATAATGCTACTTGTATTTTGTGAAAGATGTTTCTATGAACATTTGACTGTAGCAAGGTGTGAGCTGAAAGGTTCTTCTCTGTGAGAACCAAACCAACGCGTGCCATTGATCAAAGCTCGACCATATTTTCTTTTATTGCCGTATTACGGCCTCTAGAATCCAAACTGTCACATGTAGGCGTGCCTACAACTCCGCTATCTCGACCGTATTGTTATGGGATAAAGTCGACAACACAAGGATGTGACTTTTAACACGGCATTTTATTTACCGTCACAAGAACGCTATCTCTGTTTATTGTGGTGGTTACAAGTTAAAACAGACAACGCGCATTTCTACGAGCTACAGTCCGATTTAGATAGAAAGAGCATCTTTAAAAAAAAACAGTTTTATTGTGGCCATTAATTAGGGGCACCCGCAAGGGGGGTAATTGCCCCCCTGATATTCTGAGGTTGTATAAATTACAAGTAGGCTAATCCCTCGCGCAAACAGTGCCCCCAGCCAACAAACAGAGAGTTATAGAATATAACTAATAAACTAATTACTAGCGCCCGCCACCAGACCACCTGCTGACTTTAGGGTTGATAGTTTGGCGCATGCGCGAGCAATTTCAACGGCATTTACCATTCAAATCGTCAAGGACAAGACGTGTCCACCCACGAATTTTGATAAATTTGAATATATCCCGGCAAAGATTTATCTGATTACCAAACCCTTCCTTCACCTCTGACAAGACATGTATTAATCACAACTTGTGAATGTGGGGAATGCCAGGCCGCCACCGTGGTTCGGATTTCACGTTAAACTGTAGGTCTTTCATTTCATCTCACAATCATCCTACCATTACACATTAGCGTAAGTGCGTATAACCCGAACGGGTAGTAAGACGCGGTGCTAATAATAATAAATTTGAATATATTTTTCTTGTGTTGTATCGTATTTTCAGGAGACAAGGATTGCCTTAAAAAGCGTCTTTTGAGGCTTCAATTTAATAAATTTTCCCGGGGGAGGACCCCCGTCATACTGGGGACTATTCCATATCCCCTCACTCCCCAGTTTCCCCCCCTTGGAGAAAAATCCTGCGGGCACCCTTAATGAGAAAATGTTATTGTTATTTCATAGGTATTGATAATATCCATCAAAAGTGACATCTGGAGATAAGACGACGTATGAATAAGGTCCAATCTTCATAAGAAGGGCCTTTCATAACTCATCCGTAGCTCAACAGTGAAGAATATACGGGTGGTGCGGACGGGTAGTAAGACGCGTAGCACATAAAAAATTATCTCATTCCGTACCTTGACAAGTACCATTATCAACGGCGGCGCTACCCGCTTCAGTGGTCACATGGTCTAAGGTATCACTCTCGCAATACACCAGACTGCCGATGACTGGAAGATCGGTGTATAACTATTATTTGTTTGGATAGTCAGTAATAGTACAAATATTACACATCAGATTATCAAAAAAAATTGACCACACCAGCCTCGGAGATTTTTCAATGTCGATCATAAATAGATGACATTGGAAAATATTGTAAATTAGTTAGGTTTACCCTCATCCCAATTTAGTGGAGGCGATAAATTATAAAAAGATAAATACGCCGCTTCTGATTTCCATACTAAACATTACTACCTGACAAGGAAACTCATAAATAGTAGACCGACCTTCAAATGAGAGTAAAGCCTTTATTATAATAGACGTCTAAGAATAAGCAGATGAAAGGGTGGAGATAGATAAACATAGAATTGTTTCATTAGGTTCAACAATTAATTTTTATTCTACATTTCGTGTTGAACTCAAATAAACCTAGTATCTTAACTTCAATACTAAAACAAACAGAAGGTCACGATATAGATATAAGAATAACATGAGTCAGAAAGAGCGTTAATCTCTGTTCATTTAAGTTACAGTATACAATTAAAGGCCATGCCCCTTATGAACTTTTAAAAGGCCCATCAATAATACTGATAGATTAGCTAGATTGTACATTTACAATAAGCACGCGCTGCAGTGCTGCTATCGCACGGCGAGACCGGTGACCTGCTTTAATATACAGTGGAAATTTCCAGTCGCACAGGACGGACCAATAGGAGCGCAGTTGTCCGGAGGCTCGAGGAATTACCCCTCCTTCCCCTCTTCTCCTTTGCGCCAGTGTTATGAATCGATAGTGGAAATACTCAACGAAAGTTATGTACAGTGTTGGGCAAGAATTTCCGCAATACATTCCTTAGTTCTTTTTCCCTGGAGGATGTAATGTGAGAATATACAGCCGAGCTGAGCTGAGCTATCTATTTTTTAAAAGAAGAAATATTTGTCAACGATTGGTATGATTTACAATAACTTTTTTTTATTCATAAAGCAATGTATTACGATTTACCAACTAATAGATAATATTTCAAGAAATTTTTTATTTTTAAAATAAGAAAATGATTTACCATTAAAAATAATATATTCCAAGCAAATTGAGCACATTAAGTTTTGATAAACAAATACTTGTAAAGCTATGAACCCTATTTGTTGACAATAAAAATAATGTAAAAGAAAAACCGCTTCGGTGGCCGCATTGTCGAAGGCGCTACTCTCACAGTAGACTGGACTGCTGACGACGGGGAGATCGAGGTTCGAATCTCGTTTGTGTATACTGAAGGTTTTTTTTCTAAAAAGGTTTTCCATTCTTCCTCCACGCAAATGCGGGTACACTATCTATACATATAACATTCTCCATCCCTAAGACCATTAATTAACATAATCAGTACATAAGCGTATTACCCAAACGGGTTTCAAGACACGGTTCTCTTCTTGACGGGGAGTTTGGGGGGTTGAGATCCAGTTGAGTGTTTTGTAGGGTTCCTCTCTGTCTGGTTTCCCATTCTCTCCTCACGCAAATGCGGCTATATTGTTCCTAGATTCTACTTTCTTCGTCCCTACCTCACTAGTTCAAACATGCAAGATAGCTTTGAAATTACTGTGGACAGACTATACGCCACACCACAAGTCGCTCATGGCTAAACGTGTTTTGGTGCTACGGACTATTTTTAGCCCAAGTGTATCTTCATTGGCTTTTTTTTTTTAGATTTCTCTCTTGTTTGTTTTTTTAATCATCGTACTTGTCAGAAAGTTTATATTTTATTGAGAAGGTTGGGGAATAGTTAGGGTATTATTTTGAAAATTAATGCACGGTTTTAATTCGTAGATATCTATCTTTTGACTCAACCCTTCGGCAGGTTAGTGTTACCTGCACCATCTGGCAGAAATCACTAGACTAAGCCGAAATGTATAGGGAGGTGAAGTTTGTTTCGTTGGTCGTGTGTGGTATTTTATTCCTTCCGTTTAGAAAATGCACGTCAATAACATAAATTGATAAGTTTCAAGATGTTTGTTGAATTCCTAATTATTTGCTCACATAAACACTTGAAAAAAAAAGTCGAACAATTATCTTGTTTTTCGCGGTAAAATATCGGCGCCAACTGCTCAGATACGCTATTCACTTGTATTACTTTATTTTTCTTTTCGACGATAAACACGTATTGTTAACGCGATAAGATAGCTCACACTTTCATACTCAATGTATTATCTGGCTGAATGTATTGTTTGTGATTGCTGGCGGGGGAAAGGGGGGAGGATGGTCTGATTGTTTTTATATCACACTCTTAGGGTTTTATATTCATGCATAACGCATAGCAAACAGTGAATAGTGCACAAGTACAGTGCACAATCCATAAGACAAATACAACGGTTTATAATGAAACAATGTATAAGTTCGTACGTAAATAATTTGTTTCTTTTTCTCTTGAAAATGGTCGAGTGAAAATGGTAGACTTCTTGGCTTCAGGTCCAAAAGGTCCCGGGTTCGATCCCCGGCTCTTACAAAAATGTTCTGTGAAGTGGGTCTGGAACGAGGTCAACTCGTAGCAGCTAGCAGGCCTAGAAAACTGAGATTAGCAGCTGTAGGGTTCGTTAACAGTCATGACTCCCTTTATCCGTGGAAGTTGGCACTGTCTTCGCCAACAGGTGGCGGCCGCTTGGTTGGTATAGTTTTATTGCGGGCTAGTTAATTGACCTGGATGTTTTAAATTACAAAATTAACTTAATTTAAGTGGTGCCCCCGTCCTATTAAATCAAACTTGAGTTTTTATTTACCTTTTGATTTTATTACTGTCATGGACACTAAGCTATCTCTCAGTAACATAATCTAAAACGTAATATATCTCTTTGATCTCAATACTGTTTATAAATTGTAGTTATTGATACTAAAATAAAGAGTATTCGTCAATAATAAACAAGTATGGCCGCCACAAGGCATTTCAAACATAAACAAAGAGAAGATGTTTTCCGTCTGCTGTGAATACTGGCGTTTAATCGGTTGGAGAGTTTCGATTTCCTCGCATTCTCATTGGCTACGTTAAGTTCCACGCATAATGCGTACAAAGTTAAATCTATTTTTTAAATTAATTGTACACTTTTCACTATTAATTATTTAATTATCTGTTGTGAACGCTAACATTGAAAATAATGTGATTCAACTTCATGCGCAATATGATGCACTATTCTATATTTGTTAGTTACGCGTTATTTAAGAATATAGACCTAGCGAAGCTGTCAATTTCACGTGCGACGACATGATTGATAGCACTTAAGTGGTTTACATGGTTGAACAAAATAATAAACTCAAGTTTCCTCCCCCCATAAAAGGTGATAGATTAGTTATATTGATTTGGTGTATTTAACGTACACTTTCTGAACATCAATACCATAAGACTTACGACCTAAACTTATTCTAGAATATACACAGCACCCATACATACCCCCCCCAGCCCATTAATCCATCACTGTAAAAAGGGGAGGCCCCAATTTCACCAATGACACAAGGTCCTTTCTACCGTGTTGCACTTACTTCAACTACAGTAGCCCCATGGCTTCTTTGGTGTTGACTGACAGCTCACAGCTGACTTCTGACAGTAAACATTTAGGAATATACCTAAATTTTGACTGTCAGAAGTGACAGCTGCTAAACACATGTTTTTGCAGATCATATGGTTCGGCGTAGGAATACATAATTTGGTCTGATAGCTTTTCAAAGTCGTCAGCTGTCAGCTGTCAGTCAGCACCAAAGAAGCCATGGGGCTACTGTATATACCTAAATGTTGACTGTCAGAAGTCAGCTGTGAGCTGTCAGTCAGCACCAAAGAAGCCATGGGGCTACTATAGCCTTCGCAGCTGGCAAAACGACATCTTCCATACTCTTACGTCTTGTGTCTGACACGAGTTGATAATGTATTACGCAATCTTTGAATCAAAATGGTCCATACTTGGTTTTAAATTGACAAATCCCATTCTATTTTACGAACGTGCCGATTTACTCGTAGGAGGGATTCAAGTCATTCAAAGGGCCTTGTCGGTTACAAAACAATGTCATCTAGTGGCGTCAGAAGTTTCTTTTTTTTTTTGTCCTTTCTACCGCCGGATCGCTCAAGCAAGTTTCAACAGGAGTGCCAACCTTACGTATCTTGGAGCCAGTGACGCATTCATAAATTTACTTTGGCAGGACAGCAGGGCGGACATTTTTTTTTTTACTATCAAGACCAGAATGAAATTTCATAAAGGGGTTTTGGGAGTCGCGGACCTCAAACAGGAGTCCAATAATTATTTAAGACTTCTAGTAACTGTTTTGAGTTCTTTGGAAACATAAATCAACCAACGTATGTTCTGCAAATGATTTTTTTTTACTGTTTTATAATAAATATCGTTCTTATCTGCTACATTTATAGACCTTTCTTTAGTTCACGAATAAAGGCAGGGGAAAATTTAAAACAAGTATAAAAGCAAGTTTTATTTCGTAGCGTAGAGCTATTTTTTTCTATAACGTTTGCTTTTTATGAATTAGCTATAAATAGTTTTAAGATGTAGATAATGTCTTATTATTAGTGAACAGATTTGTATAGATGTCGCAGCTTAGATGAGTTTTATTCAAATTTTTCCCAACAGCGGACCACTTGATAAACGTTCCATGTACACGCGGACAACCCAACTTAATATACAATACTACTGACCCATTTCTTAATGAAAGTGTTTGTCAACAAGGCCGTAGCCATCCAATAATTTAAGGGGGGAGGGGGGGGGTTGGTGTGCACATCCCCTAACTGTCAGAGGCTAGAAAAAATTATAAATAATAAACACCTCTAGAAGCTATCTGAAGTTTTTTTTATAGCAACATACCCCTCTTACTGCTGGAGGCTAGGACAAATTATAAATATTAAACACATCTAGAAGCTGATTTTGTTTGTGAGTGGGGGGGGGGGGGGGGGGGGTCGGCTCTCAAACAAAAAGTGTATGAAGTGCCTGTTAATGACCTTCAATCGTTACGACAAAGGATAACGCAAGCTTGCGAAGAAACAAGTCTCACACAATGTCGGTCAGCCACTCTTTCTGTCAATGATAGGTGTAATTCTTGTATCTGGGCTGGAGGCCGTCAATTTGAACAAAACAAATTAATAAAATATTTTATTTAATACGTATCTATTTAGTTTTTATTCAGTTTGTTACTGTTTGCATGAAAAGAAAGCGAAAACTTGCAAATTTCCTAATTACATCTTGAGTTAAGTTTTTTGATCCACTACAAACTACATCTTCCCAAAGTTTAGCCGTTTAACCCGGGAACAATCTATATAATATCTCAGATTCTAGAAATGAAATTGCCATTGAATCAATATTAGAAATATATAGACTTTATTTCAGAACAACTTTTTCTAGTAACGGGACTTCTTGGTCTGCTCGAATACAATAACCAGACCAGATGGAGGAGTGGAGGGCCTTTCCTTCTAATTGTTAGTGTGCCTGACCTACCCTACACCAGGCCCTAAACCGTTTACTAAGACAGTGACTTTCAAACTGTGGTACGCGTACCACCAATAGTACGTGAGTAGCTCTTAAGAGAAAATTCGAAAAATAACAAGAGAATAAAACGCGACGGGGAGTTTTCAAGGCAACTGAGGATATTTTCTCATGCTTATATGACACTTGACCTGTCATTTTGGGGGTAAATTAGACTTATAGTCATGACTAAGGGGTAGGTAAAAAAAAAGTTTGAGAGTCACCGCCTTAAAGTATAACCGCATTAGAGTGGAGGGAGAAATGGAGAGTCATTTAAGAGAGAGAGAAAAACAGCCTCAGTACACCCGGCCTGGTTTCGAAACCCACGACATACCCGCCACCTGCTGACCAGTCCAGATGAGGTTGGCGTCTTAGTCCGCATGTACCGATGAGGGTGTCGGAAAATGTTAGCATAGTTGAATTAGCACCGGCTTTGAAGAAGGTTCTTAGTAAGAAATTTGTGCCAATCCAGCTTCGCTAACATTGTCATTTTTTATCATGTCACCCACCTCGATAGCATTGTTATCTAACGCGCTAGTTTCGTGTTGATCTAGACTGCCGAGGACGGGGAGATCGAGGTTCGAATCTTGCCCAGGTGAACTGGGGGGGGGGGGGATTTCCCACTCTCCCTCTACAAAAATGCGGGTTCACCTCTATATTCAACCTTCCCAATTCCTAACCTTAGAGTAATTAGTACTTAAGCGTATAATCCGAACGGGTAGTAAGACGCGGTGATAATAATATAATAATTACAAAATTGCCCTGTTGACGTCACTCGCAGAATGATTGGCTTGCTAGATCACGTGATACCCTTCATGTAACGTTCACTTGAATGAAAATACCTCCCAGGACATCTCTTACGTTAAGTTAACTGCAACATGATCGCTTCCATTTAAACACACGAGGAAATACTTTATGTTACGTTACGCTAAGTTAACTTTAAGTTGATCGTGATCTCGGCATCAGTCCCAGTCTATTGCGAGTGTGATGCATTAGACCATTAATTCTCTTCCTCCATCTCACCTAGTAAAGACCGCAGGTCGTAGACCCCCCCCCCCCCCTAACTATATCTACAGTAAGGAATGTAATGAAATCTCCTCACAAACGAAAACATACTCGTTATTATGAAGCGCAGTATGGCAACTGTCGCAACTGTCGCAACTGCTCGATGCAGTCAGCCCTCACGTACTTAAAGTGAGTATTTCCTAGCTTCCTCACGTTCTGGCGTAGTTGCGAAATAAAATATACAGCAGCCCCATGGCTTCTTTGGTGCTGACTGACAGCTGACGGATTTGAAAAGTTACCAGACCAAATTATGTATCCCTACACCTAACCACATGATCTTCAAAAACATGTGTTTAGCAGCTGTCACTTCTGACGTCAATGTAGTATATACCTAAATTTGACTGTCAGAGTCAGCTGTGACTGTCAGTCACACCAAGAACACGGGCTACTGTATATACCTAAATGTGACTGTCGGAAGTCAGCTGTGACTGTCAGTTAGCACCAAAGAAGTCACGGGGCTACTGTATATACCTAAATGTTGACTGTCGGAAGTCAGCTGTGACTGTCAGTTAGCACCAAAGAAGTCACGGGGCTACTGTATATACCTAAATGTTGACTGTCGGAAGTCAGCTGTGAACTGTCAGTCAGCACCAAAGAAGTCACGGGGCTACTGTAGATACTTGTGAACCATGAATTATGTTAATTCCGTCATTACTACCATTACAATGGAAATATGACAATTATTACAACTAAGATAGCTTATTTATTAATCACCGCGTCTTACTACCCGGCTGTTTATACACTTATGTACTAGTTACAATAATCCGTCAGGGACGATTAAGGTTGGATTTAGATTAAGTGTACCAGAATTTGCATGAAAATACACAGTGAAAGACTGTTTATGGAAAAAAACCTTCATAAAACCCTATCGGGATTGGAACCTCGGTCATCAGCAGTCCAATCTATCGCAAGAGTAGCGACCATTGGACCATTCAGGTTTCAAATATTGTATATTTAATTTAATTAAATTTAATCTAAACCACCCATCCGCTTCGGTGGCCGCGTGGTATAACGTGCTACTCTCGTGCTAGACTAGACTGCCGAAGACAGGGATATCGGGTGCACTGAGGGTGGTTTTCCCCTCTCCTTGCACGCAAAATGTGGGTACACTTCCTCTCAATTAAACCTTTCTAACCCCCAAAACATTAGTGTAATTATTACATAGGTGTATAAATCGAACGGGTAGTAAGACGTGGTGCTAAACAACATTGTAAGATGTACCCAGAGACGGTTGGTTGTATCTACAAAAAAAATATATAATATTTCCAATATTTATAGGCTAGTTTTTTGTCTTCCCTAAAGTTTCTTTGAACGCTGGTTCTCTCTCCTTGAGGTATTTGCGATGTTCCCCTCTCACTCTCTCATCACAGCTGCCGTTGTGTTCCAGCAAGGTGGCCTGGTTCAGGTGTTGCGGTGATTGCACTCGGTGCATTATCCTGTCCAGTCACGCTTCAAGGATGCCCGCCCGCCTGTTTGTATGATGACTGGTGGGTGGTGAGGTGAGGTGAGGTGAGTAACGAAATAGAAACCCCGCTACGTCACTTGGCTCGTGTGTAGGCACTGCGGAAATGAAGCTCCCCCACTTGATATTATCGATAACATTTAATATAATGAGTCCTTTTTTCTTTAATTCTTTCTTTATTTTTGTAGTACAATATATATTCCTTAAGCTTAATGTCAGTACTTCAGTAGCCATCCCCCAGTTTATGAAAAAGATACAAAAATCTTTGTATGGGACTGTGCGCTTCACAGTGCCAGCGACGTTGTGTTTGACTGTTGTGCACATGCGCACATAGGAGGGGGTGGGGAGGAAGATGGGACTGTCAGGTAGAGAGAGCACTGTTGCTCTCACAGTGCCGGCTCTGACGTGATGGTGAAAGGAAGTTTTTTTTTTTACTCAGTGTGTGTTTTGCTTAAAAACCGTGTACCATATTCTTGAATGTGATAAAATGTAGAAGAGTGTAGAGTTAGATTATTATTCTGCTTCCAGATATTCTATTTGATTCCAGTTTTTTTTTCGGTTCTTTTATTTAACAGAAAGACTAAATGCGCTTGCAGTACTTTCAATGGAGAAAAATTTCCTCAATTGTCATCCAGAGATCAAGGAGAAAATTATTGAACTTTTTGCGCAAATTAAAACAACAAGAACGGATTACATTTTTAAATGAATAGATCACGCTTGAATTGTAACAATTTAAGTTAAAGTAAGTAAAAAAGTTATTTTTTGTTAAGATTTTATCAAGTTCTTGAATAAATTTTCTTTTTATACATGTTTTTTTTCCCTTTTACACAATTTTAAAACAAAGGCTAACATTTTTCTGGAGCAGCACCCCATTAATTTTACTACGAGCCGCCACTGGCGGGGAGGGAAACACAACTAACTTTGAAACACGCAGTTCCTCCGACTATTCTTGTAACGGTTTCAACAACTCTCGGGCTGTTATCTTCTTACAGGGACACAAGGTTTGGTTTCTCCCCAACCTTTTGTTAGATATTCTTCCCCTACAAACGTGATATTTATGAAGGTACAAAGAACAGCCGTGCCGAGTTTGAATTAAATCGGTTCATGCGTTCAAAAGTTATCGTGACACACACAAACATCATAGACAAATGCAAATCGGTGGAGTTAAAACCAAGAACTCGCATCGCTCGTTAAACAAATCAAACCACATGATTATGTTTTTATTTGTTTTTACACTCTGACAATATTTGCTAAATCGCCTATACAAGCGTGAAAACAAAAATCACCCCCCCCCTCCCACCCTCTCCCTCCGACGAACTTGTTTTTTTCATATCTGTCCCCTAGGTAAGAACGGGGCCCCTAAAATCACGGGGCCCTGTGCAGTCGCATCGTTCGTATACCCTTAAGAGCGTCTGTGGAGGTAGAAACTTATATGATCAGTGATAACTAGAAAATTAATAGAGATGGCTTCACGTGTTCATACGTCAAGTCGTGTTATCTGTTGCTGTCACTTTTGATAGATAGTATCAATACCTATAGAATAACAATAATAATAATACAGTGAAATTTTATCCTACCAAAATCCTACTGAAGATTCATAAAACATATTAAGGGCACCGTCTACCTGAAGAGATATATCCTCACACTGCAGAATTTCTCATATCAATGAAAGTTATAAAGCTTCAAAACCACTAAAACAATCTTCTATTACCTAAGAAATGTTGTGTTGTGACCTTGTTAAAATTAACTTGATCTCTGCTTTTTTTTACAATTAACTTTGATCTCAGAGCTGCGATATTTCGTGTGAAGTGTCGTTGAAAATTTATTGAGCTTATTTTACCTTTTAGATTTAGTGAATCTTTTTAAAAACACTTTGTAAAACTTTTAAAACTAAAGGATTTTAATTCTATAGATAGATGCATGTTGCAACTTTTAGCCTCAAATTTGGTGTAAAACGTATTTCTAAAGTAACACTTCTTGAATAACGCGAGATTTAAGAAGGTAATATGTAACACCTCTAAGCGCACCAGTAAGTGGCCCCTTAATAAGATTAATTGTAAAAGCAATTAAAACTATTCAGCCAATCGTTTTCGTAATTGCGAGTTGAAAGGAAGTTTATCAGTTTAATTTGTCAACAAATTTTATTGTTGTTTTTCTTAGATTAATAATTCATTTAAGATATTGGTGGCGTGTGGCCAGACCGAGTGGGTGTGAGGGTAAGTCATCAGTCTCGTCTTGTCTGGTATGTTCATTTAAAAAGTCATTATTATTATTATTATTTTACACCACGCCTAACTACCCGTTAGGGCTACACGAATCCAGTAATTACTCGTTTGCTAGAGATGAGAAAGGTTTAGTTCTAGGAAGAGTACCCGCATTTGCATGTAGGGAGAGTGGAGAACCAATTAGAAAAGACCCCACTCAGTACACCCGACTGGGATCTGAACCACAGACTTTACAGCCATCGACAGTCCAGTATATCGAGAAATGGCGACGCCTTTGTCTATTCGGCCACCGAAGCGCTTGAAAAAAAGTCTTGCTCGCCCAAAAATTGTAAATAAAGGGAGAGGGTGAGGGTTAACTCGCTTTCCTTTGTTCGTCACCAAACTGGCCCCGACAGAAGACCACCCTCAGTCAGTAGTTAGTTGTAATCGCTCGCTGTTTATGTAACTGTACACAAGTCGCGGTGAGACAGAACCAGATTCCTCTTTCCACGAGATTTCTAAACTGGAGATATCAGCCTACATCCAGGATATCACATAACCGGGACAAGAGACGATACCCGACAATCCGCGAGAACACCTCGCCAGTGGAAAGTCCCCAAGAGATTTAGCTGGGCTCTTGCAAGTGGGAAGTTTCCATCGGGTTAGCGTGGGAAATGTTACAAATTGGCGTTAATCAGGGAGTGCGTTCGTGGTTTAAAATGTGAAGACTTTGATGACCAAGAAATTATTTAAAAAAAATGACCTATGAAATTACCTTAAAATTTTGAATAATTAATTTTTTAGATTACCTAAAAATATGAACACAAAATTCGTATTAAAAACATACGCGCTTTACAAACGAAGGGTGGGTATACAAGTGAAAGAGGGAGAAAGTCCACTTTTAACTCAAATTGAACTAGTGCTGGCATCTGTTAAAGAATCATGAGAACATTTCTAATGTACTTTATATTATTGTTAAAAGAGGTATCTGTCTTATTTAAATTAATTAAAACAAAAGTGTTTTAGGGTTCTTATGGGGTTTTGAGACCTTAAAGTTATTGTCCTGTAAAATGTGTTAAATGTGAGATTCCCCCCCTTTCCCCTGTATCCTTTAAATGGAGACTAATAAATAAATATATATTATTTCTCTGTAATCTGTAGAACTTTTTTCTGCCTTTCTCTACCGTAATGCATAGTAAGAACACGATCGGAAGTTTTTTTATTAAATTTATTTTTGTCAATATCAAAAGTTACAGCTGTTGATAACATGATTTGACGTATGAATATTATTAAGAAAGTAGTTTTAATGATGTTTTTGGTGTCCGAAACCAACATTCATTTTTTATAACAGGCGTGTCAAGCTCATTTCATCATAAGGGCCACATTGAAAAATGAAAATACTGAGGGCCGCATTTCAGAAAATTCACCCATATTGAGTTAAAAATCTAAATTTTAAAATCCTTACCATTTAAAAAACTCATTACGACTATTTAATATGTTAAGATTTTCTCTCTATATTTTTCTAGAATTTTGAGTGTTTTTTCAGCAAGGGTGTGATTGTTATGATCTAAATCTTGTGTCTTAAATCACTTTTATAATTATTGATGATAAATGCGTGTGTGTAAAAGTGTCCTTTAGGGCATTGGCTCTTAACCTTTTATTACTCGCCCCCCCCCCCCCTAGATATCCTAAATATTTTCGTGGCCCTATAATTTTTACTAATACTTTAATAGTAATTAAGATTTATTCTAAAATAGTGGTTCTATTTACTGATTATAATAACAAAGAAATAAAAATACCTAAATGTATTTAATGAGACCTCTGCTGTTTAACACTTTCCACTAATTGTTATATTCTTGTTTCGATTGTATTACTTAGTGCTGTTCGCATGCAGCTGTCGATTTCACCGCTTCGTTTTAATATTTACCAGTGTGGAAAAACCCTTTTCACATAAATAAGTAGAAACAAAGGGCAGAATTTTTTTAATGGTAATGATAAACAGATGGGGTTTATTAGTACTATCCGTGATTTCCCCGGTAAATCGAGTCTCTACTGTACTTACATGCTTATGATTATTAAATTCTTTATTCCAAAACGTAAAATTTAAGATTGTTGCCTTCATTAATAATCAGAGCAAATAACATTAAAAACAAATTTTAGAGGCCCCCATAAAACTTTTTTTTTTCTGGCCCTATGGTTAAGAATAACTTCTTTAGAGTGTTTGTAACTTTTCATAATAGAAAACCACTATTCCCACACTCATGACGTGCTGCCTAATATTACAAGTAGATTTAATAACAATCAGGAATAGATCTCTGGTGAGGAAAGTTTAAAATTTGATACGCCAACCTCACTTGCTAAGATTTCGCCAAATAATGACAAACTTCCAAATGTCATGATCCCAAATTGTGTATTTCTATAGTGTTTCAAAAAAGATAAATCAGTCCCGCGTGCCTAAAGTTTGACATGCTTGCTTTAGAAGTATTGTGAGACAGAAATATTTCTAAGACATTCACTTCACTCAACCTGATTTCTCTTGTTTAGTGTTGTGACAACAATGGACAGTTATGATAGTATTATAAATATGATAGATTATAAAATAAAT
Source organism: Timema cristinae (assembly GCA_039000515.1). Lineage (NCBI taxonomy): Eukaryota > Metazoa > Arthropoda > Insecta > Phasmatodea > Timematidae > Timema > Timema cristinae. Next base: position 64,663,494 of record JBCFYV010000935.1, read on the forward strand.
AACAATCCAATGTATTTCTTAATAAAAAAAGTGGTAGGTACAATATTTGTTTAAAATAATATCCCTCTTTTTCTTACATTTTCGTAGGAAATATTGGTGAGGACTAGGGGAGGGGGAGGAGGTTAATATGGTTACAACCCCCCTCCCCCAATTAAAAACAAGGGGGATCAAGCCTATTTTAGCCACCAAGTTGTAAATTCCCCGAGAATTTAGGGACAAAATTATATTTAATTATGTAAAAGTCAGATTTATTTCGTCACTTGTGTTACCTTCCCGCGCCAGTACTGACTATCTGTGACAAACTATTTGGCCCAAGGTCACAAAAATACATTTTCTCGTAACTTCTGGCTATCTGTGACAAACTATTTGGCCCAAGGTCACAAAAATACCTTTTCTCGTAACTTCTAGCTAGCTCAAAATTCACTATCACAATAACACTTTGAAATTTCCATCCTAACTTAACTCTAGCTGTAACTACCATCCTAACTTAACTCTAGCTGTAACTACCATCCTATCTCAGCTCTAGCTGTAACTACCATCCTATCTCAGCTCTAGCTGTAACTACCATCCTATCTCAGCTCTAGCTGTAACTACCATCCTATCTCAGCTCTAGCTGTAACTACCATCCTATCTCAGCTTGTATAGTATTCCTCGGCCAAACCTCGGTAAATGAAATAACTTTGAAGACATATTTACGTGACATTTCAAATAAACCTGAAGATGTTGAAGGTGAATGCGCGTAATTTAGATAAAATAATAAGTTATTCAACCTAATCTAGATAGCCTGTCCTGTTATCTAGATACTCTTAAAACCTAGTATGATATTTTATCAATGTTCAATCAATAATAATTAATAAAGGCGCCAATAATTCTAGACAGTGCGATTAGAAGTGTAAACACGTAGTACCATGCTTCTCTTGTTGCGATAATCAACTATTGGATTCTGGTAATAAGACGCAGGTCCAACACAAGTTTTGAAAACGTGAAAACATTTCTCGCGATAATATAAGTTTCACCCGCTTCGGTGGCTGCGTGGTCTAACGCGCTAATCTCGTGTTGGACTAGACTGCCGACGACAGGGAGATCGGGTTTCACTCCCGGTCGGATGCACTGAGGGTGGTTTTCCACTCTCCCTTCACGCCAATGCGGGTCCATTTCCTCTTAATTAAGCCTTTCTAATCCCTAAGTAATTAGTGTAATTAGTGCATAGGCGAATAACCTGAACAGGTAAGTAAGACGCGTTGCTAAGTAAATAAAAAATATTTTTTTAAATTTAATTTGTTTTTATCACTGCGTCCCATTTGGGCTATGTATTAATTAAGGTAATGTACCAGTTACGATGACGGTTGAATTTTAGTGGAATTTCACCCGCATTTGCGTGGAGGGAGGGTGTAAAACCTCTCTAGGAAAAACCACTCTCAGTACACCCGACCGGTATTTGGGTGATACCTTCTAAGCCATTCGACCAAGGAGGCGGGTAGTAAGTTAGGCCTTAGATTTCCAAACTACTCGCATACAGGAATGAAAGGACCAATCAACATATACGGCCTAATTAGCTGCTGACGTCATAAACACGAGATGATTATCACCCGCGTTTCTTTCAGGATCGCGACGGCCGCTAATTCAAGTCGAATGCTAGTGACGTCAGAGAAAGGGGAAGTTCCTGCCACGCTCAATCGAACACCTTCTAACCTGATTAGACGTCGGTCGGTTTGGTATCGATCCTGTTGGTGGTGGTGTGTTTGACCTTGGAGTCACGTGGCCCACTCCCGATTTCATCATCCGGACTTTACCTTCTATGAACAGACCGTGAAACTCACGTACAAAAAAAAAAAAGTTGGACCCACCACATTCTCCAAATAGGTTCAAATTTATTAAACAGTCATTTATTTTGGGTATTTAACGTGCATTTTCCGAACCGATTGGTTATATCAGAACACGAGAATTTCTATGAGCGAGAGCGAAAGCGCCTACCAATTTGGCCGGAAAAGATATTTTCACATACCTTCCAGGGTTATGCTCATGTGTTTTCATGCATATGATGTCACTATAATGTAGGGCCTATATACTATTGGTAAAATTGAGATAAGGGGGTAGAGTTAGGTGGGTAGTTTGTAAAAGGAGCAGGGGGGGGGGGGGTGAATCGCCTTGCGGCCCGTATTGATCAGTTAAAGTAAAAGTGGCCCTCATGTGTTAAAAGGTCGTGCATCTCTGGTCTAACGCGCTACTCTCGCAGTAGATTATATAGAATGCAGATGGCGGAGAGATCGGGGTTAGAATTCTGGTCGGGTGAACAAGATTGGTTTTTTCCAGAGTTGTTTTCCACTCTCTCTCCACACAAATAAAGGTACATTCCTCTAAAATTCAACCTTATTCGTCCCTAACACATTAGAGTAATTTAGTACATAGACGTAAAGCCTTAAAGGGTAGTAAGACGCGGTGATGAAACAAAAACGCAATAGCTTTCTCTTTAAAACACGTGAACATAACTTTACCAACATGAACAAGAAAAACTTCCTCGGGATTATTAAAAATTAACACTCTACCCCTCAGTACCCGATGTTCATGGGTTCGTATCCAGCTGGGGTCGACGGAATTTTTACCGAGCTGTATAAATCCGTAGCACAACTTCCTTCGGAGGGAAAGTACAGCCGTCAGTCTCATGCACAGTGGTTCGGATCCCACATTAAATTGTAGGTCCTCCATTTCATCTCACAATCGCCCTACCATTACACATTAACATGTGTATAACCCGAACGGGTAGTAAGACGCGGGGCTAGTAACAATAATAATACTAATAATAATAATGATGTTTATGTTATATTAATTTAGATATAAAATCTATCGTCTATGTGACGGGAAATGAAGGGATACTACTGTAAGAATGTGTGTGTGCAAAGTACAATTATTATTATTATTATTATTGTATAAAATGTACTTAATCTTTACAATGACTAACTATTATCGGCATTGTTTTCTTTTTAAATTGTTTGCCATCTCTATCATGTTTATATAAAATATGCGTAGTACAATGACATGCGTATGTGTTTGTGTGGAATGATTATGTGCTTTAATGATTCTTTTCATCCCCTCTCTCTTCACCTTAGTTAATTGTACTTTCCTCCTTTATTTTATTTTAACATGTTCATGAATGTACACTTATTTAGGTGGGCAATATTTGTTTTTTTGTACAGATATAAACTAATCTTTAGCACTTAGTATTAAATGCATGTTCTTTATTATTAAGTGGGTCAAGTATAAGGAAAGGCACTGGCTCTATATTTGTCCAAATAACGTCTTGATTTAACGGATAAATAGTGGTGGGAGGGGAATGGGAAAGCCCTACAACGCCGATCGAGTGCGATGCAAGTGAAAGGCAAGGAAATGCTCTCCTCGCGATTCCCACGGGGAGAGGAAGATTCACCCTGTCGGACTCCCGCCACACTCACCGAGCTCGCGGGTTGCCTAGCTCTTGCTGTTGCGGGGGCTCGTTATGGGTGGGACACACACCTTGTCTGAGCCTGATAGTTGGAATTAACTCGTTTTTTTTTTGTGGCCGATTAATCTGAAATATTTTACTACTCCCCACTGCGTACTACTACTATTTGTGACTACCTGAATTTAATATCATAACTTAGTTTTAGCACGCGTCTACTACCTACGTATACATCATGTAATATTTTAGCACCGCGTCTTACTACCCGTTCGGTTATACGCTTTAAGTACTAATTACGTTAATGGATTTAGGAATTGGGAAGGTTGAATTAGAGGAAGTGAACCCGCATTTGCGTGGAGGAAGAGTGGAAAACCATTTAGGAAAATACACTCATGTACTAATTACTCTAGTGAGTTAAAGATAAGCAAGGTTGAATTTAAAGGAAGTGTACCCACGTTTGCGTGTAGTGTAAGTGGGAAAATATTTCTGAGGAAATCACTCTCAAGACCCCCGACCGGGATTTGAACTCCAATTTTCACGTCATCAGCAGTCTAACCAAACGCAAGAGTGACGCCTTAGACCATGCGGTTACACAAGTAGGTAAAATATCCTAATAGGGACGAGAAAGGTAGGAAATGTACCTGAATTTGCACTGAGAGAGTGGGAAAATATTCGTACTGTAATGATATAGAATTATACATCTTAATAATTTATTATTCATATCTATATTCAAAATCACGACATTATAAATGCGAGTGGGTAGTAAGATTTATCTGTGTTAAGTTGTTAAGTGCAAGTATGGTGACATCCTTCTACGTCTCTGTTTAAAAAAAACAACGCAGTTTTGTGGACAGAAACGACCTGGATGACCACACCTTTTTTCTTTGGAAGCTTCGAGAAGGAATGTCGCTTGATATACCCCTTCAGGGTAGGCATCTCTTCACTTTCCTTCCTGACGAGGAGCCGTGTAGGTGGAGTCTATGACATCTTAATCTGTTTCTAAATCTCACGTGTCGGGAATTATCATGCATATAAAGTAATAGTCGGACTTTTATTAAATCCACATGTGTGAAATATCTGTAAAAAACTGTTTATCTACTTAAAATAAAAATAATATAAAACACCAGAACTTTTAATTTATAAAATAAGACATTATTCCTTTTTAATTATTATAATACAGAACAGCAAACTTGGACCCAATTCAATCGTTATATCAAATATCACCCTAATTGTGGCGTGCAAGCATTAATATATCAGGCTAGCTCTTTTAAACTTTACAATGCTCGGTACCCAGAACCGGGATTAGAACCCCAATCTCCGTCAATCCAGTCCTACACGAAAGCGACACGTTAGGTTTTCGAGCACCGATACTTATTTTAAGCTTTCACGTGGTGACCTGGTGGTCTAGAGGTAAGGTGTCAGACTTCTGTGCTGGCGGCCGGGGTTCAATCCTCGGTCCCGGCAGATCTATCTGATTTCCAAACCCTTCCTACACCTCTGACAAGACATCTTGTGAATGTGGGGAATGCCAGGCCTCCACCGTGGTTCGGATTCCACGTTAAACTGTAGGTCCTTCATTTCATATCACAATCACCCTACCATTACACATTAGCGTAAGTGCGTATAACCTGAACGGGTAGTAAGAGCGGTGCTAATAATAATAATTTAAGCTTTCACTATAATTATTAGTGATATAGACCCTCCTGGACCCTCCGTGACTGGAGCTTTCACTATAATTATTAGTGATATAGACCCTCCCGAACCCCTCTGTGACTGGAGATTCACTATAATTATTAGTGATATAGACCCTCCCGAACCCCCGTGACTGGAGCATTCACTATAATTATTAGTGATATAGACCCTCCCGAATCCCTCTGTGACTGATGTGTGTTGACAAATGAAGAGTTATATTCTCTGTTACATCATTGACCTTGACATTCAGACAATGAATACAAATTTAAACCATCTTCGCGAACTATCAAACTTGACTAAATGGTTCAATTACTTGAAAACCCCCGACATGACCTCACCGAAACCCGGCGGCCGAATAGTCTAAAGCGTCACTCTCGTGTTAGACTAGACTGCTGATGGAAGAGAGATCGAGGCTCGAATCCTGGTTGGGTGTACTAAGGGTGGTTTTTTCCTGAATGGTTTTACACTCTCCCTTCACGAAAATGCGGGTTAACTTCTGCTAAATATAACCTTCCTTATTTCTAAAACCATCAGCGTGATTAGTGTATAAGCGTACAACCTGAACGACGGGGCTCTAAAAATATATAAATGATTAAAATCATTTTTTGATCATGAAGTTTTTTAAAACCGTCTAAAATTCGGGGGGCTATTTGGTTTATTCACGAAAATGTCCTCTAGGAGTCTTCCTGCCAGGATGTAGATTAAAAAAGTCTGTGATAGCAAATGTCTATCTAGAATATGACACAAGAAAAAGGTAATTTCGAAATGCAAGTTAATGTGCGCAAAGAGTAGAGGGAGTGTGAATACTCGTCAGACGAAGAGGGGAATGTTATCAGCAGTATAAACAAGAGGCCTCACAGGGTGAACTACACACTTTATTCCCCCCTATTTCTCTCTCGTACAGGGGTGTCTAAACTTCCTTGTGATTATTAAAAAATAGCACTCCATCCCTCAGGATCCAATGTTCGTGGGTTCGAACCCAGCCAGGGTCGACGGATTTTTACTGAGCTATAAAAATCCGTAGCACAACTTCCTTCGGAGTGTAAGTAAATCCACCTATCCTATGTCGATTGTGGTATGCGAAAGAACCCTGGAAGGTATGTGAAATACCTTTATCGTCAAAATTGGTAGGCTCTTTCGCTCTAGCTCATAGCAATTCTTGTGTGCAGTTGGTTCATAAAGTGCACGTTAAATGGTTTTCTTTTTAAATTATTTGCTATCCCCACCATATTTAGATATGTTATGTGTCTAAGTGTGATATGACTTAGTGCGTCAAGTTAAGATGCGACCGGCTTTGAAAAATAGCCTCACATTAACTAATTAGGCGGGCGTCGTTAAGAGACTAATGTATTTTAGCAACAACAAGAAAATCTGTTTTTCTTAGCGATGAGATTGTCAGATACAGGTATTTTATTGACACCCCCCCTTTAGTCTGCAAGTCGCGTACGTCAACCCACGTGACATTGTTCTTGACATCAGACGTGTGGAGACTTGATACAGAACGCAGCATGTTTCAAGCAGTTTTCCTCTTTGGATTGAAATGTAAATATTTGAATCGAGAGAGGAAACTATCAGTGTCTCTAAAAATAGCAATATTTTAAATTGTTGTGCCAACGTTTCCAGAGAAACCCTTGGGTGTGGTTTCACGGTTAGTGTGTCTGACTGATCTGGCGATAATCCTGGAACTAAGGGTAATAGTTTGACCGTTCTCACCCTATTTTGTACAAATAATGGTTTTTCTGTCCTTTCTCCAGGTGAATGTTTGTGTAGTTTATATTACTAATACTTTTCATCTTGTAGACAAACACATCCCCGAAACTAAACATTTATTTAATAGTTTTTTTAATATAAACTTATACCCCGCATTGGTGATCATGCTATAAGGTGTCAGTTTCGCAATATACGGGAGGTTGAGGGGGAGCACGTGTAAGCATTATCTGTTGTTTTCCTATCGTCCCTCCACGCTAATTCAGGTGCATTTCCTTTAACAACCCTTCTCATCCATATTTCATAAACCAAGCCGTTGAATAACCGTTCTGGGAGAACTTCGAATAACTAAAAACATACGACTTTGTTGGAAGTTCCTAGGACACCACCATCTGGTCTGACAAGGATTCGAACTAGTTTCTCTCAGAGATCAGCGCCTGAAGTTTGACACTCTTGACCACGGTCTTAAAAATAGTTACCACAGCCTGTATGAATGTATGTATGTATGAATACACATTTGGAAGGCGTTTTTTCATATCAGAATCCGGTAGGAAAAAAGACCTTGCAGAAGAATATTCGTAAGAAAATCGGACTAAAGATATTTTATCTTGATATAAACACAGGAATTGAAACCGGGACTTTTGACTTAGTGCACCAATGCCTTACCACTGAGCTATCGAAGTTTCGTCTCGTGTTCAAGGTCGTTCTACTTTCATAGTTTTAAGGGAGAAGCCGTGATGGATGTGTGATGTGAATTCATGGGCTACTTGTGCTTTCATTCAACAAGTGGTGGAGTATTGGGGACAAAGTTCCTGGGTTAGATTCCCGTGCCCAGATGTTTTATTAGTATTGCTGGATTATTATATTATTATTATTATTATTATTATAGCACCGCGTCTTACCACCCGTTCGGGTTATACGCACTTACACTAATGTGTAATGGTAGAGTGATTGTGAGATGAAATGAAGGACCTACAGTTTAACGTGGAATACGAACCACGGTGGAGGCCTGGCATTCCCCACATTCACAAAGTATTGCTGCGTGTTCTGCACTTGCCTTGTCTATATTCAATCTTCCAGCATAGATTTTTATCAGCAGTTGCCTATTTTAGATTCTAAAACGTAATTTTTTTTACTTATTTGAGGTCATCCAAAAGTTTCATTCGTTGTGTTCCTAGTTCCCCCCCACCCCCTTTCAAGGTGTATTTATTCAACTTTTTTTTACATCCATTAATGTTTCCAGCCTGTGGTGTTTTTTTTTGTTCAAGACATATATTTTCCACTACTGGCTTGCTAAGCCTGTCGTAGCTTCATATGCTTTATAATACAACTTAATACTAGAACAGACACAACATCCAGTCCCCTGGCCGTTAATTCATCACTGTGAAAGGGTAAACCCACATTTCACCAATGATATTTTTTTTTTGCCATGCCGGGAATCTAGCTCGGGACCCTTAGCTCAGTATACAGACACGCTACCGACTGAGTTAAGGTGTCGGTATTAATTCAACTAACATTTTAAAAATCTAAATGTGTTCTTATCCGCATAGATATATCCGCACCAACGTTCATTTCCACCGGCCAGGTTTGTCAAACTTGCGGCCCGGTCCATGATTCCGTGCGGCCCGCAGAATTTTGATTATAAAATGTGGTCCGTCTCATCAAATACAGTATCTAGGACTGTGACATTTGGAAATTGGTCATTATTTGGGGAAATATAGCAAGTGAGATCGGTGTAATTCCTTACTCACCAGAGATCGATTCCCCCAAAAATTGTTAAATTTGCTAATTGGGGGGGGGGGGGGGTTACCGTTAAGTTGGCTCCCCAAATGTAAGCATACATTTGTGAGCCTATTTAAAATGGAACAAACGATTTTTTTTTTTGTGGACAATCCGAACAAACGAAGAACAAACGATTGCAATCTTAAAAAAAAAAATTGGAATTTTAAAAGTGGGAAGGGGGGAGGGGCAACTTCACGGACGTAAAATACTTTTTTCCTCATCCCTACACCATTAGAGTATATATGCATATAACCTGAACAGGTAGTAAGACGCGATGATATAAAATAAACCTCTCTTGTTGCCTTGAACAAACTCGACAGGAAAACTACGTCACACATACACAGGCCATTGTGACCAACAACAATAGCGAGGAGGGTCAAGGTTTATATTTGACCGCCAGGAGAAAATGTCAAGTGCAGACGAGAAGTAAGGAAACTTTAGGGTCTTATGGAACCTAAAAAGCGTTCTCAAAAGCTACGTGTGACCAATAAATAATACGACCCTTTAAATAAGTGGTTCCCAAACTGTGGGTCGCAAGCCGATTTCTTCCTGAGTTACGAAAAGTTTTTTGTAATTATTTTAAAATAGGGATGTTATAAAAAAAGGAGGGCAAAGTGGAAAAACTATATAAAAATTAAAATACAGTTTCGAAACAAACTACCATAATTGTTAAAATCTTGGTACCTGTAAATGATTTGCAATCTATGTGTGGACTTAAACGATGACGTCATGAACAGGAACCGGAAACAAGTTGACTCTTAGCATATGTCTCATTGTGGTAAATAGATCAGTTTTTTATCAATATATATTCAATTCAATTAATATCCATTAAAGTTAAGTGGGTCACTAAAGTTTGTCGTTCTAAAAATTGGGTTGCGGTTTTAAAATGTTCGGGAAACGCTGGCCTAAATTTAAACTTTCAATGGAAATATGATTGTAGGTATGAATATAGATTCAAATATAAATTAAGAAGTCAGAATTGTATACAATTATGCTTGCAATGAATTAGTAAACGTCTATTAGACTTTTTTTATTTATTTACTTATCTTATATATTTACGTGCACTTTCTGAAACGACTGATTATATCAGTACACAAGAATTTCTATGAACGAGGGCAAAAAATAATACCAATTTTGCCGCAAAAAGTATTTTCACATATTTTCCAGGATTCTTTTACAAGCCACAATTGACATAGGATCGACGGTTTTACTTTCCCTCCGAAGAAAATTCTACCACAGTTTTTTATCGCTCAAGAAAAATCCATCCACCCCAGCTGGGTTAGACCCCACGATCACAGAGTTATGAGGCGAGCAATTTACTTCAAGACCACCGAGATTGACCTCTTGGAAATCATAAATATGCCTGCTATTCCATTTATTTATTTTCACACCGCGTTTTACTGCTAGTTCGAACTATCTACATTATTCATATTAATTATTATTATTAGCACTGTGTCTTACTACCCGTTCGGGTTATACGCACTTACGCTAATGTGTAATGGTAGGGTGATTGTGAGATGGAATGGAGGACCTACAGTTTAACGTGGGATCCGAACCACGGTGGAGGCCTGGCATTCTACACTTTCACAAGTTGTGATTAATACAAGTCTTGTCAGAGGTGAAGGAAGGGTTTGGTAATCAGATAAATCTGTGCCGGGACCGAGGATTGAACCCCGGACCCCCAAAACAGAAGTCCGACACCTTACCCCTAGACCAATTAATATTATATTAATGAGATAGGGATGGTGAAGGTTTTATTCTAGAGGAAATGCACCCTCTTTACGGGGTGTAAAAGTGAGGAAACCACCCTCAATTACACCAAGCTGGAGTTCGAAAAGTGACCTCTCCATTACCGGTAAACCAGACTTGACGATCTTGTGATCATCGATATGTGTGAGGCGTTCAAAATAAATGTTCGTTTACGATTTATTTGTATGTGTGGGTCTCATAAGTGATTTTGATTAAAATAAAAACTACATTTCTTAAAAATATATTAAATAAAAGAACAGTTTTACGAAACCAAATAAAACTGTCGAAAACTTACAAATAAATATAATGAAATTATGTTTCATAATAAAAACATGATACAAAAAAAAATATATATATATACACGTAATAAAATGGGATTAAATTACATTTTAATGTCTAGTTACCATCTATTTATATAATAAGACTTATTTTGCTAGTTCTCACAGCACTTTAAAATGTCGTGAATGCTCACTGAGTAACCTCTATAAGAACTGACATGTCGGATAAAAAATAAAACAGCTGTTGGTCGGTTTAACATTTAGTTGGCGAGTTTATTTGTCCCTCGTAAACTTCTCATCTTCACTATACACCAATCTTCAGCTCCTTGGTGCAGCTTGTGATCGTCTACCAGCAAGGTCGTCCTAGAAACACAAGAAAACAACCTATTACTAATGTCCTCCCAGGTGTTTGGAGCTTAGGCCTATATTTCACACCCAAACACACACCATGGTGCACCCAGATACAGTAGCCCCGTGGCTTCTTTGGTGCTGACTTCTGACAGTCAACATTTAGGTATATACCTACATTTTGGCAGCCAAAAGTGACAGCTGCTAAACACATGTTTTTGCAGCTCATATGGTTCGGCGTAGGGATACATAATTTGGTCCGGTAACTTTTCAAAGCCGTCAGCTGTGAGCTGTCATCAGCACCAAAGAAGCCACGGGGCTACTGTAGAAGGGCTAAGCTGGTATATTCTCCCTCATCCCTACAAATCGTAAATAATTTCAATAATAACCAGTCCCCTGGTGTAGTGGCCAGTGAACCTGTTTTACAAGCCTAGGGGTGACGGGTTCGGTTCCCGGCTGATACCTTGGACATTTTTCCCTGAAGGGGAACTACTCCAACGGTCACCAGGGTTTGGTTAGATAGGGTTAAGCTAGGTTTGAGTGTTTTTACGTTTTCCACACCCTCACAATCACTATCACCATCACACTCCCATCACCATCACCTCATATCACCGGGACATGGAAAGAGCCTCCACGGAAAGGATGTACGATTAGTACATTAGTACGTCCCCAGAACAACGGTACATTAGTACTGGCTAATCTTTATTCTTTAGTCATTTTTTATTATTGCTATTTTTTATTATTATCATTATTAATTACTATTTTTTTCAAAACTATTCATCATATATAATTATTTAGGTATGAATATTTATCTTATTTTCTCGTGTAATTATTTGTATTTGTAAGGTACTTGTGTACTTTCAATACTGGCCTGTTATAGGTCCTACGACTGTCGGCCAGCATTATAATAAAGGAAATTGACATTGACAATATTATTAATATAATAATGTACTAAAACAAGAAAGTACAACTACAGTATAATTCTGAAAGTACGAACCATATCTGACAACTAAAAAAAGTAGATATATTTACTTTTATGTATTCATACTTCTAAAATTGTGATCCATAGCTGTTAATTCTTATAGATAATATCATTACCTATAAAATAAGCTAAACAAATAGTAAAATGCTATCAATGTTAACCCGAAAGAAAATCTTTATTTGTATTTAGGCCCTTCTTGTATAAGAAACATTGGAAATTAGTTTTATTTTTACGATCAGGCTTACCTAAAAAGGTCCACCACCATATCAATTAAAAGTTCCCGTAAAATTCCAAATTGGAAAACTGAGCAGAAATGAAATTGTCGATACACTTGTATGCTCCCCCTTAATTAAATTACTGAGTGCGCCAATAAAGCTTCATACACGTAACAATAGAAACGTTGAGACTGTTATGGCTTTCATTTTGGTCTCAAATCAGTACCCATAGTGAAGTTTCCCCCCAAACATATATTATCATTGGCCCTTCGACCCTATAGTAAAAATGTGTGGAATGCCAGGTCGCCACCGTGGTTCGGATTCCACGTTAAACTGTAGGTCCTTCATTTCATCTCACAATCACCCTACCATTACACATTAGCGTAAGTGCGTATAACCCGAACGGGTAGTAAGACGCGGTGCTAATAATAATAATAATAATAATAATATAATAAAACTATATAACAACACGTCATTCAGTTTAGGTTCAAATAATATTCCTGACAAATTGCCTGAAGCATTCAGCAGTAATCATGAGAAAAACAAACAGCGCTGAAAGGCCAAACGGTCGAGTTAAAACAAGACACCCGCTACAGTGGTCGAGTGGTCTAAGACGTCACACTCGTGTTTGACTGGCCTGCTGATACTGGGGAGATCGGAGTTAGAATCCCGGTCGTATCTACTGAGGCTGGTTAAAAAAAAGTTGTATCAATCTCTTTAATCGAAAATTCAAATAATACCTCTAAAAATGCTTCCTTCCTCTTCCCTACTCCCCTAGACTAATTATAATAATATGCGTATAGCATGAACAGGTGGTAAGAGTTGGTGATAACCAAAACAGGGCCTCGCTCCACTTGGTCGGTTATTCTCTAGATTTGATTACAGACACAGTATTTATTGACGGTACATTTTGTCAGTCATTTTCATCCCCACAACTTGTGAATGTGGGGAACGCCAGGCCTCCACCGTGGTTCGGATCCCACGTTAAACTGTAGGTCCTCCATTTCATCTCACAACCACCCTACCATTACACATTAGCGTAAGTGCGTACAACCCGAACGGGTATAAAGACGCGGTGCTAAATAATAATAATATAAATAATAATAATAATAATAATAATAATAATAATAATAATAATAATAATAATAATAATAATAATAATAATTTTCATCCCTGACACCTTCCTTGCTAATGCTCCCTATCTGTATAACTTGGGCACACCCCTCTACAGTGGAATTGAATACATTGTGGCTGTTTTCTTAAAAAGCTCGGTAGTGGTTACATTATTTTTGGCCATCACACGTAACCGTAGCCTGTTGAACACTTGCCCCTGAAATTATGTGAACCGCTTAGCTAATCAGGCTGCAGGCTTGCATAACACCCCTTCGAGAGTTCCGGTCTTTTCTGCACTAGACTAAGTTATCAGTAATCACTAATTGGGGTAGTCGGTCTGTTTTCATTGATTTATTTTTATGTTTGGGCTGCGTTAATCTAATATTAATCAGAAAATAAAGGTCAAAAGCCATCACTAAAATTTAGAAATGGGACGATACCAGTTTTTCGATTCCAATTCTCGATTTTGATTCTTAAATATTTACCTCGATTCTTCGATGCTTGATTCTGGTATTAAGTGGGGACGGCCATATTGGTTTATGTTAATATAAACCAATATGGATGCAGTGATAGGTAAACTTTTTTTTTTACCAATATGATTTTATTCTGTAAATTTCGGTAAACGTCTCTTAAATATTAATTAGACTTTTAAAACATTTTTGCCTTTACAAATTACATTAATGGTTTTAATTTTGGTTTAAAATGTTGAAATAAACTTTACTTAATTTATTATTATTTAATTTGTGACAGTAAATTTGTATAACAATCATAATAATTTCTTAACACAGGGTAGTTATCTGTTAATATGGAGGTTTATTTGTGTTTTTTCTTGAATAGATCATGCTACCACGGTAAATATGTCCACATATTGAAACAAAACATCAATTTTTTAGGTTTTCAAAACTAATCAATGCTCTTATAAAGTTTTACCATACAAATATATGGAATAATTAACGGAAAAAAAAGTGTTATAAACGGCCTTTAATATCTGATATTCATTAATTCTTAATAAAGCATTCACGATCATTTGCACGTATCTTTTTAGGAATCAAGGTATTTTCTCGATTATTGATCCTTTCGATACCTTTAAGAATCGATAGGTATCGAAGAATCGAATCTCCCATCTCTACTAAAAATAATACATGGACATTTTCCAGTTTAGATAAACATAACAAATGAGTCGTATATGTAATTAACATAAGATATAATGTTGTGAACATTTTATGAAATACGAAGCTTTTTTGGTTCTAATATAAGTATTTACTGAGCGAAGCTCAATTATTTACCCAAGAATATTTATTTCGCCATCACCATTCAGCCCGACACAACCGCTCTGGTAGTCGGTGCTATATGTGCTTCTACACGATTTACTTCCTTATACAGAGAAAATATTGTAATCATAGAAGTTTTTACCTAGAGATTATAATGGATTTTAAAGTTTGATGTGCCTCTGAGCTAAAAAAAAAGGCGGATCTCCATGTTATCTATCTATCTATCTATCTGATGCTAGAGCTAACACGGTTGGATGGATTTCTTTCAAACTTTATATTAATTTTAGATGTTTTAAAGCCATACCTTGGGGTCAAATAACAATTTTAATTCTAGGTATAAAAATAATGGTATTCTATTGATGATTTATTTTTGAAAATTCACTTTTCTTTTAAATGGCTTTTACAATATTGTTCAAATTTTCTATTTACATAGTGTTTAAAATTATAAATAGCACTGTATAGAGTAATTGGTTATCAGTTTACTGATAGGTGATTTTCGAAAATATATTATTATTATTATTATTATTATTATTAGCACCGCGTCTTACTACCCGTTCGGGTTATACGCACTTACGCTAATGTGTAATGGTAGGGTGATTGTGAGATGAAATGAAGGACCTACAGTTTAACGTGGGATCCGAACCACGGTGGAGGCCTGGCATTCCCCACATTCACAAGATGTCTTTAGAAAATATAAAATATTTTGAAAATTTATTTACAATATTTGTTTAAAATGGGTGTATGAGTATTTATATGATACACATGAACATGAGCTCCTTTTTCTAAAAAATCAAAAAAATCATGGGCAGTGTAGTTTACTGATAACTGATTTCCGAAAATTTGAAGTATTTTTAAAATCGCTATAGCAATTTTGTTGGAATTTTTTTTATCTGAAGAATATTTCATATTATTATTATATGTTTATTATATGTTCGTTTTTCTGAGGGAAAATTATAAAGAGGTAGTTAGTTAACTGATTACATGTTTTTTAAAACTTTTGTTCTCAACTATAATATAACTTACTATTTTAAAAGTTTTTACGATTGTTTCATTACATTTATTTTTACTTCCGCTCAATTTAAATTGAAAGGAAATGTTTATCTTTGCGCTTTTCTCAGATGCTAGAATCCAAACAAACACGCTCAATCAAATCTGTATAGCTGCCAACACTTCAAAGACAGACGGACATAATGCTAAAAAAAAAAGAACCAACTATAGTCGGAGCGTCAATGGAAGAAATTTCTGACATTTTAAAAATATATTGTTCTTATTTTTATGTATTCATAGACCAAGCCATTAAGCATGTGCAATGGTTCCTTTTTAAATTGAAGTCAAAGATAGGTATTTCATTGTTGTCACGTAATACTAATATTATTATTATTATTATTATTATTATTTTTAATTATTATATCTTACTTCAGTCCAACACTTTAGCTCAGTAGACAGCGTGCCTATCTACTGAGTTAAAAGTCCCTGGTTCGATTTCCAGCATGGCTGAGAATAATATTTTAAAATATCTCATATTTAGTGAGGCATTTCAAATAGGTTCATAATACAGAATTTATGGAAGTTTTCTTCGAAATGTTTCGTAGATGTGAACGTTATTGTGGGTGAGGAGGTCTAAGCGAAGGAGATTTGAACTTCAACTTGTACATTTCAAAGTTTTTCACACCCTTACGAGCTGTCACTTCTTGAGAGATTATGTCAATTTTGACAGGTGTAAGATAAATATAAAATTTTTGGTCGATATTGTCTACACCACAGTTATGACATGTTTAAGAAGGTTTTTGCGTACAACCAGAACTGGTAGTAAGACGCACTGCTGCTAACAATAATAATAATAATAAAGTTCTTCCTAAGGTGATCATACTATAGAGTTTGTAATCTTGAACCGGGGTGCTTACCTGGAGGTGGCGGATGGTGGATGGTGATGGTGATGGGGAGGTGGGGTGGGTGGTGGTGATGATGATGATGGTGGGGAGGTGGGGGTGGGTGCGGGTGGTGATGATAGGGGTATGGGGTGGTGGGGATGGTGATGTGGGGGTGGGTGGTGAAATGTGGGGGAGGTGGTGGATGGTGATGGTGTGGGGGTGGAGGTGGACAAAAATGTGGGGGTGGTGGTGGCCGGCGTCCTAGACTGATGCTGATGAGGGGCAGGCGGCGATGTGGTGGAGGCGGCATATTAGGCAAGACAAAAATCTAAAGAAAAAAACAAAACAAGAGTAAGCCCTCATCTCTTAATATATTCAGGAACGATGCAATCACAACCCTCTTCGGTGACCACATGGTCTAAGGCGCTACTCTCACAGTAGACTGGACTGCCGATAACAGGGACATCAAGGTTCGAATCTTAGTCGGATGTAATTGAAGTTTTTTCAAAATGGTTTTCCACTGTCCTTCAAATCAAATGCGGGTGCACCTCATCTTAATGTAACTTTCCTAATCCCTAAAACCATCAACTCATTAGTACATAAGCGTATAACCTGAATAGGATACGTCAAGTCATGTGATCTGCAGCTGTCACGTTAAATGGATACAATCAATGCCGATATAAAATAATAATAATAATAATTATTATTATTATTATCTACGCGTCTTACTACCCGTTCGGTTATACGCACTTACGCTAATGTGTAATGGTAGGGTGATTGTGAGATGAAATGGAAGGACCTACAGTTTAACGTGGGATCCGAACCACGGTGGAGACCTGACATTCCACACATTCACAAGTTGTGATTAATACACGTCTTGTCAGAGGTGAAGAAGGGTTTGGCAATCAGATAAATCTGTGTCGGAACCGAGGATTGAACCCCGGCGCCAGCACAGAAGTCCGATACTTTATCCCTAGATCACCAGGTCACCACATTAATAATAATAATATAATAATAATAATAATAATAAATTAAAATATAAAATTAATTTACAATGTTGAGAGCAAAAGAATATGTTTGTATTTTCTAAAAGGTGCTAGAAATATTCATTGACAGTAAAATCCATGTGTATAATCAAGGTGGCAGTGTAGGTTACGCGAGAAAAGGCAAGTATTTTTGCAGTTTTTGTACCAAAACATTTCTTTGGTCGAAATAAATCAATTATTTCTCCATTAGAAACAGAGAGTTTAATTTTATACACATGGTGATATCAACAGTTGTTGAATATCTGTCCAAGGATGTCCTAGAATTTAATGACAAATTTTTCTCTTCATTTAAAAAGTTTCTCATCTAATGTTGCTATGATCATGACAGATATTCAATAATTGTTGAAATCTCCATGTGAAGAAAATTAAATTCTTTGTTTGTACTGAAGCACTATTTAAATTATTTTGACCAAAAAATTGTTTTTCTATAAAAACTGCAAAAAAAAATACTGTCCTTAACTCGCATCCCCTACACTCTCACCTTAAGGTGCTAATGTGTGAATGAATGTCTCTTACCTATAAAGACTGTGGTAGAACCTAAAACTTGCTTCTTAACAACACTGGTCCTACAGGAGTAATGTAACATTTATATAACCTCGTCCTTATCATGAGCTAAGCCAATCAGTCACGTGTTCTAGGAACCTAGCCCCATCGTTGTGGGAACATATTCACCTTATCAGTCACTTTAATGTTTGATTAAACCTTACATAACTTTCCAATAATGCGGCTCAAATGAGGAAGGGGATTCTCGCTAAAGGTTAAAAAAAACTCTGCAAATTTAGGGTTTGTATATATTTTTATCTCGGGTCAGTGCAAAAACACGTGACGCGGTCGTTATCTATCATGTGACTGTCACAGAGTCATTATCACGGGGTTTGGAGGCAGGAAGTTGGTTAATCATTGTCACCTGTTGCAAATCAAACAGCCGAAACCAAAGAAGAAAAACTAGTAGTTCTGTGAACAGTAAACCTCGCTCCTTCCATTAAAAGAAATTCAAAAATACACGATGCTTAGAATTATATTATGTTATTATCGTTACTACAATCTTAAGATTTATCTTTGAGTTTCAAGTTGAAATTATGTATTTTATGATTTTTATTTGGATTTCAAGTTTAATTTTCTCCTATGATTTCTCTTTGTATTTCAAGTTTAAATATCTCCTACGATTTCTCTTTGGATTTCAAGTTGAAATATCTGGTATGGTTTCTCTTTGGATTTCAATTTGAAATATCTGGTATGGTTTCTCTTTGGATTTCAAGTTTAAATATTTCCTACCATTTCTCTTTGGATTTCAATTTGAAATATCTGGTATGGTTTCTCTTTGGATTTCAAGTTTAAATATCTTCTACGATTTATCTTTGAATTTCAATTTGAAATATCTGGTATGGTTTCCCTTTGGATTTCAAGTTTAAATATGTCTTATGATTTCTCTTAGTATTTCAAGTTTAAATATCTCCTACGATTTATCTTTGGATTTCAATTTGAAATATCTGGTATGGTTTCTTTTTGGATTTCAAGTTTAAATATTTCCTATGATTTCTATTTGGATTTTAAGTTTAAATATCTCCTACGATTTA
Source organism: Timema cristinae (assembly GCA_039000515.1). Classification (NCBI taxonomy): domain Eukaryota; kingdom Metazoa; phylum Arthropoda; class Insecta; order Phasmatodea; family Timematidae; genus Timema; species Timema cristinae. The sequence continues at coordinate 64,682,561 of JBCFYV010000935.1, forward strand.
TCTTTGGATTTCAAGTTGAAATATCTGGTATGGTTTCTCTTTGGATTTCAAGTTTAAATATTTCCTATGATTTCTCCTTGGATTTTAAGTTGAAATATCTCTTGTAAATTTGTCTTGGATTTCAAGTCGATATTTTTCTTTGGTTATAAAGATATAGTATATTATTTTCATAAAGAATAACTGTTGTTCACGTGGTCCATGATATCAGTCTCATAATAGATTCACATTTTTTAAAATTACCTGAGGTACTTATCGAATGTTTAGAATTTTAAATTTAGTTCCCTTGAGATGAGCTGCTAGACAAATGGCCATCATATTGAAACGGATAATCAAACCAAAAACCATTTACCTACGTTGATCAAATTGAATTCAAATAATGTTTCTGCTAAATTTGGTTGGAATTGATCTAAGCATTTGACAGTTAATCGGGGAACAAAGATCCAGACATAAGAAATGCCCATTGCCCAATGCTCAAGTTAAAACAAAACCTCTCTACTTTCGGTCAATAAATATAATTCTGGCTACGGTCCTGACAACAGAAATGAGTGACTCTCTGAGTTATGAGTATCTCGATTCATAGATTGTTTATAAAACGAGAGGAAATATTAGGCCCAATAATATTATTTTCACTGACGTTTATATGTTACAAAATGTTGGTCCGATGTGGGTCCATGCCCCATACTTGTGACTTGTAGCACAAAGTCAGAAACACCCTATGCCATTTTCTCTCGCGATATTTCGTGATTAAATCGCAAAATAAAGGACATGGCACCGACAACAATGGTAGTGAAACCTCGTTTATCCATCCCTAATTGATCCAGATTTCCGGTCTATCCGGAATGAAATTTTTCATTAGTTAATTATTTTTTTATAACAAATTTTATGGCACGGACAATTGGTGTATTATTTTAAAAAAACTCCTTTAAAATACATTAATTACGATACCATAGTCGCAAGGGGAGTACAGTACTGAACTGAAGTAAAACTGTATTGCAATCACTGGTACAGTATAGTACAGTAGCCCCATGGTTTCTTTGGTGCTGATTGACAGCTCACAGCGGACAGTTGACGGCTTTGAAAAGTTACCAGACCAAATTACGTATCCCTACGCCGAACCATATGATCTGCAAAAACATGTGTTTAGCAGCTGTTACTGCTGATAGTCAAAAATTAGGTATATACCTAAATGTTGACTGTCAGAAGTCAGCTGTGAGCTGTCAGTCAGCACCAAAGAAGCCATGGGGCTACTGTATCTGTATTTAGTACTGTACAGAATGCTGTAACATGCTGTACTCTGTCAACAAACGTCTGCTGCGGTCGGATTTCCCAGCGTAATGATGTGTGCCGCCATTTTGCCTATAATTTCCGGAATATCCGTTAGGTCGGATGGACGAGGATAGAGTGTAAATTCAATGTTGACATGTGATTACTCTGTGTGAACTCATCAACCTACTAATAGCGATAGTGGGTAAATCCCTCGCACAGGGTATTTCGAAAAATCTTAACGTCCGGTCTCTCTCTCTCTCTCTCATCAGAAGAAATACAGAAAGTCCCACCCCCTCTCGTTTCTTTGTGAAGGGAGAAGTTATTCTCAGATCTGTCGCCTTGGACCTTTCGTTCTTGGCATTGGTTCACAAGGTGGCGACATATTTACTTGCCAGATTTTAACAGGCTTTCTCTTCTACACAACAGTTCTATAGTAATAGTAGCAGATATATTTAACAACATATTCGTATTTACTTGACAGATTTAACATGCTCTCTCTTCTAGACAACAGTTCTTTAGTAATAGTAGCAGATATATTTAACAACATATTCGTATTTACTTGACAGATTTAACATTCTCTCTCTTCTAGACAACAGTTCTTTATTAATAGTAGCAGATGTATTTAACAACATATTCGTATTTACTTGACAGATTTAACATGCTCTCTCTTCTAGACAACAGTTCTTTAGTAATATTAGCAGATATATTTAACAACATATTCGTATATACTTGACAGATTTAACATGCTCTCTCTTCTAGACAACAGTTCTATAGTAATAGTAGCAGATATATTTAACAACATATTCGTATTTCCTTGCCAGATTTAACATTCTCTCTCTTCTAGACAACAGTTCTATAGTAATAGTAGCAGATATATTTAACAACATATTCGTATTTCCTTGCCAGATTTAACATTCTCTTTCTTCCAGACAACAGTTCTATAGTAATAGTAGCAGATATATTTAACAACATATTCGTATTTCCTTGCCAGATTTAACATTCTCTTTCTTCCAGACAACAGTTCTTTATTAATAGTAGCAGATATATTTAACAACATATCGCATTTCCTTGCCAGGTTTAACATACTCTGTCTTCTAGACAACAGTTCTTTATTAATAGTAGCAGATATATTTAACAACATATTCGTATTTACTTGACAGATTTAACATTCTCTCTCTTCTAGACAACAGTTCTTTATTAATAGTAGCAGATATATTTAACAACATATTCGCATTTCCTTGCCAGGTTTAACATACTCTGTCTTCTAAACAACAGTTCTTTATTAATAGTAGCAGATATATTTAACAACATATTCGTATTTCCTTGCCAGATTTAACATTCTCTCTCTTCTAGACAGCAGTTCTTTAGTAATAGTAGCAGATATATTTAACAACATATTCGTATTTCCTTGCCAGATTTAACATTCTCTCTCTTCTAGACAGCAGTTCTTTAGTAATAGTAGCAGATATATTTAACAACATATTCGTATTTCCTTGCCAGATTTAACATTCTCTCTCTTCTAGACAACAGTTCTTTATTAATAGTAGCAGATATATTTAACAACATATTCGCATTTCCTTGCCAGGTTTAACATACTCTGTCTTCTAAACAACAGTTCTTTATTAATAGTAGCAGATATATTTAACAACATATTCGTATTTCCTTGCCAGATTTAACATTCTCTCTCTTCTAGACAGCAGTTCTTTAGTAATAGTAGCAGATATATTTAACAACATATTCGTATTTCCTTGCCAGATTTAACATTCTCTCTCTTCTAGACAGCAGTTCTTTAGTAATAGTAGCAGATATATTTAACAACATATTCGTATTTCCTTGCAGATTTAACATTCTCTCTCTTCTAGACAACAGTTCTTTATTAATAGTAGCAGATATATTTAACAACATATTCGTATTTACTTGACAGATTTAACATTCTCTCTCTTCTAGACAACAGTTCTTTAGTAATAGTAGCAGATATATTTAACAACATATTCGTATTTACTTGACAGATTTAACATTCTCTCTCTTCTAGACAACAGTTCTTTATTAATAGTAGCAGATATATTTAACAACATATTCGTATTTACTTGACAGATTTAACATTCTCTCTCTTCTAGACAACAGTTCTTTAGTAATAGTAGCAGATATATTTAACAACATATTCGTATTTACTTGACAGATTTAACATGCTCTTTCTTCTAGACAACAGTTCTATTAGTAATAGTAGCAGATATATTTAACAACATATTCGTATTTACTTGACAGATTTAACATTCGCTCTTTGATAAAAAAAAAAAAGCTCTAAAAACATAGTAACACAGAAGGATTTAAATATGCAATGCCTTCAGTGTGTGTATGTGTGTGTTTGTGTGTGTGTGAGAGAGAGTTAGTGAGTGTATGTGTGTGTTTCGTGCGCGCACGCGAAAAAGATAGAGATAAATATAAACTTTGTCTACCAATTAATATCATCCTGCTACTCAATTGTGTATTTGACATCAATAGATTATTTGAATCAATTGATATGCTAATAATAGCACACATGGTTCTTACGTGTACGCTAACGATTACGTCACAACGGAACACAACATATCATGTTTAAGCACAGACGAGTAGCCATTTATCATACATAGAATAAACTATATACTATGGCGTCATACGTACTTGTCTGTATTTGTTAGCTTACAATTCTAATGCAAATTTTGAAGTAAAAATTCTTTACACTGAAAGAAAATATAAAACTATTAAAGTTGGTTTTTATTTTATTTTTTAAAAGAAACAAAACTAAATATCAGCTAATTTCGACTCCCGAACTCACCTTGTTTAGAAATTCAAAATGAAAAATAATTGACAGTTGTAAAATTGACTTGACCAGTCCTAATATTTCAAAATAATAAATATGAAAATTAAAATCCTTCTACATTATTATCAATGATAACTTAGCTGATCCCAAGCCGTGATTTGATGATAATTTCTGGTCGTCCACCAGGTCATATCAATTTTGTAGATATAATAATGCATTGCAACGTTAACTTAAAACAGCTGACAATCAATATTTTTTTTTTTTTGTGTGGATAAACATATATTTTAGTTCACTCTCCCTATGGATGTTTACAAATTATAACGCTGTGTTGTGGCACAATCCAATTCATCAATAAACACGTTTTACATTGAGTTATTTCAAATCTCCTCACAACGGCAAACGAAGCTGTCTGCTTGTTTCTGGCAGTAGAGCGCATGCGTTGACAAATGTGCATGAGCACTGATTTGACATGGTTATGTTTGAGATTTGATTGGTTCTCTTGTGCCGAACATCTCGGTCAGAGCGGATGAAGTAGAGATAAGTTGAACTTTAGCAAAACAGCTCGCGCCGATGAGGCAGAGATCTTGTGATTGGCTAACAGCTCGTCACGTGACACGTTTCTGTTCTGCGCTTGTTTTTCGACGAGCGTGTGAATTCGCAGGTAGGATTCCCTCAACACGACTCGCGTCTGTAATCGCAGAGTCGCAGACGTGGGATGGACGCTTCTCGTTGGTCGCCAGCCGCGGGTAATTTTATGTGCAGTAGCCTACAGATCGTTTCTAAGTTATCAGAGTTTTTCAATTGTGTTTTATTTAATGTTCCGTACCATTCCTGAGATCTCTTTTCATGTGTTGTCCTTCACATGTCGGTCCCGGTACACTGGCGAAGATATATGTCAAAAATTGAGCTGTGTTTTGCCACCGCTTCAATTAAATTTTGGTCCTCTTCTATGGAGAAATCTTGAACCATTTTCTAAACCAGCCCAATCAAACAGCTCAATAAAACTAAATACAACTTTAGGCAGTGTGATCCAACTGGTGGCCCGCGCAACAAATGTGGCTGACACCCACTGGCCCTGAGGTAAACACTCTGTGACAGATGTGAAATAGTTAATGATTAACATAAATTATGTATATAAAAAGGTCATGATTTCATTGATTAATAAAATATGTTTACATATTTATAATGTTAAGCTGTTTTGTGAAAGTCATAATACAATTTTGGGAGATTAATATTTTTTTTTAAAAAGAATTTGAAAGATTCCACCAACCAAAAATAGTATGTATAATCCTATATAAGTATTGAAAATAATTGTTTACTAAGTATTGTTTGTAGGGTTATATTAAGTTGATGGGATATCTTCGCCCCCCGGTGCAAACTGATAGTCAGATTTGGCCCTTGGGATAAAAAAAACGTTGGACAACCCTGGTCTGAATGGCCTGCTGATAACGGGTAGATCAAGTTAGAATCCTGGTCAGGTCCAATAAGGGTGGTTTTCGCTGAATGGTTTTCCACTCTCCTTCCACGCAAATAAGGGTAGATTATCTCTAAAATTCTTCCTACCTCATACCTACCCCATTAGAATAAATAATAATTTATGCCTATATCCTGAACAGGTAGTAAGATGTGGTGATAAAAAAATATTTTTTTTTCTGAACGAGTAAATTTGAAGGTTTCCTTCTTTCCATTTTAGATTTCCATAAAAAAATTTTACGGGTGGATGCTTGTGCATTTATTCAACACTGGAACTACTCGTCCTATTTCTTTAAATTATATGATTTAAAGGTGGGTGAATTAAGGTAATTAATTTTAGAGTTTTTATAGATAAACAACAAGCTTGGCGAAAATAATTTAAATGTTTCTTTAGTAGATGCATTAAATTTAATTTTCTATATATTATATAAATTTCAACAGCTCTTAAATATTTAGACATGGACACAATGGTAGTTGAATAGGATGTTTTATATTCCATTTAAATTGTTTATGTTTAAATGCCGCAGTGCTCATGACAGATATTCAATAACTTTTGATATCATCGTGTAAAGAAAATATAACTATTTGTTTCTACTGGAGAAATTTGATTAATTTTAACAAAATAAGTTTTGTGTTTTAAAATCTAGCGGTGTACGAGTACTCAAAAATTTGATTTCGAATCAAATTTAAGTAACTGCTCGAACTCGACTTGAAGATTTTTATAAAATTCGAAAAATTTGAGTACCTGGAATTTTCGATATTTTTCTCCTATTGACGTGTTTGAATATTAATAAACTGATTTGTTAAACTTGTAAAATATTCTCATTCTTTGTTCCTTGTAGTCAACATTTTTAAGTATAACAGATGTTATATTTTTGTCACACCGTATTTATTAGAGAATCATGGGAAATTTAGTAAAAGGTTTATAAGTGTTGGCAAGCATGTTGATTCTCAGCCCGGTATTTGATGTAAATATTCCCAAGGAATGGTTATTGTTGTGTTTGAAATACCTTTTTTCTTTCTTCCTGTTGTCGTTACAGTCACCGTTAGGACGTAGGAGAAGAAGATGGTACAAGCACGTGATGAAAATGAGAGGTAAAGGAATTCACTGACGTACGCAAAATACATTCAAGAATATGAGAAACCGGAACTTAAAAATGTGAATACTACCAACAACTCAAAGAAACATAAAAAACTTATATTTAGCTCAGTAGCCAGAACGAAAAAAACAACAACAAAAAATATCTGTACGGTTTCCTCTGATAATCATACTGCCTGGGAAAGGAAGATGTTTTCTCTCTCCACGCCTCAGCCATGAACCAAACCACCTATGATATTATAGAGATTTGAGATTCATAAAAAAAATCTATAAAAATTATCTAGAGTACAATATTCTGAATACCTTGACTTGATATTGCAACTTTAAACAGTTGGTAGGTAATTGAGAAGGTAACAAAATCACAATAAAGGGCAACATTGAATTAGTGTAAATAATTTACTAAAAAAAAGTGTTCTCTTTGTTATTTATAACGTAATAAACATGCCAACAAAATAGCATTTGTCAGTGTCACTTGGCCAAGCAACTTGTTTTTAAAATCAATTTTAAATATTTTAACTTTAAACAAAAGTGTACATATTTTTTTTAAGATTCGAGGATTCGAGCTTGGATTCAAGAATCAAAAGAAAATTTGAGATTTGGATTCGACCCATTTCTAATATTAATGTACAGTAGCCCCGTGGTTTCTTTGGTGCTGACTGACAGTCCACAGCTGACTTCTGACAGTTAACATTTAGGTATATACCTACATTTTGACTGTCAGAAGTGACAGCTGCTGTTTTTACAGATCATTTGGTTCGGCGTAGGGATACATAATTTGGTCTGGTAACTTTTCAAAGCCGTCAGCTGTCGTTCAGCACCAAAGAAGCCATGGGGCTACTGTAGTAACGGAAGTGGAGTATGGAACTGATCGCGAGGGCCATGGAGGACAGATCCTTATTTGGAGGGGATCCACCCACCACCCAACTCACACGCTGTTTGTAGCCCTAGGTGACGGGCTAGCCTCGCCCACGAGATGACGTCATAGAAGAGTGAGATAGCATGGTACACGCTGGGGTGGGGCTAAACTTCAGTGAGGGGCTAGAAATAGATCTAGTACCCTCCTCTACTCCCAAACCAACTATTTGCCCCTGAGCCAGCCGAAGATGTCTACGAGCGAGATTTGTTTTCCTTACATTAGAATTGGACGGTGAGAAAGGGGAATGTGTGAGATGCATCAGCCAAAAAAAAAACCTATTGGGATTAAAATGAACCAAGTCAAAGAAAAAAAAATAACTTTTTTGAGCCAAATTTAAGGTGGGGAGGAAGGGAACATTAAGGAAAACGTGTTTGCATTTTTATATGACAAAAAACTTTTTTTTTACCAAAATAAATAAAAGATTACTTCAGGAGATATGTTTTAGTTTAATTTTTTACACATTATAATCTCAACATTTTGTGAATATCTGTAATGGGCTTGGTAGAATTTGACTAGTTTTTTTTTTCTTCCTAATTTAAAATGTTTCTGTTCAAGTTCACTATTCGTCTTTTTTTTAATCTTACTACGTGTTCAGGTTGTAAGCGAATATGGTAATTACTCAGTCCGACACCTTAGCTCAGTTTGTAACGTGTCTGTCTACTGAGCTAGTCCAGGGTTCAATTCCTGGCATGGCCAAAAAATGTATCATTGCTGAAATATAGTTTTACCCTGTCCCAATGATAAATTAACGGCCCGGGGGCTTGGGTGTTGTGTCTGTTCTAAATTTAAGTTAATCTATAAGTCGTGTGCTGATAAAATCAGTTGTTAGACACTAAATATTACTAGATTAAGTTTTTTTTTTAATATGTAGATTTTAGCCATTTTTTAAATTAGAACCACGTCTTACTACCCGTTCAGTTTATACGCTTATGTACTAACTAAGCTAACGGTTTTAGGTATTAGGATGATTATATTTATAGGACGAGTACATGCATTTACGGGGAAGGAGAGTGGAAAACAATTTTGGAAAAACCACACTCACTAGAACCGACCGAGATTCGAACTTTGGATTTCCCCGTCATCGGTAGTCTAGTCTACAGCAAGAGTAGCACGTTAGACCACGTGGCCACCGAAGCTGGCTTAGGCCAAAATTGATCAATTACTTTACTATTATAACATAGTATTCAATTAATAAATCAAATGGCCATGTACACTCCGTTTAAACTGAAAGGTGGTACCTTGATGTGTTTAAACTATGATGTGGCTTCTAAGATGGGACTTCTTTCAGGTTAGACTGAGTGTACTGTACATAACAATAGAATATGAATTTTGGCTGTCAAATTTTTTACTGGCGGGGATCTTCGAAATGATTGTCAAAGCCATTACGTTTTTTTTCGAAGAGAAATCCAAGTTGACAAAATATAAGTTTATGAATTTTCCTACACCGGACTGTTTATCTTAAACATATAAGGGTAAAAATATCTTCTAGTGATTTCTTTGGGTTCGCCTGAATTGCGCCAAGCACCCATAAATACTTCCCAAGACCAAACTCGAATTGCGTCCACTGTAAAACCAACATAAATAAATGAAAATAGATCCAAATAAGTACCACCCAAGACCAGAATACAATTTTATATTTATTTTTTATTTAGCACCGCGTCTTACTACCCGTTCGGGTTATACCCTTAAGTACTAATTACACTAATGGATTAGGAATTGGAAGTTGAATTTAAGGAAGCGAACTAGCATTTGCATGAAGGTAGAGTGGAAAACCATTTAAGAAAACCACCCCCAGTTCACCCGACCGAGACTCGGACCTCGATCTCCCCGTCCTTGGCAGTCTAGCTCAACACGACTAGTGCGTTAGCCAACTACGCCACCGAGGTGTGTAACAATTTTATAGACTAGTATTAAATAGCGAATTGCGGAACAACTCGTCCGAGCTCTGTAATACCCTTACCTGACTGTGGAGTGAAAATTAAATTCATAATGACTTTGTTCAAAATGTAAAATGGAGGTTAGGTTAGGTTAGGTTTGGGGATAAGATTTGACTGGGATTACAGGTTGTTGCGCAATTCGTGTGCAACTACTTGGCGTAATTTGGGTCCGCCCATTTTGTTTGATAGTCCGGTTTTGTCATCTTAAGAATATTTCTTTAGAAAAAAGAGGATGCAGATAATTACTATTTTTTTCTGGCTCGAACCCAACATGGCGCCTTTATTTATACAATAATGTTTACGTAATGCTATAGGTGTTGTAAGAACGTTAGTAGGTCGAGCTGTACCACCCAAAAGTGTTCATTTGTTTATTGTATTTATATATTCGACGGGCAATTTCTAAACTAAAGCTCATATCAATGCAGGATTAAAGACAATCATAGAAAGTGATAACTCCCACCCACCCCCTTCTCAATTTTGGGGTTATCCATAAACTGTCTAGACTCTAGAAGAATTTTTGATCAGGTTTTAAAATTCACGCTCTTCATCCTGTTCTCTTGGGGGATAAATTAAGTCCTCGTTGGCCAGCACTATATATACCAGTACTTCAGATGTTGGTAGCGTGCCTAAATATAATCTCCCCAACGCTCCTGGCTAACCAATTTGACAACCCAACACATGGGGGTTATTTTAAATTTATGTATATAGGTATAATTCATTCATGACCTAAATTTACTTGGATGACAGCTCAAAAAGTTACTAGAAATAGTCCCTAATATATCCTACGTCAACAGCTGACATCTATCATTTAGGATCACTGTAATGAAAACAGATGGTAATGTATGAATGTGATAGTTAACCACAGTAATTTAGGTCTATATTATTTATATATTTATTTGAGGTCGGACACAAAGTTTATTTATCGTTTTATTCCACTTAAAAAAATTAATAATCACAATACTTTCACAAAAGGTCTAACTACCATAGCTTCAAAATGGCGACCGACGATTTTAAACCACGTGATTGAACATGACGGAAACAAGTTATTGACAATGATGCACCCACGCAGTGGATACAAATATTTTATTAGTTAAATATTTCGAAATATGATAAAATAATCATAAAATAATTTATTATATATAAAAAAAATATTATTGATATATGCACTGTATTACACAGTCAATAACGTTCCAAAACTGAGAATAAGTACTTTTAATTATGTTTAAAATATTGTTTCGAATTATTAAAAGTAATGAAATAGTATGAGAAAACTTTAAGTTTACGTTATTTTAAATGTAAAATATAACAGGTAGTTAAAAAACTTAACATTCACAACAAAACAGTGATCTTTTATAAGTGTTGGCAACCCAAAACTTAAACAACTGATTTTTGAACTGTCATCCAGGTAAAAACCTATCATGAACAGACTCTACATAATATATTATGTAGAAGTATATTAAAATAGCTATATGTATCTATACATATATCTATATATAGATGTATTGATGGTGATATTAACAATAATTGTTGAATAGCTGTCAAGGGAGTCTTGGAATTTAATGACAATTTTTTCTCTTCATTTAACAAGTTTGTCATCTAATGCTGCTATGGTTATGACAGATACTCCAATGATCATGTTAACAATACCAACTTCTCGTGTTTCAATATAATCTCTTAAAGGATGGATTAAAGTACAGAATAATCTTTTTTATGTTTATTTAAATTTAAAAAAAACACAGTAATTAAGTTCGTGAGTTTCCTTATCATTTAATTCAAAAATTAATTAGGAACAGTGACGGATTTATTATGATGGATAACCCTCCTATTTTAATCTTAGCGGTTACTAAATCACGAGAAATGCTGACAACTAAATACAATTTTCAAAAAATTGACCCCTTGATCAGAATAAAACGGAGTGGAATATTTGGTTATTTGATGTTAACACATTCAAATAATATTTGAATCAGCTTTTACCCTTAAAATATAAGTCCAAGTTATTTATTCGCATGACATTATTTCCTTTGTGATTTCCATTTAGATATATATTTTCAAAAATGTTTAGGGTTTGTCCGTAAACCACGTAACTCTGTTGTGAGAGGGGGGGAGGAGATATAATTGGTTACATGGTGTTACATGAGGGGGTGGGGGGTGGCTGGGTACATTACAGTGCTATGTAACACAGACCTTATAATTAAATTCTAATGGTGAAAAAATAATATTACTCTTCATGTTTTCACCGTTAATTTTTTTTAGCACAGGATTTTACTATCCGTTTGGGTTGATTATACGCTTATGTATTAATTACACTAATGGTTTTAGGGATTGAGAAGGTTATATTATAAAGGAAGTGTAACCACATTTGTGTGGAGGGAGAGCGGAAAACAATTATGGAAAAAATCGCCCACAGTACGCCCGACCGAGATTTGAACCTTGATATCCCCGTCATCGTCAGTCCTGTCTACTGCGAGAGTTGCGCGTTAGACCACGCGGCCACCGAAATAGGTTTCACCGTTAGTAAATATACTTATAGTAACTTCTGATTCTGAAAGGTTTTAAATCTTAGTACCTCTTTTAGTGTTTCAAAATTCTTCCTGGTATTGGAGCGTAGATTATTATTAACACCGCATCTTACTATCCGTTCGGGTTGTACTCACTTACGCTAATGTGTAATGGTAGGGTGATTGTGAGATGAAATGGAGGACCTACAGTTTAACGTGGGATCCGAACCACGGTGGAGGCCTGGCATTCCACACATTCACAAGTTGTGATTAATACACGTCTTGTCAGAGGTGAAGGAAGGGTTTGGAAATCAGATAAATCTGTGCTGGGACTAAGGATTGAACCCCGGACCCTAGCTCATAAGTCCGACCACCTTACCACTAGACCGCCAGGTCACCATACAACACAAATTGTATTTTCCTTCTTCCCTGTTTGTTCTACTGACAGACAGCTCCCCTCACTAACGTTTTAAACCCAACTCGCTTTCTGGCGTTTAGAGTAATTTATGCTCGACTATTCTAGCTCCTTGCGACAAAACAACCGTTCCATTTCTTTGAGCGAGACCGCTATGCATACTAATTATTCACCTGCGTACTTGACCATTCTCTTAGTAAAATAAACAGCGAGTATTGACCGTCACTAACACACCTACCACCACGGAACATAAAGTTCACTGGTGACGGGACACACATTCACAATGACGCGATCATCTCAATGGACATGTGACGCGTTCACTCGAGCACGTACACGCGAGATAAAAACCTAGAGCAGAACGAGAAGGTCACTCACTATCACGCCTAGGTAGGACTGACACGTTCCCTAACGCACGATCTTCTTAACGATCCGTGGTCGTATGGTCTAAGGCGTTACTGTGGACTCACACGTTCATTGATAATATATATATAATATTTAACACCTGGTCTTACTACCCGTTCGGGTTATACGCTTTAAGTACTAATTACGCAAATGGATTAGGAATTGGGAAGGTTTAATTAGAGGAAGTGAACCCGCATTTGCGTGGAGGTAGAGTGGAAAACCATTTAGGAAAAACCACCCCCAGTTCACCCGACCGAGATTCGAACCTCGATCTCCCCGTCCTCAGCAGTTGAGCTCAACACGACAAGCGCGTTAGCCAACTACGCCACCGAGGCGGGTACGTTCATTGAAAAAAAAAAGACAAAAAAAAAACAAGCTCAGTACAGAGATGGATCACGTGAAAAGATTTCTAGGCTCATCGGCCCGAGTTGTTCCGCTAAAGTTCAACTCATCTCTACTACTTCCGCTCCGTCTGAGATGTTCGGCACGGGATAGCTAATCAAATCTAAGAGTCGACCATCTCAAATCAGTGCGCATGCGCATTTGACAACGTATGTGCTCTACAGCAAGCAGAAATAGTCCATTAATGAAGAGCGTGTGTATCGATGAATTGTATTGTGCCAAGACACAGCGGTATAATTTGTAAACATCCATCGGGAGAATAATATAATATATACGTCTATCCACTAGAAAATAAAATATGTTGATAGTCAGCTGTTTTAAGTTTGAGTTGCGATGCATCATGGGTCAACAACATACATGTTATGAATTGCTGCGTCACTCAAGCAGATTCTGCTTTCTATTTTCGGCAAACGCGTGAATCGATCTTTATGAAGGAAGAGTTAACTGTTGCCAAATCTCCCCGCTCTCTGATATGTCGTGTGCTGGTGGTGTAAGAAGGAACTACTGGCAACATCGACAAATTAGCAGCGTTGCAAAATTTGTATTATATTTGAGGGTATATTGACCACACAAAAACGAGAAAATGACAACGCTGTTTCACCAATAGTAGCCATGCAGTTTCCTCAACGATGATAGCCAGTTAGGGATTCAGCATCGTTCTTAAAAACATCGATATTGAAAACATCGATGTTAAGAAACATCGGCCATAAGAACGATACATCGATGTTTTTTCGGTGTTTTGAAATATTTTATAAATATTATAGAAAAATGACCTCACTTTATGTCTTGTGATTCTGTTACCATCACACGGTTTAAAGTGAGATCACAGACCTCTAAAAACGCGCGTAACTCAATTGAAATATATATTATAGTAAATATATTATAAACATAACAGTTTACTCACATACAGTGGCGGCTCGTAGCTAAAATTAATGGGGGTGCTGCTCCGGAAAATGTTTAGCCTGTGTTTTAAAATTGTGTAAAAGGAAAAAAAAAACATGTATAAAAAGAAAATTTATTCAGAAACTTGATAAAATCTTAACAAAAAGAAACCAAACTTTTTTACTTATTTTAACTTAAATTGTTACAGTTCAAGCTTGATATATTCATTTAAAAATTAAATCCATTTTTCTTGTTTTAATTTGCACAAAAAGTTCAATAATCTTATCCTTGATTTCTGGATGACAATTTAGGAAATTTTTCTCCATTGAAAGTACCGCAAGCGCATTTAGTCTTTCTGTTAAATAAAAGAACAGGAAAAAAAAATTAATCTAATAGAATAGCTGGAAGCAGAATATTAATCAAGCTCTACACTCTTCTTCACTTTATCACATTCAAGAATATGGTACACGGTTTTTAAGCACAACACACGCTGAGAAAAAACTTCTTTCCACCATCACGCCAGAGCCGGCACTGCGAGAGCAACAGTGCTCTCTCTACCTGGCAGTCCTGCCCACCCCTTCCTATGTGCGCATGCGCACAACAGTCAAACCCCACGTCGCTGGCACTGTGAAGCGCACAGTTCCATACTAAGATTTTTGTATCTTTTTCATAAACTGTGGATGGCTACTGAAGTACTGACACTAAGCTTAAGGAATATATATTGTACTACAAAAATAAAATAAAAAATTAAAGAAAAAAGGACTCATTATATTAAATGTTATCGATAATATCAAGTGTAAATAGGGGGTGCTGCAGTTCCGCAGTTCCTATACACGAGCCACCACTGCTCACATATATTACAACTAATACCCCTGAAGTTTAAAAACCACTCAAAACGGCGAACCAAGCACTTTTAGGTAAGGTACGCAAGGTGTCAAGTCAACGCGTGTTGACAGCAAAACATCCACAAACGGAATTAATGAATGTAGGAAGGGAGATAATTGAACGATGTCTATATTTAGTCATTTTGTCGTCGATGTATCGCTTATCTAAACATCGATGTTAACGTCAATGTATCGTTTGGATCCTTATAGCTAGGGTTACCATACATCCGGATTTCGTCCGGACAGTCCGGATTTGGAACACGTGTCCGGTTTGGCATCCGGATCTGAGAAATGTCCGGATTTTACTAATATAAACAAAAAACGTGGCCAAATTGGGAGTTTTACTCCGCGCCGCACCTTAGGTTGATCACACTGCAGCACTGCACTCTCACTGCATTCTGTATCTGCGTCTATTCAAGATCACTCGCAGTTGCAGTCCACAGAGCGGACAACTCTCAGTTGCTTATATTGTTTATCAGTTGTCAGTTTGTTTAAAAATAACTCGTTTGCTGTGTACCTAATGTTCCTGATGTATTGATACTATTAGTGTTCAGTTTGTAATTTTAGTGTGTAGGTAGTTTATAACTTTGCAAAATGCCAAAGCGCAAGTGTGTTTTTAATGACAAACTAAAAGAAGAATACAAGTCTCTGAGACAGTCTCAAAACAGAAATGACCGCGTGAGATGTTTGACGTGTAACTCTGAATTTTCGGTTGAGCATCGAGGACAGTACGACATAGAAAATCACTTGCAGAGTGAGAGACACAAGAAGGCTAATCAAGCAGCATCCTCGGCAAGTATTAAAACTTTTTTTAAAAACACTGATGTCACGGATGCTGAGTTGCAATGTGCGGCAAAAGAGGCAACTTTTGCCTACCATACCGCAATGCACGGACTTAGTTTCAAAACGTCTGATTGCACTGCCAAACTTATTAAAAATTGTTTTGAGCCCAAATTTTCGGGAGCTCGGACTAAGACCGAAGCAGTTATTGTAAATGTAATATATCCTTACATATTTTGATAAACTGCTCAGCGTTCTCAAGGATACAAATTTTCTTACACTAACAAATGACTGTTCAAACAGAAAAGAGTTTAAATTGACTCCTGTATGTGTTCGTTATTTTAACCAAAATGAAGGTGTTAACGTGAAACTGTTATTTTTTTATGAACTTCCGTGTGAAACCTCTGATATTTTAGTAGAACATCGTTTAAAATGTATTAAAAAGTTCTCTATTGATTCCAAAGTCGTTTGTCTGTGTGCTGATAACACTAATACCAACTTTGGTGGTGTTAAAAGGAATGGACAAGGAAATGTTTTTCGGAAACTGCAAAAGGCTCTGTCAAGACCAATTCTTGGCATTGGATGCTCTGCTCATATTTTGCACAACACAGTGCAGACTGCTTGTGATGGCTTGCCCGTTGATGTTGAGGCGATTGTTGTCAAAGTGTACAAATTCTTTTATCCGTATACTGTCAGAGTGACCGCATTAAAAGAGTTTTGTGGATTTGCAAAAGTAGAGTATAAAAGAATCCTTTCACATGGAAACACAAGATTTTTGAGCTTAAAGCCTGCAGTAGAAAGGATACTGATTTTGTTTGAGCCCTTGAAGTCGTATTTCTTGTCAATTGAAAACTGCCCTGCATCGTTACTTGCATTTTTTGAAGATCCAGTAAATTAACCTTATTCAACATTTGTGCATGGAAGCCTTCAGATGTTTCAAATCACAATTCTTAAAGTTGAGTCTGATTACATTACTGCTACAGAAGCGACACAAGTGTATGAAGAATTAGTTGTCAAACTGGAAAAAAGGAAGGCAACTAACTCTATCCCGTTTGCAGCAAAGCAGTTACACAGGAAGTTAAAAAATGAAGAAGCCGTTGATGATAAGAAGGAAGAAAACTTTCTGAAAAGTGTAGAAGGTTTTTACAACGCTGGGATAAGCTACTTGAAACGTTGGGAAAACAGCTTTGACAAGGCTAACCACTTTAAATGGTTAAAGGTACAACATAACCCTACCTGGGATGAGATGGAAGACAGTGCTTTAACTGTAGCCAGCGTTATTCCGGATTCCATCAATGTAGATGAACTATTTGATGAGCGTTCGTCACTAATCCAAATTCTGAAAAATCTGAAACCTGAATGGGATTCCCTATCAAAATATGAAACCCCCAAAACTCAAGAGAAATGGAAACAAGTATTTGAAGCATTTTCTAGAAGCAATGTCTCCTTTGTAAATATTTTCAAAATAGTAGAATTCGCCATGTGTCTGTATGGTACTTCGGCTGCAGCTGATCGTATTTTTTCAATGATGGGGTCTGTTTGGACGGCTGAAAGAGGAAGATTATCTCTGTCAGTTGTAAGATTTCTTCTTTATATTAGAGCAAATTCTTTTATGACATACTCATAATTCCACGACCACATCAAAAATGACAAGTCTTTTCTGAGGAAGGTCAGTTCATCTGAAAATTATGAATCAAGGAAAATTGAAGAACCTGTCCCTGGACCCAGCACATTGTAATCAAAAGTTGGAGCATGAATAAAGTACTTGAAAAGTTCAGAATATAATATGAACACTATGTTATCTACCGTATGTAAATATTTCATGGAATTTAAGTGATAGTGTATTAAAAAGGCTTAATTATAATAAATTTGTAATTTAGTAACCCCATAATACTTATTTTGTAATTTAAAAAGATTATAAATCAAGCTAAGTTTGATAACATTGTTCACGTATCAAGATAGCTAAAAACGCACATTTCAGTGCCTAATTTAAAAAAAAAATCCGGGCGAGGGCTCCCGAACCCCCCACTCCCCTGGGGGGGTATGTCCTACCCCCCAGACACCACGGAAAGACCTCTGTCCGGATCTGGTCTCAATAAATTATGGTAACCCTACTTATAGCCAGTGTACTCAAGTTCTCAACAAGACTCGCCAGGGTCACCTCAAAGATCGGCGAGGAAGATAAGTTTGTCAAGTTGTCATACCCAGCATATATCAATAAAACACTCCATAATTTCCCGGTAGGATTGAACACTGCATGAGCAGGTGTCAGGTGTTCTTAAGACATGTTCACACGTATGCCCCGTTAAGACATGTTCACTGGTTGACACTCGTTGGCAGGGAGACATAACTCCATTGTTCCCGCCATAATGGGTTCCAGTTATGTGGCGATACATTAGCAGACAAAATGGTTCTTTGCGGAAATAATCGAGCTTCGGGTGTGTTTATAGCGGTGTTACAGTTCAATATTCATATGAAGGGCCTTATCTGACAGCTACAAAAGTTACTACAGCCCAATTTGTATATAAAGGGACTTGTCTGACAGTTATAAAAGTTACTACAGTCACATTTTCATAAGAAGGGCCTTATCTGACAGCTACAAAAGCTACTACAGTCCAATTTTTTATAGAAAGGGACTTATATGACAGTTATAAAAGTTACTACAGTCACATTTTTATAAGAAGGGCCTTATTTGACAGCTACAAAAGCTACTACAGCCCAATTTTTATAGAAAGGGACTTATCTGACAGTTATAAAAGTTACTACAGTCCCATTTTCATAGGAAGGGTCTTATCTGACAGCTGTAAAAGCTACTACAACCCAATTTTTATAGAAAGGGACTTATCTGACAGTTATAAAAGTTACTAAAGTCCCATTTTCATAGGAAGGGTCTTATCTGACAACTGTAAAAGCTACTGCAGTCCAATTTTCCGAGAAAGACCTCCTCTGACATCTAGAAAAGTTACTTGCTATACTTTCATGTATTCAAACCAACGTCAAGTCACGTGATCAGCAGCTGTCACTTTTGATAGATCTTACAAATTAATACCTATAGAATAACAATATTTACTCTCATTATATTATTATTATTTGAGGTATTTAATCTATCGATTATATCAACACATTACGTAAAAACAAGCTAACATCTAGAAGTGACACACATCCAGCCACGTGAAAGGGAAAACTAAAAATTTCACAAATGGCTCGTATTCTAAGGTTGGCAGGTAAGTGCGGTCACTTTGTCCCTCTAAGATGATGATAATTATATGGTACCAGTAGGTCTTAAACCTAGCTTTTAAGCCTATTTAATCCTAACATGGTGATCGTAGGAACAATTCCCCTTTGGGAAAAGATACCTATGGTACCTCCTGGAAACGAACCTGGGACCTCCAGTTTAGTATCCAGGAATACTGACCACTAGACTGAGAGGTCAGCCATATTTATATATCTATCCATCCAGTATAAAATATAGTATGTCAGTAATCAGCTGTTTTAAGATTAAGTAGCAAAGCAAATGGGTGAAACACACGTTTCTGCTAATATGGGAATTGTCGCGGCGATCAAACGGATTCTGCTCTCAGTTTTTAGTCGAACGTGTGAATCAAAGTGAGGCGGTGTGACTGGTTTACCTGGTCCAGAAGAGTCAAGGATCAGGAGACTAGCATATCGACCCACCAGGAGGGGTCGTGTGTGTGTGTGAGAGAGAGAGAAAACTGATCATTCCTTCCTTTGAATATAGATTTCAGTGTATACCTCTTGGAGACTACGTCATAAACCCTGCTCGGATAAGTGGGAACTCTAAAATGGGGTCAAGGGATGCTCTCACCCAACCCTCTTCTCTCCTAATAAAAAAAAACCACTCTAAAAACCCCATATCCGGTTTGCAAGTTTAATTTCCCACATTAATGAAAATATGCTTTGTTCCCTTGTTTCAGTGAAATTCAACAACTCGCCCCTACAGTTCGATCAACATCGTGGTGTGTGTGTGACCAACTGGTCGGTACATGATGGAATTTGCTCTCATGCTCCCCTTCAGGGAACATTAGAGCATGCCAATATGCGTCTGTATCCGGTAGTCGAGAGTGTTTGTGACGCCATCATGCGCCTTAGTTCGAAACTACGGGCCAGTTTCATAGTGTGTCGTTATACTAAATACAGGAACACACCTACCTACACCAGAATATAGGGGTGTGCGAGATCGACCTTTTTATTTTGTTCGAGACGATATTGGGAACATTAATTTTATAATCCCTTACTTCGATACGAGAACGTGAGTTAAAAATGTAAAACTAATTATTTCTGAATTTACTAATATTACGTAACTTAAAACACTAACAGTATTTAATTTTTTAAATAAATAAATAGGCCCTTATAGAGTAAGTTCAAACAAATATATATAAAGTTGAAAATTTAAGCAATTTTTAATACTTTGCTATAACATAGGCTCATAAAATTATAAACATTTATGAAACACATATTAAATCTAAATCTGCATCTAGAATAGGTTGACATTATACTCTTATATTTAAACCTTCTTTGCTCGTTGGGAGCTTCGCCCCCAAGACCCCGGTGAGTTTTCTTTGCAAGTGGATGTAAACTAATGTAGTTCCAGAGCTTTTTTTTATATAGGCCTTACCGTTTAGCCACAAGAGACCTACAAAGAAAGGTCCGCACCGGCTTTAAAGTTACTCCGCCAATTTAAATTATTTGGGAGGTTAGAATTATATATATTTTTTTTAACTTTTTGGAATTTTCCTGTCGGTTACAAGCTAAAAGGTATAAGTTTTCCAAATTTAAAGTTTCTAGCTCATCTGGAAGTGGGTGAACATTAATGTCAGTGAGTGAGTCAGCCGTGTGCCTTTATAGTATAATAATAATAATAATAATAATAATAATAATAATAATAATAAAGAAAACATGAAAAGCAAGTTTAAAAGTAAATCAAATATGAAAAAAAAGCAATTCCCGAAATGTTCGTGATTATAGAATATGTTTCCCGACAATCGGGTCGGGAACGGGAAATATTATTTCCCTCAGATATCTCCCCCCCCCCCCCCCCCTTCCTATCGGAAGGTAATGGGCCAGTTTCATATGCTCTTCGAGTTTAGGTAGGTGTCGTCTCAAGACCGTAGCCAGCCAATAATTTCAGGGGGGGTTTGACGAGCACATCCCTTAATTGCCAGAAGCTAGAAAACATTATAAATGATAAACAGTTCTAGAAACTATTTGAAGTGTCCAAAGGCTAGGAAAAATTCTAAATATGAAACACCTTTAGAAGCTCTCTGAAGTGCTTTTTATGGTAACACAGCCCCTATATATATATATATATATATATATATATATATATATATATATATATATATATATAGTTAATAAAATGCCAGGGCGTTTGAAGGCCCCCACCCCACCCCCTGGCTACGGCCTTGTGTCGTCTTGTATTTGTTATAGCACTGCACTTGTGGCGTACTGGGTGTGATTATGAAACTGGGCCATGTGTCTCGCTGGAAACACGTGGTCATTTCTGCGAGCGATTGCGTGTTTTTAATGGTCAACCGTTGAGACTTGAACATTTGAACGTAAAAATAAAGGTTTGAAGAAAGTTGAGATAAGGGACGTAAACCAGATCGTACTGGGTCATCGGCAGTCTAGTCTACTTCGAAAGTAGTGCCTTCGACTATACGGTCACCGAAGTGGTTATTCATATTTTTCAAATATTTATAAACATCCGTTAATTTTTAATCAAAAATAACAAATACCCAAGCTGTATCTTTGTCTTTTCGAATTGTCTCAGTTATGATAGTAATTTCAGCAGACAAAAGAAAGGAGCCGGCCGCCCAAGTGAGAGAATGAATGAATAACTAGAGCTAAACAAAGCTAAGCCCCGCCCACCTTAATGCGTCACACTTTGTTGAAGAATGTGTGAGGGAAGCAGGATTACCGCCTCAGAATGGAAGCAGGCAGGAAACACACACCCCGCCCCCTCACCCAGCGATCATCATTTACACTTCCTCCACAAGGCAACGTGCTCCGTCTTGGCAGAAGACATTAGCGGTCATCTATAGTCGAGTCGGCATGGAAACAACCTTTCAGGCTATAACTATACATTCTACCACCACGTCTTACTACCCGTCCGGGTTATACGTCTATAAACTAATTACACCAATGTGTTAGGGGTTATAAAGGAAGGTTTAATTTAGAATAAGTGCACCCTCATTTGCATGGAGAGAGAGAGTGGAAAACCATTTAGGAAAGAAACCTCAATGCACCTGACTGAGGTTCAACCCTGATCTTCCAGTCTTGGGCAGTCTAGCCTAACACTAGAGTAGCGCGTTAGACCATGTGGCCACCGAAGCGAGTTTCAGGTTTTAAAAATACGGTAAGACGCCGACTATTAGGATTATTGGGGGGAGGTGATGGAAAGTATAAATTACCGTAAGTATGTATTAACGAGAATTACAGATAAACTACGAGAAAATAAAGGAAACTAAAAAAAAAAGCTTCGATTATCGAATGGTCTAAGTCATCACTGTCCCTGGCAATGATTGGGTGATCAGGGTTAGAATCCCGGTCGGGTGTAGTGAGGGTGGTATTTTCCTAAACGGTTTCCCACTCTCCCTCCACGCAAATGTGGGTATACTTACTCCAAATTCAACCTTCCTCCCCCAAACACATTAATGTAATTAGTACATGAGCGTATAACCCGAATGGGTAGTAAGACGCGGTGATAATAATAATAATAATAATAATAATAATATTAATAAAAGTGAAAGTTGTAAATAACATGACTTGTATGAATACGTAGAAATATATCTATATCCTATATACCCTGGTAGTAAGACGCGGTGCTAAATATTATTATTATTATATCCTATATATGGTAAGAGAGAAGACCACTAGCAAAAGTCATCAGCTCTACACTCATGTATCCATTCGCCAAGTCATTTGATCTACTTTGGCAATCATTATTGAAACACGGTCCTATAAAAATAATCCTTTGGATTTTTTTTGTGGTTCACTTAGAAATGCTTTTCAAACAAGATCATCAAAAATGTTGCGTTCTCTTCATTGATTAAGATGGCGAATTAATCTAAACAAATACTGTTAATGACGACATACAAACCGTGTTTGGTTGGGTTAGTGCACTGTTTACAAAATAAACGTTTTATTTTGAAAGTATTATTTTGTAATGGCCTTTTTTCAAAGTTATAAAAAAAACATTTATTTATAACAAGATACGAGTGTGAATACTTTTAAATTTATTATTTCAAGTTCTATGATATATCATGTTGTCACAGCAGCAAAAGAAAATATTTTTATTAGTATTCTGTCCTCTTTCAAATAGTTACGAAAACGCCAATTATACAGTACTCCTTAGGGAAATATTATTAAAATCGTTTAATAACACTTTTTTATTGGAATATAGTATAAGTAAGGGAAATAATAATAATTTCCAAATAGGTTGGCATCGTTAAATATATGACTTGAATAAAAAAAACTGACCAAGGCCACGGGGTGGTAACAGTAATGGGTGTTGTCATCAGTTACTTTCAGCCAATTTTAGCAATAAATAATATTCTGCTAGCTGTCACCATCTTTCCTACTGTAGATAGGATATAGTAACGTTTCTAGCTGCCACCATCTTTCCTACTGTAGATAGGATTTAGTAACGTTTCTAGCAGTCACCATCTTTCCTACTGTAGATAGGATATAGTAACGTTTCTAGCTGTCACCATCTTTCCTACTGTAGATAGGATATAGTAACGTTTCTAGCTGTCACCATCTTTCCTACTGTAGATAGGATATAGTAACGTTTCTAGCTGTCACCATCTTTCCTACTGTAGATAGGATATAGTAACGTTTCTAGCTGTCACCATCTTTCCTACTGTAGATAGGATATAGTAACGTTTCTAGCTGTCACCATCTTTCCTACTGTAGATAGGATATAGTAACGTTTCTAGCTGTCACCATCTTTCCTACTGTAGATAGGATATAGTAACGTTTCTAGCTGTCACCATCTTTCCTACTGTAGATAGGATATAGTAACGTTTCTAGCTGTCACCATCTTTCCTACTGTAGATAGGATATAGTAACGTTTCTAGCTGTCACCATCTTTCCTACTGTAGATAGGATATAGTAACGTTTCTAGCTGTCACCATCTTTCCTACTGTAGATAGGATATAGTAACGTTTCTAGCTGTCACCATCTTTCCTACTGTAGATAGGATATAGTAACGTTTCTAGCTGTCACCATCTTTCCTACTGTAGATAGGATATAGTAACGTTTCTAGCTGTCACCATCTTTCCTACTGTAGATAGGATATAGTAACGTTTCTAGCTGTCAGATTAGACTCTTCCTATGAAATTGGTCTGTGGTAGCTTTTTGAACTGTGGTTCTCCGTGCATCTACCCAACTATAACACCTGTCATTAGATCCCTGGAGGAGGAAGGGGGGTGGGGGGGAAGAGAGGTTGGAGAACAGTAAATATCACAAAGTTGTGTCTAAAACAAGATGAGAGTGCCAAGACTTGGGAGGGGATGGGGGGGGGGGGTTTCCCATCTAGCCTAGTTTGGATGACGTCACTCGATCCAGTGATGCCAGATAGTCTTCTAGACTTTTGTTTTGAAACCAAATGTTGGCATACACATCCCCCCACACCTGAAAAGTCGACATCAATCATTTTAATATTTTTGGCCCGAAGCCTACTGAAGACTCATTGTTTCCACCCACAGCTTGTCACGTGGTATCAGCCTCTAAAACACCGAAGTTAGACTCACTCTACCTCATGACGTATCGGAAAATATTCACATACTCATATAAAATAATATAAAAATAAGCCTGTACGGACAAGTGTGGGGTGGCGTTAAGGTGGAGTGCTAGTGAGCGTGAGTTTAGGGCAGTATTTCTGCAGTTTTTATAGCACAAACATCTTTTGGCCAAAATAAATAAAATATTTCTTCTATAGAAACATAGAGTTTTGTTTTCTGCACATGCTAATATCAACAGTTGTTGAATATCTGTCATGAGCATGGCGGCATTAGATGATAAACGTTTCTCTTTATTTAAAAAGTTTGTCACCAAATGCTGCCATGCTCATGACAGATATTCAACAACTGTTGATATTAGCATGTGCAGAAAACAAAACTCTATGTTTCTATAGAAGAAATATTTTATTTATTTTGGCCAAAAGAGGTTTGTGCTATAAAAACTGTAAAAACACTGATCTTTACTCGAGTCTCCTAAGCCCCCACCCTTAACACGTCATTGACTAGAGTTCCTGAAACGGGGTGACCGAGGTTCTACTAGTGGTGGGCTAGATTCACGTGAGAGTGGTGAGCTATATTCACGTGAGAGTAGTGAGCTGGATTCACGTGAGAGTGGTGGGCTATATTCACGTGAGAGTGGTGAGCTATATTAACGTGAGAGTGGTGAGCTATATTCACGTGAGAGTGGTAGGTTATCGTCGTGGTTTTCTCATCCTCTCTCATCTCTAATATGGGTACACAACCTCTAAGCCCTTCTCCTCCCTATTCTATCAAATTAAGCCCTTAATAAACTGTCCATGACCCACTTCATTGGTCGAATGGGCTAAGGCGTCACTCTCACCAAATACTAAACTGCCGATGCTGGGGAGATTGGGGTTAGAATCCCAGTCGGGAGAATTGAGGGTGGTTTTCCCTGATTGGTTCTCCACTCTCCTACCACTAAAATGTTGGAACACTTCCTCTAAATTCAACCTTCCTTATCCTAACACATCAGTAGAATCAATATATATGATTATAGCCAGAACGGGTAGTAAGACGTGGTGACTAGTAAACAAACAAAACAGCCCTTGTGATGATATAATTTACTTTCCTCTCAAGGAGTGTGGAAGGAGTTTGAACTCCACCGAACTCCTCGATTGTTTATTCACACCCTGCGTGGCTATTTGTCAAAGAAACTAATGGCGTCGTTCGGCCGGCGACAACCTGCAGTTGTTTCGTCGACAGTGGCGGATTACCCATTATGCCCTTTAGGCCGGGCCTAGGGACCGCAGGCCAGAGGAATATATATATATATATATATATATATATATATATATATATATATATATATATATATATATATATATTAAATTTATTGAATTATATTTAGGCCTAAATAATTAAAAAAATAATTTTATATTTTAATTTTACAATAATATATACAAATGTCTTTTCCTTAACATTGAAACGGCGCTTAGAATTTTGCTGTGTATGAAGTCAACGAATGCATCTGGTGAGAGATCATTTAGTATTTTAAAAAAGAGTAAAAAATTATCTTCGTAACTAATACTCAGATTTAAGATTCTCAAGCTTAACCAATTTTACAGCAAATGCTGAAATGTTGTGTGATATTAATTTCGATTACATCATCAATGAATTCTCATCCATAAAAGCACGCAAAGTTGATTTGTAATTTATTTGTTAAAATGTGTTTTTAGCGCATCATATTCATAACTTAAATATTGCTATTATAATATGAATATGATTATAGTAATGTATTGTCTTTTGTTTGATTTTGAATAAAAATATCTTTTAAAATAATGATTATTTTTTTATATCCAAAAACTATGTTTCAAAGGAAAGTTTCATGTTTATCAAAGCTTAAATTAACAAATTATTTATTTATTTTGTTTTAAGTTCACGATATTAAAAAAAACTTCATTCAAACAGAACAAAAGTTTCCCTCGAAACCTAAACTGATATTGCAATAGCTATGTCTATTAAAATTGACCATTGTGAATGCCTTGTTGTTGGTTATTGGTTGTTGGTGGGTTTTTTGAAGGGGGGGGGGCAGGCCAAATTGGGCCTAAGGCCCAAGGGCTTTTAATTCCCCACTGCTCGTTGATAAGACCCAAAAAGAGGTGACAACTAGATGCCATCATTAAAGAGTTTTTAGAGTTCTTTGAGACGTCAAATATTGTATTTAAGAGTTCAACTCATGACCAATCAACCAGGAAATTAGATAAAATAATTACGTTCAAACTAGAAACCACTCTTCCAATTGATTGTTGTTGTTGTTGTTGTTGTTGCGTTATTCACCTGTGAACAACAAAACAGTTGAATAGAATGTGTTTTATTTAAAAATAATAATTTAAAATTTTGTTCTAGTTTTTAAAATACTGTAAGATTGTTTAAAAGGTCTCGGTTTCACTATTTTCCAAAGTATAATACAGAAAATTGCACCACATTACGACGTCTGGCTCGATCTGTATTACCTACCTAAGGTGTTATCTGTGAGTGAGACGGGCTCTTAAGACGACTGGCTCAAGCTGTAATACCTACCTAAGTTAGGTGTTATCTGTGAGCTGAGATGAGCTTAACATTTCAATACTACTATCAATGTCTTAAATACATCCACTTCCCCTGGAATTCAATGATATAAAATATTTTACCGATAACATTTTATCTCTTATCGTCACTATTTGTATTTTATCTTTAGTTTTTCATAAATAAAATAATAAAATAAATTTTAAGTTTGGCTTGAGTTTTGGTTAACAAACTACCGCATAGATCGCAACCTCATCCCAACCCCCTATTCGAAGTAATTATGTAATAAGCTCCAGGTACTGCGCCCCCTAACCCAGCCCCTTCACCTGCTTAGTAGGTCATAAGCCGCCACTGCGGAAATTGTCCATGGCAGGTTGCGAACCATTGTCCTTTGTGTTTACTGGTGGCCCAAACAGGGAAGAACCGTGATATCTCTGGTGAGATATTAACATCATTTCCTCTTGGTTCTCTATCACTTTTAAAACTAGTTTAAAAAAACAACATAAACCTGAAGGACACTCGCTTTCTCTTATCTGTCATCGCCATGTCTCGGAGAAACACGATCCGTTTATGTTTCACTGAGCACTATCATCCAAGAAAGTCGAGGATGATGAGGTTGTTTATCTTAGAGAAAATTCACCAGCATTTTCCTGAAGATAGGAAAAAGAAAATCACATTGTAGGAAAACCTATCCAGTGTAATCAATTAACACCCCCCCCTCCACACCTTGCACCCACGGGGATTAAAGTCATCAACACTAACCCTGCTGGTCGTTGAACCCCTAAAACCCCCTACACCCCGGTAAAAATAAGTCTCTATACTAGAGTGGGGTAAAAGGATTTATAACATTTTTAATTTCTCTCGACCCCCATGGAGAGAAAAGTAGGCCTATTGTGATCGTTAAAAAAAACACCACCGAACTCGAGATTTTGATAAATGCCAATATTTCATGACCCCCTGAAACTGAAAAAGTAGTTCCCGTGATACCGTATGTCTGTTTGTCCGTCTGGCTGTCTCTTAAACTAGAGGCGATACCATTTTATCGATCGGGATAAAACTTTGTATCTATTGTTTTCATAATCCCCCGAGGAGTTTTTGGAATTATAGATCCAACCCCAAAATTAAGGATAGCTTACTGAAGGGCATAAAGAGAAACAATCGATTTTTTCGAAATCTGCTCTAACAATTTTGATCTAAACTTTGTATCTAGGCACGGTTTAACATTACAAGCAAAATGGTAACTCTTAATTTACCAAGCAAATTACTTTAAGGGAACTTTATATTTCCGCAACTATTTTAGTTAAAAATAACTTACTTACCATTGTTAAATTATATTAAATCTGATTGTTATCCGCTTTTGCAGATAGACATGATTGTTACCATTTTATCAATATTTCTGTACCTGTCATTAATGCTATTTGGAGGAGTGTTTCTGCAACAATGTATTTTATTCCAGTTCACAAATCTTAAAGAGTTTTTAATAAATGTCTATTTTAAGGTAGAAGCGAAAGTCCATGCGATGCATCGTACCATTTATATCACCTTCCCCGACGTTGGAGCATATAGGAAAGAATATGGAAGCCTATTTCATGCTTTATCTATTCGATGATAACAGCTGTATATTCACACGTTCTTGTTTACACCTTTTTTTTCAGTAACAATTTTATTCTCGCCCTCAACCTATTTTTCCAAATGACCTTCGTTTTATTTATTCCTCAATTAGGTCGATTGCCCTGAAACCGGACGGTCACATGACCGAAGATTTAAGATTTTTATTATTATTTCCGAATATTTTTTTACTCACTAAAACAACATCCTTTTCTTTGTTGGAGTTATAAAAAAAACACATACATATTGGCTCGACATTGCTTAAACACTAATTTAATGTTAATTAAAAGTAAGTTTTAGTTTTTAAGTATCCCCAATAAATATTCACCAATGCACTCGATTATTTCTCACCAGTCACTACAATCCAATTTATATAGGAAGAACCTAATCTGATATCCATAAACGTTTCTAGATCTACATTCACGTATTCATACGTCAATTCAAAGAGATCTGCAGCTGTCACTTCAGATTGATATGATCAATATCTATTAAATAACAATAATAATAGAATATCACGATTATTGGCCTCAATAAAATATGTCTATTTCTAAAAAGGTTTCTTTATAGCAGAATCCTACTATAGATCGTAATTCAAAAACCATCAACACGACGTATCGATAATGAAAGTAGACACGCTATTCTCACACAGCTTGAAACTTTAAAGAAGAATATTGTGGTCCTAAAACTCTGCAAGTGGCCAAGTGGCCATCAGTAAAGATGGCGCCATAACCTGCTTCTTCATAGTGTGGACATGGACCAACAGAGTTAAGAAATGTTAACCAGATTTGTTTAGAAATAACGGTAAGCGACTGTTGTTTGTCAAATTACAAAGCGAATCTTTGGAACTCCGAAATTTGCAGCCTAGTTCACACTTCATTTTCATTCGCTCTGGCCGAGATGTTCGGCATGGGAGAACCAATAAAATCTCAAACTCAACCATTTCAAATCAGTGCGCATGCGCATTTGACAACGTATGCGTCATAAACAAGCAGACAGCTTTGTTGGCCGTTGTGAGGAGATTTGAAATAACCCGTTAATGTAAAACGTGTGTTGTCTTGTTCCACGACACAGCGTTATAATTTGTAAACATCCATAAGAGAATTATCTAAAATATATGTTTATCCACTAGAAAATAAAAATATGTTGATAGTCAGTTGTTTAAGTTTGCGTTGCAATTCATGATGAGTGCGGTGTCCTGGTGGTCTAGGGGTTAGGTGTCGGACTTCTGTGTTGGGGGTCAGAGTTTCAATCCTCGGTCCCGGCACAGATTTATCTGATTACCAAACCCTTCCTTCACCTCTGACAAGACTTGTATTAATCACAACTTGTGAATGTGGGGAATGCCAGGCCTCCACCGTGGTTCGGATCCCACGTTAAACTGTAGGTCCTCCATTTCATCTCGCAATCACTCTACCATTACACATTAGCGTAAGTGCGTATAACCCGAACGGGTAGTAAGACGCGGTGCTAATAATAATAATAGAAGTAAACAGAGTGATAAAAATTAATCCCTCTTTCGTAATAAAACGTAATGAAATACTGAAACACCCCGCTCCCCCCGCCAGGAAAAAAAAACCCTTCTAATTTAAGGACGGCGCCCTAGTATACTTATCTGACCTAATCTGGTGAAACCTGATTCGGAGACTGCGTTGTCTAACGCGATACTATCACAGTGGACTAAACTGCCAATGTCAGGGTGATCGATGTTCGAATCTCGGTCGGGTATACTGAGGGTTGTTTTCAACAAAATGATTTTCCATTCTTCCTCTACGTAAATACCGGTACACTTCCTATAAATATAACCTCCTTAATCCTTAAAACCATTAGTGTAATTAATAAATAAGCGTTTAACCCGAACGGGTAGTAAGACGCGGTGTTAAAAAGTATATAATAATAACCTGGTGAACACTAAAGCGGCTTCAGACACGAAACAAGGTGTATGGCACTTCCTTTTTTTGTTTTTTTTAGTTCATAACTCTGTGGCCTTACAATATATTTTCGTGTCACGCCCGAGGAATTATAAGAACAGGTTTGTTTTTTTCCTTCTCACCAGACTTGACCTCGCAAGGACAGAGTAAAACAAGTTTTTCAAAAATAAAACATAACAACGTTACCATTTCCTAGTCGAAGATAATAATAGCCCATACACCTTTCACTGGGAATATATTATCTTTTTTTTATATATATATAGAAGAGAATGTGAGGCAACTTTAACGTAACAGGGGGAACTTTTTTTTTTATTTACATCTTAAGGAAACCTGTCTAGGAAGCCGAGGCGTTGCCAATCAGATGTTGTGCTTAGTTTAAAATATTGACAAAACCTTTTAACACAGTACACGAGTTTGATGTTTACTGGAATAAACACAAAACTATTTTCTATGATCTGATACGTATATATACTTGCAAACATAGTTTAAAAGTTGAAATTTCCTTCTTTGAAAAGTCCACAAATCCTTATATTTCGGTTAATCACTTAGAGTTAAACTGTTTTGGACACTAAAGAACGGATCTTTGTTATTATAATGATGTAATCTAATAGGGGGGGGGGGGGTCACAGCAAAAAATTGTATTGTGATTTGTATTTTCCTCCTCCCCTATTTGTTCTCACACTGCTGGATGGATCCACCCAAAAACTTTATAAGCCCCCTTAATTTCTAGCGTTTAGGAATTTCTGCTCAACTATTCTCGTGTCTTAAGGGGGCTGAAGCCTTCAAGGTGCGTTAAAAATGCTAAGAAATCCCTCATCATTTAGTAAGTGGCTTTGTTATTTTTTTTAAAGCTATGACTTACCCAAAATAGAGGTGGAAAGGGTAAACATATTCCACTAGGATTAAAAACGCTACATTTTAAGTTTTGTAGCTAAAATTGTATGATTATGTAGGCTTAATTTTTTCAACGACGCTTCAAACGAATTCCACATTTCTGAGACTGAGAAAAATGCTGAGACGTATATATAACTTCCCTAAGTCATCTTTTTAACAGGATCCCCTCCAACAGGGCGTTTGAAGACATCTTATGATTGTTTGAGTGTTTTTAAATCTTCATAACTGCCACTCGTATAAGAAATACCACAGTGTGAGGACGTTTATCTTCAAGTACCAGGTGCTTGGGATGTATATGATAATTCCACCTCTTTGTTCATTTCACCCAAAAAAATAAATACACTTTTACTCAAGGTATTAAACTTGTAAAATTAATGAATAGATATGCATTTTAGTGTCATGTTGGCACAACTGGGAATAAGGGGAGCGAAAGCAAAGGGAGTTAACCCTCCTTAATAGTGTCCACTGAAGATCTACATTATTGTCACAACTGGGAATAAGGGGAGCGAAAGCA
This sequence comes from Timema cristinae, assembly GCA_039000515.1. NCBI lineage: Eukaryota > Metazoa > Arthropoda > Insecta > Phasmatodea > Timematidae > Timema > Timema cristinae. The sequence continues at coordinate 64,714,547 of JBCFYV010000935.1, forward strand.
AAGGGAGTTAACCCTCCTTAATAGTGTCCACTGAAGATCTACATTATTGTCACAACTGGGAATAAGGGGAGCGAAAGCAAAGGGAGTTAACCCTCCTTAATAGTGTCCACTGAAGATCTACATTATTGTCACAACTGGGAATAAGGGGAGCGAAAGCAAAGGGAGTTAACCCTCCTTAATAGTGTCCACTGAAGATCTACATTATTGTCAAAACTGGGAATAAGGGGAGCGAAAGCAAAGGGAGTTAACCCTCCTTAATAGTGTCCACTGAAGATCTACATTATTGTCACAACTGGGAATAAGGGGAGCGAAAGCAAAGGGAGTTAACCCTCCTTAATAGTGTCCACTGAAGATCTACATTATTGTCACAACTGGGAATAAGGGGAGCGAAAGCAAAGGGAGTTAACCCTCCTTAATAGTGTCCACTGAAGATCTACATTATTGTCAAAACTGGGAATAAGGGGAGCGAAAGCAAAGGGAGTTAACCCTCCTTAATAGTGTCCACTGAAGATCTACATTATTGTCACAACTGGGAATAAGGGGAGCGAAAGCAAAGGGAGTTAACCCTCCTTAATAGTGTCCACTGAAGATCTACATTATTGTCACAACTGGGAATAAGGGGAGCGAAAGCAAAGGGAGTTAACCCTCCTTAATAGTGTCCACTGAAGATCTACATTATTGTCACAACTGGGAATAAGGGGAGCGAAAGCAAAGGGAGTTAACCCTCCTTAATAGTGTCCACTGAAGATCTACATTATTGTCAAAACTGGGAATAGGGGGAGCGAAAGCAAAGGGAGTTAACCCTCCTTAATAGTGTCCACTGAAGATCTACATTATTGTCACAACTGGGAATAAGGGGAGCGAAAGCAAAGGGAGTTAACCCTCCTTAATAGTGTCCACTGAAGATCTACATTATTGTCACAACTGGGAATAAGGGGAGCGAAAGCAAAGGGAGTTAACCCTCCTTAATAGTGTCCACTGAAGATCTACATTATTGTCAAAACTGGGAATAAGGGGAGCGAAAGCAAAGGGAGTTAACCCTCCTTAATAGTGTCCACTGAAGATCTACATTATTGCCACAACTGGGAATAAGGGGAGCGAAAGCAAAGGGAGTTAACCCTCCTTAATAGTGTCCACTGAAGATCTACATTATTGCCAAATTAATCAGTCTTGGCCAACTGGAGGCATTTTGTGTGTTTGCCCAAATATATTTTTATTTCAATGTTTTACCGGTCGGGTTGACCTGCCTGGTGCCAGCGAGCTCAGCTTTGCTCAAGGATTCAGTTCTAGGGCGTTACTGGGATTGGTTTTCCACATCGCAATATTCTCAATACAGTTTTACTATTCTGTTTATAGCTGAATGAGGTTTGTTTGATTTGGCTAAAGTTTACCTCAATCATTGAGTATCATTCCATATCCTTAAAATTAGAGCACGGTGGAGAAAAGCCTTAAATCTACATTTTATTATAGTTAATGAAAACTTTTCTTATACATCAAAATCACTTGTGAGTCACACTACCAGATGATGACACGGATCCATGCTCGAACAGTTCGGTAGAGTCTTCTTTTTGTTTGAAAGGGTTCGATTCCCGGCAGGGCCTAAGTGTGAAATTCAGTTTTTATGGGTTGTGGTTGCTTTGTTTGCCGTGTGCTGTTATCGGCTGTCCTTGGTAGATAAAGTCCATTCGCCATAGGAGTGGTGATAACTGACAGCTTGCAGAGGATGTAAAATAAAAACCAGTAAAAAGAAAAACAAATGGTATTTTGTGAAAGTTTTGACCGCCAAAAGTGACAACTTAGCGGAATCTTGGTGAATGGATACATGAAAGGACATCTTTTAACTTTAGATAACTGTCAGTTATCTACACTCCTACCGGGGCTGAGGTATAACTTTTGGTGTCCTCAGTAAAGTGATCATAAAATCTACCATCTGGTAGCAACTCAATTCTTACTTGGATAGTATTGTACAACAAATAGATGGAGAGCTCAGGAGAGGGGTAATTTTGAAGCTATCATCGTGCCGTGATGTAAAGGGGGGGGGAAATATACGGTACGCTTTATTTAGAAATAAACACAAACAAACTTAAACGTTATGGAAAGTTGATGGCCTTTGACAAGTAAACCTCTTTCCGGAAGTCGGGCGAGGCTTTATTTTATATAACTTTTCCAAATAAAAAGTTATTAATATATTTTAGCGAGATTATCTGTAACTGTCATTGCAACGATCCACTAATATCTCTTTTTTTTTCCATAGAAATCTTCAATAGTATATATATTTAGCACCACGTCTTACTACCCGTTCGGGTTATACGCCTTAAGTACTAATTACGCTAATGGATTAGGAAATGGGAAGGTTGAATTAGAGGAAGTGAACCCGCATTTGCGTGGAGGGAGAGTGGAAAACCATGTAGGAAAAACCACCCCCAGTTCACCCGACCGAGTCTTCAATAGTAATAATATGTATATTGCGTGTCTGTGCTACATCAATCGAAGCTCAGTTTGTGAATAGATCAGCCAGTACTAATTTACTGTTGCTCAGGAGACTCCAAGAGAATGTACTAATCGTACATCCTTTCCATGGGGGCTCTTACCGTGTCCCGATGAGATGATAGGATGTGGTGAAAGTAAAAATGAGGGTGATAATGACTATGAGGGTGATATTGAATATGAGGGTGTGGAATCAGTATAAAAACTTAAACCTAACTTAAGGGTTAAATTAACCAAACCCTGGTGACCGTTGAGGTATTTCTCCTTTCGGGAAACATACCCAAGGTACCAGCCGGGAATTGAACCCGGGGCCTCTGTGCCCTGACCACTACACCACGGGGTCAGTTACTTCAACAGTAATATTATAGAGCAACTTAGTCTGAAAATGCAGAAGAATTTGTAAGTATGTATGTCATTAGTATTATTTACCTTGCAATGGAGACGACGCAACTTATATGGCAGGAATGAGTTGAGTGTTGCCTATTGTTCAGGAGGGATTCAATTTATTTGGCATCTTGATGTATATGTTTACAGCACAGTACACAAGTTATACATACATCTCTGATGATACGTTTGTTTTATAAATACAAATGCCATGTGAGAGTGAGTCAACATGTCGTACCCATATTTTCACATTTTGAGGGCCCCGAGCTCGTTTTGTGAGGAAAAACCTGCGTCACTAAACAATGAAACAATACTTTGTAAATAACATTTAGTACGAAAAATTTTCAACCGATTTTTTTGATTGCATAAGACATTTTTTGGAAGGGGGTAGGGTCGGAGTGGGGGGACGGGGACAGGGGTTCAATATTTTCCTACAAAAGGTGGGGGTCTGAATCAATTTTTCGTAATTTTCTTTATCATTATTTGTAATAAAACAAATTTGTCAGAAAATAAATATACAATATAAATTATAAAATTTCCCTTATATTTAATTTACTTATTGTAATTAAAGTATTCTAAAATGCCATATATATCACTCGCTTTATTACCAAATCCTTATGTCTAAAAATAATTAAGTAATTAAAATAATCTAATGTACCAAATCGTAAAAAATAAGTAATATAGAGGAAGGGGAGAAGGTCTAAAATTATTTTTAAAAAACACCTTAATTAAAAGACGGCCCCTTATTATTCAGCCGACTACAAGTCCCCGTGGCTGTTTTTCTGATTATCTCACACGTCCTTCACAGACTCAGTCTTATAAATAGTGGGTGATATAGGATCCGGCGCATGATGAGTGCGGTTTCCTGGTAGTCTAGGGGTAAGGTGTCAGACTTCTGTGCTGGGGGTCCGGGGTTCAATCCTCGCTTCCGGCACAGATTTATCTGATTACCAAACCCTTCCTTCACCTCTGACAAGACGTGTATTAATCACAACGAAAAGATAGTGAATGCCAAAGAGGGGTTGGGGAGGAGAGGGAGAGGCGCTTCCGAGGACAGAGCATTCTACCAGGCAGCTAATGAACTCTTTCAACAGTTCAGACATGATTTAATTTGAAAATATCAAATTTTCTGCCCGTTATTGTATTGTAAATATTTGTCGTGTATGATAGAACATTATCTTATTCTCTATAATAATATGATAACTTCAAGACTATATTCTTGTATTTAATGTTTTATTCAATAATAATTTAATAATAATTTAATTGAAATTACGTCTTATTGTAAAAAAGTAAATATTAACTTGTAACTTTTTTTATTAATATAGTTCATTTTAAATTTACAAGTTTAATGCAATGCAAAAAACCGCATGTTGTTAATATGCATATTTTTTAAGCAATAGCCGGCACAACTTTATCGTTCTTATATAGTAGGTGTCCATCCGAATCTTAAGCTGTAGGTCCTTCATTTCATCTAACAATCACCCTACCATTACACATTAGCGTAAGTGCGTATAACCCGAACAGGTAGTAAGACGCGGTGCTAATAATAATAATAATTATAATAATAATAATAATAATAATAATAATAATAATAATAATAAAGTTTATTTACATATGTAATGTATGTACAAGATATATTAGGACTGAGACTGGCCAAACAAAACTCTAGAAAACACGTAAAACATATTTACAGTCCCTGGTACGATTCCTAGAATAGCCGACAGAATTATTTTTGGTGAAACTGAGGCTTGCTCTCTCCCAGTGATGAATTAACGGTCGGGGACCAACACCTAAAACTACGCGGTCAACGCTACCGCCTAAAACTACGATAAATGGGCACATACTAATTTATTTTTCATATCGGCTGGACTCGAACCATTAAGACCTCGTCCCAGTCTCTCCCCTCCAGTCGGGGCTCATTTCTACGCATCAGAGAAATACGCTCTGAAGGTTGTCAACGCAAATAACCTGAGCACGCGTTGACCTATAAAAACCGGCCGAGACGAGGTTCAGCGAACTGCCGAAATGTTGCGTACACGCACCTCTTTGTATAGAGATTGCGTATACACACGAGCTTATATAAATATAAATAAGAGAGGAAAGAGCTGTGTTGCGTACAATCACGAGCTTATATAAATATAAATAGGAGAGGAAAGAGCTGTGTTACGTACAATCACGTGCTTATATAAATATAAATAAGAGAGGAAAGAGCTGCGTTGCGTACAATCACGAGCTTATATAAATATAAATAAGAGAGGAAAGAGCTGTGTTGCGTACAATCACGAGCTTATATAAATATAAATAAGAGAGGAAAGGGCTGTGTTGCGTACAATCACGAGCTTATATAAATATAAATAAGAGAGGAAAGGGCTGTGTTGCGTACAATCACGTGCTTATATAAATATAAATAGAGAGGAAAGGGCTGTGTTGCGTACAATCACGAGCTTATATAAATATAAATAAGAGAGGAAAGAGCTGTGTTGCGTACAATCACGAGCTTATATAAATATAAATAAGAGAGGAAAGGGCTGTGTTGCGTACAATCACGTGCTTATATAAATATAAATAAGAGAGGAAAGGGCTGTGTTGCGTACAATCACGTGCTTATATAAATATAAATAAGAGAGGAAAGAGCTGTGTTGCGTACAATCACGAGCTTATATAAATATAAATAAGAGAGGAAAGGGCTGTGTTGCGTACAATCACGAGCTTATATAAATATAAATAAGAGAGGAAAGGGCTGTGTTGCGTACAATCACGAGCTTATATAAATATAAATAAGAGAGGAAAGAGCTGTGTTACGCACAATCACGTGCTTATATAAATATAAATAAGAGAGGAAAGAGCTGTGTTGCGTACAATCACGTGCTTATATAAATATAAATAAGAGAGGAAAGAGCTGTGTTGCGTACAATCACGTGCTTATATAAATATAAATAAGAGAGGAAAGGGCTGTGTTGCGTACAATCACGTGCTTATTTAAATATAAATAGGAGAGGAAAGGGCTGTGTTGCGTACAATCACGTGCTTATATAAATATAAATAAGAGAGGAAAGGGCTGTGTTGCGTACAATCACGTGCTTATATAAATATAAATAAGAGAGGAAAGAGCTGTGTTGCGTACAATCACGTGCTTATATAAATATAAATAAGAGAGGAAAGGGCTGTGTTGCGTACAATCACGTGCTTATTTAAATATAAATAAGAGAGAGAAGTAATATATAATACTTAACCTAGCATTCGAGAATATTTTACAATAATTATTTGTTGAACGACATAGTTTATATATATAAAAAAAGTCTTATTCTTTATGCTAAAGCTTTTGCATGTAGCCCTGAATTGTTGTGTGAGTGATCCTCTAGCAGGCCACATTACCCATAAACAATCCAAATTTAATGTCAAGGAAGAGATAGAAAGAAACCTATTTGACTTCTAAGGGAGATAATGTGTTCTCAGCCCTGTAGGCTGCAATAAGCAATAGTGCCGGGATGCGGGATCACAATCAACTTAAAGTTCACTTAAGGTTAACTTAACGTAAGAGATGTCCTGGGAGGTCTTTCACTCCAAGTGAACGTTACATGAAGGGTATCACGTGATCTAGTCAGCCAATCATTATTCGAGTGGCGTCTATAAGGCTATTTAGTAATTCATTGGTTGGTTTTATAACCAAGGTCCAAGGCCGTAGCCAGGGGGTGTTGGGGGTTCAACCCCCCCCTGAAATTTTATTAACAAAATATACATGGCTTTATTTATGGTTCAAACAATATCAAAATTAAGATACAAATACAAATTAGGGGGCTGTGTTACCATAAAAAGCACTTCAGGTAGCTTCTAGAGGTGTTTATCATTTAAAATTCAGAATTTTTCCTAGCCTTTGGCAGTTAGGGGGTTATGTTGCCATGAAAAACATTTCAGATAGATTCTAGAACTGTTTATCATTTAAAATTATTTCTATCTTCCGGCAATTGGGTGATGTGTGCCCACCAACCCCCCCCCTCCCCCCCTCCTGAATTTATTGGCTGTCTACGGCCTTGCCAAGGTCTACTCTTTAGCTTCAATTCTAGTGATCGGATATTGAAACAAAATAATTAAACTAAAATAGGAAAGCTAAATTTATCAAAAAGTTTAATGATAAATATTTATTATATAGATAGAAAACAGTCACAAATCATCACTTTAAAAATAGTATAAATCACTGATAAAAATACATAGGTACTCTAGAATGCAGATGTTTGGCTGGAGTTGTTACGTTAAGTTACGTGAATCGTGATCACACATCTGTTTTCTTAAGTTAAGTTAACTTTAAGTGAACGTTACGTTAAGTTAAAGTTAGGTTGATCGTGATCCTGGTATTAGGAGTCATCCACGAACCACGTAACGTTGTTGAGAAGGGGGTTGGGAGGGGGAGGATTTAATGTCTACATAGTGTTACACGGGGGGGAGGATAGGTACATCACAGTGTTACGTAGCATAGATCTATATAAATGTCTGCTTGGTGTTACGTGGGTAAAAGTAGGTAACAAAAAATCGTAACGTTGTTTATGGATGACCTCCAGAACGATTGAAAATAGTCGTTGTTAAAGGGATTTTTTTTAAGGCTCAAGGTCCGCCCTTTGGAAGGTGGTACGAACCGGAAGTCAGTCTCAAGCCCACGGTAGAGACAAATGCCTGTTTAATAAACCAGATGATATAACAGTTCGTGTTTGAATATAAGCCGTCTCACTCATCAAACTGTGTCAAGGGTTTGTCCCGGACTTGTGGTCGGATATCATTTTGTCCATAACCAGTCCCCGTGGTGTAGTGAGTGGTCAGTACACCTGGCTACGAGCTTAGAGGTCTTGGGATCAATTCCCGGCTGGTACCTTGGCTATTTTAACCTTTAGTGGAATAATCCCAATGGTCACCAGGGTTTGGGTAATTAGGCTTAAATTAGGTTTAAGAATCCCAATGGCCCCCCCAACTCCATATTCACTATGATAACATCATCTCGTTGCTGGTACGACGTGTAGACAACCTCCTGTGGTGTACCCTGGGCACAGACAAATGATATACCCAGACACTCAACCTCCAGGTTAAAAGCTCCTTCTGGAAGCTTGAGTCCTTCACCACTAGGATCGCTGTGGTTAGTCCTATCGTCACCCAGCAGTGACACTAGCACAGCCCAGTGTTGAAGGACTCAAGCTGGCAAAAGGAGCGCAGCGAAGCTCACGTAAGGTTGAATGTCTGTTTCTCAGTTGTTTGTGACCTTGGGCAACACTCTGTGCCACCGGAGCGGCGATTAGTCTACACTTGAGGCAACCGAACCTGACCGGCAAAGACCCTCCCTGTCAAATGTGCCATATGATTATTTTTTTTAAATGCCCATAGTGGGAGTTGTTCAGGTTACAAGAGTCACCGACGTGAGGGGGGAGGTAACGCAAGCTCAAGACACATTTGTGCGGTTAAAAAAAATAGACAAAACTTTCTTCTTTTTCTTTAGTCAAAATGAATTAAAATAAATTGGTACGGTGTACCACATAGACTCTCTCACGCCTTTACCTAATAAAAATGGAGACATTTACTTTAAACTATGATTACCAAACCCTTCCTTCACCTCTGACAAGAAGTGTATTAATCACAAGTTATGAATGTGTGGAATGCCAGGCCTCCACCGTGGTTCGGATCCCACGTTAAACTGTAGGTCCTTCATTTCATCTCACAATCACCCTACCATTACACATTAGTGTAAGTCCGTATAACCCGAACGGGTAGTAAGACGTGGTGCTAATAATAATAATAATAATAATAATAATAATAATAATAATAATAATAATAATAATAATACTTTAAACCAGTATGATATGGGAAACGGTAATATATATGGTGGGCACAAAGTCCCATTACCCCTCTGTAAATAATTAATATATAAAAGCACTTATTTGTTTTGGATCATATAAGCTAAATGATGGTTGATACTTATAATTACATTGTTGAAAAGTTTGTTATTGTTAGTTGTTGGATTCATGAAAGGAAACAAACAGGCAATACAATTGAAGCGGGGCGGACCGATTTCCTGCGGCGATTCAAACGTGATCATCCTAAAAAAACAAACACTTTTGAGAGGGGCGCATAAACTCTTTACCTTAGGTAGTGTGAAGGATAAAGATGAAGTGGGAAGAACTTCAAACAGAAGAGAACAGTGGAGACTAACTAATCCAAGAGTGAGTGGAGAGATCGCCACGCAAGTCGACGCGTATGGAACTGGGTATACAGTAGCCTCGTGCCTTCTTTGGTGCTGACTGACAGCTCACAGCTGACTTCTGACAGTCAACATTTAGGTATATACCTACATTTTTACCGTCAGAAGTGACAGCTGCTAAACACATGTTTTTGCAGATCATATAGTTCTGCGTAGGGATACGTAATTTGATCTGGTAACTTTTCAAAGCCGTCAGCTGTCAGTCAGCACCAAAGAAGCCATGGGGCTACTGTAGAAATAGTTGGTGGGTTTGATTGTTTTGCAGAAACATTATGAATAAAAAAAGAGCATCACATTCACCAATAATATAATATACACTGTTACCGAAACATATTGTAAGAAAAGGAACATATCTACCCAAAAAAGAACGTAAGAAGCAACTCCATATATATTACGTGTTTATATCTCGGAAAATATTGGTTTTATTAAAATATGTTTCAAATAAAAGTATTTTATTTTTAATAACCCTATAACTTTTAGACGGTAAATTATTTCATATCTCAAATAGTTACGGAATTATGATCAATATTAGAGATTTATTCTATGTGACGTATCTTCTAAATCAAATTTCCAAAAAATTAAATGAAGAGAAAAATATCCTAGTTATATTCTGTAATGCTCAAGAAAAATATTCAACAACTGTTGATATCACCACGTGTAGAAAATTAAACTCTACGTTCGTACTGGAGCAATATTGTTTTATTTTGACGAAAAAGTGTTTTGATATATTAAAACTGCAAAAACACTGCCCCTAAATCGCGTTCCTTACACCCTTACTAATTGAGAAACACAAAATTTGGCGGACACTCAAAATGTTTGGTCTTCTTCATTTCTTGATACAAAGTTAGGACCCAACATCACTTGCGACTGAAAATAGCTGGGTAGAATATGCTCCTATGATTGGGCAACATGAACACATGCCCTCTATTTAGAGTCCCAAGTCGTGGGCCAACTTTACACGGGAAGCGCCAGTTCGTTGAGCCAAAAGATAAAACAAACAAATTACGGTTCTCACATTCATAACTTGGGGGGAATCACCTTATGGAGCCAAGGTGTAATTGTCAGGGGGACAAGGACATCAACTTGGGGGGAATCACCGTATGGAGCCAAGGTGCAATTGTCAGGAGTACAAGGACATCAACTTGGGGGGAATCACCGTATGGAGCCAAGGTGCAATTGTCAGGAGTACAAAGACATCAACTTGGGGGGAATCACCGTATGGAGCCAAGGTACAATTGTCAGGGGGACAAGGACATCAACTTGGGGGGAATCACCGTATGGAGCCAAGGTGCAATTGTCAGGGGGACAAGGACATCAACTTGGGGGGAATCACCGTATGGAGCCAAGGTGCAATTGTCAGGGGGACAAGGACATCAACTTGGGGGGAATCACCGTATGGAGCCAAGGTGCAATTGTCAGGGGGACAAGGACATCAACTTGGGGGGAATCACCGTATGGAGCCAAGGTGCAATTGTCAGGGGGACAAGGACATCAACTTGGGGGGAATCACCGTATGGAGCCAAGGTGCAATTGTCAGGGGGACAAGGATATCAACTTGGGGGGAATCACCGTATGGAGCCAAGGAACAATTGTCAGGAGTACAAGGACAACAACTTGGGGGGAATCACCGTATGGAGCCAAGGTGTAATTGTCAGGAGTACAAGGACATCAACTTGGGGGGAATCACCGTATGGAGCCAAGGTGCAATTGTCAGGAGTACAAGGACATCAACTTGGGGGGAATCACCGTATGGAGCCAAGGTGCAATTGTCAGGGGGACAAGGACATCAACTTGGGGGGAATCACCGTATGGAGCCAAGGTGCAATTGTCAGGGGGACAAGGACATCAACTTGGGGGAATCACCGTATGGAGCCAAGGTGCAATTGTCAGGAGTACAAGGACATCAACTTGGGGGGAATCACCGTATGGAGCCAAGGTGCAATTGTCAGGAGGACAAGGACATCAACTTGGTGGGAATCACCGTATGGAGCCAAGGAACAATTGTCAGGAGTACAAGGACAACAACTTGGGGGGAATCACCGTATGGAGCCAAGGTGCAATTGTCAGGGGGACAAGGACATCAACTTGGGGGGAATCACCGTATGGAGCCAAGGTGCAATTGTCAGGGGGACAAGGACATCAACTTGGGGGGAATCACCGTATGGAGCCAAGGTGCAATTGTCAGGGGGACAAGGACATCAACTTGGGGGGAATCACCGTATGGAGCCAAGGTGCAATTGTCAGGGGGACAAGGACATCAACTTGGGGGGAATCACCGTATGGAGCCAAGGTGCAATTGTCAGGAGGACAAGGACATCAACTTGGGGGGAATCACCGTATGGAGCCAAGGAACAATTGTCAGGAGTACAAGGACATCAACTTGGGGGGAATCACCGTATGGAGCCAAGGAACAATTGTCAGGAGTACAAGGACAACAACTTGGGGGGAATCACCTTATGGAGCCAAGGTGCAATTGTCAGGGGGACAAAGACATCAACTTGGGGGGAATCACCGTATGGAGCCAAGGTGCAATTGTCAGGAGTACAAGGACATCAACTTGGGGGGAATCACCGTATGGAGCCAAGGTGCAATTGTCAGGAGTACAAGGACATCAACTTGGGGGGAATCACCGTATGGAGCCAAGGTGCAATTGTCAGGAGTACAAGGACATCAACTTGGGGGGAATCACCGTATGGAGCCAAGGAACAATTGTCAGGAGTACAAGGACAACAACTTGGGGGGAATCACCTTATGGAGCCAAGGTGCAATTGTCAGGGGGACAAAGACATCAACTTGGGGGGAATCACCGTATGGAGCCAAGGTGCAATTGTCAGGAGTACAAGGACATCAACTTGGGGGGAATCACCGTATGGAGCCAAGGAACAATTGTCAGGAGTACAAGGACAACAACTTGGGGGGAATCACCGTATGGAGCCAAGGTGCAATTGTCATGAGGACAAAGACATCAACTTGGGGGGAATCACCGTATGGAGCCAAGGTGCAATTGTCAGGGGGACAAGGACATCAACTTGGGGGGAATCACCGTATGGAGCCAAGGTGCAATTGTCAGGGGGACAAGGATATCAACTTGGGGGGAATCACCGTATGGAGCCAAGGTGTAATTGTCAGGAGTACAAGGACATCAACTTGGGGGGAATCACCGTATGGAGCCAAGGTGCAATTGTCAGGAGTACAAGGACATCAACTTGGGGGAACCCCGTATGGAGCCAAGGAACAATTGTCAGGAGTACAAGGACAATAACTTGGGGGGAATCACCTTATGGAGCCAAGGTGCAATTGTCAGGGGGACAAAGACATCAACTTGGGGGGAATCACCGTATGGAGCCAAGGTGCAATTGTCAGGAGTACAAGGACATCAACTTGGGGGGAATCACCGTATGGAGCCAAGGTGCAATTGTCAGGAGTACAAGGACATCAACTTGGGGGGAATCACCGTATGGAGCCAAGGAACAATTGTCAGGAGTACAAGGACAACAACTTGGGGGGAATCACCGTATGGAGCCAAGGTGCAATTGTCATGAGGACAAGGACATCAACTTGGGGGGAATCACCGTATGGAGCCAAGGAACAATTGTCAGGAGGACAAGGACATCAACTTGGGGGGAATCACCGTATGGAGCCAAGGTGCAATTGTCAGGGGGACAAGGATATCAACTTGGGGGGAATCACCGTATGGAGCCAAGGTGTAATTGTCAGGAGGACAAGGACATCAACTTGGGGGGAATCACCGTATGGAGCCAAGGTGCAATTGTCAGAGGGACAAGGACATCAACTTGGGGAGAATCACCGTATGGAGCCAAGGTGCAATTGTCATGAGGACAAGGACATCAACTTGGGGGGAATCACCGTATGGAGCCAAGGAACAATTGTCAGGAGTACAAGGACAACAACTTGGGGGGAATCACCGTATGGAGCCAAGGTGCAATTGTCAGGGGGACAAGGACATCAACTTGGGGGGAATCACCGTATGGAGCCAAGGTGCAATTGTCATGAGGACAAGGACATCAACTTGGGGGGAATCACCGTATGGAGCCAAGGTGTAATTGTCATGAGGACAAGGACATCAACTTGGGGGGAATCACCGTATGGAGCCAAGGTGTAATTGTCAGAGGGACAAGGACATCAACTTGGGGGGAATCACTGTATGGAGCCAAGGTGTAATTGTCAGGAGGACAAGGACATCGCTCATAGATTAATCCGCTAATGGAAATTAAAGGGATATAGTTGTTTATTCTATTTAGATTGGCCATAGTTCAAAATGGTAGAAACAGTACATCTTAAAGAATTTAAGGTAAGGGGGATAAATTGATACACCTCATTAAAACAGAATATTTGGGGAATTTGGCGAAAAAGTTTTTTTTACCATAACATATAGAGAAATTATTGGAGTCACAAAAAATGTTGACCTCTAGATTAAGGTAGATCTTGACGTTTTATGTATCCCGGAACTCAAAAATTGGTCTTACAGTCTGTGTCCCTATGTCTGTCTGTCTGTCTGTCTGTCTGTCTGCACTTGGGGCTACAGCCGTAACGGTTTGGTGGATTTATTTCAAACTTTATATTTAGAAGCTATACGGTTATACCTCAAGGAAAGAAACGCGATTTTAATTTTATCTCTAAAATTAAAGGTAATTTATTGAAGACTAATAATTTTTGAAAATTTAATTATATTTTTTAAATGGTTATTTTGAGAAGATTTTTATGCTATATAACATTTTTTTTCTAGAAATTACAGGATAGTTTACTGATATCTGATTTGTGAAATTGTTCAAAAATAGATAGCTTTAGTGATTTTGTTTAAAATTGTTGACTGGAGAAATATTTAATTAATAATTTTTGGCAAAAAAAAAATTACCTACTGGTAGTTTACTACTGGCAACTGATATTTGAAAAAAAAAAAAAAAAAATTCTAACGATTTTGTTCAAAATTGTTATCCAGGAACTATATTCTTGAACCTGCAGTGCGTCTCGACGTTTCGGTAGACGAGCCCCTTAATATTTCCAGCTAAATTAATACTACTTGGCAACATATTTGCGCAGAAAAGGCTGCTTACGGGTGTTGCCATTTCTCGCGGCGTAGATTTTTGGAGTAAGACAGTTACTGCGTGGTGTCCAAGGTCTTGGCCACTTTATTTCCTGGCCTCTGCCACTAGATACGTCATGTGAACGAAACATTTCCAAGAAATTGTAAATTGAATCAAAACTGGAGGATATTAAAAAAAGAAGAATCAAACTAGCTGTAATTCATGAAGGAATAATGCCATTAGGTTATTTTTGTCGCAGATTGTGTACTGCCAGACCGGGCTATCAGCATAATAACGTTAATAGGACACGCTTCGGTGGTCGCATGGTCTAAAGCAAGGGCTACCAACTAAACAATGGCTGAGAGCCACAGTTTAACCTACCAGTCTAATGGTGGTTAATTTTTGTCACGTTCCAAAAATGAGAGCAGATATTTAATAGTGAATGAAATAAGAAGTGGTAATTGAAACAAGTTTAATTACATACTAAACGAATTTCCCCAACTGAAATATACTATCTTTTATACGTCAATACAATATCACACAGATGTAAGGAAGAAACTAAACATGAACATCATGGATTCATGGATTTTACCCAAGCAAGTCATAAACTTTCCGTTTCTCAGTTAAAAAACATCAATTTTTACTGCAGTCATATTACTTTTCCAAGAAACTTCGTGGGCTGAAAACACAGAAAGCGTAGTGGGGCCTTGGTATAACCAATCACTCATGTAATATACTGGGTTGTCAATATTGGAGAGATCGGGGCTCGAACACTGGTCCACTACATCAAAAATGTGAATGAGTGTACAGATTTACTCTAAACATTTTTTTTAGCACCACGTCTTACTAACCGTTCAAGTTATACGCTTATATATTAGTTACACTAATGTGTTAGGGATTAGGAGGACTTAGTTTAGACTAAGTGCGCCCACATTTGCGTGTAGGAAGAGTATAAAACCATCGTTAGTACACCCGACTGGGATCAAACCCCGATCACCCCATCTTCGGTAGTCTAGTTCAACATGGGAGTAGCGCGTTCGAAGCGGGTGTACTCTAAATTAAACTTTCCTTCTTCCTAGCCCATTAGTGTAATTATGAGGATGACCCGAGTAGGTAAATAAGACGTGGTGCCCACAAATAAAACAAATTATAGGATAGGCTAATAGAATTTATAAAAAAGTGTATTCGAATTTCCCGAATGGAGGGTTGTAAGCCAAAACCATTCCTTTTTATACCCGGTTAGGATTCAAAAAGTATAACTCTCTCTTTACTGGTAAAGTTAAAATGATAAATAATCACTCAAGACTAGACCGGTTATTTTCAAGTAAAGAAACGCCGCCATCATAAGACACGGGAATAAAAAAAATATCAATCCTTATCACCACGTCTTACTACCCATTTAGGCTATAACGGTTATGTACAAATTACGTTGATGGTTTTAGGAATTAGGAAGGTTATATTTAAAGGAAGTGTACCCTCATTTTCGTGGAGAGAGAGAGAGAGTGTAAAACTCGTTTGTAAAAATAATCCTCAGTTCACTCGAAAAGATTCGAACCTCAATATCCCGTCATTGGCAGTCTAGTCCACTGTGAGAGTAGCGCGTTAGATAAAGTAGCCACCTAAGAGGTTATCATAATAATTTATTTGCAAAATATTATAAACTATTTTAGTATAGAAAGAATCAAGTTGTAATATTTTGTAATCCCTCATCGGAATTATACCAAAGTTTGTGGGTAGATGTTTGGTACCGTCCTTTTTTTGTGTGTGTATCATTTACTTGTTCACCATATAGGCCAATTCAGACCATCGGTCAGATCGTGGTCCAGTCATGGTTCGATCGCGGTCAAGAAAATATAGTCACGGTCAAACCAAGGTTTAATCAATATTTTCTCAAGTTTTTTAAAATTTCAATATATACTTCAAAAGATAACTGGTGATATAACAAAGAACAAGACCATGCTCGGACCGTCTCGTATTCACACTGGCGATAAAAAACCAAACAACAAAAAAACAGTACTCACAGTACGGTCAAAATATCTTTGCGATGAAATACCGCGGTCAAAAGACCGTGTCGCCACAAGTCTTGACCGAGATCGTCAATGTGAATAAGTGGTTATAAACTACATGTAAGAATGTTTGACTGGACCGCGATCTGGCAGATAATGTGAATAGGTGGATATAAACTACATGTAAGAATGTTTGACTGGACCGCGATCTGGCAGATAATGTGAATAGGTGGATATAAACTACATGTAAGAATGTTTGACTGGACCGTGATCTGACAGATAATTAAATTGAACCTAAATCCACTGACTGTGGCCTACCCCTATACATCGACCTTGAGAAAGTAGATAAATATGGTCGTACGGATAAAGATGAAACAAACAACGATTAACTAAAATGATGATGTCATTTAGAAAATTCGGGACGTTCGTTTATTGACACTTTCAGAACGTTTCAAAACTAAACTTGAAAGTGTATGTTATTAGGCCGATATTAAAAAAATAATAATTTGGGGTATTTTACATGCACTTTATGATTATATCATTACATGACCTACAAACTAGCTTGATATTAGAATAAACACAACACCCAATCCTTTGGTTGCTAATTCATCAGTGTTAAGGGGGCAGCCTCAAGTTTACCAATGACATAGGTGCCTATAAATGGGTGATGGGGGGAGGGGGGAGGCAAGCCCCCTTATGGCTCTGCAATATTTACTTTTTTTTGTTTATTTTTCTGAAAAATATATTTTTTTATTAAGAATTTGGCAGCAGTTTTCTGACAACTTTGGATCATTAATATAAGTTAACAGAGATATAAATTATAAAATGTAGATTTACTCCCATTCCCTCTTCTACAACTTTCTTTTAATTTTGTAATAAACTTATGAAAAACCTAATATTTATTTTCAATGGGTTTAGCTACTATTTTATTCTTTTATTAATTTTTAGATTTGTTGTTGTTGCGAAAATTGGCTTTTGAGACTGATATAATTAGCTCAGATCTATGTTTTAGATATGTGTTAGAAAGACAGTTTGTTATAACTGCAGTAGTAGTAGTAGTTATAGAACAATAGTAGTCATAGTAGTATATGTAAAGGTAATATTATTATTATTAACACCACATCTTACTACCCATTGTGGTTCACATATATATTAACTACGCTAATGTTCTAAGGATGAGAAAGGTTGTATGTAGAAAAAGTGCAGCAACGTTTGTGTGGAGGGAGAGTGATAAACAATTCTTTTTTTTTGGGGGGGGGGGGCCTCAGCACACCCGACCGAGATTAAAACCCCGATCTTCCCATCATCGGCAACTTAGTCTATTGCGAGAGTGACGCCTTTAGACCATTCGACCACCGAAGCGGGTAATAATAGAGCCAGTGATGTAGCTGAAATCACAAATTTGGGGGTAGTTTTTAACAATTAGAGTGGTTCTTTACATCACGAACACATTATTTTTGCAACAAGCACACATTTTAGCACCGTTGCTCCACACTTTATATATACTTGTCTTTTTTATTTTTTTACCACAAATCTTCCTTGTTCTTGAGTTTTGGCAATGTACCACCAGAAATCAGGGCTAAACTTTGTTATTTCAAGGTCGTCCGATATTTGGGCTGAAGATAGAAATATCAAATGACCTTGGAGTTAATTATAGCGCCAGTGTTTCTAGAAAGCGAAAACTAAAGATTGGCCCAGTTTTTAAAAAAAACTAAATGTTTTAGACGTAGATATGAACATAAAACTTCATTAGATTGATAGTAGTGTAAAGTGGGGCTTCAGTCTTCTTTGAACACGTTTTGAGACTTAATTGAATAGTTATCGTACTCAAGATTCAAGGAATTGAATCTCTTTTTCGTTGTTTTGTAATATTATAGTTTGATGGTTTCAATTTTTTGATTACTATTTTAGACAACATTTTAAAAACTAGAGATATGAGACGGAATCATTTTCATAAAATTCTAATTAGAACTTCGTTCGTTCGACTGACAGTATCAAACAGGAAATGAACCCAGGGTATTCAGACGCCTGTAGGTCCCAGGTGCTAATGTTACCGAGGTGTGTTGAGAACAGCATCGCACCTGACAGCTGCACTACACCTTGTTGTATGTGTCTATTTTAACAGCTGCAAGATAAATATAGCTTTATTTACTATTCAGTCTCTGCTATTTTAGAAATACAACATTAATGTATACCTTATCTACAATAGGAGAGGTGGTAAGTGACAGCAGAAGGTTCTTCATTGTAAACATTGGCTGAAAGTAACTAATGTCAACCTAGTAGGAAATAATTATTACTTTCTTAATAATTATTATCGATAATTATTTCCCCATGACAGCAACCTAGACGTAAGGCTCGCCGAGTTGATCCACGTGGTCGTTATTCCTGTACAGTTTATAACTACATTAACTATTTTTTTTAAAATTTGTTTTAATTTTTTTTTTAAATTTGTATTATGAATAGTGTAATTGAATAAGAATGTTTTTGTTTACCGCAGTGATATAAAAATGATATCAGACATATTACGTCCACTTTCCAGTGGATCTTCCTTTATATCTAACCTTTCTTACCCCTTAAAGCGGTGGTTTTCCACCCAGATAAATGCCCCAGTAGGGTCTCGAAGTCAGTGCCCTCTCTGTTGACAGCCAGGGTGCTAAGGACGAGATCAACGTTGTCAGAACCAATCTTGACTCTATATAGAGTAAGAGCTTCCTTTAGAGAGAGAGAGCCGAGTTTATTCAGGTCAAGGACAAAAACTCGGAGGTAAAAACATAATTAACGAGCTGGAAATAAATATTGTGCTGTTTGAGAAGTGTTTATCCGTGTCAGGGGTAGTCGCAACACGCGTGTACAGTCGCAACACGCGTGTACAGTCACAACATGCGTGTACAGTCACAACATGCGTGTACAGTCACAACACGCGTGTACAGTCACAACACGCGTGTACAGTGGCAACACGCGTGTACAGTCACAACATGCGTGTACAGTGGCAACATGCGTGTACAGACACAACATGCGTGTACAGTCACAACACGCGTGTACAGTCACAACATGCGTGTACAGTCACAACATGCGTGTACAGACACAACATGCGTGTACAGTCACAACATGCGTGTACAGTCACAACATGCGTGTACAGTGGCAACACGCGTGTACAGTCACAACACGCGTGTACAGTCACAACACGCGTGTACAGTCACAACACGCGTGTACAGTCACAACATGCGTGTACAGTCACAACATGCGTGTACAGTGGCAACATGCGTGTACAGTCACAACATGCGTGTACAGTCACAACATGCGTGTACAGTCACAACATGCGTGTACAGACACAACATGCGTGTACAGTCACAACATGCGTGTACAGTCACAACATGCGTGTACAGTGGCAACACGCGTGTACAGTCACAACACGCGTGTACAGTCACAACATGCGTGTACAGTCACAACATGCGTGTACAGTACAACATGCGTGTACAGTCACAACATGCGTGTACAGTGGCAACACGCGTGTACAGTCACAACACGCGTGTACAGTCACAACATGCGTGTACAGTCATCCAGTACAAAACCAACCCTTTAATTTGGGGTGTATAGGACCATGACCTAAAGTGCCAACATTTACAGTGTTTATATTGAAAAAAAAAAACAGGTTAAACAAAATAAATAAAATTTCGGTTCAACAAATAAGTTTAGTTTAATTTTCTACACGTAATAATATAAACATATCTTAATATTTGTCATAAATATCGGACAATTTGACGATATACATTTTATCTTGATTTTAAAAGTCTTGGTCAAATTCTGTGATGTTTATAAAATATATTCAAGAACTGTTGAGATTATTTTTTGTAGAAAATTAATCTTATGTGAACAATATTATAGGCCTATTATATTATTTGGTGCACAAAAGTATTTTCGTCATAAAACAATTATTGTAAAAATACTGACCTTAAGTCGTGCTCCTTTCCGTCTTGTTTGTTTGTGTTTTGTTTTTGTCAACCCGTTCGGGGTATACTAATATATGATAATATACTCTAATGGGGTAAGGATGAGGAAGGAAACATTTTAGAGGTAATATACCCGCATTTGCGTTTGAGAAAAGTAGTAAAACTATTTTGAAAAAAAATAATCACTCTCAGTAGGCTCCACTGGGATTCTAACCCGATCTCCTCATCTCCAGCAGGTTGGTTAGACACGAGAGTGACGCCTTAGACCATTCTACCAGTGAAGCGGGTTTAAATCCTTGTTAAAGGGCCGACAAACTATCTAACCCAGAGATGTGCAAACTTACTCACAGGAGGGCAAAACTAATTTAAAATTGGTGGGCTAAAGATTTTTAATCATTAATTTTTATTACAACTTGTGAATGTGGGGAATGCCAGGCCTCCACCGTGGTTCGGATTCCACGTTAAACTGTAGGTCCTCCATTTCTTCTCACAATCACCCTACCATTACACATTAGCGTAAGTGCGTATAACCCGAATGGGTAGTAAGACGCGGTGATAATAATAATAATATAATAATAATAATAATAATAAATTTTTCTTCAAAATTGATTCTAAAAAACTAATAATTGACAAAGACACATAGTAAATTGACATGAGTAAGTTCAAATAAATTGAGAATTCAAAGCTATCATAAATACCTCAGTGGCTTGGTATGTTTTTAAGTTCGTTGATAAGATTCATACGATGGGGATGATTGAAACTGCAAGGAGGCGATTCTCAAGAGAGATGACAGATGTTCGTCATCAGGTCGGTTTATAAGATCACTTTCCTTAAGTCTCATTGTTGAAAACACATCAATATGTGGGTGCAAACATTGCCATTTATTTTTAGGCATGATTTACCAGGCTCGGAAAAATTGATTTTGGAATGGGTTTATAAAAAATACAGTTTTGTTGTGTTTAAGAAAGCCTTCACAACTCAACATATTTTAATAATTTTTATCCCGCAGGCTGGATTGAACACACTCATGGGCCCACGGGCCTTAATTTGCCCATCCCTGATATAATCTAAGAGAGTAGAAAAGAGTCTGCACCAGTATTATAGTGCACTCCTATATAAGATGCTCTTACCCTTTTTTAAGATTACAGACACCCTTTACCCCAGTGGATTGCCCACTATGTCTCCATAACCACCCTTACCCCCAGTGGATTGCCCACTACGTCCCCATAGCCCCTCCTACTCCCAGTGGATTGCCCACTACGTCCCCATAGCTCCTCCTACCCCCAGTGGATTGCCCACTATGTCTCCATAACCACCTTACTCCCAGTGGATTGCCCACTACGTCCCCATAGCTCTCCATACCCAGTGATGCCACTATGTCTCCATAACACCCTTACCCCCAGTGGATTGCCCACCACGTCTCCATAGCCCCTCCTACTCCCAGTGGATTGCCCACTACGTCCCCATAGCTCCTCCTACCCCCAGTGGATTGCCCACTATGTCTCCATAACCACCCTTACCCCCAGTGGATTGCCCACCACGTCTCCATAGCCCCTTCGCCAGACCGTTAACCCCTGTCCTAGAGGGACAACCTAGCACCAGTGACCCCGGCTAGGTTTAAACTTCAGCCTCTCAAGTCGAGTTGGCCGACGCCAACGATCCAAAGGTTACAACTGGTGGATGATAGCGCTAATGAGCGTCTGCCTCTCTGATGTCATCGGGAGGCGACGGTTCGGCGTCTCCCCGCCCTGGCATCGCACCGCTGGCGACACCCAGGAATAGATCCGACTTGGCCCATCACTATCTTGGTTAGCCTCGCATCGCCCGTCTGGTGGCGCCAGGGTATTATGACTGTGAGGATATGTCGCGCCACTTCACCTTGACAGTGGGGACGATACAGTTTCCTCACTAGCTCCGAGACGAGGATATGTCTTGTTATTTTACCTTGACAGTGGGGACGATACAGTTTCTTCACTAGCTCCGAGACGAGGATATGTCGCGTTATTGTACATTGACAGTGAGGACGATACAGTTTCCTTACTAGCTCCTAGACGAGGATATGTCTTGTTATTTTACCTTGACAGTGGGGACGATACAGTTTCTTCACTAGATCCAAGACGAGGATATGTTGCGTTATTTTACCTTGACAGTGGGGACGATACAGTTTCCTCACGAGCTCCAAGACGAGGATATGTCGCGCCATTTCACCTTGACAGTGGGGACGATACAGTTTCTTCACTATCTCCGAGATGGTTTAAACTCTAACATACCAATTCGATCAAATATCTTTCCTATGAAGTATCTTGAGCAATTTATTTGGTCGGTTAACACAACAATGTTTTTGGCTGAAATAAAAAATAATTGCCTAGGTGGATTTGTTTAGTTTAATTTTATATACATAACACTCTGGAGATACAGTATTTTATTGTGTTATTTGTGCCGCGATTGGGTATCAATTATGGTGATATTGATTTAATTGCCCCGCGATTGGGAACCAATTAAAACGTTACCGGTCTGCGATGGGCGCCAATTATATTGATACGGGATTTTATTCGATATTGCCGCCCTGTGATTGAGCACTGTTTATAACGATATCTGGGTTTTATGTTATGATGATGATGCGTACATGGCTTACTACGCACTTGTTACACGGTTATGTTACCTGATTATATGTGATACTTATGAAATGAGTAGGACTTTTAATGTTGTACAAGATTTATTTAAATGATTACACCTTCAGTACTGAAGATATGATATAAAATGATACAGTTCTTTTAATTTACGGATTTTTTTCTGTGATATTACATGTTCCGTGTCCTGAGTACTGTGTGCTGTATAGATTTATGTTACTACTCCACTGTGTTATTACAAAGTTCTTTTTACTTGCACTGTGTGCATTCATTCGCACAAGCTGCTTATATATAACCTACCCCTTACTTCTTGGACCCCTTGTCACCAGTGTTAAAACTAACTAATAGAAAGAGTCTTAGCGACAGGTGTTGTGAAGGCTGGCTTCCTATTGGGTAGAGGAAGCCAGCATGTCACATGATTTTTCTAATACAACGGAGTTGATATTTTAAGGGAAAAAAGGTTTAAAGCACAATTTATTGTAATTATTTCTGAAAGCGCGTGATTCTCCATGAATGTAGTATTAAAAAGGAAATTTTATATACAGTTCTTAAAAGAAAAATACACTTCATCCATAACTTTTTTTTTAATATATGAGAGGGGTCTAAAACAGTATAATTACAACACACTCAACATTTCGTAAATATCTGCCATCGACAGTCTAGTCTATTGTGAAAGTGACGACTTAAGGACTCCACAGACTGGCGGGCAAGCTGGGCCGCGCGGTCACATGCGCGGACTGATCGCTCATGCCGGGTTGTTCGTCCAGTTCATCAGCGAGCAGCAGCCATTTTGATGCAGTTTGAGGCCACGTGTCGGGTTTCCGAGCTTTTCTTGTTTTTATTTTATATCTTTCTAATCGATATGTATCCAGAAACCACAAAGAGGCTCATAGAAGCTGTTAAATAGAATGACACACTGTACAGTATGGAATTGAATGGCTACAGAAACAGTAGATTAACGAACAGGAATTAGTACGAAATAGGCTCTGTGTTTGGAATAAGAGGTAAGATACGTAGCCTTTACTATAATGCACTATAGAAGAAGTAATGTGATACTTCCATAGCGTAAATTACACGCACACACGCATCCATTACTATGAAGATCTCGAGCAGAACCACGCAACTCGTCATTTGATCGCGCGAGCAATTCACGCTGGTGGGTGGGTAGCTTATAAGTTCGCCAACGGACCTCATTCGCCCTCGCGCACTTGCCTTGGTGTTAAGAGTCCTTTAGACCATGCGGTCATTGAGTAAGTAAGTAATTTCCGTGATTTATCTGGACTTTACCATCAGTATAATATCTTTAACATGATGTGCACCGACCTTAACTGTTTTGAAGATGTTCAGCCACTCGAGCAGAGGCGTTCCCTTGTAAGGTGAGTGACATGTCCACTCATCTGTCGGGAATGCTGTGGTCCATGACCTAATGACCACCATTGGTTCTTGTTTACTGACCACAGCCTCAGATATCCTTGGTTAGAAACCTGGGTATAGCTCTTTTTGATAGTTCGAGCGATTCACTGATCACATTTTTATTTATTTATTTAATCCTTGTATGCAACAAGGATTTGCCGAATAGACGTTCCTGGTCGTATAATGACAATGGCGGATATGTAAATATCTACGGGGGGGGGGGGGGGGGGGGCACCATGAAGATGTTATTACTTTGTTCCGGTAAGATTATCCGATGATAATGATGATGATTATGTGGTACCGGTAGAAGTTTTAAGCCTAACGCCTAAACCACACCACAACCATAGGCACAATCCCCCTTCTGGAAAACTACCTATGGTACCGACAGTAATCGAACCTGGGACCTCAAAATGCTGGCCACTAGACCAAGAGGCCCGCCCAGTTTGTATTGTTGTAACGATATATTGTATAGGAATAACTTAACACAACCCAAACATAGCAGTCTGACTTAGTAACTTATTTAAATATTCATAAAGTCATTTGTTTACAAAATTCCTTTTTTTGTTAACATAAAAATAAATATTCTGTGGCCACATGCTCTAACGCACTATTATCGTGTTGGACTAGACTGACAAATACGGGGAGATTGGGGTTCTATCCCAGTCAGGCGCGCCGAGTTTTTTTTACTTAAATGATTTTACACTTTCCCTACACGTAAATGCGGGTGAATTTCCTCTAAATTAATCCTTTCTAATCTCTAACCCATTAGTGTATTTAGTACATAGGCGTATAGCCTCAACAAGTAGTAAGACGCGGTGCTAAAAAAAAATGAGTCGGGCTATGATATTCCACTCATAACAATATTCAAAACTGGATATTTTAATCGAGACAGTTCTCTTTCCATGGCAAAACATGAAGGGGGATTTGGAAAAAGTGGGTTCAGAACCCCGTTATAGAGTCGTTGGACTACCTTTGGAATCGATTAACCCCTCAAAGTGGTGGTAGGGAAGGGGGCAGATGAGTGATGGGGGCTTAACATAATATACACATAGTCTTATTATTAATTTTTTTTGGTGGAACATTAGCCAGATACTAATTTAATAATCGTTTTAATACCCACCCTAAGAAACTCCCTTTGTCTCTAACTGGCTCCAAGGGGGAAGGGGAAGATCATTTACCTATTTAAGAATCTATAACCTCTGGTTTAAGGTGTTTAAAGAGTTATGAGTGGGTCAGACTATTTCGTGGTATCAATATATCGATTCTAGCGTATGAATTCAGATTTTGGTGGGAAGTCAATTCTGGAAGGTCTTATTTCGTACCAGAACCCCACTGAATAACAGTATTTTGCTAGGATTAAAGGCCTTCCAGAACGGACACTCTACTAAAACCAGGGTATATCTCTGACATAAATCATTTCCCTTACCGTACAAAACACCGGATTGTAGCCTACAAGCTGTGCGCATGTGTCACATGTGTTGCCTACACATTCAGGCGCTCACGGCCATTCTGGTGCACGTATACGAAGCAAAGGCAAAGGGTTCCATGGTATACTCTCTGATATATAATTCTATGATACGTTCTCTTGCTATTATATTGTTATCTGGTATGTGAAGGAAGGAAAACAACTTTGGTATCGAATACAGCCGTATCTGGCCTGGATACATCGTTCAATTAAATTAAATATATTTTTAAAATGACACCTGGACATGGGAATCAAATCAGGACGCTTTGGCTTTGAAACTCATAGAAAACTTCAATCGATTAAGGTTTCATTATTTCATATAAAACATCAAACAATAAATAGATTTATAAAAATATTGATTGTATTTATAGAATTAGCTAAATTGTTTCTTTTCGTTCTGGGGGAACACGGGTGGGGGGAGGGGGTTTATCCCCCTGAAAGTAATTTGTGATCCTCCCCCCTTGGAATAAATTTGCCCCCTCTAGATTTATATCCCTTCCCTTTGATTTTCTCAAATATTATGGCGAAAAAATGGGCTTGGGCATCAAACTACTAATATCTTCTAGAGGTAGAAGCTAAAAACAAAAAAAAAGGTTATGTAGAACACTTAAAAATAGCTTCAATGAGCATATAAATTTCAAAATATTTTAGGGGAGAACAACTCCAAAAATATTTTTCTAAACTAGAATCAGTATAAATAATTTACAGTGACATTAAAATTTCAAAAAGATCATAGAGGAGTCTAATTTAAAAAAAAATAGATGAAGGCCATTCTAAATATCTTTTAGCGGCATCTAATTTTTGAATATTTACCGGGGGAGGTCCCCAGGACCTCTCTTTAGCTTGGAACAGGGGCTAAACCCTTCAATTTTTTTTAAACTGCTCCCTATAAACTACCCCCTAAGATGTATTGGCGTACACCAAGTTGAATACTACAGATATTCAACAATTGTTGCTAGAAAATATTAGGGGCCGTTAGTAAATTACGTGAGGCATTTTATCATAGTTTTTGACCACACCCCCTCTCCTTACCAAAGAGATAGTAAGATTTTCCCCCTCCCACCGGACTCCTCTAGCTTGTGTATTTTTTCAAAATTTGGTAAATTATATTATTTTAATAATTTGGTTATTTTTAAACATAAGAATGGGTAATAAAGCGAGTGATATATAAAATCTTAGAATACTTTTATTGAAGTAAAATTATGTGTGACAAACACATCATAAGTAAATTAAATATAAGTTAAATTTTATAGCTAATATATTTATTTTCTGACCATTTTTGTTTTATATTTTGTCCCACTACAAACATTAACCAATGGTGTAGTAGTCAGTACTCCTGGCTACGAGCCTAGGTGTACCGGGTTCGATTCCCGGCTGGTACCATAGGTATTTTCCTCGAAAGGGTAACCACCCCAACGGTCATCAGGGTTTGTTTCCACTGGTTCCACAGGGTACCCGTCATTTGGCCTAAAAGGCATTTGGCCTAAAGTGTAGGCTAAACGCCTTTAGGCCAAATGCCTTTAGGCCAGATGCCTTTTAGGCCAAATGCCTTTAGGCCAAATGCCTTTTAGGCCAAATGCCTTTTAGGCCAAATGCCTTTAGGCCAAATGACTTTAGGCCAAACGCCTTTTAGGCCAAATGCCTTTTAGGCCAAACGACTTTTTGTAAAGTTAATTTTTAGACCATTTATTAAAATATGTTTTGCTGTCTTCGGAAACATTCGTTAAGATTTGTAGTGATGCTAATAGATGGCGAGGTGTGTAGTGTTTAGTTAAATAGTATATACTACCGTTTCAAAATATATAAGTCTTTTCTCAATTTACTACTTCCCAAGGTATAGCAGCACGTCCATTAACCTGTAGTACCACTTTTGTATGTTGAACTTTTTACATTGCCAAGGTTTTGTTCTAATTTTTGACAAGCCATCTTGTTAATGTGGGAGTGCCAGGCCACCACCGTGGTTCGGATTCCACGTTAAACTGTAGGTCCTTCATTTCATCTCACAATCACCCTACCATTACACATTAGCGTAAGTGCGTATAACCCGAACGGGTAGTAAGACGTGGTGCTAATAATAATAATTTTTGTATCGTTTTGTACCAGAAATAAAAAGTTTTGTACCAGTACCGTTTTTATTAATTAGCACATACATGTGGTCACACCATTTTAATATTTTATTTTTATTTTGAATTTTTTTAAAAAATTTTTTAAGTGCCAAAGTATATTTTATCAGTCTTTCTAAGTATATTTGTTTATTAATTTTGCTAAATGAATTAATCAATCATTCATTTTTTAATAATCATATTAACTTACTCGAGTTTGCCCACGGCTTCGCTCACATTTAAGTTGGGTAAATTATCTTATTTTTAGCAAATCATCTAAACCAGGTTTTCTCAAACTCTATACTCTTGAGCCTTATATGAACATAAAATTAATTGTTAAGACTCTTATTCTTAGAATAAAATAACTTTTTTACGTTAAAATACAAAAATGAGACATTTATTATTTAATTGATTTAATTATTTTCTGATAAGAGCTTTGTAGAAGTTTATAAAAATAGTAAGGTTTTGTAAGATATTAATTAATTTTATTGCTTCATAGGCCAAACAGAATATTAATTTTTTAGTCAATCATAATTTAGGCAAGTCGAAAGAAGTGAGAAATTGGTTCACACCTCATCTGAAATCCCTTCGCGCCTCACAGTTTGAGAAACCCTGATCTAAACTACCAAAAATACAATTTCAGACACGTATGAGGCGAAAACTTTGTATGTTGATGAAGCCACAAATTAAATACTACCTATAAGAAGTAAAATCTACTTTATAAAAATATATATATATATTTTTATATATATATATATATATATGAATTAATTTGAAAGAATCACTCTAGTACTAAGCACCTCAGCTTATCAAATAAATTGTTCTGTTAGTAATTGTTTCTATTGGTTTTTGAAAATTTTCCCTTCTCCTCCCCAATCATAATTTCTCTAACTCCCATTTAAACACATAGTTTTAAGAATACTTTCTTTATCTATAGTTGTTCTTCTACCTGCCAGCCAAATTTCGATTTTAAACTATAGATAAAAGGTTTTTTATAACTCCCCCCGCCCCTCCCTTGATTTCAAGGAGTTACATTTTAAAATGCTCAGACTTATTAGTTATTTGGAGTGGTGCATTTACGGGCATGCCAAAATTCAATTTTTAACGACACTGCACTGAGATGTAGTAGTTTCTATTAATTTTGTAGATTTTGGATTCCTTATTCCCAACCCACTTTGAGAAATTTAGAGTCTAACGTTATTTTGGCTATCTGGGATTTGATTTATCTTTATTTATCTGCCAAAATTTTATTTTTTTCCTAATCTCAAAAAGTTTTTTTCTCTATTATACTCCATCACCACTATTTCTCAGAATGCAATTTTAAATAATAATAATAATTATTATTATTATTAACATTATTATTATTATGTAAATGTCTATTTGTATTGTTTCCCGTACCTAATTAATACATTTAAATTCTTTACAATACAGAGAAGTAATTAAATATATTAGTTTTTGAAAATGTTGACCTCCAAGCTCCCCTTCCTCCTGCCATTACTCAACTCACTGAGAAATTTCAAATTTTAAGGTTTATTTGGTCATCTTGATGGGTCCTCCTTATACTAAGGCTACTAGAGTTGTAGGGTAGGCTCGTTCACTTTACCGGCCAGCACTCAGCTCTACCCTAACACGCAGCGCTGCTGTAACGTCTGCTCGTGAACTAGCCAAGCTTGCTTCTGTTCAGATCATGTGACTGTGTAGTGCCACACTTTTTTTTATTATTATTTAGCACCACGTCTTACTAACCGTTCGGGTTATACGCCTAAGTACTAATTACGCTAATGGATTAGGAATTGGGAAGGTTGAATTAGTGGAAGTGAACCCGCATTTGCGTGGAGGGAGAGTGGAAAACCATTGAGGAAAAACCACCCCCAGTTCACCCGACCGAGATTCAAACCTCGATCTCCCCATCCTCAGCAGTTGAGCTCAACACGACTAGCGCGTTAGCTATCTACGCCACCGAGGCGGGTGCGCTCGTTACTAACTTCTTATTTATGTCAAGTATGCTTCCAAAGTCAATGTGAATAGTAAATGTTTGTATGTTTATTGTAAGCTTTCTTATTATTTATGCGTGAAGGGTTACGAAAAGTGTCATACCGATACTAAGAAAATGCCGGGTAAGCGTTGTATCGTTGCCGTATGCAATAAAAGTAATCTAAGAGATATGGTGTTATACACCATGACTTCCCTAAAGATTCTGATGTCAGACGAAGATTTATTCCCTTCTGAACGAGATGGAAAATCATGATTAATATTTTATTTGCTCAGAACATTTTTTCACCTAATGAATATGAACAAGACCTTCAGCCCTAACTGCTGTAATTTCCTTAAAAAAGCAAATTAAAACCGCCCTTATTTGTGATGTCTCCGAAAATGTTTTCCAAGGGGAAAATATATCACCGTGAATCTAGGCATTGTATTAGATTTACGAAACAAATAGTAAGTGATTTCATGGCGGGTAAACATGTCACCCCCAATAGATTTACTTTATGGAAAAGTCCCCTTCTATAGTGAATTTAATTATTTGTTTAAATAGTTTACTTAACTGCAAGATTTCACATATGCATTTTATAACCTTATTATCCAAATCGATCTTGCTTCATTAATGTGGACAGTAGTCTGGAAGAGAAATCTCCCCATCCAAGGTGGATATAGTTTTATGATATCCGTGCCATCTTAAAACATACTTTAGAAACATTATTTCTAAATTTGATAAATCACGTGGCTGTTTGACACACATATGTTTTGTACAAGAACATAGTTTATTGTAGTACATGAACAAATGTATATAGTACGCAATTTAATGAAAGAATTAAGATATTTGGTGACGTAAGTGTTACCTTAACTTATGTGTTAACTTTTCAATATAAATTTAATAACCCTTTTGTAAGTAGGCCTATTCATAAACCAATTTGTAGTATAGTGAAAGTCTTGAATTTATATTAATGTTCAAATGAGTGTGTCAAACTATATATTTAAAGGGTAATATTAGATTCAGCTACATTTATGTTATATAAGTTGGTAATAATATATGCCCCCCTCAAAGTTGGAGATAATATGTTTGTCCTCCACCTATATCCCCCACCCGCCCCCCCTCAGTTGGAAATAAAGTTGTCCTCTAAGATTGAAGTTCAAATCCCAGCCGGGTGTAACAAGGGTATTTTTCCCTAAAATGGTACCCACTCTCAATATACGCAAATGTAGGTACATTCAATCTAATATGTAACATTCCTCATTCCTGGTTCATTAGGGTAAATTGATGTATGTGTACAACTCAAACGGGTAGTAAGTCACAATGGAAAAAAACCTAGTGTGATGACTATCAAGAGTATCGGCGAAGCTTTATTAGTGTTGGGCGAGGTAGTTTGTAAAAACACTATTTTTAAGGAGTTTTTAGGGGATTGACTCCAAACCAGTGGAAAATATTTGAAAATGGGAATGCCACTAAAAGCTATTTGGGGTCTCCCTTAAGCATTTAGAAATAATAATAGATTGTTTTAGAATCTTTTTGAAGTTTGATGCAAACCATCTTTCAGCTTCAAATTCAAGTATATCAGAGGGAAGTTTAACAAACTGGAGGAAGGAACATTTCGATGGGGGGAGAAAAATTTGGTAATACCCCACCCTATCAACCCTTCCCTCTTTCCCAGTTCACGCTCAATGAGTGACACTCGATATAAAACTAGTGACAGACACACCGTAGAATGTAGATTATTTCCTCAGAGTCTGACAAACTAACTTAAATCTAGAACAAATACAACATCCAGCCCCCTGACAGTTAATTCATCATTGTGAAAGGGGAAAAGCACAGTCAACCAATGATACGTTTTTCGGACATTCCGGGAATCGAACCCGGGACATTTAGCTCAGTATACAAACACGCTACCAACTGAGATAAAGTGTCGGACTGTGTATTGAAATCAACATTTAGTACGGTTTATGTGTTGTTAGCAAAATAATTCTATATTACGTGATAAAATAATTACACCTCTACACAAATAAAAAACTGGTACGTTGGTATTAACGCTGTAAGCTACCTGGTCTCATAAGTCATCGCACTCAAAATATAACTTGTTTTTGAGTGACGTGGAGGTCGGGGTGTAGTGTAGTTCTTCTTTTATATTCATTCATGTATTAAATTATAAAAGACTTGTGAGATTTAAATGTATTTATTGAATGATCATAATACTAGTGTAAATATTTTTATGAGAGTTCGGCCATTCATTTTTTCTGGTACAAAGGCTCCTTCGGTCTAAAATGTGAGAACCCTGGTCTAAGTCAATATATGTTAATGCGTTGAATAACACGCTCTGGAAGCTTTGTCAGTTCGAAGTACTTTAGTATTAATTTTAACCGAAATTGGGTGGGGTGCGAGTGAAGTCTCTATAAGCGAGGTCCTCGGTGTAATAACCCATATCTTGTGTTAAGAGACTTAAAAACTAAAACGAACTTAATTACCAGAATGGTGGCTACTAGTTATATACATTTTCTTGTATACAATGTATGGAAGCTACTATGGTTGTGCTTTTTTCAAATGAGAATATAAGTGGCACTTTTAATATGTGTGTGTTTTGAATATAAAGTCTTAAACCAAGTCTTAAAAAGGAACCTATGTATACGACTCATCTTCTGTGACTAATGTTTTAGTTATAAAGTAAATAATTTATGTTTGTATTGAAATTATTAGGGGTTATGGGGGAAGGTGCCCCTTTTACTCCACCCATTGAGTGCGCCACTGGTTCTAAGTAAACGCTTAGTGAGAGGTCATTTTATCATAGATATAATTAATTTATAAAATATGATAGTTATTAAAATGGTTTTTATGAACTTATAATGCCCCTTTTTCTCGTCAAGTGAAAAAATCAAAAGTATATCCATTAGCTTTTATTTAATTAAAGGGTACTAAACTTTTAGTTCAAAACCCTTTTAAAAAGGTTTAGATTATATATATAATGTTAATAATGAATACTTTTTGAGCCAGTGTGTTAAAGAGTTTCTCATTTTATATTATTAAGTCAATATAGTAAGTATAGTATTTATCTTAAAAATGTTAAATAAAGTTTAAATGTAATTATAATTATACAAAAATGTACATTTGTTATATTTGAATATGATGTATTTTCACTGTCTAAAATATGTTTTTCAAGTAAATAGAGTAAGCTCTAGTAGTGTTGTTTTTTCATTGTATCTTCACGCCAGTCAATGCTTTCCACATTTAATAGCAATTAGAAGGTAGGTATGAGGAAGATAAAATTATGAGAAGTACCCTCGTTTGCGTGGAAAAACGGGAAAACCATTCAGGAAAAATTACCTTAAGTACACCGTGTAATTGAGCAGGCGCGGTATGCACATTTTGTCTTCGATTCATTATTTTATAGTAAAAATCTTTCTTTCAAAAATGAAGATGAAATACATATTTAAAAAAATTAGATATCACTAAACTTTACACAAAAATATACAAATCAATAGATTATTTAATCATATAAAGCAAAGGATGAAGCAAGAGAGAGGTACCCGCCAACAACTCGTGAAACTCAAAACAAATTATGTTAGTGGGTTTGAAAAAGAACCAAAAGAAAGTTGCCGGGGAACAATGAATTTTTTTATGGTTTATTTCAAGGTCGTTTGCTATTATTAGGAATGGAGGGAGGAAAGGACTGCTGCCTAAACCCACCTTCAAAGTCTCTTGTAGAGTGCGACGGAGAAGAGAGAAAGAGAAGATTTAGCCTGTTTGCCACGTAACTCAAGTTGGCCCGCCACATTGCTGAAAAAAAACTTTTTTGTCTAATCGTTTGTGCTCTATTTGTGCTCATATGTGCCCGAAAATGAACATTTTTGCTGTGAAACTGGCCAATTAAGAAAATATTTAATGTGGTGGGCCAACTTGAGCTCAAGCTAGCCCACCACATATTGAAAAACACAACATAACAAAATTTATTTAAGTCAATCCATTGTGCTCCATTTGTGCTCATATGTGCCCGAAAATGAACATTTGTGCTTTAAAATTAGAAAATCTAAAGAACAATTAATGTGGCGGGCTAACTTGAGTCTTCCTTATACCATAACCTGTAGAAAAAATTGAATTCAAGCTGGCCCGCCACATTTTTAAATATCAATGTAACAAAATTCTGTTTTCACCATTCGTTTGTTTTTCGTTTGTGCTCATATGTGCCAAAAATGAGTATTTGCGCTCTATAATTAGAAAATCTAGAAAACAGTTAATGTGGTGGGCTAGCTTGAGCTCTAGTTGGATCTCCTTCATTAAATGTTATCTAAAAGGCCTAGATTCACAGCCCTAACGTTAATTTTCGGGCACATATGAGCACAAACTAAGAACAAACGAATCGTGAATACAGAATTTTGTTACATTGATATTTAAAAATGTGGCTGGCCAGCTTGAACTATATTTTTCTACAGTTCATGATATAGGGAAGGTTCAAGTTAGCCCGCCACATTAAATGCCCTATAGATTTTCTAATTTTAAAGCACAAATGTTCATTTTCGGGCACATATGAGCACAAATGGAACACAATGGATTGACTTAAATAAATTTTGTTATGTTGTGTTTTTCAATATGTGGCGGGCTAGCTTGAGCTCAAGTTGGCCCACCACATTAAATATTTTCTAAAATGGCCAGTTTAACAGCACAAATGTTCATGTTCGGGCACATATGAGCATAAATAGAGCACAAACGATTAGACAAAAAAATAATTTTTTTTTCGGCATAGTGCAGGGCCAACTTGAGTCACGTCTGTTTGCCTCTAGGCTATAAGATTGTCACTTTTTGGAATGGGAGAACACAAGCGATCCTAGCGGTGAGATATTTTTACCAACCAAAGCTCGTCAGATTTATCCCTCTGGCCTCTGCTGCAGCCATTGGCATTTCGGAGGTCCACTTGCTTACATCGTACGTTTTTCTTACCCTAGGAAGTTATCATCCTGTAAAGGCTACCACATTTTGTATTTTTACGTTTTATGAAGACTTAAAAAAAGATCAACGACAATTCCATAAAATCTTTTGTATTTTTTTCACAAGTTGAAATAATTCCTGAGAATGCTTTGCAAATTACTAGGAGGGAAATTAGTATATAGTTTTTAAACAAAGGACCTATTGTGTTAACATAGCCCATGTTGTTAATAATATCACCGTAATAAAAATAGTTACACTGTTTGAAAAAAATAACTGTACTAATTTTATATAATAATAGTTATAATAATTCTAACAATAATAATAGAGTTAAGGATCTAGTTATATATATATATATATATATATATATATATATATATATGACCATTGTAATATTTACTGGCAAAATTTATTTAATGCGTCACTATTATTTATATATTAATTATTAATACAATAGATAAAAAAAATATGTTCATATATATCTCAGTAGCGCTAAACGAAAATCGGGCGTCACTTCAGACAAATTTAAAGTGGGTGGGTTGAATATTGGTTTCCACTTTCATTTTGCCTTTCGGAATAAGTTGTCAAAAGTCCCCATAATTTGAATGTACGCATATAATTTTACCGAGCGCAAACGATGCTGAGAATAGGATTTTCTTATTGTTTTTCGTTAATTTTATGACCATGAGATATATTAACAAGGAAATAATATCGGAAATCTATATATAAAAAAGGTGATAAGAGTGTTTTGTGAACTACTGATCTAGTTGTATGTAGGATATTGTCAATGTTTTTAGAAATATTGTAACTACCTCGCATCAGTTGTGCTATCTATATTCAGATGAAACAACTAACAGTACCTTTTACTTTCCGAAGATAACCGAAGGTTTTAAATTTACATTTTAGGCCAAATGACTTTAGGCCAACTGCCTTTTAGGCCAAATGCCTTTTAGGCCAACTGCCTTTAGGCCAAATGCCTTTAGGACAAACGCCTTTTAGGCCAAATACCTTTTAGGCCAAATGCCTTTAGGCCAAACGCCTTTAGGCCAAACGCCTTTTAGGCCAAATGCCTTTTAGGCCAAATGACTTTTGGTTTCATTTTTAGGCCAAATGCCTTTAGGCCAAATGCCTTTTAGGCCAACTGCCGCGTCCCCGTTCCACACCCTCATACTCACTATCACCCTCATACTCACTATCACCATCATACTCACTATCACCATCATACTCACTATCACCCTCATACTCACCATCATCACCATCATACTCACTATCACCCTCATACTCACTATCACCCTCATACTCACCATCATCACCATCATACTCACTATCACCCTCATACTCACTATCACCCTCATACTCACCATCATCACCCTCATACTCGCTATCACCCTCATACTCACCATCATCACCATCATACTCACTATCACCCTCATACTCACTATCACCCTCATACTCACCATCATCACCATCATACTCACTATCACCCTCATACTCACTATCACCCTCATACTCACCATCATCACTATCATACTCACTATCACCTTCATACTCACTATCACCATCATACTCACTATCACCCTCATACTCACCATCATCACTATCATACTCACTATCACCCTCATACTCACCATCATCACCATCATACTCACTATCACCCTCATACTCACTATCACCATCATACTCACTATCACCCTCATACTCACCATCACCTCACCTCACCAGGACATGGAAAGAGCCTCCACGGAAAAGAAGTACTATCAGTACGTCCCCTGGACAACGGTTATGTCAGTATTGTATAATCTTTCCACTGCCGGGTTACGATTGTTCTGGCCCAGACCTGCAATAATATTACTATTACTATAAACATTGATAAAATAAAAACTTGTAATTAGAAAAAGTAAGAAAATACTGATCACCACGATGAAAACCCCTAAGTAATTCAAGGACGACCCCTTGTTGTCGACATAATATACGAGCGGGTTCCCTTCGTTTGTCCCAGTTATTGGTTCTCGAAGTGATCGCAATCAACTTGGCGCTTGATCAAACCGACACTTGTGAATCTATTTGTGATCCAAGTTGTTTACAGACCAGTGAGAAGATTACCGAGCATGTGCTGTTTATATCCATGACAAGGTTGTTAGCCCGACACAGTCCTCCTTGACCCGGTTAGATGTCAACAACCAGTAGAAACACTGGTCACAGGGAGGAAACACTGGTCACAGGGAGGAAACACTGGTCACAGGGAGGAAACACTGGTCACAGGGAGGAAACACCGGTCACAGGGAGGAAACATTGGTCACAGGGAGGAAACACTGGTCACAGGGAGGAAACACTGGTCACAGGGAGGAAACACCGGTCACAAGGAGGAAACACCGGTCACAGGGAGGAAACACTGGTCACAGGGAGGAAACACCGGTCACAGGGAGGAAACACCGGTCACAGGGAGGAAACACTGGTCACAGGGAGGAAACACTGGTCACAGGGAGGAAACACCGGTCACAGGGAGGAAACATTGGTCACAGGGAGGAAACACTGGTCACAGGGAGGAAACACTGGTCACAGGGAGGAAACACCGGTCACAAGGAGGAAACACTGGTCACAGGGAGGAAACACCGGTCACAGGGAGGAAACACTGGTCACAGGGAGGAAACACTGTTCACAGGGAGGAAACACCGGTCACAGGGAGGAAACACCGGTCACAGGGAGGAAAAACTGGTCACAGGGAGGAAACACTGGTCACAAGGAGGAAACACTGGTCACAGGGAGGAAACACCGGTCACAAGGAGGAAACACTGGTCACAAGGAGGAAACACCGGTCACAGGGAGGAAACACTG
The DNA here is from genome assembly GCA_039000515.1 of Timema cristinae. NCBI lineage: Eukaryota > Metazoa > Arthropoda > Insecta > Phasmatodea > Timematidae > Timema > Timema cristinae. The sequence continues at coordinate 64,752,009 of JBCFYV010000935.1, forward strand.
GTCACAGGGAGGAAACACCGGTCACAAGGAGGAAACACTGGTCACAGGGAGGAAACACCGGTCACAGGGAGGAAACACTGGTCACAGGGAGGAAACACTGGTCACAGGGAGGAAACACCGGTCACAGGGAGGAAACACTGGTCACAGGGAGGAAACACTGGTCACAGGGAGGAAACACCGGTCACAGGGAGGAAACACTGGTCACAGGGAGGAAACACCGGTCACAAGGAGGAAACACTGGTCACAAGGAGGAAACACTGGTCACAGGGAGGAAACACTGGTCACAGGGAGGAAACACCGGTCACAGGGAGGAAACACTGGTCACAGGGAGGAAACACTGTTCACAGGGAGGAAACACCGGTCACAGGGAGGAAACACTGGTCACAGGGAGGAAACACCGGTCACAAGGAGGAAACACTGGTCACAGGGAGGAAACACCGGTCACAGGGAGGAAACACTGGTCACAGGGAGGAAACACCGGTCACAAGGAGGAAACACTGGTCACAAGGAGGAAACACTGGTCACAGGGAGGAAACACTGGTCACAGGGAGGAAACACGGTCACAGGGAGGAAACACTGGTCACAGGGAGGAAACACTGGTCACAGGGAGGAAACACTGGTCACAGGGAGGAAACACTGGTCACAGGGAGGAAACACTGGTCACAGGGAGGAAACACCGGTCACAGGGGGGAAACACTGGTCACAGGGAGGAAACACGGTCACAGGAGGAAACACTGGTCACAGGGAGGAAACACCGGTCACAGGGAGGAAACACTGGTCATAGGGAGGAAACACTGGTCACAGGGAGGAAACACCGGTCACAGGGAGGAAACACCGGTCACAGGGAGGAAACACCATTCTTTTTCTTTTAACTTGTCCATCCTAATTTTATGGTCCAACACGTATAATTGAAACCCGAGATAGTCAGTAAATTTTTACTAACACTGATAACATTTTACTATAATTTTAGTGTTATTTTATAAATATTTATAATGTATTCCAAAATGGACAGCTGCAGATCATATGACTTTATGCATGAATATATAAAAATTGTTTTAGTAACTACCTTCTACTGTTCTTCCTACCAAAATCGTCTCATACTTAGACCTGAGGCAACACCACTTTTCTGTGGCTGTGTGTGAAACCCTCCCCATTTTTATTCCCGGTATTTGCAAAAGTAATCGCTTCTCAGAAACGCTGCTAAGTGGACCTGTCCTGTCTGAAGGCTCCCAAGTTGTTGGAATCTTATTAGAAAACATGGGGGAGTGTTGAAAGCGCGGCAGTGACGCTGCTAAACTCGTTTAAATACACAAATGGATGCTTCTTCAAACTGTGTTTACAATATTCAGTTTTCATACTTGCTGAAAGCTCTATACCGCCTGCTTCATGGGTAAGAGGATCCCCCCCCCCCAACCACCCTGGCGGCTGGTCGATGCCTGGCTTGATGTGACGTCACAGGTCCACTGCGTCACCAGGGCGAGTGCAGGTAGGGCAAGTCCAGTGTTGACACGAGATTGAGATCTTGACGATTCAGGCGTCAACACAAGCACCGGACACAGTGACGTGCGTGATTAGAAATGAGAGGGAGGACGGACACTTGCGAGGATTGTACCGGGGTTCAAACCCTGACCCATGAGCCTCAATACAGCATCACCATCACACTAGCATCAATACAGCATCACTATCACACTAGCATCAAGACAGCATCACTATCACACTAGCTAATACAGCATCGCTACCACATTAGCGACAATACAGCATCACTATCACACTAGCTAATACAGCATCACTATCACACTAGCATCAATACAGCATCACTATCACACTAGCATCAATACAGCATCACTATCACACTAGCATCAATACAGCATCACTATCACACTAGCATCAATACAGCATCACTATCACACTAGCATCAATACAGCATCACTATCACACTAGCATCAATACAGCATCACTATCACACTAGCATCAATACAGCATCACTATCACACTAGCTAATACAGCATCACTATCACAATAGCATCAATCGAAACTAAAGACTCTCAGAGAGATAGATTCTCGTCTCATAATAAATAGGGAACTCCTCAGCGGTCTCACCCACGGCCGGTTCCAGCCATTTCCTGGAAGTGGGTTTTATTTCGTCCCCGGTAATTCCGGCCTTTTTATGACAGTTGAGCTACTAAAACAAACATTCACTTATTAATCCTACTCACAACTGTTTTGCTGACTTTTATTTTATTCGAGGTATTTAACGTGCACTTTCTAAACCGACTTATTATGTCAGCACACGAATTATAAACTATCTTAAGGCCCTGCCTACCCTCCCTGGCGGCGTATTGAGCTTTCAGCTCTAAAATAGATGGCGTTGCTAACGTTATACAAACTGGTGGATTCCAGCCATCAGGTTGGCAGAACTACTGGTTTGTTTAAACAATTGGGAGACCGGAGACCACGACCGGTAATCAGTAAGGCAGCAAGCAAACTTTTTTCCAAGAATTGAGAGAGATAAGAAGTGTAGTGCCGGACCGTAAAGTGTGTAGGCGACCAAGTTTGACTAAACGTGGGGAGACATAACGTCAAGATACAATCACACTCTCGAGCAGAAAAATTAGCTTATTCATTCCAGTCAGCTAGACGTCCACTAACCTGTAGTACCACTTTTGAATTTAGAACCTTTTGATGCCAAAGTTTAGTACTAGTTTTGTACCATTTTGTACCCGTACCCGTTTTGAGTAATTAGCATATCAAAGTGGTGACTCTAGGTTAATGCAGTTGTACCACTTTGAATTTTGAACTTTTTTTGATGCCAAAGTTTTGTATCCGTACCCATTTTGAGTAATTAGCATATCAAAGTGGTGACTCAAGGTTAATGCTGTTTTACTACTTTTTAATTTTGAACTTTTTTTGATGCCAAAGTTTTGTACTAATTTTGTACCGTTTTGTACCAGAAAGAAAAAGTATTGTACCCGTACCCGTTTTGAGTAATTAGCATATCAAAGTGAGTACTCCACGTACTCCAGGTAAATGCGGTTGTACCCCTTTTGATTTTGAACTTTTTTTGATGCCAAAGTTTTGTAATAGTTTTGTACCGTTTTGTAACACAAATAAGTTTTGTACCCGTACCCATTTTGAGTAATTAGCATATCAAAGTGGTGTCTCCAGGTTAATGCTGTTGTACCACTTTTGAACTTTTTTATGCCAAAGTTTTGTACTATTTCTGTACCGTTTTGTACCACAAAGAGAAAGTTTTGTACCCGTACCCATTTTGAGTAATTAGCATATCAAAGTGTCACGTGACTCCAGGTTAATGCTGTTGTACCACTATTGAAATTTTTTCAAATAAATATCTGGTGAGGGTAGTGATAAATAATAATGTACACTTATTTATCAGAGAAAAATTTATTTAAGGTAAAATTAGAGAACTTATTTTTGAAGATTTTGTCACTAACTATAATAAATAACCTTTATGAGTGAGTATGTAGCTTACGATTTTGTCGTACCATTTATTTGAGTTTATTAGTAAGCAGGTAAAATAAAAAATAACTAAAATTTAATGTGCTAAATTTGGCCACTGTGCTTTGGCTAATTTTTAAAATTTAAAGGCTAAGGAGGCAATAACATATTTTAAAAGCAGTTTCATTTCGAAGACTATAAAAATTTTGACAATAAATATATCTGTTATTTTTATTACTGATATCACCGCGTCATACTACCTGTTCATGTTATACGCATATATGATAATCTAATTGGGTGGTAATGAGGAAAGAAGCATTTGAGAGGTTATCTACCAGCATTTTTATTTTGGAAGATGGGGAAACAATTTAGGAAAAACTACCCTCAATAGACTCGACCAGGATTTGCACCCCAAGTGCTCCGCAATCAGCAGGCCCATTTAACACTAGTGACACCTTAGACCACTCAGCCACTGAAGTGGGTATCTGTTATTTAATACGGTGTTTACAGTTTTCAAACATCTATAGGATTTACACAATTTTCCAGAAATAAATATTTTTGGGAATAATTTTTTATCCTATTGGTAGAGTTTAACTTGAGTAATATCTCCATGGTGTCAGCCTGCAAGCAGGCTATACCAATCGAGAGGCTGCCGTATGTTGGCAAAGATAGGGCCAACATTTTCAAGCTGAGGGTGCCATGTGGTTAGCACAACGAGCCCTCCAGACTTCTATCTCAGTTTTCTAGACTGAAGCGCTACTTATTCATTCAATTATCTCCTCATTTGTCCTCACGAGGTTGATTTTGGTTCCGTTTCAGACCCACTGCTTCACAGACAGAATTAGGGGCACTGGGGATCGAACTTGGGACTTCAGTATCTGAAGCCAGTAAATCTGACCAATATACAACAGAGGCGGTTGGGTATCAAATACTTACTTACTTACTTACTTACTTACTTTATGGCATAGGGAACACAAAAGTTCATTAATTTTAATGGTTTTAAATATATATTTACTTATCATCGGCTTCATGTCGTGGTCAATATTGCTAAAGTGCTATGACTGAACACTGAGTGCGTAAATTAATCAGCTCAATAACTTGACTAGTTCGATTCCCTGTTAGGTTGAAATTACTTAGTACTAGCGTGATACGAACTCGGCCAAGGCACAAGAGATTTTTAACATACAATAAGTGCGTTACAGAGTGTTAGTAACATTTACTTTCAGCTAAGAGCTTTTCTTAAAAAAAAAAAGTACTTGAAATATCAGAATAATCGCTGCATTGTTATATAGAAGTATTTATTTGTATCTTAATTTTGATATTATTTCTACAGTGAATAAAATAGTATCGCTGCTCATCCATTGTACTTAAATTAGTAGATACAGATAGCCTAAGCGCCAGTAATATGCATACCATTAAAAAAAACTTACCCTTTACTACAAGAAGTTAAATAATCAATTATATCTTTGATTTTCTTTGTGCGCCCTTTCTTAACAAACTTGTTATTCACAAGGATATAAAATAATATTTTGTAAATACTTCTCCACCTCAAAATTTATACAATCCATTGGATTTTGTTCGAAAGCAAAAAGGTCACATATTGTTAATTATATAAAAAGTAATCACCGTGGGTACTTATTGTTCGGGATTCGATACATTTCTTCCAAAACGAGCGCACAAACTGCGAGAATGCAACAGGTTCAAATTAAAAGTAATCACATTTAACACGCTAATAAAATAAAATTAACATTTTCACATCTTGACTACCAAAAACTTCGTTCATTAACTTTTTGAAAAATAACTTATTCCAAAGTCCAATGAGAGTCAAATCCTTGACAGTAAAATAAAAACTAGTATATAAAATTATACTGAGAACGTCTCCAAATTACATTTAGACCAAACTTTATTTAAAATAACTATGTTTGATATGAGCAGGAAATGTTTATTTTCATTTATTATAATAGTGGATTAAAAATTCAATTTACAGTAGTTTTCATTTACTTTAAATATTAACACTTATTATTACAACGTGTAGTGCTAAAGAATGAGAAAACTCAAGAAAGAATATAAGATAAGAGTGAAGAATTTTACATGTTTTACTGCCTCAGTTAAATAAGGGCTAATGTCATAAAACTTTGTATATGGAGAAGCGTATGGTTTTTTCTTTGAAAATAATGTATCACTAGAGTAATACTCTCATTGAAGTAAGTAGGGACCAAGTATATTTATTCACACAGCAGGAAGACTTTGTGAGTATTTTAGTTACTGCATATATTAAGATGTTTAATTGTTTATATTTAATTACGCAAATTTTCATAATTGGACATTGGCCCTTCTTATCCTAACGTACATGGTATTAATGTTTCTTTGACTCAAGAAGGTCACAGAGATTAGTTTAACCCTCCATTGCCGCCTGCATTCCGATACAGCAGGTTAGCCAACGCTTGCAAAATGATACTAGCTTGTAAATGGGTAATGATCATACTAACGGCACCTATTATCAGCTAAGACAACTAGTTGCAGAAGGAAAAGTTGTATTTAAAACCATGTATTTTGACTAGAGAGTCGACTTGGGAGTCGTTAGAGCTCAATATCGTCGTGATTATTGAAGCTAACCCAAATTAAAAAATATGTCTAAAAAGAAAAAGAAATTATTCATTAAATAGAATGTTATAAACAAACACTCTAGCTTAATTGTACAAAGAAAATAAATAAATCCATTAATAATTTTTGTTATCCCATTTAAAATGCATTGAAATGGAAACATTTTAATGAAATTATTTCAATAACTATTTTTAGCATGGTTTGAAAATTCCATAAGAATTATGAAAGATGCCCAGATATGTTACTAAAATAAATAAAAAACAACAAGGTTGAATTATTAAATATATTTTGTTCTAAATTCTTTTGTTTAGAACCGTGCATTTATGGGTAGGCAGGGCCTTAAATCTAGAACACACACAACTACCAGCCCCCCCCCCCCCCGGCCGTCAATTCATCGCTGTCAAAGGAGAAACACCAATTTCACCCGTGCCGGGAATCGAGCCCGAACCTCAAAGGCAGACTCGCTACCGACTGATCTAAGATGTCGGACCTTTGTTAATTTGATAACCAATGTAAATGAGCATCAGTTGTCTGAATTACGAGTGTCCTGTTTGAGAGGTATTCATGAATACGAAACAGTTGTTTTGAGTAACTTTCCAACTGTCGGATAAGTCCACAACTACCATGGACCAACTATATCCAACATTCCCTTCACATTCCTTGACCTACTTTTTTTTTATATTTAATTTTTATTTTACAGAACTCTAACATAAACAAACACATACTCAAACCATCACCCCCTCAACACCCTTCCCCCATCCCTTTCCCTTGGCGGTCTGTATTCTTTCTACTCTAGACTCGAAAGAAAGTGAACGTAAGATCATATTAAAGAGCTAAGACAATCATTAGGTCTAGACACTGCAATTCTTCCTTTAGTTGATATATCGCAAGCTATATATCGATAGATATTGATCGATATACCGATTGTTTGCGATATATAGAATCAGATTGTTCTGGACCAATTAGAACGACGGTAGTTATTAAGATGGCTGCTTTTCTGTAACGTTATTCTTCACTTTAATATTTTATTTATCTGTTATAAATAATAAACAATTTTTTTTAAAAAAAGGTAAAAAAATCGACTTAAGTAATTAAAAATAAAGATCGATACATGGTTGCCATTCCGGTAAGAAGGAATCCTTAGAAAATACATGCAATTTTTCAAGGCCAACATGGATAACATCCGCACCAATGAACATGCCGACTATATCGAGCTCATCAAATCTTGTTTTGTCATTGACGGGGAGGTTAAGGTTAAGGTTCGAATCCGAGCCGGGTGTATGTACTGAGAGTGGTTTTTCATCTACTAAATAGTGTCCCACTCACTTTTCCTTCACGTAAATGCGGGTACATTTCCTTTAAATTTAACATTTCTCATACCTAACACATTAACTTAGCTAATAGACCTACATATGCGTACAACCCGAACGGGTAGTAAGATGCGGCGATAAAAAATAAATTTGACAACATTTTACAATATCATAAATGTTATTTTATAGGTTTTTATTGTTTGTTTGTAAGGATTTTTATTTTGCTTTTAAACATCAATATTTTACGTAAAAAGACAGGACTCACATTGAAATACATTAAACAGCAGCCCGAAGAGCTCTCGAACACTAACACAACATAGAACATTATATAATAGTCTTAAAAGAGAATATTTGGCGTCCTGGCTGGCGGATTTGGTACCTTCATTGGGCTAGAGTGTCGGGAATTTAGGGTCACTTACCATAACCAATAATAATCGTACGCGCGTCATTCATCTGTTTCTTCTTCTGTCCTGTCGATGTGATTGTTCTCCTGACTGATTTGGAAGTTTAGGGTTCATACGAACTTGCTGCAGTGGATCTAGGATTCCTTAGCGGTTATCTTACATCCTCTTTCCAGGCGTGCTATTTTGCACCCTAATTAAAAAACATCATTTAATCACTAAGTCTTACTCAGTTTATGTACTATTGACACTAGTGTGTCAGGAATGACAAATGCTGAATTTATAGGAAGTGTGTACCCTTATTTGCCTGGAGGGAGAGTGGGAAACCAGTTTAGAAGAACATACCTTTAGTACACCGGACCGGGGCTCAAATCTCAATCTCTCCGTTATCAGCAGTCCAGTCTGTTGCGAGGGTGGCGGCTAAAGAATGTTCGACCATCGAAGCGGGTTTAATTAATTCATCCTCCTCATATTGTATTATTAGATTACTAAGGGGAATTTGCGAATAGCTGGGATGAACAGTTTGACACAAAGTAACATAAAATAAAATTACAGCCTAATGAAAAGATTCGTTGTGTAATCTGTGAACTGCAGCAAACCGGGTCAGTGACATCGTCGCATGCAATGGAATTTTCCACTGTCCTAGCGCGCCAGCTCTCGCCAGTATCGACCGAGGCCGGCTTCTAGGCGCCATACGGCGGCACTTTCTTGGGACAGTGTTGTGCCTTGACTGGCTTCTAGGCGCCACACAGCGGCACTCTCTTGGGACAGTGTTGTGCCTTGACTGGCTTCTTGGCGCCACACAGCGGCACTCTATTGGGACAGTGCTGTCCCTTGACTGGCTTCTAGGCGCCATACGGTGGCACTTTCTTGGGACAGTGCTGTCCCTTGACTGGCTTCTAGGCACCACACAGTGGCACTTTCTTGGGACAGTGCTGTCCCTTGACTGGCTTCTAGGCGCCACACAGCGGCACTTTCTTGGGACAGTGCTGTCCCTTGACTGGCTTCTAGGTACAACACAGCGGCACTTTCTTGGGACAGTGCTGTCCCTTGACTGGCTTCTAGGTACAACACAACGATAAGCCTACCTTCTCAGGACAGTGTTTTATTTTATCGGGATGATTTAATTGATTTTCCTTATTTTTTTATCAGGCCATTTAACATACAATTTATAATTAGACAGTTTATTTCCACACTCTACTTTTTTTCCCCACCACATATTATCACATGTGATTTAAAGACATACATCAAATTGCGCTAATGATACGTTAAGATGTATCGGCTGTTGATCTACGACTTTGAACGTCAAGAAGGAAATTGTAATAATTTGTTAAACTCACTAAAATCAGAAACTACTATTGCCTTATGCATTTAAAGTACAGTACAATTTTTATAAGAAGATCATTAACAAAGTTACTAGACCTACTTTCACGCAATCATATGTCAAGTTATGTGATCTACAGGCTATGTCACTTTTGTTAGATATTATCAATACCAATAAAATAACACTAACGATATAGTAAAATGTGATCAATTTCGGCCACAAAAATTATGTTTGGTTTTTCTATAAGGCTTGTTCTTTGAAAATTATACTTGACTTATAAACTACACAGTTAAAACAATAAAAACAGAAATTTTTTCTCGTGAAGATTGGTCCATATATTACTTGTCAACTTAAAAGACTGTGTGTGACAGTTGTAGATTTTATACATCTCTTGCACATCCAATACACACCATCCGTACGTAACCCAATGACGTCAAAGGCTGTTGCCATAGAGACCAGACCGGTCGATAATGGCGGGAAAAATAATAGCCTTTTTTTTTCAATATATATTTTAGTGTTCTTCTCCTAAATATTATCGCAGTAAAAGAAACGCCCTTTCGTTCTCTTTTTTTAATATCCCGCCCCCGCAGAATGGCCCAGGGAAATTTAGTAGGTTACCATGGCAACCAAGATTTTGCTAGAATAAAGGTGAATTCACACGCACACTGAAATTCGAAAGCAGTATAGTGACTCCGTAACTCTCAGTGATGCAGCTGTTCACACACTGGGGGAAGGTTTGGAATCTTTGTTTACCCATGATTCATTGAAACGCAAACATAAAAACGTAAATATTACAATCAGTGCAAGTTACTGTATTTAAAATAAAATGAGATGTTTTACTTACTGCCCGGGTTTGATTTAGTCATCGATAAGCCTCATGGCTTCAAATAAACTGTCGTTTTTAAATAATCACTTTTGAGATTGAAAGTTTGCACGTACACTGATCGGGTCTCCTTGGTGGGTAGAAGCGCTGGAAAAGTTGAAATTATCTCTACTCGAGAAGTGCGAGCTACGCTGGCGATGCAGGCTTCTTGTGATTGGATTAGAGCTGTCACGTGACAAAATCTCAGCACTCATCTCGTTTTACAGTGAACGTGTGAATCCACAGTAAGAGCAAGATTCGTCTAGGAGCTAAAGAGCTGTTAGAAAAGCTTGAGGATTGAGCGCTGGTAATCTATACGTACAGTAGCCCCATGGTTTCTTTGGTGCTGATTGACAGCTCAAAGCTGACTTATGACAGTCAACACTTAGGTATATACCTAAATTTTGACTGTCAGAAGTGACAGCTGCTAAACACATGTTTTTGCAGATCATATGGTTTGGCGTAGGGATACATAATTTGGTCTGGTAGCTTTTCAAAGCCGTCAGCTGTCAGTCAGCACCAAAGAAGTCATTGGGCTACTGTATGTGTTTTGTGTTCTGACAATAACCGTATCCAGATTGTCTTTTGTTGGACTTGGGTGACTTGGTTGTAATCGGGACAGCTGTGGAAACGGATCGGTGAAGATTAAATAACATAGAGAAATTAAGAACACAATATAAATAATTGTATTTTCTCTCAGGATACACGTGTTTTGTTATTTTTTCCGTCCCTATTCCAGATTAAAGATATGGATGGTTCTCTTAGTTATTTTATCTTCACCATGATATTTGCTCTTTTTCATTCACATAAGATTATTTAACATGGTAAACAAATCTACAATTAAAAGGGTAAGTCAGATAACGGGAGACCCCTCACATCTGAGCAAGCATTTTATAGGTAAATAAGTAATTTTTTTATCTCTTACCTCAGAAAAAAGTGAATTTTTAGATATTCATAATAACATATTGTTTTGCAGTGGAGACGTATAAAAATAATGAACACCTAAGTTTAATGGTAAAAATGGGTATTACATTTTTGCCAAACATTAAGGTAATGAAAATTATACTTTAAGAGATAATTTTCCTGTGCCATGAAGAAGCATACTTTCTCAGTCTTTGCTGAGTCACTGTAGTCTCATCTTGAAAAATATGGAATTTAATCAAATAGCTAATATGGTTTCACTGGTACTTTTTACGCGATGATAAACAAAGGGTGGGGCTACCTTCCTACATACTTTAAGCTATTCATGCGCGTTTAAAAAAATACTATATTGTAGTTTAAATTTGACATATACCGTAGAATTTAAGTAATAAATAATCGCTGCCATGACTTAACCTGCATTTAATACAAATTTTGAACAATTACAACCAGAACATGGGAATTTAACATGGACCATTATACTTTACTAGCCAATAACAAACTTTCCTTGTTTATCTTGTGTACAGGGTAAATTTTCAATAATAATTTTAGCAATGATTCTCTATGTGGTATATATATATACCCTGAACGATATATATATATATATATATATATATATATATAAATTCATGGATGAGCCTTGGACAGGGTACCTCTACTAAAACACACTCTAGCGTCAAGGTGTCTAACTTTGAACTCGTATTTAATGGTGCGTAAGTGCGACTGCCCTATAGTAACCATAGCAACATATTGTATGTCACGTGGTATCTACAAGAAAAAGGATACAAATATGCGGGAATTTTCTTGTAAATACAATTCTTACTAAAATAATCTCTACCCTAGTTTTGTATGACTAATCATGTACTTAACTTTATTTTTATAGCAACCAGAGGTAAATTTTAACAACAAATTCACCTAAGTTTACTTGTGTACCATCCACTCCTCGTAGCAAATCTGGATGAAAAGGAGGATAAAATGATAGCTGCCTCCGAACCTCAGGTACTTGATTTTTTTTTAAACACCTGAGTTTACAATATATAATAAAAAAGGAAACCATAGAATTACAGTTATTAGATCTCATTACAATGTTCAATGAAACACATTTTTCCGGGGGAAAAAACGAAATTATTGACATTTCTATAAAGTTGTAAAAACAACATTTACAATAATAATAAAAAAGAGGATAATGTCTAAATTAACCTCTAACACGTCAGCTTTTTAGGGTGTAGCAGACTTTTAAAAGTTTACACTAGATCATAATACTTTCGAAACAATTAATGGGATTACTTGAGCCATATTTGTTGTAAAGAGTATTATTTTTAGGTACATGTTAACCAAACAGAAAAAAGAAACACCATCTATAAAGTAAAATTGTAAATAATTTAAGCGAGCGATAAAATTACAACCTGGCATACATAAGCAATCTTTAAAATTACACCATAAATCAAGTTGATTTTACCCGGTTCAGCGAACGCCTGGTCAAACACGCTACTCGTGTTAGACGAGACTGCCGATGAAGGGGAAATCAAAGTTCGAATCTCGGTTGGGTGTAAGGAGGATTTGAAACTCGATTGCCTTGTCATCTACAAACTAGTATATTGCGAGTGTGACACCTTAGACATGGGGGGGGGGGGGGGGCTTTTGGTATTGGAAGGCCGCATGTTATGTCAAGGATTCCTCATAAGACCACACACTTCATGTACAGTAAATATTTCCAACATATGATTGCGCCAATCATAGATAAATAGATCAATGAGAATTACTTAATTAAAATATATGACACTGAAGAATGTATGGTTTTTAATCAATGAAGATACATAATTAATTTTCAAGAATGTTCAAAAAGGTCACGCCGAACACCTCAAAAGGCCGCAGACTCCCCATATCTGCTCTAGACCACGGGACCACTGAAGCGGATTTCAAAAGCAAACACAGGGACTTCAGCCTGAGGAATACACATCTTTTATCTATTTGGATCTGTCCCGTTATTGTATATAACAGCGCTTAGAACCTAATGTTTGTGTATTATGTGCTTGTAGGAGTTTGTGCCTCATGGCCGGCAGCAAATGAAGCGACATCCCGGTGAAGTGGTGATGTCCTATCTTCAACCTAACTTACACGCCGAGTCATTCTTGTCAGATCGTCTCAGTCAAGTTGCAATCTCTGAGAAGCCTCAGGTATAGATATTACACAACATTTATGAAAACCTAACAACAACACACTAACCGATACAATGACTTCCAACAATTGTAACAGACTCAGTAAATAAACCAAACACATTCAACAGGGTGAAAATACATCATTAACTTTACTGAACTTGTAAATTACTGTTCTATTTTTCGACACCCAAAAGGCGGAAGGAGGGCTAGGTCTCGTAAACCCACCAACCGGATGCCACTTAACCTGTCCCAAATGCAACTATAAGCCTATCTCATTCCATTCAGCCCCCTGCGTGTGGTAGATGTTGCACACTGCTCATGAGTGACAGACAAACAAACTGTTCATTTTATTTATATAGATAGATTTAATGTTAGAACAAAATAACTATAGATATAGGCCTGTTTGAAAATTACAAAATGTTATATTGCAAAAAAATGAACATATTTTGACCTTAAAGGGTCGCACACCCTTAGTTGTGTCTGTATTCAAACCAATATTCCAGCTGGTGGAACGTTGGATTCTCCGCGGTAGCTCAGACGGAGAGGCACAATGTGAAGAGGAGCTGTTTATAAAGGATAAAACAGCAGTGTGGAGTCGAGGGGCCTACTCTGGACTGCAGAGCGGGGACTGCAGCACAGTGCTGTGTTGCTACACATGTGAGACGCCCATCAAACATGCCTTATGGTGTACTTTCCATGCGGGAATGACAGAGAAGACGGTGTTGGATACTACAGAGCAAATCAGCGATGAACCAAAGGGTACATATTCAATCAACTTAAGTTACAGTTTTGTTTTATGAATAATATTTACCCTATTCAGTGGCTAAATGGTCTAAGACATCACTCTATTGTCAGACTGGCCCGCTGATGACGAGGAGATTGTGGTTCGAATCCTGCTCTGATCTACTGAGGGTGGATTTTCCCTAAATGGTTTCCCACTCTTCTTCCTCGCAACTGTAGGTACAGTAGCCCCATGGCTTATTTGGTGCTGAGTGACAGCTGACGGATTTGAAAAGTTACCAGACCAAATTATGTATCCCTACGCCAAACCATATGATCTGCAAAAACATGTTTTTAGCAGTTGCCACTTCTGATAGTCAACATTTAGGTATACACCTAAATGTTGACTGTCAGAAGTCAGCTGTGAGCTGTCAGTCAGCACCAAAGAAGCCACGAGGCTACTGTAGATTACTTTTAAAATGCTTCCTTCCTCAACCTTACCGCATTAGAGTAAAGAGGGTTTCTCAACCAATATCTGACTAGTCACTTTATGAGGTTTCATCACATGGGAGGCACTTTGTGTACACTCTGTTTGCCTTAAAAGATAGCGAGTGATCTTACCTTGACGAACTACACTATTGTCCTATGATATAATCTGCGGAATATCAGAACAATGCAAGGTAAGCTCGATACCTTTCAAGGTGCTAGGCTTTTGCGAATCCTTTTATTACTTTCCATACCTTTAGATTTGTCTACTGTTCACTTTTCATTTGAAGGGTCTTATCTGACAGCTAGAAAAGATACTACGGTCCAATTTACACATGAAGTTTTTTTTATGATAACTAGGAAAGTTACTACACTCCAAGCTTCACAGGAAGGGTCTTATTATACAGCTAGAACAGTTTTTCGCCTTTGCCGAGTCTTACTAGCCGTTTCGGCTGTGTACCTATTTGATAGTTACATTAATGTGTTGGGAATCAGGAAGGTTGGATTGGAGAAAGTGTACCCACATTTGTGTGGTAGGAGAGTGGAAAATCATTGACAAACTACCCTCAATACACCCAACCAGGATTAAAACCCTGGTTTCCCCGTCATCAGAGGGCCAGTCACACGAAAGTGACGCCTTGGCTTAGAACATCTGGCCACTGAAGCAGGTCTTAGAAAAGTTACTAGATCTACTTTCATATATTCATATGTCAAGTCATATGATTTGCAGATGTCACTTTTGATAGATGTTATCAACGCTGACGGCAAAAAAAAAAGTTTGTATTTCCAAAAGGCTCTTCCTATGAACATTGGGGTGTGTGTTAGATGTAAAGTGTGTAAACGTCTTGTTTAGGTCCTGTTACTATTTGTTTCCAGGTGTCCTTATGCCAAGTATATGTCTGGTGGACTCGGATTTTATTAAGATTTTCTCCTCTGATGGTGAAGACTATGTAGCATGCCAACAATTTCAAGTGAGTTTAAACATTTTAATGCTCATAAATTTGAAAAAAAAATGACACCTGGACACAAGAATTGAATTCGTGACCGTAATAATTTGCTTAGTAATACTATATTATCAATAAAAAGTGTTATTAAACGATTCTAATAATACTTACAGAAGGATTACTGTATAATTGGCTTTTTCAAAACTTATCGAAAGAACAAATAATATTAAAAAGCTATTATTCTTTTTGTTTCACAGTTGTGGCAACGAGAAGTGTTGTACATTAAATGATAAATTAAAAAGTATTATGTTCATACTTGTATCTTTTTATAACTGGCCACCAAAATAAACAATGTTTTTTTATAACTTAGAGTAGAGTCATACAAAATATTGGTTTCAAAATAAAACACTTTTATTTTTTTAAACACTGCATGAACACAACCGAAGATGGTTTGTATGTCATTTCCAGCAACTTTTATTTAGGGGCTCGTTCACCATTTTAATTTATGAAGCAAACACAACTTTTTAGAAGCTCCTTCCACGAAAATGCGAGTAGATCACCTCTAAAATGCTTCCTTGCTCATCCCCACCTCATTAGAGTAATTATCATATATGCATTTAACTTGAACAGGTAGTAAGACACGGTGGTGCAAAAAAAAAAAGTAAGTTTTATAAATACGCTAAAGTCATACAAACTATTGGGCCGTAATGGCTGTGGTTTGACAAGTATTTGAAAGATTTGGTTTGCAAATGCCTCTTTGTTTAGTCTGGGGTTTCAAATATGTTGGCTTTATGGCCAATCACTTCCTTATTTGGACTGCTAATTACAATACAAATTTTATATTATATTTGGAAGAAGGTATAGGAAAGGTTGATAGAAACATATAAAAGGGGGACAGACCCAATATGGCTGTTACAATGAAAAGAAGAACACGGTTCACACTTTACACTGCTGCCAATGGACAAAGAGGTAATGGTCGCCTCTTAAAGAAAATTGATAGTCACCACCCAATCCCCCGACCTAGGTTTCATTCTATCGGAACTCATCAGGGAGGAGCGTAAAACGCGCAAAACAACTTCCTAAAAGAGAAAACCAAAAAACAAAAGGGGATAAAAAGGAAAATGGTAAAGAATGATAGGACACATAGATAGGAACATGTAAAAGGTATAACAATAAAGGACAAACACAGGAAGAGCCTTAACTGACAGCTATTAGAGTTACTAAATCTACCTTCACCTATTCAAACGTCAAGTCATGAGATCAACAGCTATCATATTGATAGATATATCACTACAATAATATAAAATAACACTGATAATATAGTTAAAAGTTATCAGTTTTGACCACATAAAATTAAATTTGTGTTTTCTAAAAGGACCTTTCTATGAGAATTGGAATGTACATATGTTAATAATAAGTTCATGATCATGTGTGTCAAGGTATCGAATGTGTGGGCGTGTAAGTACGGGCTTATTCTCGAGAGAGCATAAAGTCTGCTGGGCTGAATAAGTCAAATGCAGAGAACTCGTCCGATCCAGAGGCTGTGCAGCTCCCTAACATCTTCTCCCTGGTGCATCCCTCGACGAGATCACCCCGTCCTGGGCAGACACAGTCAGTATCACTTCTATCCTGGGCAGACACAGTCAGTATCACTTCTATCCTGGGCAGACACAGTCAGTATCACTTCTATCCTGGGCAGACACAGTCAGTATCACTTCTATCCTGGGCAGACATAGTCAGTATCACCCTGTCTTGGGCAGACACAGTCAGTATCACCCTGTCTTGGGCAGACACAGTCAGTATCCCCCGTCCTGGGCAGACACAGTCAGTATCACCCCCGTCCTGGGCAGACACAGTCAGTATCACCCCTGTCTTGGGCAGACATAGTCAGTATCACCCCTGTCTTGGGCAGACACAGTCAGTATCACCCCCGTCCTGGGCAGACCCAGTCAGTATCACCCCTGTCTTGGGCAGACACAGTCAGTATCACCCCCGTCCTGGGCAGACACAGTCAGTATCACCCCTGTCTTGGGCAGACACAGTCAGTATCACCCCGTCCTGGGCAGACACAGTCAGTATCACTTCTATCCTGGGCAGACACAGTCAGTATCACTTCTATCCTGGGCAGACACAGTCAGTATCACTTCTATCCTGGGCAGACATAGTCAGTATCACCCCTGTCTTGGGCAGACACAGTCAGTATCACCCCTGTCTTGGGCAGACACAGTCAGTATCACCCCGTCCTGGGCAGACACAGTCAGTATCACCCCCGTCCTGGGCAGACACAGTCAGTATCACCCCTGTCTTGGGCAGACATAGTCAGTATCACCCCTGTCTTGGGCAGACACAGTCAGTATCACCCCCGTCCTGGGCAGACCCAGTCAGTATCACCCCTGTCTTGGGCAGACACAGTCAGTATCACCCCCGTCCTGGGCAGACACAGTCAGTATCACCCCTGTCTTGGGCAGACACAGTCAGTATCACCCCGTCCTGGGCAGACATAGTCAGTATCACCCCTGTCTTGGGCAGACACAGTCAGTATCACCCCTGTCTTGGGCAGACACAGTCAGTATCACCCCCGTCCTGGGCAGACACAGTCAGTATCACCCCTGTCTTGGGCAGACACAGTCAGTATCACCCCCGTCCTGGGCAGACACAGTCAGTATCACCCCCGTCTTGGGCAGACACAGTCAGTATCACCCCCATCCTGGGCAGACATAGTCAGTATCACCCCTGTCTTGGGCAGACACAGTCAGTATCACCCTGTCTTGGGCAGACACAGTCAGTATCACCCCCGTCCTGGGCAGACACAGTCAGTATCACCCCCGTTCTGGGCAGACACAGTCAGTATCAGCCCCGTCCTGGGCAGACACAGTCAGTATCACCCCCGTCCTGGGCAGACACAGTCAGTATCACCCCCTTCCTGGGCAGACACAGTCAGTATCAGCCCCGTCCTGGGCAGACACAGTCAGTATACACCCCGTCCTGGGCAGACACAGTCAGTATCAGCCCCGTCCTGGGCAGACACAGTCAGTATCACCCCCGTCTTGGGCAGACACAGTCAGTATCACCCCGTCCTGGGCAGACACAGTCAGTATCACCCCGTCCTGGGCAGACACAGTCAGTATCAGCCCCGTCCTGGGCAGACACAGTCAGTATCACCCCCGTCTTGGGCAGACACAGTCAGTATCACCCCGTCCTGGGCAGACACAGTCAGTATCACCCCTGTCTTGGGCAGACACAGTCAGTATCACCCCGTCCTGGGCAGACACAGTCAGTATCAGCCCCGTCCTGGGCAGACACAGTCAGTATCAGCCCCGTCCTGGGCAGACACAGTCAGTATCAGCCCCGTCCTGGGCAGACACAGTCAGTATCAGCCCCGTCCTGGGCAGACACAGTCAGTATCACCCCCGTCTTGGGCATACACAGTCAGTATCAGCCCCGTCCTGGGCAGACACAGTCAGTATCACCCCGTCCTGGGCAGACACAGTCAGTATCACCCCCGTCCTGGGCAGACACAGTCAGTATCACCCCGTCCTGGGCAGACACAGTCAGTATCACACCCCGTCCTGGGCAGACACAGTCAGTATCAGCCCCGTCCTGGGCAGACACAGTCAGTATCACCCCCGTCCTGGGCAGACACAGTCAGTATCACCCCCGTCCTGGGCAGACACAGTCAGTATCACCCCCGTCCTGGGCAGACACAGTCAGTATCACCCCCGTCCTGGGCAGACACAGTCAGTATCAGCCCCGTCCTGGGCAGACACAGTCAGTATCACCCCCGTCCTGGGCAGACACAGTCAGTATCAGCCCCGTCCTGGGCAGACACAGTCAGTATCACCCCGTCCTGGGCAGACACAGTCAGTATCACCCCCGTCCTGGGCAGACCCAGTCAGTATCACCCCCGTCCTGGGCAGACACAGTCAGTATCACCCCCGTCCTGGGCAGACCCAGTCAGTATCACCCCTGTCTTGGGCAGACACAGTCAGTATCACCCCCGTCCTGGGCAGACACAGTCAGTATCACCCCTGTCTTGGGCAGACACAGTCAGTATCGCCCCCGTCCTGGGCAGACACAGTCAGTATCACCCTGTCTTGGGCAGACACAGTCAGTATCACTTCTATCCTGGGCAGACATAGTCAGTATCACCCCTGTCTTGGGCAGACACAGTCAGTATCACCCCCGTCCTGGGCAGACCCAGTCAGTATCACCCCTGTCTTGGGTCTGTCCTAGTTATTAAATGTCTTATTGAGGGGAAATAAAGTTGTGCCTAAGAAATGAAAACTAATTCCTTCTCTAAAGAAATATTATATTTTAATGTGATGAGGTAAACAATACATATCAGACAAGACACATAAATAAATAACACAGTTAGGTACTCGAATGGGGTAGGTTGAGATTACGCTAGGTCTATAGTACTACTGGAAAACTATCTATATACTGTACTGTATGTGTGAGGGGTAGTAGTGCTGCGTTGCAAGATCTCCATCAACCCCCTCTATTACACTACTTCTATAAGATGTTTACTCTGCCAGTATGGAGCTGGCGTGTTACTTACTTTATAAAATTTTAAATTTAACTTTTGGAAAATTTTGTCCGAATGTTAAGTTCAAGTCATCAAGAGTTGACTATGTTTATTAGTAAATTATAAATTCTCTCATTCATATTTGATAAGATCAGGTCTAATCCAGAGTTTTAAAATTCCTTATAATCTGAAATTTTGGGAATTTTGCACATTAAAAAATATGTCATACGTAATATGTTGTGGAAACATTATTCTTTAAGTAACAGGATTAGTGTCGCACTAATAGTTTGGTTTGAAATATATTACTTGAATAAATCGTTAGGCACATAACATCTACTGAAACATTTGTGTCTGTTTTCAGACGTACTATCTTACATGTCAAACACTTCCCAGAAGATTGTGTTTGTTGGTGAAAACCCTTCCATTTGCATGACATACGACTCCAAGACAGGTCTTCACAGTGTCTGGAAAATACGAAGAGCTAATCTAGATGTGAGTTAGTACATTTAAAAAAATATGATGGTTAAGGGTGTGTGTAGTCCACTTTTAAAATTTGAAGAGAAGTCGGATAAAATAATATGATACATGCCTGCCTGAAGCCAAATTAAAGTTTGAATATTAAAAAAAAGAAGTATAATGTTGGATAGATTTTGCATAACTATGTAAATTTGGGTATTGAATTAAGTTTAAAACTGTTATATTGCAAACATAATTAATTTATTTGTTCTTAAAATGATAAATTAAGTTATCACAAAATGTAATATCATTATTTCAGATTTTTTTTCATACTAACATTAATTTGTGAGTGGAATAACAGAAAAAAAGTTATATAGTGATTTTTTTCTTTGGCTAAACATCATAATTGTTGAATCCGGAATTTACACTCAAATTGAAGTCGAAGTAAATTAATATTTAAAGCAAAGTCAAAATTTCATACACCCCTAATAATATTTCATAGCTATACAATAATGAAAAGTGATAAAAATAAGGAAATGCAAACTAATTATATGAAAACCGAGTGAAGAAAGCTCGCCGAGCGAAATAGGGAAAATGTGGGAAGAATCCAATGCACAAAGGTGACATCATCTTCCTTTCTTATGTCTTCTATAGTAGAAGTAGTCACACATACGTCGAAACAATTTTTTTTCATGTTTTGGAATTATTGCCTATATCAAATTAGAAGGGGGGGGGGGGGGGAGAGGAAAAGTAAACTCGATGTAAAACACCAATCTTCATTTTGAATTTGAAAAAAAAAAAAAAAATTAGTTATAAGCATTGTGGTAAACTGTTGTTGGAATAAAATGAAATTTCTCACATCTTTTTGTGGATAAATTAAATCATATATTATATATATCTTGAAAACAAAATGTATAATAAGACAGTGTAGAAACACTTTTCAATAATGTAAAGTGATAGTATTGAAGGAAGCCAACTTTAAAGGATAGTTAGGTTAGGGCTAGATAGGGACTAACACACACTGCTCTTCGTTTCTTCAAACACTTTTGCACTTCCCACTCTTCACACTTCCACGGTTAAACATCGTGTTGAAACACTGTATTATTATATATTTCCAAATCATTAGGCAATAACTCATTTTACTATGTATTTTATAAAAATCATTATTAAGAGGTTTTTCATTGTATAGGAATGCCACGCGGCATGTGGCTTTGATGAGGCGGAGAACAGTCCAGAACAGTCCTCTTCCTGCATATTCCCCTACACGAGCTCGCTGCGACAGTCCCTGGGTACTGTTAAACCCTTATCTCACTTCACTGGAACTGCTCACGACGTCACGAGAGGAAGCCCTTTCAGCAATACCAGCCCTCAGAACTCTGCCCGCTCCCAGAGTCCACTTGGCACTTTCCTGTACGACCTCTTCTCACTACTTTGTCTTGAGGGTGTGGCGAAGGTCACTTTTTAAATGCAAAGTTGGAGGAAAAGTTTTAAACATGAAAGTCAAAAATAAGGTTTTAAGAGACACAATTTTATTTCTTTTGACCAAGTATTTAATACATTTATAAAAATTTAATAAATGAAATTTACAGCTTTGAGGTGCACATGTTTGTACACAGGGTCTACTGATTTTAAAATGTTAGACCTCTGTTTGTGATATATATTGCACAATGATCACGACAAACAAACTCTTCATTTTATTAATTTACCTAATTTCTAGAATGTAGTCTACAAACCACTCATTTACTTTACATAGGGTGATCTGGTGGTCTAGGGGTAAGGTGTCGGACCTCTTTACTGGGGTCCGAGGCTCAATCCTCAGTTCCGGCACAGATTTATCTGATTGCCAAACCCTTCCTTCATCTCTGACAAGACGTGTATTAATCACAACTTGTGAATGTGAGGAATGCCTAAAACAATTAAAACTTCTATTCTGTTTCGAGAATATTTGATATTTTGTTTCGAATTGAAAAAGTGGACTTTGCACACTTAGAAAAGATCCTAAATATTTTTTTGTTTGTTTGAAATTTAAGGGTCACTTGTGGACTGATTGATCTACCTTTAACACTGATAACATTGGAGTCGAAATTCGAAATAAATAAAAATGCGAAATTTTTAATTGGGATTGGTTTTAAAGCCCTATTACTGTATAAAGGTGGGAGCCCCAACATAATTATAGGGCAAACTCAACAACCAGACCCGAGATCATTAATTTAACACTTAACTGAATATAAATGCTATAATGAATGAATTATATATACATTAAAGAAATTATTTACTTTTTATATTTTCTACTATTCCATCGTAATTATATTTCTTCCTTTGTTCATAATTTCCTCCAAGTTTCGAATTTTAGATTTGGTGTTTTGTGGGGAAAATTAAGATTGGTATTTGAGATCCAGATTTATATAACTTATTAGTGTATTTAACCCATTTATAATTAATTTCCTGTCTTAACTTTCTAATAAATGCTGAAAATCATGAGTACAGTGTCTAGAGAGTGTATCTGTTGCAGTCGGACTATGTCCCCCCGTATGGGGGTGACACCTTCCCCGCCCACCGGGCTGTTCCGACCTCCCCACCAGAACATGCTGGCCAATACCAGGCTGTCGCACAGCACCAGCCCTGGTTCCCGGGCACGTTGGGCTCCCTGGCTGATGCCCGCCTCATGACCAGTAAGGTGGTGGACCAAGGAGAACCCCGACCTCTTTTCCCGGACCTCTGCTTCCAACACATGTGGACTGAGAGCTTCAACATGCCCAGGTGAGAGTTCCCTCACGCTCTTGTCTAACTGCTTCCAACACATGTGGACTGAGAGCTTCAACATGCCCAGGTGAGAGTTCCCTCACGCTCTTGTCTAACTGCTTCCAACACATGTGGACTGAGAGCTTCAACATGCCCAGGTGAGAGTTCCCTCACACTCTTGTCTAACTGCTTCCAACACATGTGGACTGAGAGCTTCAACATGCCCAGGTGAGAGTTCCCTCACACTCTTGTCTAACTGCTTCCAACACATGTGGACTGAGAGCTTCAACATGCCCAGGTGAGAGTTCCCTCACGCTCTTGTCTAACTGCTTCCAACACATGTGGACTGAGAGCTTCAACATGCCCAGGTGAGAGTTCCCTCACGCTCTTGTCTAACTGCTTCCAACACATGTGGACTGAGAGCTTCAACATGCCCAGGTGAGAGTTCCCTCACACTCTTGTCTAACTGCTTCCAACACATGTGGACTGAGAGCTTCAACATGCCCAGGTGAGAGTTCCCTCACACTCTTGTCTAACTGCTTCCAACACATGTGGACTGAGAGCTTCAACATGCCCAGGTGAGAGTTCCCTCACGCTCTTGTCTAACTGCTTCCAACACATGTGGACTGAGAGCTTCAACATGCCCAGGTGAGAGTTCCCTCACGCTCTTGTCTAACTGCTTCCAACACATGTGGACTGAGAGCTTCAACATGCCCAGGTGAGAGTTCCCTCACGCTCTTGTCTAACTGCTTCCAACACATGTGGACTGAGAGCTTCAACATGCCCAGGTGAGAGTTCCCTCACACTCTTGTCTAACTGCTTCCAACACATGTGGACTGAGAGCTTCAACATGCCCAGGTGAGAGTTCCCTCACACTCTTGTCTAACTGCTTCCAACACATGTGGACTGAGAGCTTCAACATGCCCAGGTGAGAGTTCCCTCACGCTCTTGTCTAACTGCTTCCAACACATGTGGACTGAGAGCTTCAACATGCCCAGGTGAGAGTTCCCTCACGCTCTTGTCTAACTGCTTCCAACACATGTGGACTGAGAGCTTCAACATGCCAGGTGAGAGTTCCCTCACACTCTTGTCTAACTGCTTCCAACACATGTGGACTGAGAGCTTCAACATGCCCAGGTGAGAGTTCCCTCACACTCTTGTCTAACTGCTTCCAACACATGTGGACTGAGAGCTTCAACATGCCCAGGTGAGAGTTCCCTCACGCTCTTGTCTAACTGCTTCCAACACATGTGGACTGAGAGCTTCAACATGCCAGGTGAGAGTTCCCTCACGCTCTTGTCTAACTGCTTCCAACACATGTGGACTGAGAGCTTCAACATGCCCAGGTGAGAGTTCCCTCACGCTCTTGTCTAACTGCTTCCAACACATGTGGACTGAGAGCTTCAACATGCCCAGGTGAGAGTTCCCTCACGCTCTTGTCTAACTGCTTCCAACACATGTGGACTGAGAGCTTCAACATGCCCAGGTGAGAGTTCCCTCACACTCTTGTCTAACTGCTTCCAACACATGTGGACTGAGAGCTTCAACATGCCCAGGTGAGAGTTCCCTCACACTCTTGTCTAACTGCTTCCAACACATGTGGACTGAGAGCTTCAACATGCCCAGGTGAGAGTTCCCTCACGCTCTTGTCTAACTGCTTCCAACACATGTGGACTGAGAGCTTCAACATGCCCAGGTGAGAGTTCCCTCACGCTCTTGTCTAACTGCTTCCAACACATGTGGACTGAGAGCTTCAACATGCCCAGGTGAGAGTTCCCTCACACTCTTGTCTAACTGCTTCCAACACATGTGGACTGAGAGCTTCAACATGCCCAGGTGAGAGTTCCCTCACACTCTTGTCTAACTGCTTCCAACACATGTGGACTGAGAGCTTCAACATGCCCAGGTGAGAGTTCCCTCACGCTCTTGTCTAACTGCTTCCAACACATGTGGACTGAGAGCTTCAACATGCCCAGGTGAGAGTTCCCTCACGCTCTTGTCTAACTGCTTCCAACACATGTGGACTGAGAGCTTCAACATGCCCAGGTGAGAGTTCCCTCACGCTCTTGTCTAACTGCTTCCAACACATGTGGACTGAGAGCTTCAACATGCCCAGGTGAGAGTTCCCTCACACTCTTGTCTAACTGCTTCCAACACATGTGGACTGAGAGCTTCAACATGCCCAGGTGAGAGTTCCCTCACGCTCTTGTCTAACTGCTTCCAACACATGTGGACTGAGAGCTTCAACATGCCCAGGTGAGAGTTCCCTCACTCTCTTGTCTAACCGCTTCCAACACATGTGGACTGAGAGCTTCAACATGCCCAGGTGAGAGTTCCCTCACTCTCTTGTCTAACTGCTTCCAACATATGTGGACTGAGAGCTTCAACATGCCCAGGTGAGAGTTCCCTCACTCTCTTGTATAAGTAAGTATACATATCTTATAAAGTATCGAGTAAAAAAATACTAGTATCAAAAGGAAAATATCAATATTAGTAAAGTATAGATACTTTTTTCACATATCTAAGTAGTTACAAGGTCATGTGATGTTTCAGAGACGCGGTATGTGTTGGTTCAGCCACCAAGGTGTTTCTGAGCACAGACCAAGTGGGGCAGACCTACCTCTGTTTCTTGGTCCCCACTCGCAACCAACTTTTCTCCACTCGGCTGGAGAAGACTAACACGGAGGAGCAGCTTATCTTCGGGATCATTTCGAGCATCCCTGCCAAGGACGCTGCCCCATTGCCTGTGAGGGCTACACCTCTATTTATAGAAGCCCTGCCGTGGCCATTTTGTCATTTACAAATGAATCACTAAAAATCTTAACTGCTAAGATAATTATTAATGCTAAATTCTTGTCATTTTTTTTTGTAGGCTTACATTACAAATTAATGTCTTGATTAAAAACTGTACTAATGAATTACATATTGGGGTATTAAGTTAACTAAGTAACTTTGCCGAACTATGTTAAACATTTGGGTGAGAAAACATTCGGTAAAAAATATTTAGTTTTTAAAGTTGTATAAATATATTACATGGTGTCTACCAACCGGAAAAAAAACGGGAACTAAACAGGAATTTGAAGTGGTCGGAAAAAATGGGAATAAGTCGGGAATTTCCTAAATTAAAATAAAAAAATCCAGGAAAATGTTGCTTTACTCAAAATATGAAATTTAATGATCATAAAATCAGTAAATTACAATATGATTCAAACTTACTTTTGTTGGTAACTGTATAATTATGTTGTAATTTTTTATATTCTTAGTAGACTATGTTAATATAAATACAATATTTGTGCATTTAAATTTTAAAATTCATTTTTGATTTATAAAAAAATAATAAAAAAAGTTTGGAAGGGGAGGAAAGGGTATGACATTCCTTTGAGTCGAGAATTTCACTGGTCAAGTTGAGTAGACACCATGAATTGTACAATATCTAACATAAAACGAAAAATAATATTTGAACTTGATTCAAGTGCGTATAACCCGAACGGGTAGTAAGACGCGGTTCTAATAATAATAACTTTGATTTGGCTTCGGGAATATTTTATATCATTTGATTCAGCTTTGCTTCGAATGTAAAAAGTGAGCTCTCCACACCCCAAACGGACAACTAGTCTGTCAAATTGGTATCGATGTGTCTGTAGAAATATCAATTTAAAAACCTAATTATTTTATCAGATCATATATACAAATAACTAGAATGACAATGATTTTAAAACTGAATAACCGTATTGGGCAGAATGTAATATAGCCCCGCACAGAATACAACCCTAAACTTTTTAAGGTGTCCTAGATGAAAAATAAAAACTTCTGAATATAACTTAAAGTAAAAACTTAACAACTTTGACACAGTTTTATTAGGCCCTCTGATTGCTTTTCTTGATGAGCAGTCTCTCCTAAACATTTCTTCATTTTTTCCCTCCAAAGTTGTATAAGAGCCTCAGAAACACCAAGCTCATTGGCAGCTTGCACGTTATTTGTTTGTTGTGCCTTGCATATTGCTCTTAATTTAAACTTCATATTGTAGCTTCTTCTCAGTCCCTTGTGTACTTGAGACACTGAAGAAGCCTTCTTTTCAACATTGATCACTCGCAGATCTGTCATGGGGGATTTTTTAATATCAGTAACACAGCACAGATTCTGTCAGCAACTAACACTGACCTACTGAACTACCAGTTCAGTGACATTGGAGGTTTGAAATACTCCCTCTCTAGCTTTGTTTGGACCTCAAGTTTATTACTAGACACGCGTGATGATTCCCTCAGGCTGTCTAGTACAGTTCATGCTACAAAATAGAAGAATCTGTTGGTTTTTTCAGTAAAAAATCTTAGGCTGCGTATATAATGTGAGAACAGTTTTAGGAGAAAAACCTTACACTATATTCAGGGCGATACGGTACTTGGAAATCCTTATTCATTTGTTTCACACAAGAGTGCCAACATGACATTATGTGCCCTTTTTTGTTTTTGTTTCTAGGATCTAAATCTAATTGTGATTGTTGACTTGAAAGGTGGCCTAGTCTTGTACTCTGGGGCAAGTATGGTGGGCAAGGTTCATGTCGGAGGAATACCCTCGGCACTGGCCACCTCCTCTTACTTGTCCTTGAATTTGGGGTCGCAGTTCGGCTCACCTTTTCAAAAGTAAGTGAAGTTATATTTATGTTAGTAGGGGAAGCAGTATTTATACATCTGCTCATACCTTGATCACATGTTATAAAAAAACTACTTTATGTCTTGCGTTTTGATAAAATTACACTACCCTAGTTTGAATATTTCATTTTAAATGTTGGTTATCTAGAATACTTCTCTTTTACCCAGTCTGCTTCAATTTAACATCTCCAGCTGGGGTTCGAACCAAAGGCACTTAAGATGTCAAAGATTATCATTTAAATTGTTATAATGTTGTATATTAAGACACTGTTGAAACACTATACAGTGATGTAGAGTAAGTGATAGGTAAGGAAGCCAACCTGAAAGGACAAACACACTTCTCTCGTCATTTCTTCTTACACTTTTTAACACTTCTCATTTCCTTATACTTACACAGTTACACATTGTTTTAATTTTCGGAAATATTCATCTTACATATAAAGAGACATATAAAAAACAAAGAAATATATTATATAGAACTTGATTGGCCATCTTCTGCCGACCGTTAGATCTGTACTGTAGATTATTGTTATGTTGGCAATCACAAACAAGACTTGTTCTTTATACCTTTGGAACAGGACAGGACAATGAGGGGGTTGACTGAAAAGAAAGGGATGGCGAGGGAGTGGGGGTGGTTTCTGCTTTGTGGAAAATTAATCATCCTCCATGCCTTAAGATTATTGAGTACAGTTATTAAATTTGTCCTTTGCAAATTTGTTTTCTGCACAGTTGTGAGTTGACCTATATTCACAGATTTAAAAAAAATCCATCAGGATCGGGGTTTGTTGGGGCTTATTTCAACGAACGTATTTAGCAGCGCGGTGGCAGCACTGCTAATGCTTGTAACGCTAGCTGCCCCGCTGTTAATACTGATCCATGCTTTCTTCTAAGATTTCAACAGTAAAATGGGCTTCAAGGACAAAGAACTTGTATTTGTTTTATAATATAAGATAATTTACTCTGACATATGATGTCATTGATACTAAGTTCATGCTCTGCTTTCAACAAGATAGACTCAGGGCATATATATATATATATATATATATATAATATATATATATATATATATATATATATATATATATATTACGTTATTTAAAAAAATAAGGAAAGATGAAGACACATTTTACATGGATTTTTGTACATCATTAGAATCCTTTAACTAAAATAAATAAATAACTAAAGAAAAAAAAACACTCTTTTTAAATATTTCCCCATGTCAGTAGAACTATTTAACTAATCATTTAACCAAATAAGAAAAACTGAAAACTAATTTTCCAAGTATTTTTTGCATGTCAGTAGAATACTTTATTGCATTATTACATAATAATCTTGTATTGCAAAAAGCTGATAGTATATCTATCTCAACAATAACCATCTCCACTTCTAAGCTCTCAATGGATTGTTGTCTTGATAATTTATAGTACTATATACTCCTGTGATAGCTAATATTTTTAGTTCAGAGAGTAGTTTTTCAACTCACTGTTCAAGGCCGAACTTTATCTCCAGCTTTCATCTTCTGGCACACCCAATCTTGGTGTCAGACATTGACAGGATTCTAATACAAGTGAGATTTAATTATTTTAGTAAAATTTATATATCCCTACAATGGGTTAAATACTATGGGTCCACAGCAACTTCATTCCTGAATAAATTAAGTTGATGTCATTTGTTAAGTCTAATATGTGAGTTTTTTTCCTGCGAACATAGATAATTTTTTGGGAGTCGGCTCATAAAAACAATAGAATGCAGAGTGTCACTCGGCCTATGTTCCGTCTAAACTTGAAACTCTTGTAGACCAAGGCTGTAATCTGTCTCCAGACGCAGCAGTCTCTTGACTTCTAGTCTCCTACTGTCGAGTCGACCAGCCTCGTCCTTGGAACCTCGCTTCGACGATGCGGTTCACTTGTTGTCACCAGTCTCCCCTGTAGATACACCCCACGAGGACGACGGGGTGGGGCATTTCGCCCTGTCCACTCCCCGGTCTGGTCAACTGGCGGCTCTCCGGGATTCTGTAGGGTCTAGGGTCACCTTGGTGGGTATTCTGGTGATTAGCTCATCACCACGACTTTTAAAAGTTTAAATTGAACGTTGAAAGGAGGATGAAAGGGTAAGGCTACACACTTTACTACTGGACTTGACAGCACGGCTAGAGATAGATCACGGCTACTGTGTCTCGACACGCAACAACAGGATCTAAGTATCCATGATCAACATATAGTCTAGTGTGTAGGCCTTGCCTTTCCAGCCTCCTTTCAATATTTACTATAACACAGCCGTTTGATGCCATTCTTATGTTTTGAAGATTATCAAAGCTCCATTAATTTTTTTTTTCGGGGGGTAGGGGGGTCTAATCCACTATTTTACAAAATCCAAAACCTGGAAAAAAAATGTAAAACACAAGAGGAAATATAAACATGATAGAATAATATAAAATACAAATAGTCATTAAATGTTAAAATTCTTGCTTATAATCCATTCATTATAACATTCATAAAATTCAGTTAAGTGTTAAATTACTGGTCTGGGGCCTGGTTGTCAAGTTCATCCTATAATTATAAAGTTTCTGAACCACCATCAATCGATATAAGAGCTATAAATCAAATTTCACTTAAAAAATTAAAAAATGTTAAAGGATTTGAGTCGAATACGAAATTTTCTCAAGTGCCCATCTCAACTTCTGATACCTTAATATGGTGCTATTTTTAGGAAATGCTTTCTTCACTTTTTCAGGTAAATTTTGTTATTTATGGAAGAACGAGGGTAGGAACAAATCCTTTTTTTTTTTCTTCTATGAATCCTGAATCCCAGTCCAAGAAAACTTAATAACTATGAACACACATTGGTAGGATTGATTTTCTTCGATTTTGATTTTTTTTTCACACTAATTGTGTTTAGCAGCTATCGAAGACGGAAATCCTTAATGATAATATTTTCTTTTATAATGTGATTCTTCATTCTGTCAACTAGTAAATTAACTGCTTGGGCTCTGGTTGTTGAATTAAGTGATACTAAACCCGCATCATATAAGAAAGTTGTGCGATGGCATTGCATTCTATTGTCAGGCTACACCAGATCCTTGTTTTGGAACTCACATTTTAAAGTGAGGATATAAAGTATTGGGTTGACTGACTAACTTTTTGTGGTTTTTTTTATATTATATATTCAATATTAATAATGTATTAGTAATAAAAAAAATGTTTCAGGAATACAGTGATGGCTCGATGTTCCGCATCGCCTTACCGCAAATCTGCTCTTCTCCAATGGGTAGGCAAGATTACACTTATAGTTTATACAGTGCTATATAATAAGAAACTATAAAAACACTGTAAATTAATGTGTGACTGTAGAGTAATTGTATTATATTTGTAAGAAGGTATAGGAAAGATGGGCAGAAACATATAAAAGGGACAAACACAATATGGCTTTTATAATGAAAAGAAGAACACATTTCACACTTTACACTGCTGCCACTGGACAAAGAGGTGATTGTTGCCTCTTAAAGAAGATCGATTGCTACCATACAATTGTTTGACCTAGGTTTCATTCTATCAGGAGGGAGTGTGAAATGCACAACACAACTTCCTGAAAGAGGTAACAAACAAAAAAATACAAAGGAAAGAAAAAAGAAAGTTTGTAAAGGATGACAGGACTCTTAGATGGGAATATTTAAAAGGAAAAACACTAAAGACAAACACAGGACATGGATGCAAATATATAATTTATCTTTATATTATATATATTCACATCCACTGTCCATTTCTTTAGGTACTAGCTTTTGATAATATTTATAAAGCATTTTTAGAAACAAGATTTTTATATTTCTTGAATTTAAATATATACAAAAAAAATGTATCACATCTTTATTCAAGTAAAATTTCATTTCACTGTTGAAGGACACACATTAACAATGAAAGTAGGTACATGAAAAAGTAATAGATATTTGGAACAGGCGTAAAATGGCTTTTACCATGAAGAGAACAGAACAGTTCACATGCACTAGAAGGGTGCATAACTTAAAAAACAAATCAACTGGATTTTTATATATATTTTATGTTAAATTCTTTTCCTTTCCTGTTCTGTACCCTTTTTTAACCCTGTAAAGTGGCAAGCTTGATTGACTACACAATGGTGCCATAATTAGTACATACGCATACAACCCGAATTGTTAAGAACAACACTGTGGTTAAACAAAACCTCAGAGAGAGAGAGAGAGAGAGAGATTAGATAAAAACTTGCATTGGATCTTAAGAGAGGGGATCAAAATACCAAAGTAAAAATGTCTTTAGTAGTGTTCAAATTTTCCAAACAAACTATCTCGGATGTTGATTGTTGTGTGTGTGTGAACAGTGTCCCAGTGTCTGACCACGCTGAAGCAGGTGTTGCAACGAGACCTTGCAATGCAGGTGGTGACCAAGTGGTACGGAGTGAGGAATGCCCCAGGGACTCAGGACATATCACCGAATCAAGAATGGCAGCTCTTCAGTGCCACGCTACTAGGTAAAGTCTGTTCATGATTGGTTTTTACCTGGATGACAGTTCAAAAATCATATGTTTAGGTTGTCGGTTGCCACACTTGTAAAGGATTACTTTTTTGTTATAGATGATAAGTTAATTAATTACCTGTTATATATCACATTTAAAATAACGTAAACTTAAGTTTTCTTACACTGTTTCATAACTTTTAATAATTTCTTTTTACCCAATCTGAAACAATATTTTAAACATAATTAGGAAATGTGGATAGAAACGTGTAAAAGGAACAAACACAATATGGTTTTTACAATGAAAAGAAGAACACAGTTCACTCTTTACACTGCTGCCAATGGACAAAGAGATAATGGTGTTAAGAAAATCGATCATCACTCCAATCCCACACTAGGAAAATTCGATCATCACTCCCACAATCCCCACACCCTAGAGTTGTGTTGCCGATGATTCACACTCCTCCCTGATGAGTTCGATAGAATGAAACATAGATCGGGGCATTGAGCTGTGATAATCAATTTTCTTAAAGAGGCAACTACTACCTCTTTGTCCAGTGACAGCAGTGTAAAGTGTGAACTGTGTTCTTCTTTTCATTGTAAAAACCATATTGTGTTTGTTCCTTTTATATGTTTCTATCCGCCTTTCCTGTACCTTCTTACAAATATAATACCATTACCTCATAAAGTGAAAAGAGGTTTTCCTTATAGAGATTTAAACTTAATTAAAAGTACTTATTCTCCGTTTTGGAATGTTATATACCTTGGGTAATATAGTACCTTTTAATACAGGCATCATATTTACTTGGAAAAGAGAAAATTCCTCTAGAGATGCAGGTTGACAATGTTAACAGATCTGTCATGTGGCACCAACAAAGGTTGGCTACCATCGTTTATGGTCAACACAGAATTTATTAATACTTTCTTACTATTGCTTCCTCTACTATCTCACGTACCTCAACTCTTGCTCAGACTTCATCCCTAATACTGTTTCTCCTGATGATATGTAGTATACTCTCTCTCCATGACTTCCAATTTCCCACTCTCTCCTACATACAATGTATATGTTTCTGCTTCATATGTAAAAAATTCCAAATCAAAATTTAAAAGGATAAATTAAAATTGCACTCTATTTTTTTACATATTTTAAATCAAACACTTTCTTGAATCCTTGAATCTTTAATACAATTACCCGCCTCGGTGGCGTAGTTGGCTAACGCGCTTGTCGTGTTTAGCTCGACTGCTGAGGACGGGGAGATAGAGGTTCGAATCTCGGTCGGGTGAACTGGGGGTGGTTTTTCCTAAATGGTTTTCCACTCTCCCCCCACGCAAATGCGGGTTCACTTCCTCTAATTCAACCTTCCCAAGTCCTAATTTATTAGAGTAATTAGTACTTAAAGCGTATAACCCGAACGGGTAGTAAGACGCGGTGCTAAGTATTATTAGTATTATTATTTAATACAATTAAGGATTCAAAGATTTGAATGTCCCATCCCTAATTAAAACCATATTTTTAACTAGGTCATGCGCAGAGGATAGAAAGCTCATCTTCCCCAAGCGAAAATGTTATCTTTGTCCCAGAACTGGTTGGCTATGAGGTGGACAAGCTTCCAGGAACTTACCACACTTCAGACGACTCGAACAGCTCCTCGGTGCGGCCCATGAAGAAGCAGCGCTCCTCCAACTCTGGCTCGGAGAGTGACTGGGAGTATCTGCTGGGTTCTGCCCACCACAGGGCTCTGGCCCAAGGCATAGAGGCCGTGCTGGGTCTTCACCCCCCTCCGGTGTCACTCCCTGCTGACTCTGAGCCTGTCCCCACAGGGCAAGTCAACAGTACTGCCCCTTTGTTCACTAGCATGCCTCTAGTGCTTTTCTCACTACATTTGTTGTATGAGGTCAGTACCACAAGGGAAACTCATCTTCATTTGTCCAATAAGTCACCTAGTTTTCTCTGACAAAAATCCAGAACAAACACATCATCATCATCATCATCATCATCATGATTAGGCACCGTGTCTACTACCTGGTCGGGTTAAATGCTTTAAGTACTAATTACGCTAATGGATTAGGAATTTGGAAGGTTGAATTAGAGGAAGTGAGGCCGCATTTGCGTGGAGGGAGAGTGGAAAACCATTTAGGAAAAACCACCCCCAGTTCACCCGACCAAGATTCGAACCTCGATCTCCCCGTCCTCATCAGTCGAGCTGAACACGACTAGCGTGTTAGCCAACTACACCACCGAGGCAAGTAATCCAGAACATGAACTCTTAAATTCTTAATTATAGTTCAAGATTAATTATTAGATAAAATTCAGTTTATAACTAGCTTGCCGATGCTGATGGTAAATTAAACTTTACAATTAATTCAACTCTTACCTACTTCAGTGGATGAATGGTCTAAGTTGTCACTCTTGTGTTAGACTGGCCTGTAGATGACGTGACGATCAGGGTTCGAATCCTGGTCAGTTTACTGAAGTTGGTTTTCCATAAAGGGTTTCCCACTCTCTTTCCAGGCAAATGCTGGCAGAGTACTTTTGTGATACAATATTTGCCTACCAAATAAACACTTCAATTTAACCGTGAACACGTTTGTCCTGTTTTATTTCTCTCTAATCGGAGAAGAGAAACAAAACTTTGTTTTCAGAGTGGTACGCGTACTCCTGTGGCTGTGCGCGGTAGAAGTGTATATCGGTACAGAACTGAGACACACTTGTATATTTTTCACTGAAATTCTTCAGAATTGTAAGCCCCTCTATTTTACCCTCTTATTTCTTGTCGCCCATCCATTGCTTTACCACCTTTCTACCGTCTGTATCCCTTCCAAACCAGTACCTGTGTGTAAAGAATTACTGAACAGTAGAGATGTGCAAGACGGAAAATATCTTCTAATCTCGAACGTTAAAAATGAATCTCAAAAATTCAAGAAATTTGAAAAAAATTAAATAGCAAATAAAATCCCCAAAAAATTTAAAAACCAAATAAAAAACCTGGGAATTTATTATTTCTAATAATACCGCAACAACCCAAATATAGGAGCATTTTTCTCCCAAAAACAGTCTTCGTTAAGACATGTTTTGGTCAAACATATTGTTTCTCAATATTAAACTTTGATATTATGAACTATTATATTATAAAATTAAATTATAATTGGTATGCATCGCAAATATCACCATTTTATTAATTGCATTTAAAATGTGTTGAGTTATTTATTAAGTGTTTAAATTAACTAAAACATAATCAAAAGTCAAAAATGAAGTTTAGCATTCTATTAACAATATATTTTCTTAAATAAACATGATTTATTTTTTTTCTATTTTCAAAGAAAGGTTTCTCGTCTTGTTCTCACATCTCGATATTTTTTTCTTATTCTCTTTTTGAATTGAAAAAAAGTTGTTCTCGCACATCCATAATTAACAGGCTCAATTTCCCTCCAATCTCCATCTTACGTGATCACTGGTGTGTGTATGTTTTGATAAGGACCTGAAACTGAACGTGCTACTGGTGGAAAGTCTCCCGAGTCTGGCCAAGTTGCTTCATCAGCTTGCCAGTGATCTCAGACTGAATGAATACTCCCACCATTATTGGAAGGACTTTCCCTATGACTGTCCGCTGTCCTCTTGGAAAGTAAGTCTCAGACCTGCTCCCTTATAACCTAGCCCCCACAGGGAAAACAAACACATACATTCTCCGGTTGTTTTTAAGATGTGCGAAACTTCAAAACCAATATCAGCTTCAACTTTGCTTTGAAAATAATTTCAGCTTCTATAATTACGAAGCTTTTCCAATAAACATATTGACACCATATACTCAATTTATGGTCACTTATTGAGTAGTTAGTTACTTTTTAAACAAGATTCACATGGAAAAAATCAGAAATTATTGAATTGGAAGTTGTAATAATATCTTGATTTATTAGAATAAAATGAAATATTACCAAACATTTTACAAGTAGTTTTAGTGCATAAATTTATAGAAATAACAAAAATAAATTTTTTCAATCATAAAACAACTAACAACAAACATTTCAATTTCGTTTCGGCTTTGAGAATATTTCATGTACTTGATTCGAGTTTGCTTCAAATTGAAAAAATGGATTCTACGCACCCCTAGTAATATTATTACACTTACATATCTAAACAAAAATCATTGATTGGTCTATTTTAAATAGGGGTAGTCCCTGCCTATTTTAAACATTTTTTGTGCCTAAAAATCCTCTTCCTAGTTATCACTTACATACTACACTATCGTATTTAAGATGACAAGATGGGGTACATTTTGAGCACATTTTTCAAGAAAGGGTAGGTAGCTATAATATTAATAAAACACACAAACCATCCAGTGAGGGGTCAAACCCTGTCCTATTAATTCAATTCCAGGCATCCATATAATACTAAAATAATTATGAGCATCCACTCTGTCTTTGTGGCAACTTCAGGAAAGTCAGATTCTGGAAACGGAGTTGAAGAAGTTAGCGTTGCCAAACTTCATGACTGCCGAGCCACCAGATCTGTTTCATCACGTGTACAGTCTGTTGAAGAAACACAAAGTATCGCCATTCCCCTACATCAGCCGACTCAACAGGAAGACCAGGAACATTGTTCAGGTAGACTGACAACTTGACGATTGCTTGGTACACTTGAACCTCGTTAATCCGAACTAATTAGGTCCAAAGCTTGTTCGGATTAGCAAAAATATGGATTAATCAGGAGAATACTTCAATACAGTATTTTCACTAATTTTAAATTACAATTGAATGTGATTAATCAAATTTTCATTTATTTAATTGATGTGTAACACATAACGTAATGTGTACTGTAATTATTTTTATTTACAAGTAAACACATGTTGATCAACATGTAAATATTAAGCATTTATTTTCATTATCCAATTCTCTTTTAACTTTTAGCTTATTAACCAATGGTATATATTTTATTTAACTTAAAAAAATTGTCTTTGTTTTCCGAAAAGTGTGTTTGAATTATCCATAATTTCCAGACTACTAGGGTTCCGTCTAATGAGGTTTTACTATATCATAAATGTCTCTGGCTGAATTTTTCAAACACAGCTTGACACAATTATGAATATTATTCTATTATTTTAACATATCATTATCATCATCTCCCCTTATCGACCTCTGCCAGGTCGGGGGTTGAATAGTATATCTCCACCACCACTACTCCTCCTCATCCTGTTACAGTCCAAATTTCTTTTGCACATACTGTTCTTAATCGACCCCAACCATCTAATCTGGGCCTTCCTCAGGATCTTTTTTTTTTTAATAATTATTATTTCTATTGCTTGTTTTGGTAGTATTTTATCTTTTTTTTAAAATCCATTACTGTTTCCAGCCTGTGGCTTGGGTCAGTTTTTTATTCCACTACCGGCTTGCTAGGCCTGCCATAGTTTCATAGGCCCTATAATTTAATTTAAGACTAGGACAGGCACAACATCCAACTCCCGGCGTTAATTCATCGCTGTAAAAGGGTAAACATACATTTCACCGACAATCAATTTTTCGACCATGCAGGGAATCGAACCTGGTACCCTTAGCTCAGTAGACAGACACGCTACCGACTGAGCTAAGGTGCCGGATAGTCGTTCATCTTCCATCCTCTTTAACTTGTCCAAACCATCTCAGTCCATTCTCTCATTTATTTTTACCACACCAATTTCTTTCCTTATTTCCTCATTTCTCACTTTGTCTCTTATTGTCTTTCCTAAAATACTTAGCTGCCTGGATTCTACTCTTGTCCCTTTTTGTTACTGTCCAGATCTAAGAGGTGTATGTAGGGTACTTTATACGTGAACTCTTTACACTTCGTTGGCATGTCTTTGTTCAGATTACACTCTTTACATGTTAGTAAAAGCTGTTTCCTTTTTGTATCCTTTTGATAATCTCCATATCTAATCTTGCGATCTGCATCAGTTCTCTCCCATATACTTGAAGCTCTCCACTATTTCCATATTTTAGCGTCTATCAAACTCAAAAGGCAGAAGAATGACCTGCTACATTCTAATCCTAATTGTGTGACTAATCCTACTGAAGAAGAAGAAATGGGGTTTCGTCACTATCAAGTGTTGGATTCCCATCCTAATTTTCCACTGATTAGTCCAAATTTTGATTCCCCGTCCCACCTCCCGCCCTAATTCTATATGTTTGTTTAGCAACTGTGCATTGGTCCACTTATTTAATTTATTTTTAAAATTTATGTGAGGTATTTAACGTGCACTTTCTGAACCGACTGATTATATCTGCACACGACTTATAAACTAACTTAAATCTAGAACAGACACAACATCCAGCCCCCAGCTGTTAATTAATTCATCACTGGTAGAAGGGAAACCCACATTTTACCAATTATAATTTTTTTTTGCTATGCCGATAATCGAACCTGGAACTTTTAGCTCAGTAGACAAACACTAGCAGCTGACTAAGGTCTCTGACGTCGGAAGTACTTAAGCATGTTAAAGCGGTCTTGGCTCGTGCCTCAACCTCTTCACCCATAACCTCAACTTTACAGAGAGAGAGACTGCTACACAAAGTCCTAAAAAATCCGCCCAACAGAACCCAATGCAATATGTGCCAGTTAATAAGATGGAAACTGATACATCACTGGAATATGTTTGACAACAATATCTCTGGATCACAAAGTCTAGAAAACCACCCAACCCTCCCTTTTTATACCCTACTTCACCACCAACTAACTTGTCTTCTCAAGGGAATTTTTAATCCTACAACAACTAAGTTGGCACTCCTGAATTAACTTCTAGCTCAATATACTCCTTCCTGAGGAAGGTGTTATGCAGCATTTAAGGGTTTTTAAGTATGTTTTTTTTTAAATCTATCTGTGTTTAATTTTCTACAATTTAATAATGTTTATATAATGACATAAACTAAGGTTGGTATTATATACTATTATAATCAATTCCCCACATGTGCTTTATGTCTACTATGTGTTGTAGCTGACAGCGTTGATGATGTATGGCATAGAGGACCCCACCATTCAACTGGAGAGTTTCATACAGACCATCGTGCCTCCTGGGAGGGCTGGGGAACATCAAGAGGTGCTTTCCTCTCGGAACATAAACCCCAGTTCCACCTACTCAATGCCTCACAGAGCTGTGCTATTAATGGTCGAAATGGGTAGGTAGGCCATTATTTCACAAATGTATCAGAAACATGGACATCGAATGTACTTTATGAGACAAGGAAATTGGAGGTTACAGGTATGAAGTTTGTAGGAGCAAGTTAGCGGTCACGAGGAGAAACGGGATTAGGAATGAAGTTATCCAAGAAAGAGTTGGAGTACATGAGATAATAGAGGAAGCAAGGGTGAGATGTTTTGGACATGCATCTCATACCTCATAATGGGCACAGCTTTGAATTTGAGTCATATTTTGGGTGGATTGTGGTAGCATTAGTTATTTTATTTATTACATTGGGGCCATATTAGAACAGAAGGTTAAATAAAACATTCTGTTCATGTGGACTGGACATAGGGATGTCATTAACAGTCTTCATGTTTTTAGTTAGTACATTTGTGCACAAAGTTGTGCTTTGTCTCATTAATTTGCTCTTTCTTTTTCTCCTTGGGTGCATTTATTCTTCTCTATTTTATCCTCAAAACCTCCGCTACTCGCGCTTAGTTTGTACAGTGTTGCAACTTTTCTCAAGTTTACACCTTGCTTTTTCTCCTGGCCGTAGCTCGCAACTCGTGCTATATGATTAGTACGATGTCGAGAAAGCTGAGTAAGACCAAGCAAAGATCCTGCAAATCACGGCCATGCTAAGACATAGGTGTATCATGGCTCCTTGTTCTCATCCAGGAATGACCCGTCGTGACCTCCAGATTCTACCCGGCGGTATTGCCCTACTACTGAACGATATCATCCACCAAAGCCGAGCGGCTCCTCCTTCAGACTGGCCGGAAGCTGCGTACCGGCTAATCATCCGTCAGGATCTGGCGGCCCAGTGCAATAGCGGGGGCAGCTGGGTGGACATAAACAACATTAGGCGGGGCAGAAACTCTGTGCCCGCCACCAAACTGCCAGACGGAGAGCAGGATGATGGCATGGAGGGGATGGATATAGAGGTACCTGTCAACACTTTGGGTGTTTAGAATTGGCCCGAATATAGTACGCCCTCACACATAATACGACCCTAATATTTTAAATATGTTCTACATGAAAAAAAAGGTCTCGATTATAAAAGGTAAAAACTTATAAATTTGGCACATTTTATAGGCACTCTGAATGCTTGTCTTGATGCGCAGGCACTCCTAAAATTTTAATTTGTTTCTTCCCAAGTCAAATATTAGCCTTGGAAACACCAAACATGTTGGCAGCGTGCACATTATTTGGTTGCTGTGCCTTGGGTATTCCTGTTAATTTAAAATTTGTATAGTAGCTTTTTCTCATTCCCTTGTTTACTTAAAACGCTGAGAAAGCCTTCTTTTCAACACAATTACATCTAATGTTGTTTTTTTATAATGTGTAACTCTTGTTATTTAACATAATAATTTTACCATATTCAACTAAGATATGTTTTGATAATCACAACTGCATTTCTCTTTCCACTTTTTGAGGTATGTTGTTATATTTACAAGAAGATACAGGAAAGGTGGGTAGTAACATAGTGTATATTCACATCCATTTCCTGTATTTGTCCCTTATGTTATTCCTTTTACATGTTCCCATCTAAGTGTCCTATCATTCAATTTTCTTTTTCTCCCATTTGTGTTTTTTGGTTTACTCTTTTGGGAAGTTTTGTTGCACGTTTCACACTCCCTCCCGATGAGTTCAGATAAAATGAAACCTACGTCTGAGGATTGGGTGGTAACAATCGAGTTTCTTCAAGAGGCGGCCATTACCTCTTTGTCCAGTAACGCATTGTAAAGTGTGAACTGTGTCACTGTAAAGACCATATTGTGTTTTTTTTCCTTTAATATGTTTCTAGCCATCTTTCCTTTAGAGTCTTCCAAATATAACATCATTTTATAACTACTAATATTGTTGTTAGAGGCGTGTGTTGGTTCACATTATCATATTCTTGAGTGACTCCCTCCAACATTGAATGGCCACGTACAACCCAGACATGTTACCGGGGCTTATACTGTCCGGGGAGCCACCCTTATCCCCTTGTCTCTGTGTAGATGACACGCAGAGCTAGTCCCCGGTTGATATTTATTGTTAAGGCTCTTGAATCCCGAGGGATTGTTTATTTGGACAGATATTAAAGCTTCGCTTCTGTAAGGACCACAGAGTGGCAGAGGTCCGTCGGTTGCTCCAATCGCGCAGCCCGTAAACATCTGTGTCCCCCAGCGGCCAGACGTGTCGGACCACGAGTTTATTGAAGAGAAGGAAAAACACCTGTACGCTCTGTGCACGCGGACCATGGCTCTACCTGTGGGGCGGTACGTGGAAACATTGTTATTGTACTCACCGGAGAGGAATGGTTGGGGGAGGAGGGGTGACATAGAGGCGTGGTACTTTTCTCTAGTATCAGAAAAGTCATTTTAAAATTACTCTCCATTTAAAATCACGTCTGTATTTATTCTTATTTGGGATGTGTGAAACTTTGAATTTGCATCATCTTCGTCTTTGCTTTGAAACCAATTTCAGCTTTGTTATTGATATATTAATTTAGGCCAAAATATGTTCAATATTTATGCAATAAAATATTTTATAGTTTATATTTACTGTCTAAAAAATAAAAAGAAGACTTAACACACCCCTAATTTTTATATTAGTATTATTAGAAAAATTACATTTTACTAGTTCTTACACATTGAACATGGTTTTTCATTTACACTGCTGCGACCAAATCCCTTAACCTAGTGTTTGCTCTACCAGAATGCCTCTGGAGGGTGTGTTCCTTTGCCTCTAAAGATGATTTAAATTTTATTACCTTCTTCGGTGGTCGCATGGTTTAAGACGTCACTCTCATGGTAGACTAGACCGCCGATGATTGAGAGATCGTGGTTAAATCCAGGTTGAGTACTGAGGGTGGTTTTTCCCAACTTGTTTTCCATTCTCTCTTCACACAAAAGTGGGTACACTTCTTCTAAATTAAATCTTACTCATCTCTAGCCCATGAGCTTAATTAGTACATAGGTGTACAACCCAAACAGGTAGTAATACGTGATGCTAAAAATAGAAATATTTTATGCCGACAAGTTCCTATCAATTCAAGCTCTTGGAATATGTATGTTGATTACAGAGGTATGTTCACACTGCGCACAGCATCCCCGGTGGTGACAGAACCCCTGCCCATCCCAAGACTGTGTCTCAGCGGTCGGTCGGCCCCTCAGGGCACCACAGTAGACCTGTCCCACATAGACGTGGTGCCCAATATGAACATGTGGCCATCTTTTCACAACGGAGTGGCCGCGGGACTACGCATCGCCACCAACGCTTCTGACATTGACTCTACGTGGATTGTTTTCAACAAGCCCAAGGTTCGACCTTCTTGCAACTTTCATTTCGCTTTGTTACTGTGCCGCTGTTTTTATTATACTGCTAGGTAATGATTTCTACTATCAAGAGCCTGTTTCATTGTCGTCGATTAACTGGGAAATTAGATACATGATCACACTCCAACCAAGAATTGTATTAAATGATTCTTTTCTACATTTCTCAATTGACAACAGCGAAATTGGGATCACTAAAACATTATTTTCCTTTTAAAATTATTGTTTTTCACATTTAAAAAAAATGGTAGAACTGTTTCACTGGTCTTCATTACACTGTTTTCTAAAGTATAATTCAGAAAACCCTACTTTTCATTGTAAAAGCCATATTGTGTTGGTTCCCTTTTATATGTTTCTGTCCACCTTTCCTATACCTTCTTCCAAATAATATAAAAAACCACGCTAAGTTGGGTATGAGACTCTTAATTATACAGGATGTGAGATCTTGTTTCTTGTACACTTTTAAATTATATTCACAGCTTCGTATACACATTTTAAATTCATTGTACATACAATTTTCAAAAGTAATTAAATATTATCAATAAAAATATAACCCAAAAATTAGAAATAAAATCATAACAACCTGTGCATTCTTATTTTTAGAGCTTAACCCTAGGTGCCCTACCAAACATGCCAAGGTGTTGGGCTTGCATTTTATTTTAATTTCCCCTGATCACAATATAAATTGACTTGCGCTATAGTTTGAACTCACAACATGGCCATTGCAGTAGGTTTTGTGACACTCTCTCCATATTAAAATAGGGGGGGTAATTGTGGTGTTCAGGGCACGAGTGAGGTTCCGGCAGAACACGCAGGTTTCCTGATGGCACTGGGTCTGAATGGTCATTTGCACCATCTAGTGGAATGGAACACCTACGAGTACCTCGTCAAGTGCCACGAGATGACGAGTGTCGGTCTCCTCCTGGGTATGGCAGCCACCATGAGAGGTGATTATTGCTTGTTTCCTGGGGTTATGAGTCATTTGACACACCTAGCTCTCCCAAACGTAATCTCTCTATATCTGAATGAAACATAGTATGGCTTTTAAAGACACTTCACGTTACTGCCACTGGACAGAGCTATTGATGGCTTCTTGAACAAATTGGATATATAAATAGGAAAATGTTCTTTAATTCTTCCCTAGACCTTCTTCCAATCATAATAAAAAAAAAGCCATTGTGTCAGTGTGTAATTGAGCCATACTGAGCGAGTGACCATTGTATGTCGGAGAAGATAGTGCCAACTTTTGTGGATAGCTGGTGTCATGTGGTCAGCCCAACGAACCTTCCAGCCATTTATCTCGGTTTTCTATACCAGAGCCGCTACCTATTTATTTATGTAGCTCATTTGCCCTCACAAGGTTGAGTTGACTTCGTTCTAGATCCACTGCCTCCCATAAAAATCTGGAAGTGCCTGGGATCGAACCCGGGACATTTGTATCTGTATCCAGGAGCTCTGACCAGTAGAACACAGAGGCAGTCTAACATAATATAATGTATCGTATATTAAAAAGTGAAAATAGTTTTTACTTAAAAATCAACATATCATGTCTGGTGGCCCTGTGTGAAGACTCCATATTATGATTCTGCAAGCTCTTCTTCATGGGGTAGTAGTTGCTAATCAGCAGATAACAGCGCCACTGACAGAGTTAGGTGTCACAAATGGTCAGGAGAGATATAGTGCGATGTTTGCCGGGG
Source organism: Timema cristinae (assembly GCA_039000515.1). NCBI lineage: Eukaryota > Metazoa > Arthropoda > Insecta > Phasmatodea > Timematidae > Timema > Timema cristinae. The sequence goes on from JBCFYV010000935.1 coordinate 64,796,214, forward strand.
GTCAACCCCTTCCCAGCTGGTTTTTGGTTATTTGATTCAAATAGAGTTTAAATAAGCTAATTTTGTTTCTGTAGGTACAATGGATATGTCGACGACTAAGTTAATGAGCATTCACGTAGAAGCTCTTCTTCCACCAACATCAATAGAATTGGACATTCCCCAGAACATCCAGATAGCAGCACTAGTAGGCATCGGTTTCGTCTACGAGGGCACTGCACACAGGCACATGGCAGAAGTTCTGCTTTCAGAAATAGGTAAGTTTTACATTTCTCTTCTATTACCATATTTTACTTACCTAGTTAAAGACGTGGTTCAAATGTTGCTATATAATTAATTAATGCACAATCAAGCTATGTCACCACTACCTCTCTGTTAAGAGCCCGTCTCACTTCTCGGAAAACGCTTAGCGAAAATATTTAGTATAACTCGAACCAGACACTGCATCTTACTGTGGTTTTATGAAGTTTTCATTGGCTGATAGTGAAATTGAGATCGGTAGGTGTGTGTGAAGCTTAGAAACTTCATCCTAACTTCAAAATGAATTTAAGCTTACAAATTAACTCCGGCCTCGACATTTATGAAGATTCTCTAATTTAAATATTGACAGCTAAAATACTCTTTATGTTAATATATTAATGTTAAGGAAAAGCTCTTTTCTCTTTATGAGGTAATTGTATTACATTTGGAAGAAGGTACATGAGTGGATCAGAAACATATAAAAGGAACAAACACAATATGGCTTTTACAATGAAAAGGAGAACACAGTTCACCTTAACATTGCTGCCACTGGACAAAGAGGTAATGGTTGCCTCTTAAAGAAAATAAATCGTTACTGCCCAATTCCTCGACCCAAGTATCATTCTATCGGGACTAATCAGGAAAGAGTGTTAAAGACAACGCACCTTCCTAAAATATGAAATCAAAAACACAAAAGGAAGAAACAATAAAATTGTAAAGATTGACAGTACACTTAGATAGGAACCTGTGAAAGGAATAACATAAAGGACAAACACAGGAAATGTTGATTGGATGCGAGTATACAATATAGCTCTGTCTTGAATCACAATCTCCAATTTATCTTCAAATCCCGAATATCCTAAAGGATTCAAGAATTCGAGGGATCTACCTCTAGCCATGCTGTTATGGTCCAGTTGGTGTTTTACTCTTTTCTTCTGAAGAATGGGACTGAAGCACCCCGAAAATTTCATAAGTTTTCTGGTAAGTGTGTAAGCCCTGCCCTTCTATCCTATTTTCAATATTTAATTTAATATAGCAGTTTGGCGCCAACTTTTCTTTGGTGTCAAGTGAAACCTGCAAAAAAACCATATCTAATATCTTGGTTAATCGGCCGTGAGATGGGCTCTTAAGTGTATCATATGCTTGTATAGGCTATAAGGGTGTTTAAAATAATACACTGTTTAGTTTCCTATCCATTCCTATTATTCATCTGTCATTGGTTTGTTTTACTGAGACAGGTCGTCCACCAGGCCCGGAGATGGAGAACAGTGTGGACCGAGAGTCGTACTCTCTAGCCGCTGGGCTGGCCCTCGGGCTGGTGGTCCTGGGGAAGGGCTCGCAGCTCTGTGGTCTGGGGGACCTGGCCATCCCTGATACGCTGCACTACTACATGGTCGGAGGACACCGAAGACCTCTAACAGGTCACAACATTATCACTCTACTGTGTGGGGGTGTGGAATATTTAGAAAGCAACCTTGAACATTATAAAAAATATTACATGTTGCATGACTATACAACTTTAGGTCTTAAATATCATTTGAAAACATAATAATAACATATTTTGTCCTTAAATGATAAATTAAACTACTATAAGACATGTGATTTAATTATTTTAGATTCTTTTCATGTAAAAAACAGCACAAAATGACAAAAATATTGCTTAAGCTTTATAATTGTCAAATTAGGAATTTAACTTTCTAATTGAAGTAAAAACTGAGGCATATTCGAAGTCATAGGCTCACATGACCCTAGTAACAACATGGTGGAACATCAACAATACAATAACACTGTTGAAACAGTGATCCTGAACACAATCTTGTTTCTACCGTTTGGATAAATTAGTCATCAATGTTTTCAAACACAACCTTAACATTTCTCTGGTTTAATTCTGTTTGTGTGTGTATGTGTAGTGCTGTTGGCTATGAATGAATGTTCCAGTTAATGATTGCAGGTTCCCAAAAGGAGAAGTACAAGTCTCCAAGCTATCAGATCCGAGAAGGTGATTCAGTCAACATAGATGTGACCAGTCCCGGTGCTACGCTCGCTCTAGGAATGATGTATTTCAATTCAGGAAATGTGTATGTATTTAAGAGTGACTAGTAGGTTTTTTTCCACACTTCGATACACTTGACAACGATCAGTAATTATCTCTACATGCCAGCGAGTTAACCAATCACACCTTTGGCAATTTTAACTATTAAGATTTGAAAAAATATATCTGAAATTACTTGTTTTAGTAAAACATCTCCTTAAAGAAAATTTCTTTTCACTTTTTGAGGTAAATTTTATTATATTTAGAAGAAGGTACACGAAAGGTGGCTAGATTGCTGCCACTGGACAATAGTTTATTTAAGGAAACCAAACCATGACGTCTAACCAAGTCTCCTGACAAGACCTGTCATTGTGGTGTGAATTAGGTAGTTTTGGCAATGTTTCGGGCTCACCCGCTTCGGTGGCTAAATGATCCAAGGCATCACTCTTGCCTGAACTGCCGATGTGTTGATGACATCGAGTTTCGAATCCCGGCCAGGTGTACTGAGAATAATTTTTCCTAAATGGTTCTCCAATCTCCCTGTGTACAAATGTGGATACACTTCCTCTAAATTCAAACTTCCTCATCCCGAACACACTACCATAATTAGTACCCTTGCATCAATCCAAATGAGTAATAAGACTCAGTGCTAATGTTTCAAGCACGTTTGATAGTCTTCACTTATGTTTCTGAAAAGTTTTCGGGTGTCCTTAGGCAACATGAAAGCTTAAGTATATTCCTGCTGTATAAGGATGCTTGTTGTGCCAGAAAAAGTTGGCAATATGTTTTTGTTATAAGAGTGGAACACTCTGTAAGTACAGTTCATTTACTCTGAAAGGTTAGACTCTTACCATACACATTTCTACTATGGCGTACCTTATAAAATAGGCTCATAAATTAATCTGTTATGGAAAGACTGCTTTCTTTCGCTAAACAGAGTGTACATATTTAACTATATATTTAATTCACATTCACCCTTCTCGTCTTTTATCCATAAGTTGATCATTGTAAGCTACAAGTACCTCAACAAGCATTGAATTGAAATAAAAATGTAATGTCCCCCAGCGCTGTGGCGGAGTGGATGAAATCACCCGACACCCAGTATCTGCTGGACTTTGTCCGTCCAGACTTCCTACTGCTCAGGATAGTGTCCAGGGCCCTTATCCTGTGGGATGACATAATGCCCACTTGCAGCTGGGTGGAGAGCAACGTGCCGCAGTCCATAGTACCTTACTGCCTGGTGAAGCCTCGGCCGGGCATGCCTGACAACATCGACTACGAGACTATGAAGTAATGTTACTACTTACTCTCACACTTCCTGTGCAAGTCAGTAACGCTCTTGAGTGGGAACTCTAAATGTCTACTTGGTCTTACATAGTGAGAGGGATCAAACAGTTAAGAAAAGGGCCTTATATGGTTTATGGAATACCCCTTATATGTAATATATGTTACATGTTGACATCAGCAGCTTTTGTTTCTGCATTTGTAAGTGGACTTTGGTAAATTGTTGTAATATTAATATTAATATTGGTCAAACCTCCTGAGACCCACAGTACAGTAATTTATGCTGTACTTCAATGTTTAAGTTTTCTCTCACTAGATGGTGGATTCAGTGTTTCTATTGACTTTGTGTGTCATTCTGCACTCTAGTGAGAATTTCTGAATCTCCTTATCAGTGAACGAAATGATGGTACCATTTTATGGATCTACAAGTTTGAGACAGTTTGCTCCTAACAAACCTAATCCAGTTGGCGCCAATCCTGACGGAATTGTTGTAGATTTTATCCTCTATCAAGGCAAAGAAACCTTTCCAGAACTAATAAACATCCAATGGTTTTGGGCTTGGTGAAGCATCAGTAATTCATCTTACTGAAAGTTTGAAGTCCTGGGCATCTCATTTATCATGACAGATTTTTTACAGGCCAAGAAGGTGACCTGGTGGTCTATGGGTAAGGTGTCAGACTTCTGTGCTGGCGGCCGGGGTTCAATCCTCGGTCCCGGCACAGGTTTATCTGAATGCCAAACCCTTCCTTCACCTCTGACAAGACTCTTGTGAATGTGTGGAATGCCAGGCTTCCACCGTGGTTCGGATCCCACGTTAAACTGTAGGTCCTTCATTTCATCTCACAATCACCCTACCATTACACATTAGCGTAAGTGGGTATAACCCGAATGGGTAGTAAGAGCGGTGCTAATAATAATTAATAATAATAATAACAATAACAATAACAATAATATAATAATATAAATAATGATGATGATGATGATGATGATGATGATGATGATGATGATGATGATAATGATAATGATGATGATGATGATGATAATAATAATAATGAGTCGTCGTCATCATCATCATCAGAACTAGTTGACGAGCTACTCATTAGATGTTTTGGCTCCACGGGAACCATAAACAAAACTAGGGTTCCTAAAGAAGCTCATTTAAAAGATGAAAAGAGCTCATGAAGAAGGGACGAGGATCTTGTGACATGGTTGTACGCCATGATGATAAAATGGGTTGATAACAAACCTGTTACTATGATGTCATCTGCACATGGAACAACACCTATGGATACTTGTCGACGATTCAGTAAAAAACAGAAGAAATGCATTGATGAGAACAGGCCAGCTGTAAAACAAGAATACAATGCAAATATGGGTGGAGAAGACCTTGTTGATAGGATGATGTCCTACTATACAATGAAAACACACACACAAAGGACGATTAGAACTATTTTTAATTTGATTGACGTGTGTGTTGCAATTTCATGGCTGCTTTTTTAATCAGATAAGAGGAATAAAAGGCAAACCTCAGCTAAGGAAGTTCAAGCTTGAATTGGGAGAAGAACTTATTTACAGATGCAGTAACATTGATGAGAATAGTTCTGAAAGTGAAATAGATCGTGAACATGAACATGTTCCAAATAAGAAGAGAAAAGTTCCTTTACCTCTTTCATCAAATGAAAGGTCTCCCATGTGCCAATACTTCAAGAAATAAGAAAGAGATTGTCAAAAATGCAGAAAGTCAGGTTGTTCTAAAATAACAAGAATTATCTGCAAAACCTGCAAAGTTTTCTTGTGCTCGAAATTGTTACATGAAATTTCATAAAAAGTAAAAATTAACTTTGAACGATTTACCATCAAAAATTGTCATCACTAAATGTCTAGAAATGCATTTCAGTTATTACTAAAGTATTATTTTAAAATATGTACTGTATTTGTGCAAAATGAATAAGTTTGATTAGTTTTGAAGTATGTTATTTAGTGCGATTTTTTGCTAAGCTAAGACCTAGAGTACACCATACTGTACTTGCAGACACACCCACAAGGTTTGTGTTTTTAGTTATTTTTGTAAGATAAGGAATCAAAATAATAAAACAAAAGTTCAGGACTCTGGAGGTTATCAGGGTTTCCATGCTTCTGGGAAACTGGAAAACAAAAGGAATTTCACAACAATAAAACAATTATTTTTCAAATCCTGTAATTTTTGTGGATCTGAGACATTGCAAACTTCAAATAGTAGACCTTTTTTGAAAAAGTGAACTGTAAAACTAAGCTCTATATGTCTCGATTTCAATTGTCTGAAAAAACTAATTCAAGAATTCCTTCTAAGGAATTTCTGGAAAAAACAAGGAATTTGCTTTAGCAAAAATAGTGTCAACTAGGTTTCTGGGAATATTCCAGTTGAGAATCACGTTATCTCAACACAACTCTAGGACAACCATACCCCAGACCAGTAATTTAACACTTAACTGAATGTATGAACCCTACAGTAAATGTATTTTAGCGAAAAATGTTAACATTTGGTCACTATTTGTATTTTTATAACAACTTAAGTATTAATGTAGTATTGTAAACTCTTTTGTTTAATATGTTTTCTAAGTTTTGAATATGGAATTAAGAAATTTGGTTTCTTAAAATGCTGTATTTGACTCATCTCTGATATAATTAAAAAAATACTTTTTTACATACATAAATGTTTCCAGGCAGATATTTTCCACTACCGGCTTGCTAGGCCTGTCGTAGTTTCATATGATTAGGACAAACACAACATCCAGTCCCCAGCTGTTAATTTATCACTATGAAAGGGTAAACCCACATTTCACCAATGATACATTTTCCGGCCATGCCGGGAATCAAATCTGGGTCCCTTATCTCACTCAGTAGACAGACATGCGATCGACTGAGCTAAGATGTCAGCTATTTAAAATAAATACTTGAGATTTTTAAAATGCAGTCACATCTATACAGACATTTCCTCCTCGATACTCTTAGTAAAGCCCACAAACTAATAACCGGGTATATAAAGTGCCATAACACAAACAATGGACAATCGTGTATCATGGTAATGTGGTGTGATTGCAGCCAGGCTTACTGCAACATCCTTGCTGGAGCTTGTATGGCTGTCGGGTTGCGTTTTGCGGGCTCGGCTAACAACGAAGCGTTCAAAACACTGTTCAAGTATGCCAAGATGTTTACGTCACTCCTAGCCAAGTCCATTGCCGAGCTCGCTGGGAAGTCGACCATCGAAACCTCTCTCAATGTCATTGTTCTCTCCATGGCAATGGTTAGTCTCATATTGGTCAAACCTTCATACTTTATCTGCTTTCGATCTGGAAGTTTAACTAAAATTTAAGTGAAATTTATACTTAGTAGCTCAACTCTTGCCCATAACTGAGATAGTAGAGAAAGCAAGGATGAGATAATAAGATCATGTTATGAGGATGTTGGAGTACATGAGATAGTAGAGGAAGCAAGGCTGAGATGGTATGGTCATGTAATGAGGATGTTGGAGTACATGAGATAGTAGAGGAAGCAAGACTGAGATGGTATGGTCATGTAATGAGGATGTTGGAGTACATGAGATAGTAGAGGAAGCAGGACTGAGATGGTATGGACATGTAATGAGGATGTTGGAGTACATGAGATAGTAGAGGAAGCAGGACTGAGATGGTATGGACATGTAATGAGGATGTTGGAGTACATGAGATAGTAGAGGAAGCAAGGGTGAAATGGTATGGACATGTAATGAGGATGTTGGAATACATGAGATAGTAGAGGAAGCAAGGCTGAGATGGTATGGTCATGTAATGAGGATGTTGGAATACATGAGATAGTAGAGGAAGCAAGGCTGAGATGGTATGGACATGTAATGAGGATGTTGGAATACATGAGATAGTAGAGGAAGCAAGGCTGAGATGGTATGGTCATGTAATGAGGATGTTGGAGTACATGAGATAGTAGAGGAAGCAAGACTGAGATGGTATGGTCATGTAATGAGGATGTTGGAATACATGAGATAGTAGAGGAAGCAAGGCTGAGATGGTATGGTCATGTAATGAGGATGTTGGAGTACATGAGATAGTAGAGGAAGCAAGACTGAGATGGTATGGTCATGTAATGAGGATGTTGGAATACATGAGATAGTAGAGGAAGCAAGGCTGAGATGGTATGGACATGTAATGAGGATGTTGAAGTACATGAGATAGTAGAGGAAGCAAGCCTGAGATGGTATGGTCATGTAATGAGGATGTTGGAGTACATGAGATAGTAGAGGAAGCAAATGTGATATAGTATGGTCATGTAGTGAGGATGTAAAAGGAAAGACTTCCAAGTAGAACTATGTATGTAGGTAAAATCCCACAAGGGAGACCAAGGAAAATATGGGAGGGGCAGATAATAGCGAGTGTGTTGTGAGAGGGGAAGAAGGGGTGCGAGTGAGGGAGCAAGAATGGTTGTAGTTATCGTCGATGATGATACATCCTATCTCTTTCAGGTCCATTCTAATATCTTTCCACTGGATTTGCACAGTTATCCTTGTTTGGGGTTTGAACCGATGACATATTAGTTACATTATTTTGTCCCTTTTATTGAGGCTGGAGTAGTAGTTTGTTTTGACTGTTCCTCAGGTGATGGCTGGATCAGGGGAGCTAGAAGTTCTGCGAATGTGTCGATACCTGCGGTCCAGGGTGGGCCCCACGAATAGTGTGGTGACATATGGCTCTCAACTGGCCACACACATGTCTCTGGGACTGTTGTTCCTAGGAGGGGGGCGCTACACCCTCTCCACATCACCCTCCGCTGTCGCCGCTATGATATGCGCTTTCTTCCCCAAGTTCCCTACTCATAGCAACGACAACAGGTCTCTTACCAAGTGGTTAAACAGGTTGATTAAGGGCGAATTTGTTTTTGTGGCTTTCTCAGCCGGTAATTGATAAAAAAAAGTAAAGATAAACTAATTGAGTGAAGAAAGTCCACAAATGGAAAAAGTAAAAAATGTGGAAAAAATCCAATTCACAAATGTGACATCTTCCTTTCTTCTGGCTTTTATACTATAAAAAGATCACACACATATTTAAACAAAGTTTATATATATATATTGGTATTATTGCCTTTATAAAAAAAAGTAGGAAAAAGAGAACAAAACCACTTATACACAATGTGCTCTATTCGATTATTTTGTTATGCTCCATTCGTGCTGAGTCCCGTGAAATAATATTAACACACAGACACATTTTATGGTTGTAATTTATTAAGCGTAGACTGATTATACAAAAGAGACGAGGCTTGTTCCTTCTGTGCAGGCCTGTCTGTCGAGGTCTCGTCGATTATTTCTGTGTACATACAACCTTCCATTTTGATCAAGACAAATCTCAGCTCACTCGCTGACGACAAGCTTACTCCACTCGACAGCACACAATACCAGCGCAGTAGTTTCCGAGAACGACTGTCGTACGATCTACCCACTGAATAAAAATAACCTGCATTGGATCGTTCCCACATCTTTTCGTGAATGGACTTTCTTCACTTAGTTACTGGCTTATAACTTATGTGTTCAATATGTTCAAAATATAAATTATAACATAAGAAATAAATAAAAATAAGAGACTTCACTATAAGATGGTGCTACAAACCTGCAATATAATTCATTTATGTTACGTCACTTTAATCACTATAGTATTATTATTGACTATAACAATATGATGGAACTGTATTCCATACAGGTACCACCTTCAGGCGTTTCGTCACCTGTATGTTCTGGCTGTGCAACCACGTCTTCTTGTACCCCGTGATATTGATGCGGGCAACCTGTGCTATGTTCACCTGAACGTTGTGTACCTGGATACTCCGCATTATAAGAACCATAGCACACGATTGAGAGCTCCGTGCCTCTTACCGGAACTCAATAAACTGAAGCAGGTAATTAATATTTATTTTATTTTCGGAGAAGAATTGATAACTTTAATGGACAAGTTTGTAGCTTTATTTGACATGTGACAGCCTTTGATTTGGGTAGGGTCCAACAATGACAAGCTAAACACATACTAAACTAAACCGATGTTACTGAATGAAGCTGATGTTGTGGCAAGGACTCGTACTGTTCTCTGGTGATAAATTAAGAGCGGTTAATTTGGTTAACATAATGGCTTAAAATAACAATTATTTTATTTTAATTAGTTAAAAATTTAAAATACATACGTTTTGAGAATGAACAATTTAAAAACGATAAAGATACATAATTATCGATTAAATATGCTAAAAGGCCGCACCCAACACCTCATATGCCGCAGGTTCCTTATCCCTAGAATAAGCCCTTAAGGTACTCACACGGGTGAATACAGATTACATTTTTAACTATAATATTTCAAATCCCAAAGTGTAATAATGTAATATGACTTTTACTCTGAATAAATTTTTATTTTTTTTAACAGGTAACTGTGGAGGATGATCGATATTGGACGATAGATTTCCATAGGGATAGGAATTGGAAACAATTGGAGTAAGCTACTTTAATTTTGATAACTCCATTCTCTTTTGAATCCGACACCTTAGCTCAGACAGTAGTGTGTCGGTCTACAGAGCTAAGAGTCCCCCGGGTTCGATTCCCAGCATGGACAATAAATTTATCATGGGTGAAATGTGGGTTTACCCTTTCACATTGATAAATTAACGGCCGGGGACTGGTTGTTGTGCCTGTTCTAGTCTTAAGTTGTATTATAAGGCATATGAAGCTAGGACAGGCCTAGCAAGCCGGTAGTGGAAAATATATGGCTTGAATAAAAAACTGGCCCAGGCCACAGGCTGGAAAAGTAATGGCTGTCAAGTAAAATTATCATTTGAATACACCTAAATACAGATGTTAAACATATAATAGGTTATTGAAAAGTGTTGCATTTAAAATCACTTTTGCTTCCATTTTAACTGCTGAATTAGGTAAATTTTTGTATTTTACAATCGACTTGGAGCCATGTCGGTGGACACGCAAACTCACTCACAAGTTCATCTAGTCTAGATTGCCAATGCCCAGTAGGTCAGGGTTTGAATCCTGACCAGGTGTACTGAGGGTAATTTTTCCCTACTGACCTTTCCACACAAATGCATGTGCACTTCCTCATTTATAGTCAATTAGTGTGATTAAACGCATACAACCTGACCAGATAGTAGATGGCGAAGAAAAAACAAACAAAACAATGGTCAGTTCTAAAAATCATTTTGGTATAAATTGATAGCTTCCTCTTGATTAACATGATTACCATATTTCTCACTCCCCTCCTGGTTGAGGGATTGTTTCATCAAAACATACAGAATAGACCGTGGAATTATGTTGGATCTATTTTCTTAGATATCTGTTGATTTTTGTTTGTGAGGAATCTCCTGCAAAATGCTGGTTATCTGGATGTGAAGCAAAGGATTGGATGTCTCTCTTACATGGAGGATCCTCAGGGTTTCCGCAGTCTCCTCGCTCAAACACTCACTCGGGATACAGCTGTCTCATGGTCAATCCCTGTAAGGAGTATTTCTCTTTCATTAAAACTTTTTATTTTTAAGCTACCGGTATAGTTGTAAATATGGAATATGGGAGAAGATATGAGAAAAACCGTAGAGCTTGTCCGATCATGCTGATGTCGATTATTGGTTGCCGATCTCCAACGCTGATCATTTGGTTTATTTTATTCTAAATATTACAAAGATAATCTGCAGTAATGATATTTAACACATAAAACAATTAATAAAAAGTATTGAAACTTTGACTCGGATTCGAAAATATTACATATATTTGATTCTGGCTCTCTTCGTATTGAAAAAGTGGACTTTGGACATCCCTATGGTATATACTATTCACTATAGTCGGGAAGTTCCAAGTCACAGAAATGCCTGTAAATACACCATGGAATGATTATGTTCACAGGCCGAGTCCATCTCTTCTTTCTCATCCGACCCGGCGCTTGTCAACTTCACTCAGTATTTCTTGAAAGGGTCTGGATTGGAAGGGAGTAGTTGTGTGGAACAGCGTCATCTGCATCTTCTCACGATGCTGGTGTACAAGTGTGTGACTCAGGACAAACTCAGCATTCTGCCTGTATGGGTCACTCTCTTCAAGGTAGGAACACCTTGAAGAGACTATGGTTGGAGCCGTTTTAATTAAATAGTACCTTAACTACTCTCATCAGTGGTTGTGTCGACCTCGTTGGTCCTGAGCTAAAGTGCTCGCCTCAAGACCCCGATGTTAGTGGGTTCAAACCCAGCTGAGGTTGACCAATTTTTCTTAAGCGATAAAAATCCATAGGACAATTTCGTTTGGAAGGGAAGTAAATCTGTCGGTCCCATGTCATTTGTGGAATGTAAAAGATCACTCAAAGGTTTGTAGAAATACCTTTCTCAGTAAAATTGTTAGGATCTTTTGTTCTCGCTCATAGAAATTCTCGTGTGCTATATTTTAGAAAGTGTACCCAAATTTGCATGGAAGGAAAGAGAAAAACCATTTTGTAAAAACCACCCTCAGTACACCCAACTGAGATTCAAACATCGATCTCCCCGTCATTGATAGTCTAGTCTACTGCAAGAGTGACGCGTTAGACCATGCGGCCACCTAACCGGGTGTTTGTGAAAACTGGTAGCTGTAGGTAGTATGACTTGACCTATGAATATAATAAAATAGTTTAGTGACATTTGTAACTATAAGCATTTTTTTAAACTGGTTGTTTGTCACTACTGTTGCAGGCCTTGTGGAGTGTTCACACCAATCCCTCGGTGTTGCTCACGTGGCAACTCAAGTTGCTGTCCACTCAGACCATGATTCAGACCAAAAGCCAACTCGTGGCTCCCGAGCTTGCACTTTCTGTCCAGCAGTGCGTCACCTCGCTCATAGAGGTCCACCAGTCAGGTATTATTCATTCTCTTAATAATATATCTAATTAATGTGATGAAGACAGATCAGGAAATGATTGTCATGTTCTGTAAAAATGGAAGGATAGATGGTGAAATCAACAGAAGGGTAAATGCATCTTGGAGGGTAGTTAGATGTATGGGGACTATTGCACAAAATGAAGTCGTATTGAAAGAGGCAAAGATGGCAGTATATTAAAGCGTGTTAACGCTAACATTATAAGTTATCTTGTTTAACTGTAAGTTCTTCATTATGGTCATGTTCTTGTTTTCAAGGTCAAGCGGTAAAGAGCACCATCTGTTGAAGTAATTATAAATTATTTCAACATAATTATATCTTTTACTACTCAAAGCTAACATATTAGTAATGTATTAACCATCGGTGCAATTTTAGGCTGCATAAAGGTTTTATGTAGGCTATTATTGGGGGAAAAGTGTAACTTATTTCCCAACCAAATTTGGTAATAACATAAGTGTTTATTTTACCTCACAAGATTTGTTATTAAATATTTACTTGGGGTGCACCGATACAGATATCGATGAATCAAGTGATTTGTTTGAGCCTGGGTAAACAAGAATATAAAAAAGTGTTGAAAACTCTTTTTTATGTGCATGTAATCAATTGAGATGTATTCTCAACATGTTAGATTTTTTTGAATGGTTTGTTTCAGAACTGAAAAAGTTGTTGAAACAGTATTTAAACAACGAACACCTGAGAAACTGTGATCGTCTTCCATATTTGACGACCTATCTTGCTTTCTATGACTTCCCCTCTGTTCATAAGCTTTCAAGTTTGATTAAAGGTATGGTTTTGATTAATAAATATTGGATTTGATGATAATAATATTTCTAATTTTTCCAATACTTTAAATACATATATTTTAAATAGGCGTGTGCGAATTCCACTATTCTCGAAGCCCAATCAAAGCTAGAATATTTCTTTGCCAGTGTTTTATGTTTGAAAAAAATATAATATTGCGGTTATTTATAATAAAATTGTTTTCACTAAAATCACTTTGAAAATATTTGATCAAACGTTTGTAATATTTTCTTTTAATCTGATAAATCAAATTGCCATCACAGTTTACAATTCAATTACTTCAGATTTTTTCCATCTGTATATTAACTTGTGATGCATATAACTAACATCTCAGAAAGGAAATAACTGACCATAAATGGTATATTTTAGCTGCCTCTATTTTTACTGGCCAAGCTTCATAATTGTCGAAGCTGACATTTTTTTTGGAAGCCAATACGAAGCTTTGTAAACCCCTTATTTTATTGTTTATTTTTTCTAGGTTAAGTACTAATAAGAATGATTTTTAATTCCAGGAGAAACTGACCCAATCAAGGTTTATAATCAACTGAAGCAATACAACCTTCCTGCAAGTACAATATGGAAATCACCCCCTCATTCAAACAAAATAATGTTTTTGTGGTTAATGATTCGTCCTAACAGTGTTTTTCTTTCGTTACTATACACACAGTACTGTATTAATCATTAACAGGTTAATTAATATCCATTACAACTTAAGATTGTTTTTATGACCTGTCATGCCAGATATTTTTAATCCACTTTAATAATAATGAACAATTGATCGGAAGTGTTTAAGTGGTCTGCATGAACTCAGCTTACTTTTTTTTTTTTTAGAAATCAAGAAAATATTTATCTACAGGACCTTACAATTCAGCATTAATTTGTAAAATAATATTATTTTATATTTATTGTATATTCTGTAAGAAAGTACAGGAAAGGTGGATAGAAACAAATAAAAGGGACCAGAAATATGGCTTCTACAATGAAAATAAGAACACAGTTCGCACTTTATACTGAATAGAATGAAACCTAGCTTGGAGATATTGAAGTAATAATCAATTTTCTTCAAGAGGCAGCTATTACCTCTGTCCAGTGACAGCATTGTAAAATGTGAATTGTTTATTTTTTTCATCGTAAAAGTAATTCTATGTTTGTTCCCTTATGTATGTTCCAATCCTTCTTTCTTGTACTTTCTTCCACATATAGCAAAATGTACCTAAAAAAAGTTGTTTTTGGTAAAGATATATCATTTATATTTTGTAATATTGAATATGGGTAATTTTAGTTATATATTTTTTTTTAAATTGCATTAATAAAGTTAGATCCCTTTGAGATGTAGTAGTAAAAGTTTATGGATTCAGATCCAAAGGTTCTGGTTTCAATCCGCTGGTACTTACAGATTTTTCTGTGACGCATTGGGTCTGTAATGAGGGCAAATGAGAGCTACTTGAATAAAGAGTGTTGCCATCTTTACTCACAGCAATAATGTCCTAGTGGATACTCTGTGTCTCAAGGTTGTGTTGTGTTACCAGTCGTTACATTATTCACAACCTTTATTGACTTAATTTATTTTAATATCCAAACTGTAAAGTTTCTCCTAGTTGAGTTGTGAGCTAAGTTGATCATGTTGATATTTATTCTTGCAAATAAAATAATTGTTTGTGGTAACTGTGACTTGTTGAACTTGTAAAACTATATACTGTAAATATTGTTTCTTTATTATGTATTGTGTCAAAACATGTTTCTCAGGTGATTCTGTTGTTGTTTATACATGTGTATATTTTATATTTTTCATTATTTAAAAATCATTGTTTTCACATTTTTGACATGTCTCTCTAAAATCCATAACAATGTATTTGAGTAAGATTTCTTTGTATTTCTTAATTATTTTGACAAAATAAAAAACAAATAATTTATTTGGAAATGCTTTATTTATTTTCTTATTATTGTGTTGAATGTTGATTATACTGATGTTTGTCCAATTACAATAATACAGTGTATTTTTATGAATCAAAATGTATGGAAGTTATTTAGCTGAAAAATCCAATCTCGGGGACATACAAGAGGGTTGGATTTTGAGAGAGGGAGGGGCCTTCAACCTACCCACAATCCCCCAAAAGTATGATTAGTCGTATTTTGTGTCAATGTCTAGGCTCATATAGCTTATTGTAGAGTTAAAAATTAAAATTATTAACAGCCCAAATTATGTTTTATAAACCTTTGAGTTGCTTCAAGAGGGATTCACAACTAAAAATATATATATTGCGTCTGTTGGAAACTTCACTGGAGACAGAATCCCACTTTCCCTACTCTCACCAAGTAATTCCTTCCCGAAATACACCCCAAAACACTTAACGACGCTCTACTGAGCTCTGAACACTAGTACACAAGAGATACACCAGTTATTAACACAGAACACTTGTTTGAACATCAGACGATTATCCAAACACTAACGACTTGCTCTACTGCACATATAGCCCTCGATTCTGAAGAGGGTTAATGAACCTTTAATCCACCTTAAGTAAAAAGAGTGGGGTTATCTCGGGTCAGTTTTACCTCTAAAAATGTAACAATTAAAAAAAAGGGTTAGGTGGTCTTATATTTTTATCCCGAGTTTTATTACTGTATGGTCTAATTATGCTAATGTGTTACGTACGGATGAACATTGGCACAGGAACGGGTTCTATGGGGGTAAATGTAACCCCCAAAAATTGAGGGGGGTAAAAAATATCATTTTTACACCCTCCCCCCTAAAAAAACTATTATCGCTCCACGATGAGGCAATAAAGACTAAATTCCCCGATAGGCTCAACAAAATTGAAATTTCAAAACCAGTAAGTGGTTTTATAGCTATTAACAAATATAGGGCAATGGTGTATGGAAACTACTTTAATATTCAGAGTTTTATAATTTTTCTTAATTTTTATTTTTTGTGTGTAGTAATTCTAATATTTGTAATGACTAAAATGAATGAAAAAAATGCACAATGGGACCATTAAATGCAGGTATCCCTCATTATACGCGATCTCACTTTACGCAGTTTCGCTGCAACACAATTCAAAGAAATAATGCATAATCAGCTGTAATTTCACAGTCACCCTGTGCGGTGGTGGCGTGACCTTGTACTCGCACATTCCAGTGAGGGAAATGATCTTACTGTACAGTTTGTGTTAGGGGGGTGGTGTTAACAACATTGGAGATGCATGGGCAGAAGTTAAACAGTTCTGTATGAAGAAAGTTTCTGATTCTCATGATTTTGATCCTTAACACGAGATTTCCAATTCAATACATTACATCGTTGACATAGCAGATTTGAGGACATGCAAATGTGGATGAATTGCTCCAATCCCACTCAACAGAACTCACCAATGAAGATCTGGAAATGGAGAATGGCATAAATAATGAAGAGGAAGAACGGTGGTGGTTGTTGAGCCTATCAAGCAACTTTCAACAAAACAAACCGATGAGTATTTTAAGCATATTGAAAGTGCAATTAGAATCAAAACAGAGATTGACCCTAACATGGATAGAAGCGCCAAAGTTGCCAGAGAGCTACAGAGGTCTTTGGCGTGCCACAAAGAACTTTATAGAGAGAGAGGAAGAATGCTGCCCGTCAGCTGAGTCTTGACCATTTCATCAAAGTTGAGAATTGTCAGTCTAAAGAACCTCAGGAGATTCCGCTAGTCCCAGGAACTTCAAGGCAAGAGTTTTACCAATTTCCCAGGAGCTTACAGGCTCACAGGGCCTCCTTCAAGATGAGTATAGAGCTTCATCATATCCCAGTGGCCTTCAGAGATACCAGGAGCTTATCGTCCCAGGAACTTCAGCTCAAGAAAGCACAAGATCGGGGATGAGCAGGGAAATGAGAGTGATAATCCAGATTTGTCCAAATCCAGTTAATTATTATGCGATTGAAGATTGGTAGTATGTTTACCTGTAGCATTGTATTAATTAGGTTTGAAGATTGACAATCAGTGTAGGCAACATACAGCGTTGTACTAGTTAGATAAAGTAATAAAAATTGCATTAATTTACATATTTTAGGATTTTATTTACTTTTTTCCTTTGGAGTAATCTCTATATCACCCATGTTAAAATCAATTCACTTGCAACTTTATGCCATCCCATTTCCTTCTCTCTTTTTCTGTCCAGCCCGAAACCAAACACACTTTTTTCAGACTAACCTTATTTCTGAAGGAGGGTTAAAATTAGGGAAAAAATCTAAGCCAAAGGAAGTCCACTCTCAGGTGAAATTGTTTAGAAATTAAATGCTCCTTGCATGCACATATTTTGTAAACTATACTCCCCTAAAACATGATAGGTACTTTCCCAGAAAATTACCGAGATTTAGATGTCCCTAAAAGCCATTTGAAGGCTTAAAAAAAAATATTTTTGGAAAATATCAGAAAAGGGGCATGTTTATTCCATCGAGATAGGGTCCCCACCCCCCAATTTCATCAACACTCAATAGACCTGATTCAAAACCGTCAAACTAGCTGAGTGTTTCTGGTCATTTTACATTTTGAATTACAAGTTGCACTTGAGGGACAAACTCCTTTCCTCTTTGTTGAGCCGGAACACGGAGATAATGTTTATCTTTCTTCCCATCTCTTTAAAAGACAAAACTGGTTTTCATGTCTCTGAGCCGAGTGAAAAAAACGGCACAAGTAGCCAAATTGTATCGTATCTTTCATAAATTAAAAACTGATGTCGCCTCATTTATGAAGCGGGTCTATATTGTATACCAGTAATTTTAATTCTATCAATTTCTATACAATTTATGGATTCTCAAGGTCAGTGTCTTGACGACACAATGTCACGGTTCCAAGGATTGTGACCTGTAGAAATTACAATATTTTATATCTAACTTGGCTCATTTATTCGCATGTCCCAGAGAGAGAACTTGTGTACAAGCGACAATTTGCGGTTCACTTATCAATTTACTGAATTGTGTTAGTGGTTCTGTGTCTACCGCTGTTAAAATTCTTTAGTTCGTGTTACACTGATCTGAGAAATTATGCTAAATTTAAAGCAGTTGGTCACAAAAAGAGTGAGTAGCCATATTTTCTTATAGCCAACTAACAAATAATATAGAGTGGGTGTCAGGAAAGTAAGTTTAAAAATACTTCCTGAAAGCAAAAGCTCAAGTCATTTTGACTTATTTCGAGGAAAAAGTGTGTTAATTCACAAACGTATTGGTTGGTTTATTCAAGGGTTGGCAATAAATATATTAGATTTGTTGTCTGAGTATACAGATTCAGATTCCTTCTTTCACGAAAAACTCTAAAATAGGTACTCCTACTACAACTTGTTTATGTGAGTAGATAACATTGATCTCCGGAAGGGGACATAATTTAAATAAAACAAATTGCTTACGTTTGTGCTATTAGCATTATCCACCCAACTGGAGCCAATTGGCTCTCAGAATATAAAAAATCAATTGGTACACCAAATACTTCGGAAACCAAGCTCAATATTTAGACCACTTCCCACGTTTAAATAATGATTTGTTGCATTATTGATGATCCTCTTAGTAGCCACTCATACCAACATAATTACGCTAATGGAATAGTGAAAAGGAGACTAATAACATCAGAGGAAATGTACCCACATTTTCTTGGAGGGAGAGAGAGAGAGAATCAACTTATGGGGGAAGGGGGCGAAACTTCACTACAGCCAACTGGTATTTAAACCCTGATCTCCTTGTCACCAGCAAACCAGCCCAACACAATGTGTGACATTGTTGGTCCTCCCCGACTCCCCAGGAATTGAATTCTAGCTAGATATACATCTAACCACATTGCTAAATATATGATTTGAGTGCTTTTAGTACCACCCCTTTTCTCCCATGATTGAATATAAATAAGGAATGTATTTATTATGTTTACATAACCCTCATGTTTCATATGAAGACTTATGACAGGTTGTCTTTCACACACACATTTAATCCTAACAGTAGTTGTCTGGATTCAAATTGATATGTACCGAGGCCCTACCCCCTTGGAGCAAACAGCGTAACATTTCGAACAACCTCTCGTGTCAGGGTTTCAACACACATAAAGCCAAACTGTGCTTCATATTATGCTTCTAGGTTCCCACAATCCTCGGGAATGAAAGCCGTTGGTTCCATCAGAAGAAGATAGCTCACCTGTGCCACTGTAGGTGTTTCTCACAGGGCACCCAAGAGCTGCATTCACCGCCCCTGACGAAGCTCACTGAGGATGAGAGGATAATGAAAGAATCAGGTACGGTATCTACCGTTAATTCATTTTGGCTAGAAAGATGTGTCTCTCTTTAAAACACTAGATGTCATACCTTGAAAAAATTGAATTGTGTTTTACCTCTAAATCATATTAATAATTATACATTAATAACTGTCAATCAACCCTTCTTAGTTCAGGATAAGTAAATTCTTCACTAATACTTTAATTTACCCTGATACAAGAGATAGCCTACAATTAAATAAATATACTAATCAATTAAGAAATTACTACAGTAAATTATTATTATTACTATCATTATTAGCACCGCGTCTTACTACCCTTGGGGTTATACACACTTACGCTAATGTGTAATGGTAGGGTGATTGTGAGATGAAATGAAGGACCTACATTTTAACGTGAGATCTGAACCATGGTGGAGGCCTGGCATTCCACACATTCACAAGTTGTGATTAATACACGTCTTGTCAGAGGTGAAGAAAGGGTTTGGTAATCAGATAAATCTGTGTCGGGACTAGGATTGAACCCCGGAACCCCAGCACAGAGGTCCGATACCTTACCCTAGACCACCAGGTCACCTACTACAGTAAACTATTTCACCACCATATATGACCAGTAAGAGCTGCTTTTTACGACAATTTAATGTTTAGCAAACATTTAGGATAAACAGCCTAATTACACCCGACCGGTATTTTAACCTTGATCTCCTTGTAATAAACAGTCTAATCTACTGGAGAGTTACACCTTAAACCATGCAGCTACATTAATATTAAACTTCAACACTTGATCCTCCCTCACCTTAAAAAAAAAAAAAAAAGAAGAGGAAAAGCTCAATAAACCATATTATAAAATCATTTAAAACTATTCAAATCATATTATTCTTTAAAATGTGATGCTTTGACTTTAATTTTATTCTTTGTATTTTAGTGTCCAAATTAGCGACACAGAAGATTGCACCGCTAGTTAAGAAGATGGACGACGAGTGTCGGATGGATCCAGAAGTTGTCCATGCTCTTTTCGACAATGGGGTTTGTGTTTTATAACTAAACAAATGATATATACCAGTACATTTTGTTTGCTGGCTTTGTAAAACTATACTTTCAAGTAACTATTTGATTATTTAAATAAACATGAAACTTATACAGGAAGACACAGGCTCGGCCACAAACACCTGCAGTTCATAGACTAACACTATCTAGACTACGCATCACAAAACAAATACATTTCTGAGGCACATTATTCACTTCTTTAACACAAGAAAGTAGGACATTGATTTATTCCTAATTTGAAGGGTTTATTTTACTCTTAGATGTCTTAGTTTATTGTAATTAATAATTAATATCCATTATGGGTAACTATACCTGCTGTTTTTCTAGACCATGTTTATAGAATCCACCCATATTATGATATTTCTTTCCTTTTGTTTATATCTTCTAAAAAAGTTATACAGTCAACTTTCGATTCTACGACCCTGGAAATAGCGTCCTTCTTGAAGTAACGACCTTTTTTGGGAACTGTGACAAATGTGGGAAAAGGTTGAAAAGTTTAAGGAAATTGGCTGTAAAATGTGTTTGTTGCATTATTTAGGTCGCTGTGATGCAATTATCTTTGTGAGCGCTGTATTACTAGTAACTGGGGTGGGTCAGGTATAAAATAGACACCACCTCGTAAATGCTAGCCAATAGCACTTGACTCTGTCCACCCCCTCCAAAAGCAAGACAATGTTTCCCCGCGCGCGACTGCCGCTACATCACGCGCCAGGCTTGCTTTTGCCATTGTTATTTCGATTCTTGATTTGGTTTGATTTTGTGAACAATTTTGACGACCCATGCTATTGTTTAACATTGGTATTTTGATTTGGTTATGTTTTTGGTTGGATTTTGTGAACGATTTTTGATGACCCACGCTATGTGTTGTCTAAAAATTTGCAATTTTTTCGTATGAAGGTCAGGGTGGAACAAAATCTGTTAAAATTCCAATAACGACCCCTTAGAAATAACGACCTTTTCCAGGGAACCGTTGAAAGGTCGTAGAATCGAGAGTTGACTGTAATAAAAGCTTTTTCCCAAATTAAAGTATGCCTCGATCTCAAAGCCTCATCACCATGACTATCTTGATCTCTGTTTTTGAATAAGATGATGTACTTATAATGAATGTTACAGCTGATGGGAATTGAGATTGGTACAGAATACGGAGGAACAGGTTCCACGTTCTTCTCCTCGATTCTGGTGGTGGAGGAGTTATCCAAGGTGGATCCTTCTGTGAGTCTGTACGTGACATACACAACACGCTGGTCAATGCTCTCATAATGAAGATAGGTACTCCAGAGCAGAAACAAAGATACTTACCGAGGCTCGCACAGGACACGGTAAACATAGGCTCATATTGCTGAGCGTACACAAATATAATTGTGTTGACAATATGAAACATTACATTATTTGTAGACATTACTTTTAGGATGAATGGAAGGGAAAACAAATAGATGTGTCTCAGTTTTTATGACAAAATAAATAAAGGAGTGCTTCAGTAGATCGACAATTTCCAACCACTGGCCGGTTCTGTTTGGAACATATACCTCTTTAACGTATCCTCACCGTTTCTCCTCCACCATGACCCAGTCATTGTCTCTCCTCCACACATCTCTGCACACCCTTCGACCTCCTGACCGCCCCCCCCTCCCCACTTTAATATCCAACATCTTCTTTGGTACCTCCTCCTCAACCATCCCTCGCCCCCTCTCATTTATCATCCTATTATTGTCACCCATATAGTATGTCTCGGTAATTTCATTTCACAGGACGCTTGAATTCTGCTTCCATCCTGCTCCTTCACTACCATTTTTTCTGCTATGTGTGTCTTTAATGGTAAGCCGACACCTTAGCTCAGTCGGTAGTGTGTCTGTCTACTGAGCTAAGGGTCCCGGGTTCGATTCCCAGCACGACCGATACATTTATCATTGGTGAAATGTGGGTTTACCCTTTCACATTGATAAATTAATTACCCGGGACTGGATGTTGTGCCTGTCCTAGTCTTAAGTTGTATTATAAGGCATATGAATCTACGACAGGCCTAGCAAGCCGGTAGTGGAAAATATATGGCTGGAATAAAAAACTGACCACAGGCTGGAAACAGTAGTGGATGTAAAGTAAATGTCTATTTTGATACAAAGTACATCTTGTAGATCACTCCTTCAGTAGATGTGTTTATTATAATTTTCTACACACAATCATATCAACAGTTCTTGAATATTTATCTTGAGCATAGTGTTAGTTGACCCGAAACCTTTTTAAACTAAGAGAAATATTCCTGTTCAAATTTTGTGGTGTTTAGAAAACTAAAATAAACCGTATCTAATGAATTAGTATTTTATTTATATATTAAATAATAACTGAAAAATACGGACCCTTCACCTTCACTCCACCTTAAGTGATTCATACAAGAACAATATTTTACACCAATGATTCAAAATATTAGTCACTCGTGTAAGATAACCTTTTAACACATCTGTCTTTCAGGGAGGCTGTTTTTGCTTATCCGAGGCTCAATCTGGCTCAGATGCCTTCGCAATGAAAACAGTGGCGAAAAAGACTGGGAGTGATTATATCATCAACGGGACCAAAATGTGGATTTCAAACGCTGATATAGGCGGAGTGTTTCTTGTCATGGCGAACGCCGATCCCTCTGCCGTAAGTCTTCATTCTATTTGGATAGTTTCATCGCTGTTTTCCCAGAAATATTTTAACAAGTTATTTAGTGTGTGAGATAATTATTGTTAAGATATAATAACATGAATGGCTTGTTCATCTCACTACTCGCCAAAAACTGTAACCAATTGGTCTTGTGTCATCTAAGGACACCAAGACCAATCACCATGTACTATTATAAATATCACAATAACAATCAACGTATGATAAAACAAAGAAAAGCTTTTCTTCCTCTTCCCTTTAACATTTCTTGAAACGATCAATCCAAATTTTTAGTCTCAAGTTTAAAATTAAGCTACAACAAAACAACCCGCCTCGGTGGCGCAGTTGGAAAACGCGCTTGTCGTGTTGAGCCCGACTGCTGAGGACGGGGAGATCGAGGTTCGAATCTCGGTCGGGTGAACTGGGGGTGGTTTTTCCTAAATGGTTTTCCACTCTCCCTCCACGCAAATGCGGGTTCACATCCTATAATTCAACTTTCCCAATTCCTGATCCATTAGAGTAATTAGTACTTAAAAGCGTATAACCCGAACGGGTAGTAAGATGCGATGCTAAGTATTATTATTATTATTATTACAACAAAACAAATATATAAATATTGATATAACCTTCCGGCCGTAGGATCAGTTTCTGCTTCAATTATTAATATTAATTGTGTGATACAAAATTATGTACCTTAGATGTTCTCACTCATGTTGTCGTGCTCTGAACCAAAAGGCCGGGAATCAATTCAGACTGGTTTCACAAGGAGCATTTTCCATGCAAACATCAGGTGAATGCAGGCATAGTACCCAGTACCTCCTTATTCTAATATATAGGGCAGAAACATTAGAGTTTATTATTTTTAATACTGGCAGTAGAGTTTATGATCTGACACTTTAACTCAGACGATAGCGTGTCTGCCTACCGAGCTAAAGGTCCCAGGTTCGATTCCCGGCATGGCCGAAAAATTTATCACTGGTGAAATGTGGGTTTACCCTTTCATAGTGATAAATTAACGGCCGGGGACTGGATGTTGTGTTTGACCTAGTCTTAAGTTATATTATAGGACATAAGAAGCTACGTCAAGCCTAGCAAGCCGGTAGTGGGAAATACATGGATTGAATAAAAAACTGATCACAGGTGAGAAACAGTGATGGATGTAAAGAATTATATTAGTTTTGTTCTTGATTCCAAATTTGTAATATTTACTTACCTGTTCACTCTTTTCTTTTTAGGGTTACAAAGGAATAACATGTTTCATAGTTGATCGAGATTCGCCTGGTTTAACTATCGGCAAAAGAGAAAACAAACTGGGCTTAAAAGCTTCTGGTACGTGTGTGGTTCATTTCGACAATGTCAGGGTGAGATTTATATTCAAACATTTGGTTGGGAGGAAGACATTCATTAATTATTATGTCAATTAAGAAGTGCAATAAATTGACAAAACAAGAGAATTACTTTTTTTTATTGGTTTTAACTGTTAACGCTTCCACACATATCAATGTGTCTTTGGTTAAACAAGTAAACAAAGCCTCATGACTAACTTATGAAAGGTTATAAATAAAATAAAGTACTATTTTTTGTATAATGGTTTGCTGTATAAGACCATAGAAAGTTGAAATTATTCTTGAAAATAAAAAGATTTGAATTTTGAACTAAACCCATCATATCCAAATCTGAAATTTACTTATGTTTGAAATTTTGAATCCACCACGAATTTTTCTAATAATAAGACTCGAAAGATTGAATCGAATCCAAATCTTAACAAGATTCAAAATTTTGAAGGTTTGCACATGCTTAAAACTTTTAATTTACAATAATCACTCATTGAAGATGCACAGTTTTGGTTCCTATGCAACACTTGATTTAGTTTTATCATGTGTATAATAATCTTTTGTGTGACGCTTAATCGAACTGTCTCTTCAGATCTTGTTTATGTTTGTGTTTGGTTATCACCACACTAGAAATCACTGGCATAGTCAGCTTAGATCTGGTCTAAGACATCACTTGCAATAGACTAGACTGCCAAGGACGGGGATATCGGGGATCGATCCCAGTCAGGTCTACTGAGGGTGATTTTTCCCTAAATGGTTTCCCACTCTCCCTTCATGCAAATCTGTCTACACTTCCTCTAAATTCAACCTTTCCCAACCCTAACACATTAGTACAAAGGTGTGTAACCCAAATGGGTAGTAGTAAGATGTGATGCTAAAATAAAAGCTTAGATCTAGACTTCTTGGTTTTGATGCAGGATTAGAATCTCATATAAGAGCAAAATCTGACTTCCCATTCTCCACACACACTTTTCAACTTCGTAACCCAAATGATATATTGTATGGAAGAAAGGTAAAGCATTTACAATTAATAATACATGAATAACGAAGCTTAGAAGATAGAAATGTTCTTTAAGTTGCATATGTAGCCGCATAAAGTATTATATTAGTAAATTTTAAAAATGACACCTCGACACAAGAATCAAATTCGTGACCCTTGGCTTGGCGTGCTAATCCTCTACCACTGAGATATTCAGGTATTATCCGGTGGTAGGAGTCATTCTTCACTCATAATTTAAGTCAGAGTCCGTGATGGCCGTGTGGAAATCATCAGCTAACATTGAGCTATCATTGATAACGCAGCCACCACTGACTCGAAACTCTGCTTTATGCTGCGGTTAGTACAGTGACAATTTGTACATGAAAGCAAATAACACTTAGCCGATTTCCTCACGTACATCACATACACGGTCTTAAACCATGGGCGAAGAATTATTCTGAGCACCGGAAAAAAAACCTTGAAATCTCAGTGGTCAAGCAGTGGCGCGCTAAGGCCAAGAGTCCTGAGTTTATTTCCCGTGTTCAGGTGTAATTTTTTTTTAAATTACAAACTGAATAAGATATATAAATAAGTAACATTGCTAATAACCAACACAGTGACTATAATATTTAAGAAGAACCCTTGGAAACTATTTGGAGTTGAAAAGGTCAGAGCCGAGCTTACCTTTGAGGAGGTTCCCTGACCTTGATATTATAGAGCGCACACCCACTCATTATATTCCAACTTTCACGGCCACAGCAATTCATTGGGTATAAAGTAAACAATGTGAGTAGCCAGGAAAGTTTTTAGAATCAAAATGACAAACTTCTACCAAGTTACACATTACAGTTTGTTTTGAGAAACGAATATTAAGATCAACTTTTTTTAAACACACACACACACACGCACACACACTCTCTTGTGCATGCATGATGTAAAATATCACAGAGACTCCATACTGTGATAACTTAACCAAAACCATGTCAAAGTAAACTAAATATGAATAAACTTATCAATATTATTTTGTCAAAAAAGAAACTACTATATTAGCTATTTTTACATAGTGTGATGATGACTTTTCGTGCAAACCCTAAATATTTGCTCATCTACATATAATTGTCATCAATTTTAATTGCCTAAGTTTATTGATTTTATTTTGTTAGGGTGTGTATATTTTTCAGGTCCCGGAAAGTAACATTTTAGGTGAGTTCGGCAAAGGATACAAGTATGCTGCGGGGTTCTTGAATGAGGGCCGCATCGGTATTGGAGCCCAAATGCTAGGGTTAGCCCAGGGTTGTCTGGATGCCACTATTCCATACACGTTGGAACGCATTCAGTTTGGAAAGAAGATATACTCTTTTCAGGTATTGTTATCTAACTAAACTACTGCGTTTGACACAATTCATCATCAACTGTTTCCAGCCTGTGGCCTGTTCAGTTTAGTAAAATACTTTCATCTTCTACTTTCTTTACACCACTATTCTTCCTTTCTATGCTTCCATCGCCTCTTGGTTTGCACACTTTCTGTTATCTCCTTCTCTCGCCATTCTCCTCGCTATTCTGTCATGAGCATTGTGCAATATATACCGCATGCAAAGGTCTGAAATAAAAAAAAATTAATAGCCCTTGTGCATGAAGATGCGCACCTTGAAGACAGAATCTAAAAAAAAATTGGATTTGATTTTTTTTTAATAAATTAAAAACTGGGTTGTAGTTATATTTGGAAGAAGGCACAGCAAAGATGGGTATAAAATTATGAAAGGGACAAACACAATATGGTCTTTACAATGAAAAGAACAACACAGTTCACACTTTACACTGCTGCCACTGGACAAAGAGGTAATGGCTGTCTCTTGAAACAAATCTATTGTTATCACCTCCTGACCTAGGTTTCATTTTATCGAAATTCATTGACGGTGAGTGTGAAACGTTCAACACAACTTCCTAAAAGAGGACCCCCGCTCCCCCCCACACACAAAAAAACCCCACTAAAGGTAATAAAAGGAATAACACTAAGGACAAACACATTATTCTTGATTTTAACTCCATTCTCTTGTGATTGAAACTGTAACGCATGTGACAGTTAGTAATCTAGACAAGAGACGAGTTCACGTGCTGTTTACTTTCAGTCGATGCAACATCAGATCGCGGAGGTGTCCACACAAGTGGAGGCTGCTCGCCTGCTCGTCTACAACGCTGCTCGTCTTCAAGAGGCGGGACTGCCCTTTGTCAAACAAGCTTGCATGGCCAAGTACTTTGCTGCAGGTGAGCTGGGATAATTGTTGTGGCCTCTTGTTTGATTGTTTTCAAGTGTGTATTAAAACAAGTTTGTATTTGTGTTAATTTAAAGAGAAGATAACATTACATAGGCGTCTCTAGCTCTTAATTATTGGTTGGGACAAAATTAATCCATTCACACTTTAAATTAGAAAGAAAGAAGAAAAAAAGATTTTGTATCAAATGAACAACACAAATTATATTTTTCCAAATTTAATTCTATGTCAAATTGTCAAATATTGCTACAAACTTAGATTTTCAATTTTTTTAATAGAACTGCTCACGGTTAGTTTTTACAGTACTAAGTGTCCCTTTCGTGTAGAATATTGGCGGGGACATGCCCTTCCTCTCACCACCCCTCATACATCCTCATGCACCCTCAAGCAACATTCTAAAATACACTTGTAAAATATATGTTTTGGCTGGGCCATCTTTCCTTCCTAGTTTGTTGTGCAGCTGCTAGTTAGGTTAGGTGAGCTGTTCTATATTAAATATTACATTTGTACTAATGGTTCTATTATCTTGTCAAGTATGGCTTGTTCTCACATTATTATCGTTTTGGTACCATACTTGTAACATTTCCAGAAGTAGCAGCGACCACAACTCGAAAGTGCATCGACTGGATGGGGGGTGTTGGGTTCACCAAAGACTATCCCAGGAAAAGTTCTATAGGGATAGCAAAATCGGGTCAATCTACGAAGGAACAGGCAACATGCAACTCAGTACCATCGCCAAGTATATCGAAAAAGAGTATTCAGTTTGAATAAACAGCAGACTGAAACCAAACAACATTTTATTTTATAATAAAAAGAGAAGAATAAATTAAAGAATGGGTGTGAGAAATTCTTACAAAATACAAGTTTTGGGTGAATATGCATACATCAAATAAACTTAGATACCTGTCATAAGCTGTGACTTTATTTTTAAAAGGATATGCATGAATTAAAGTGAACTGCAGATGTTATAATGTCATTAAATAAATATGATAGAATTGTATAAGATGCCCGGCAACGTGAGTCGCCGTGGAAGGTAGGATAGAGTCCCGGCAACGCGAGTCGTGGTGAGAGGTAGGATAGAGTCCCAGCAACGCGAGTCGCGGTGGGAGGTACATGATGACAGCGGAAGGAGAGGAAGGTCAGACAAAATTGCTCTTTACAGAACAAGACAATTTATTAGCTCTATCAAACGGTGCACCCGGGTTGAGTGGCCACTCTCCGACTAAGGAACCAATGTGCTAATCACCCTCCACTCCTGCCTAGACCTTGTCCAATGGGAGAAAAGGGAGCTTCTCATTGATGCAGTAAAACATGAGCGATAGTGGCTGCCAAGTGAGCCAATAGGAAGAGGAGTTCTCTTTGGCGCTGATTAAAGTGGGGAAAGTGTCATGGACGGCTCAGAGAACATGAACTGTGGGGCGGTCCAGGCAGTATAGAGGGTGATTGGAGCGACCTGCGGAAGTGCAGAGGAAAGATACAAGGGCCGACTGAACAATGAGGCAAGTGCTGCTTAATACCAAACATAAAAGACACATACTTAGGCCAGTACTAAACAGGCCACATTCATATGAAAAACTGACCCATTCCATTCGAGTTTAATTGGCTAGATGGTTTTATAATAATCAAAATTTATAAAATTAAAGAAAAAATAAAAATAAATTAATAAGTACAAATTTAATGAAGAATTAAATTCATAATGATCCTGGCACCTTAGTAGTGTGTTTGTCTACTGAGCTAAGAGTCCAGGGTCCGATTCCCGGCATGGCTGAAAAATGTATCAATGGTGAAATGTGGGTTTACCCTTTCACAGTGATGAATTAACGGCTGGGGACAGGATGTTGTGCCTTTCCTGGTCTTAGTTATATTATAGGACATATGAAGCTATGATAGGCCTAACAAGCCGGTAGTGGAAAATATATGGCTTGAATAAAAAACTGACCCAGGCTGGAAACAGTACTGGATGTAAAAAGTAAAATTCAAAATGGAGTAGTGTCTATGAAAGTGTATTTCCTCGTCGTTCCCCCTACCCCTTTTTTCAAGGCAACAATGCCGAAATATTACTCAAATTGTGTTAAAACGTGTGTGTGACTACTTCTACTATAGAAGACAGAAGAAAGGAAGACTTCACCTTTGGCAATTGGATTCTTCCCACATCTTTCCTCTTACCATAGGTGGGCTTTCTTCATTAAATTTACACTTATTAGTTTATTTTTCATTATTTTTGTCAATTTGTATTTCCATAATATAGGACAGTGTAGAAACACTTTACATTTATCACTATAAATCTGTGCAATAAATGAACGAGGTGCACGGAAGAAGAGAAAAGGAAGTCTTATAAATGAGGAAAATATACTAAATTTTCCTGCTAAGGAAGCATTATTAAATGTGTTAACAATTTTTTTGGTCTAACACACTAATCTTGTGTTGGGAATAGACTGCCAAAGACAGGGATATCAGGGTTCGATCCTGGCCAGTAAGACCTGGTGCTAAAAAAAAAAAATTGTATTTCATTTTCTACAATTCTATCATATTTATTAAACGACATATATTTACAAAATGAGGAAAATGTATTCTTTACTATCAGTTTTTAAACAAGTAATAAATCAAACGATTCCTCCAATCATAAGAATTTATATTGTGTTTAGGCCCTTATTTGTGTACTGTAGCTTTTAATATACATCACTATATAAGGTAAAATGGCCTACTCACATTTTTAAATAAAGAAAAAGAGGGAAGACTTGCAAACCATGAGGCCTTATCCCCCAGTACAGTGTGCAGTGTGTATTATTCTATCTCAAACTTTGAGAACAATATCATTTTATAGCAACCATTTTGATAATTACAATCCCATTGCCTTGTTGTACAGTGACAGCAGTGTAACGTGTGAAATGTGTTCTTTTCATTGTAAAAGTCATATTGTGTTAATTCCTTTTATATGTTTTTATCCTTCTTTCCTTTACCTTCTTCCTAATATAAGATAATTAAAATGAGAAATTTGTAGCAATTAGAAAAAATAATTTTGCATCATAATTTACTAGCTTGAAAATATATATATTTTAAACAGTCTGGTTTATTGCTAATTAATATCATATAAATGTTAAAAGTGAATGCCTAATGTAACCAACTGTACTATTTGTTTTGATAATAAAATTTTATATTATTTGTGTTTGTACAATGTCAATATTTATACTTGAGGAATATAATAATAATATTAATTAATAAACAAAACCTTTAAGTCTATTGGGCAACATTTTATTAATTTAACATGTACAAAACACTTTTAAAACCAAAGTAAACAACATTTATAAACCTGGTGGTAAAATACATAATCTTTAGAATGTGTATTATCTTATACTTCTTTGGAAAATGTCATTCTCTAGTTAAAAACTATTCCTCTATGGTACCAACAATAACATTTGTCAGTTTTTAAATGTTATAGAAGATTTGTTTTGAGGTGATTCATTCATTGAGACAATACTTTAAATACTAATTAATAATAAAGTGAGGAAATACTGGTGGGTAAACAAAGGGAATTCCATACTTAATTATTATGTAAGTATTTTATAAGCTTTGATAAAGAAATCAAATCAAATTAAATTTACATCATCTGGAAATCATTTAGTCTACTGATCAACCACTGTTACTTTGTTAGGTTAATATTTAAATATAATTGATGTATATTTAAATAAAACATATTAATTTATTTTATATCACTGTGAAAACTTAATGTGATTAAACCTATTGTTTCATATTATATAAAAAAACTACTTTCATTTCTATTATTATTTTTACAGTTCCTATTAAATGAGCAGCATGTATATTGGCACACTGTATTCTGTAAGACAGACTATCCAAGTTGTAAAAAGAGCAACGTTTACATTTGTACGGCGCAAAGCAGATTTGGCCAATCTTTTGCCAAAACCTAGAATTATTCACGAAGACTTGAAGGAGAAAAAACATTTGAACTTGAATGATCAATCTTCAAAACGAGTTGAAAAGATTTCTGCCAACCTTTTTGAAGAAAAGAATATTTTGATCAATACTGATCTTAAATTTCTACCTGTTCATCCATCAACAAGCGAAGGTTTTAACTATCCCAGCGTCGAAATGGACGGTTCAAGAGTCACTGTAAAAACAAATGCAGATCATTCAGCAGCGCTGGTTGACATCTATAAAGAGCAGCAGGACAAACTTAAACTGGCTCTTCCCTTTGATGAAGTTCCAGGCCCACGAATTTTGAAGATTTTGGCAAAAATTTGGAAGTATATACCCCTAGTTGGAACTCAAATTACAGCGAGCGCCATGGTGTACTTTATAAATATGCTTGGTAAGTTATTTTTTTCAATTATTGGTTTAAAATCTTTTATAACCTGCTTTGGTGGCCGCCTGGTAAAAGGGGTAATTGTCGCTAAAGACTGGACTGACAGGGAGATTGGGGTTCGAATTCCATCATGTGTACCAGTGTGAGTTTTTTCTAGATGGTTTCTCACTTTTCCGCCAAGCAAATGTGAATACATTTCCTTTAAAACTATAGGCCTACTTTCTTCATCCCTAACCCCATAGTGTAAATATGTAGATATAGGCAAAATACATGTACACACAAAAAAATATTACATTTTCAACTTTATTTGGTGAGTCAATAGAAAATTTAATATTTGTTGTTGAAGCGTCAATTATTTAAATAAATGTGAACTGACCCAGGCACCAATCTGACGTGGAACCGTGCCACCCGTCCATTCAATCATATGTTCAACAAGTACGGCCCAGTGGTGCGTCTCCAAGGCCCGTTTGGTGGCGACATTGTTTTCTTGAGCCGCCCTGAACACATTGAGATGGTGTACCGCCAGGAGGGTCGCTATCCGTTCGCTCCAGCCTTGATTCGCTCGAGCATTACCGACTGACACACAGACGTCTCCGCAATGTTGGACCTTTCATCATGTGAGTTGGTAGAACTGCATTGTTAACACTCACTGTGAGCCACTTCAGTGGCTGAACAGTCTAAGGCATCACTCTCATGTTTGATAGGCCTGCTAATGACAAGAATGGAGTTTTAATCTCAGTCGGGTCTACTGAGGGTAGGTTTTTCTATATGCTTTTCCACTCTCCTTCCATGCAAATGCGGGTAGGTCACCTCTATTTACACAGGTTTTTTAAGATTTTGATTATTTTGTTTTGTAGTTTGATGTGTTTAATTTTGTTTTTGATGTTAAAAATTCAAAAAATGAAAAATAAAACAAAATAAATCAAATATATATAAAAAATAAAAATAAACCCAGATCATGTAAGATGCTTATGAAAGGAGTTATCTATTGTTATGTCAGATCTACGTTTTGATAGTACTACAGCAATATACAATCATGATTAGTATTCTAGGATTAAAATACTTCATCAAATTAAATAATATAAACTATAAACATACATTATACATATATTTATTTTTTCTGATACTCTAAAGATATTTCTTAGTGTGTTTTCCTTCACATTACTAGGTTTGGAAAAGAGTGGGAGAATATGCGTCAAAAAATTGAAGCACCTGTTCAAAATAGTGTGCTCCAATATCACACAGAAATGGAGGAAATAAGTGAAGAACTTATATCAAGGTAATTAAAGGAAATATTAATTTAGTTTGAAAATAACATATTCTACTTCAGCTGGATCTACATTTTATAGTCCTACATTGGTCGTTATTATAATGTTAGAGATAAACTATATTTAATGGCGAGTGTTGCCAGAGTAACCAGAGTGTGTTAAAACTGTAACTGATATGTTCTGCCCCATTCTGTCCCCATTTGAACAATCACACATATGCTTTGCTCTACACACCTTACATGACCAAATACACGACACACCACTAATAATATCATTAAAAACAAATGGTCCTAGCTGCTTGTGAAAGTTAAACATGTAAATAAACTTGAAACTAGTAGGAACCTGTGTCGGTAACTAAGACGGAATAAACTTCCAGAATTCGTCTGCTACGCAACAGACAAGAAGAGATGCCGGCCAGTTTCAGCAAGGAGCTCTACAACTGGGGGATTGAGTGTAAGCACGCTTTATCTAACATGTAATGTTCATAGGGAGAGCCTTATCTGACAACTAATTAGATCTACTTTCATGTATTCATACGCCAAGGATCCAAAACCGTCACTTTTGATAATATTATAAATACTTATAAAATAACAATAATATTAAAGTAAAAGGCTATCAATGATGACTGCCAAAAAAGGGCCCTTCCTATGAAAACTGGACTGTAGCTTGTTTCACCTTAACCATTAATTTCTTAGTGCTACACATAAACCGTGAATTAGGTTTATTTAATTTCTCACTGCATTTAAACTGCCATTGTGTCATTTATTGGCTACTTTTTAAACTATTGTAATATATCTGGGACAATTATTTGCAAGAAATATTAAATGTTCACCTGCTTTTGCTTGCTCCACTTTCTGAGAGGAGCTAAAGCAAATCATATTTTCTAAAATTCAAATTTGGGATTTGGACCATCTATCGACTAGTACCCAAAAAACTTATGTTTCTTGACAAAATTATAATTATCTTTTCACTTGAGATTGTCAGTTTGGCAAATGTTCTATTTATTTATTTTTATCACTGCATCTTATTACCGGTTCCAGTTATACACATGATAATTACTCTTACGGAGTAGGGATGGGGAAGGAAGCATTTTAGGGTTAATCTACCCACATTTACATAGATAGAGAGTGGGAAACCATTTAGGAAAAAACACTGACTGGGATTCAAACATAGGTCTCCTTGTCACCAGCAGGCCAGTCTAATACGAGAGTAAAGCCTTAGACCATTTGGCCACTGTAGTGTGCGGCAAATGTTGTAGTTGTAGAATAAATATGACCGGTGAAATGAGAGGGTCTTCCAATGAGATGTTGGCAGGTGTGGGTCTGGTGACCTTGGATAAGCACCTGGGCTGCTTGGATCCTGTCGGACTGAAAGCCACCTCTGAATCCTTACATCTCGTCGAGGCCATAACCTCCGCAAGTGAGGCGCTTCGGCGCTGCGAGGCAGGCTTTCAGATGTGGCGCTTCTTCAAGACCAAAGACTGGCAGCGTCTTGTAACCTACTGTGACGTCATAGACAGGTGGCACTCCCAGTGTGGTTATCAAAAGTGAAAATCTGTTCTCCAAGTACAGCAACACGACATTCAAATTTTAATGGAATCTGAATCTTTGCTTGCTAACTCAAATTGATTATAAATATTTTAAAACCATAAGGTTTCAGAATTAAATGTTCTATAATCAAATGTTTTCAAATCTGAATTGAATATTAGACTTAATTATATATAATTTATGTTACATAAACCATGTTTAAATAATGAATTGATTATAATATCACAAAATTTGCAAATTTCTATTCTCAATTCAAATAACAGAGCTATGCTAACTTCTTTGAACAGTAAATTAATCAAAATTAGGACTTTAAGATTTACATTAAATTCTGTCAAATTTAAATATGGGTTTGGATTTGAAATTTCAAATCTTTAAAATCAAATTCTTATAAGGAAAACCTCTTTATTTATTAGGAACATTATATGTACAAAGGTACAGGAAACGAGGATGAAACACATTTATTCCCTTTTATGTTTTTTTTTATCCCTTTTTTATGTACCCTTGTACATATTTTAGAAAATATTAAGATTCATAATTTTGGATTGAATCTTGGCAAGATTCAAATTTGTATTTCAAATTTTGTAACTTTGCACAGGTTTAAGAAGTAATAACTGTTTTTTTTCGGGTCCTGACCAGCATTGTCTCCAAGCACATTGACACATCTCAATCCCGTCTTAAGAACGAGAAACAGAGTATGCTAGAGGAAGGTACGAGATGGGAGACAGAGAGGTCCTTGGTTGAGCACTTCTATTGACTCATCACTTGCATCCTGAGGATGTACTCACAATAGTGCTCGACATGCTACTCATTGGTGTTAACGCTGTGAGTAGACTTCAAAACAAGTTATATTGATATTTAATTCGTAAGTTTGACAAACTGATACATTACTGGTTGTCCACAAGATCAGTTCCTATATAGGAATCAAATTCACTGTCTATACTCGAGAATCAAACCAAGAACCTTTGGCTTTGTTCACCAGCCACCGAGGGGTATAATATTGACACGTGAAGCAGTAGAGATGGGCGAAACAGTGATTTTACGATATCAGTGAATACAATGACTGTGATTTTAAAATATTGGTGATTTATACCAGTGATTTTTCACTGTGAATGGTATTCACAGTGTTTCGATGGACCGATATTTTTCACTTTCCAACCACAGTCAAGGCTAGTATTTAGCTGCTGTCCAAGTAGGCGAGTACAATCGAGTATTTATGAGTATTGAGTACTGAGCATTTAGTATTTACTCGAATAGTCCCATGAGTATGAAGCAGAAGATCCTGGCTTTGATGCTTGTGTTCATGTTGTCATACTTCACTTAATAGAATTAGAAAAAAAAAACTATATTGTATACAGGTTTAAAATCATTCTAGTATTTAATACCCACATTAAAATATGATGAAATTTATTTAGCAAGAAAACAGAATTCTATTAAATAATTAAGGTTTATTTTAAAGTTGGTCAAAATTGCTTTGTTAACATTTTATTATTTGCTTTGGTGACTGTGTGGTCTAAGGCGTCATTCTCGTAATAGACTTGACTGGGGAGACAGGGAGATTGGGCTCAGATCATGGCCGGGTGTACCGAAGATGATTTTTCCTAAATGGTTTTCCACTCTGCATCTATACACATGCAGACACACTTTCTCTAAATTAAACCTTCCTCACCCCCAACATACTACTATGATTAGTACAGTTCATACAACTTGAACAGGTAACAAGACACGGTACTAAAAAAACTGTATATACTCAACTTATTGTAGCCTCCAGTATCAGACATTAAAGTTAACTGAAGATTCAAATTCAATAAAGTGTATTCGACCCATCTTTAATATTTATTATTAATATTATATTGCCTTACATTAAGGGTGGGAAAGGTAGTTTTGAAGATTTAAAACCCTCCGAAGAACACTCAATTATTTGAAAATGTCCTGTTGAAATTCTATTAAAAATAGGCTTTATTTGTTCAAGAAGGGCTAAATCTGGGTTTCTAACTGTTTATTTGATCTCAATATTGTAATATCACACAGCAAATGTTATTGAAAATGAGCTAATTTCCCCTTTCATGATTTTGTTGTGTTAATATAAAACTTAAAAATGCAAGATTTTTATTTTATAGAGATATTCTGGTACCTTTCACCTCCATTTTGATATTAAAATTAATGAAATAACAAACTTTGATCAGTCATAAACTGTTAACAGCCTGTAACCGGGTCAGTTTACCAAAATACTTCCATCTTCCACTATTTCCGTTCTGATCCTTTCATCTCCTGGTCTTCCTTGTGGTCTTTTTCCTATATACTTCATCTCCATTTTCTTTTGTATTCTCTCTTTTTCCAGCCTCATTACATGACCCCACCACCTCACTCTTGCTTCCTCTACTATCTCATTTACTCCAACATCCTCATTACATGACCATACCATCTCACTCTTGCTTCCTCTACTATCTCATGTACTCCAACATCCTCATTACATGACCAAACCACCTCACCCTTGCTTCCTCTACTATCTCATGTACTCCAACATCCTCATTACATGACCATACCACCTCACTCTTGCTTCCTCTACTATCTCATGTACTCCAACATCCTCATTACATGACCAAACCACCTCACCCTTGCTTCCTCTACTATCTCATGTACTCCAACATCCTCATTACATGACCATACCATCTCAGTCTTGCTTCCTCTACTATCTATTTTACTCCAACATCCTCATTACATGACCAAACCACCTCACCCTTGCTTCCTCTACTATCTCATGTACTCCAACATCCTCATTACATGCCATACCACCTCACTCTTGCTTCCTTACTATCTCATGTACTCCAAATCCTCATTACATGACCAAACCACCTCACCCTTGCTTCCTCTACTATCTCATGTACTCCAACATCCTCATTACATGACCAAACCACCTCACCCTTGCTTCCTCTACTATCTCATGTACTCCAACATCCTCATTACATGACCATACCATCTCAGTCTTGCTTCCTCTACTATCTCATGTACTCCAACATCCTCATTACATGACCATACCATCTCAGTCTTGCTTCCTCTACTATCTCATGTACTCCAACATCCTCATTACATGCCCATACCATCTCAGTCTTGCTTCCTCTACTATCTCATGTACTCCAACATCCTCATTACATGACCATACCACCTCACTCTTGCTTCCTCTACTATCTCATGTACTCCCTGTACCCCAACTATTTCCCAGATAACTTCATCCTAACGACAGCGAACATGCTCCTCACAAACTTCATTCCCATATCCTCCACTTTCCTAGCCTCTCTTACATTCACTGTCCATGTTTCTGCTGCATATGTGATGTTGAGTAACACCCCACATTGTAAATAATGTGGTATTTCTAGACACCTGCATTGCATTTCAGCTCTCCGGTATTTTTACCAGAGTCAGGGTCAGTAGTGTTAAGGATCTCCTGAGTCTAATGTAACGTTTTACAGACAAGTCACGCCTTGAGTTTCCTCCTGTACCACCTGGCTCGCAATCCTCGGGCTCAAAAACAGTTGTTCAAGGAGGTGTCGGCCGCTCTGCCATCCAGGGACTCTTCTCTCAGTCCTGACAGTCTGCACAAGATGATCTACCTGCATGCCTGTATCAAGGAGAGCTTACGGTATTTCTCATCTTGGAGTGTACAGATGTGGTATCAAAACAAAAGTATTAATACCTTAATGGTATACAATGGCGTAACCAGGGAGAGGGTTTTGGAGGTTTAAAATCCCCCATTTATTTGACAAAATAAAACAAACAATTGCAATTTCTTTTTAAAACCTGTCCATTATTAATAATCCCTCAAATTATTCATAATATAATGCGGCATTGTGAATTGTTCAATGTTTTAGTGGGGTAAAAAAATAATAATTTGGGAAGATACTGATATCTCATCACCAGCAGTTCAACTTCAGTGTGCCATACAAAATTCGTCTATTTTAATTACTCCACAGGTGTTAGCAAAGGTTCTCTCTTTGAGCTTACCACTTTGCCGAGCATTGCGACATGAGACTGTAGATCTTTTAGCTGCCATTAACATGGTAAATCGGCTCAAGGAAAAATTTCAAGAAATAAGAACAAAACCTGAAATTGAGTTTTCAGCTAAAACATTTGTTGAATTGTTTGGTTCAAATCGTGTCACACCAAGAATATCTAACAGACAAATACAGAGGTGTAATGTAAAAGTATGCTCCAATGAGGCTTACTTCACAGTTGCCATTTTTGGATCATTTTGCAAGTCAAAAACTTATTTTTTGAACCATCAAGATGTGCTTGGCAGTTTTATGTGCCTGATACCAAAAGAAGAATCGGTTATCACTGGAGTAGAGAAGGAATAAATGGAAAAGCTGGGGTTTTTTACAGGCAAGATTTGCAGTGTAGTGATATGGCAGCATTTGGGGAACTTTACCTGTGGCACGAAAGAGTGAATGAATTGAAAATAAGTTCAAGAAAGGCTATGAACTATTATGTTGCCTGCACTGAAGAAATATTCCCATTTATCAGTACTTTGTTGAAAATCTTAGTAACTTCGCCAATATCAACGAGCACCAGTGAAATATCGTTCAACTCTTTGGAGATTAAGAACTTACTTGAGAAACACAACAGAGCAGCAAAGGCTGAATGGACTAGCGATGTTAACTATACACCGAGAAATAAGTATTTCTCCGGACCAAGTTCTAGATGAACTGGCAAAATCACCGTGTTGATTGGAACACAGACTATGTTGTAATTGAACACTGTCCTTAAGTTAGTTTGCTGCTAAACCAAATAATGTTTATTTCTCCCTTTGGACACCTCTGAGTAGTGGATTCTTCTTTATAACAGTTTAAATTTCCCAGGCAAAAAAACATTGGCTTTTACAATTAAACAACTTACCAATAACGGACTTTCCTAATAGCGGAAAAGGACACGGCTAGAGACGCCTATTTATGCATATCACTCTCTAAACAGCGAACAAGAAATTGTAAAAACCAGTCTATGTAC
The DNA here is from genome assembly GCA_039000515.1 of Timema cristinae. NCBI lineage: Eukaryota > Metazoa > Arthropoda > Insecta > Phasmatodea > Timematidae > Timema > Timema cristinae. The sequence goes on from JBCFYV010000935.1 coordinate 64,836,094, forward strand.
AGTATTTTACTGTAGGAATGTCACGAGTGCCAGTGTCTATTCAAAGTGTGAGCAGTCCTGCCTTCCTGCTGTAGTGAAAGTTTCTAAAATAACCCACGTAATAATGACAAAGTTACTTCCCACCCCATCTGAGCCATTAAGAGGGGTTTTCCCAGCAGCTTAGTCTGTGTTCGTAGTCACATATACAATACAGATGGACCACTGTTCACGTTTCATTTTATTTTAGTATTGTTCTGTTTATAAACCAATCTATACAGTAGGCTATATACACTATTTTATCACACTGCAATAATAATATTGTTTTAGTTAATATCCACAGAATATACGTTCACACAGATTAGGCTAAACTGTGTTCAAGCACTATAATTTAAAACTATACATTAATTTCCAAATAACGGCCACTACTTAGTAACCGACACTTTTTTGATCTTGCAAGTTAGTTGTCCACTACTAAGAGATTTAACTCTATAGGTAAAAGTAAAAAAATCATTACTTTCAGAAGGAAATTAGCAATACTATCCAAGTATAGATACTTTTTCCCTTTCCAATGCTTAACACAATAGTTTTAGTAATACATTTTAGTGTCACTTAGCAAATTAAAGTATGTGACCTTGAGAAAGGTGGTGAAGGAAGTGTGGTATCTCAAACTCAGCCCTCCTGGTCACACATTGGTTTATTCTCCGGCTAATGTAGATTCTAGTCGGCTCTACTCAGGGTGGTTTTCCCACTCTCCTTCCACACAAATTTAGTTAAATTACCTCTAAAATGCTTCCTTCTTCATCCCTACTCCATTAGAGTAATTATCATGCATGTGTATCACGTGAACAAACATGGCGATAAAAAAACACATTGATGTAACAAGAGTATTAGAGCATATATGATTTGTAACAACGTAAAACATTCAGCCTAATGTGTGTTTCAATTTAAATTAACTAATAAATTGAATTTGAAATGTATTTTCTGGGAAAAAAATAGCGTTTCACATATTCTAAAAACTAGTTAAAATACATTTTTTTTTAACATCCATTACTGTTTCCAGCCTGTGGTCTGGGTCAGTTTTTTATTCAAGCCATATATTCTCCACTGCCAGCTTGCTAGGCTTGTCACAGGGGTGCAGAATATTTTCAGAGATCCAATATATCCCCAGAACATAACATTTTTATATATATAGAAATCCCCAAAAATCATAGGACTCAAAATAAAACATTTAATATTTAATATAGGTTGTGCGTTTGTACATATTCTGCACCCCTGGCCTGTCATAGCTCTATATGCCTTGTAATCTAACTTAATACTAAGACAAGCACAACAACCAGTCCCTGGTCGGTAATTCATCAGTGTGAAAGGGTAAACCCACATTTATACTCATTGGTTTCAGCCTCCAGCCACCCATTCCTGTATTAACTCGTGTACTTCCAGAAGACATTGCAGTACATAGCTACAAAATTCCTCAAGGGGTAAGTATAAATCTGCCATTTTCTGTGCTACCTGCTCTTTTGACCATCATTTTGAGACACGTGGCAATTCTATAAAGTTCTTAGGCTCTTGTCTATTGTTGGTTATTAGTTCGAATGTTCAACATGAAATGAACCACAGCACGTGTAACATAAGGATCTTAACAAGTAGGAATCTCCGATGTTTATGTTCCACACGCTTCATCACCTTGGTGGAATACAGGCAGTACATTCAAATCTCGATTCTATGACCCCGGCAATGACGTCCCTCTCAAAGTAACAACCCTTTTTTTGGGGGAACCGTGAAAAATGTGGAAACATCGGCGGTCTTAAAAAATGTTGTATATATTAAAAAAATATTACATATTAAGCCTAGTATACACTGGATGATAATCGCCAGATACATGTCGACCGTCGATGTTTCCCGTGTGTCTAGATACACGGAAACATCGCTCGAGTGTCTGGTGGTAGAGTATCAAAGAATGTTGCCAGTGTCTCGGTCTCTCACCTCCAATGAAAACATCGCTTGTAGTGTAACCACGCGCAAACATCGGTGGGAAAATTTTGAATTTTAACCAGTTGATTTCTATTCCTCGTCCTAGTAGTATCTTGGTAGTGTTGTGGTGGTGATTTGTTTTCTTGTTTTATATATGTGTTGTGTGCCTTGTAAACATTCATAAATCGGGGTAGAATCAATTAAATAATTCCCAAAAATATATTTTGGAAGTATAAATTAACTTATATAAGAATCACAATATTATTTCAACGATTTTTCATATATTTATTAATAATCCATCTGGTTCTCTTTTAGGGACCACATTATTGATAAAGAAGCTATTATCATTAATATTGTAGAAAAAAATACACACATTTAAATAGATTTATTTTTATACAGTATGAATAAAGCTTTTTTTTACAGTTGTATAAGTTATATTATTTAGGCAATAAATCATTTGAGTGTTAATTATTGCAGTCTTACATAGTATTAAGTATCTTCACTGGAAAAATTTAAGTATGAACTACGCCTAAACAAAAAAGCTAAAAGGCCTGGTCAGCTCGGTGAAAAACTCTGCAAGATATATAAAAGTCAGTACCTTGGTTTAGTTTACTTGGACAGTGAAACCACAGGACAATTCAAGTTGCCTGTGTAACAATAGGATTAGCCGAGTGGCAGGCCATCATAAATCAACCCTTGTCAAAAAGTTAGTTGTGTTCCCTAAACTAGGCACTATATTTTGGAAGATGCTGACAAAGCTAAGGGCCTTAAGGAGAGATTATTATAATATGAGAAATTAAACAAATCAAAGTAATAAAATAAATTAGTTGAAATTAATTTTGTTGATGAATTCATAAATATAAAAATGTATGTAGAAGTTGAATAACCTTTGTTATATCATCAACATATTACAACATGATAAAACATATAATTTGGTTCTTACTTAATCAAATGTATAACGATTCTTTATAAAGGTTTATTAAAAAAAAAAGCCCCTCAAGTTGTATGGCTGGGATTATACGACACACATAAATATACTTTTTATTTGGAAACAGAGTTAGGTTAAAGTTGGATGCGTCTGTGAGGTTTTTCAACCTGGTGTATTATTTTAGACTTGTGTGCTGATGACAAGTCATGTGACCTGTCTACGAGAGGAGAACTTTGAAGACGCACTCAAATTCAAGCCCGAGCGCTGGCTTGTTTCCGATCAAGATATTCACCCGTTTGCCGCTATACCGTTTGGGTATGGGCCCAGGTCTTGCCTAGGACGTGGTATCGCGGAACTGCAGTTGTGGATGACTGTCGCAAAGGTAGACAATCTGATCCCACATTACAAAATTATTAAATAACAATAGATAAATGGGAACAAGTATTTTATTAGATAATTTATGTAAAAATAATATCAGAAAGACATATAACATGTGTAAAACAATAACAATTATGAAAACCATTTTCATAGGTAACAAACACAGAGCAACATAACACTGGAAATTTAAAAAATAGGTAAAAAACATAGAACAACTTAACACTGGAAATTTAAATATTAATATTTGGCCGAACTAGCAATTCTTTTCAATTATATTTGAAAGACTCCTCAGCATCAATGCTTCACATCAGGGGTCAATTGCGCTGTAGTTTTCAGTTGATTGTGTAAGAAAACTACAGTGCAATTTAAATATCTATAAGAAAAAGCTCTTTTCGCTTTACGAGAAAATTGCATTATATTTGGAAGGTACATATGTTATACCTTTTACATATTCCTATCTTTCTTTACAACTTTACATTTTCCCTCTTTTGTTTTTTTGTTTCCTCTTTTAGGAAGTTGCGTTACACGTTTCACACCCCTCCCTGATGAGTTCTGATAGAATGAAACCTAGGTCAGGGGATTGAGCGGTGACGATCGATTTACTTCAAGAGGCAAACATTACCTCTTTGTCCAGTGACAGCAGTGTAAAGTGTGAACTGTGTTCTTCTTTTCATTGTAAAACCCATATTGTGTTTTTTCCCTTTTATATGTTTCTATCCACCTTTCCTGTACCTTCTTACAGAATATAATTTAAAGTCAATCTTTGAGTCTTCTAAACTAATAAATAAAATTTGATCGGCCATAATTAGCAGTATTATAAGAAAATGTACATTTTATTTATTCTTTATTTTTTACTAGAAGGGTGAAGACATTACATGCTCAAGTTCAATTATAATTATTTAAAATCGTAGACAAAAACCCTTTTTATTTTAGATATATAGTATAAAAATAATATAAATAATTGTAACAGAGAGTTTACAAAAAAATACAACTGACCTTGGACAACTAAAATAAGTTTTTTATCATAAGAAAAGATTTTTGTGTATGAAATAAAGCGCACCAGGCAATATATAATATAAAATAAACATTTTTAAAATCTCTATGACAACATTGCAAACATATAATTATGATCATTTGTTTCAGGTGATTCGGAATTTCCAAATTGAGTACCACTATAGTGACATTCAAGCAACAACCAAATTGATTGCAATGCCAAACAAACCGCTGAAATTCCGCTTCGTGGACAGAGTTAAATAAATATATTCAATCTTGTTCACTTGAGGTGCAAAGTGTTGAATAAGAAAGTTTTCATCTTTTATGGAAATTTTTCTTATGAATAAATAAATGTTTTTGTAATATTGTTTTGTTAGAGATTCCTGCTCAGGTTGGGCTGTAAAATCTCCCAATTTAACGTGGACATGAGCATGTTTCTCTTCAGAATTATAAATTTTGATCAATAGCTTATTAAAATGGTAACGTAATTGTTTGTGAGATTGAGTTGATTTAATTATAATCTGCTTTAATTTAAAATCACATTAAGCATATCAATAACTAAATGGTAAGTAAGCCTACATACTTAAAAAAAAGTGTGTGTTAAAGTTTGCAAATAAAACAAAACATAAAACATGACAGTAATTTTCGAGGCTCGTCCTTCATCAAAGTGGATAGGGATCTCATTTACAGAAAATAATCGAGTTTTTGCTTCAGATTTGAGAAACCCATTTCTATTTAAATAGTTGATTATATATTTGAAAATGTTCTGTTAAGTGTGTTCGATACTTATATAATTATTAATATACAGCCCCTTAAAAATGTCACTTAAGACAATGGTTTCTGTTGTCTTTAAGACACAAATATAACTAAGTTTGTTACAACACATAAACACTAGGTCAGGCATGTCAAAAACAAACAAATGTTACTAACTATTATTCTGTGCGGCCCCGTGGACCTTATGACTAACCATCATGCAATGCGAGCTTATTATTTTTATAAACTTCATAGAGATACAACTTTTAGGAACTGGGCGTAGTTAGGTGTGCTGATGCACCCCTCACACACCCTTAAGTCACTCTTGACACGCCGTTGATACAGTGTTTGACCAGCAACTGTTTAATCTTTAATCAGCTAAAGATAGAGCTCATAGAGTAATGTGATCTGTGATAATGTACGTTAATTGTACTGGTAGCGTTGTATTGTGTCATGTCCAGTGGAAATAAGCCACTAAAAACTCTGTAAGTATTCTATCCTAATTCAGGCTGATAGATGGTGTTTAAAATAGTCTCTAAGATCATTGGTAGGAAGCACTGCAGACTTAAGGGTGTGGAAAGGATAGTTTGCTGTTCAAATAGTCTGTTGCAGACTTCGATCTCAAGTGCGTGTTTAAGTGTGAAGTCATCAAGTCAAGTGAAATTGACTATTCGGATACAGCCAAGGTATTCACGCCATTGTTGCGAATAAGTTTTCAAGTTTTTGGTTAACATATATCATGAGTCATTGTTTTACATATGGATACTAAAAGTCTCTTTTATTTGAAAAAATGACCATTTTATAAAATGCAGCCCCCAATTAGAGTTCCTAGTTTTCAATGTGGCCACTATGATCAAACAAGTGTGACATGCCCGCACTAGAAAAAAGAAACAAAGTTAAGTCTTACTCTCATCTAAATCTACACATGACTAAACAGTCAAATAGGCCTGTAGTATAGTGATGTGTGACACTGAATTAAAGAGGTTGTGGCCATATATATGATTATTAAATTTAGGTATAGTACTGGTGTTCTGACTTGGAGATATGGTCATTCCACATGAATTCACCCAGAGGTGGTTGGTTGCATGACCATTTTTGAAAATTTTAATATTTTGCCCACCATACAATACAGTGGCCCTTCATACGTTTTAGAAATACCTCACAAGTCCATTGGCCAAGAAAGTTTTTTATTCCAGTGATGGAAGTACAGAAAGAACTTAGTCAACAAGTTGATATTGACCTTGACGCTGAGTGGCTTTCTTTGCTTCAGATCACAGGAAGAATGCCTGTGATGGAGTACGAAGAAGAGAGAAACCACAAGAGCATACAAGGCATATCTTACTTTTGTTTCAACAGAAGAAGTAAAAACAAAAGAGGAAGTGTTGAAATCTAGATTTGAAAAATTTAAACCGAGAAAAGCACAGATTTTCACCTCTCAGTAAATCTACATTAAGATATTACTGAACATCTGCATCTTTTGAATATGAAGATCTCCCAATAACACCGACACACTCTGGTTTCAACTATTCTGATTTAAAATGTGGTGATTACATAGCTGTATTATGATGAACAGTGGTGGCTTGTGAAAATGAAGACCTGTATGTGAAGTTCTACAAGCTTCCAGGTCCAAGAACATCTTTCCAGAAATCAACTGCAGGCATTATCAAGGATAATTAGAATTTATTTATCACCGTGTCTTACTACCCAATCGGGTGATACGCTTAAGTACTAATTACGCTAATGGGTTAGGAATTAAGGTCATTGAATTTAACAGAAGTTAACTCGCATTTGTATTGAGGGAGAGTGGAAAACTATCTAAGAATTCCCCCTTCACTTCCAGTTCAACCAACTGAGATTCGAACCTCAATTTCCCTGTCCTGGACGAAACTAACGAGGCGGATAAAGAGCCTACCACACCTAGAGGAAGGAGTCACAGATCACTGATAAACTTGGCAATGAAATTATCACAGCTTTACAATGCCTACTCTCAATAAAGGATGTCAATTTTAAGGGTGAACCATAATTTACATTTATGAATTTTTGGATCCTGTTAATCACTGCACAGACTTGATAAAATAAGAGGGGAAAATGTCTAAGTCTTGAAATTTCCCTGAATAAGACATTGAGGGTAGTTTAAAAAAATGGTGAAATTTTGAACATCTAAATTCATCTCCTTCATGCCCGTTAAAAGGCTTAAAAACTGTGTTTTAAACAAAATGTACGTTGAATTAGGTTACATTTAGACAGAACTTACAATTACACGAATTATTATTATTATTATATTTAGCACCGCGTCTTACTACCCGTTCAAGTTATACGCTTTAAGTACTAACTACGTTAATGGATTTAGGAATTGGGAAGGTTGAATTAGAGGAAGTGAACCCGCATTTGCGTGGAGGGAGAGTGGATTAGGAAAAACCACACCCAGTTCACCCGACCGAGATTCAAACTTCGATCTCCCTGTCCTCAGCAGTCTAGCTCAACACGACAAGCGCGTTAGCCAACTACGCCACCGAGGCGGGCAATGACATGAAATGTAACCCACTTTATGACAAATTTAGCATTGGCCATGTTAGAAAGGCGACTGCACCAGAAATAATGGTGGAAGTAAATTTAAAATAGAAATGTATTTTAACTACTGGAACATGTATGATCATGCGTGCAAAATATAACAAAAAAAATCAAAATTGGTCATGTAAACAATTTTTTTCTTTCTGTGTGATAATTATGATATGGAATGATCTGATATCGTATCAATACTGTACTCATTTCTAGTATTGGGAGAAAAATAAGTCGGACTTGTGTTGAAACAAAAGAATTAATAACAATCTTCTCTATTTCTTAGAATTTTTGTACTTATTTAGTAACAGTAAATAAATATTTTAAATTATTATAACATAATTTTTACCACACCTTATATTAAATCACTAAAAAAAAAATTGACATTTTTATAATGATGTGCTCATATGAAACAAACGGAAAATATAAGTATTAGTAAAGTTTCAATATTTTTAGCACATCCTTAGTTCGGACACTTGAAAGAGTTACAATCACTTGCTCTTGTCGTGCAGCTCAAATCTGAATGTGTAATCTTTAAAACAAATTGAATTAAAGGCCAGAGTTAAACAAAAAAAATACTAGGGACGACCTTCATGAGTTGTTTTAACCATATTTGTGAAGAAAAGTAGCTACTTCGGTGGCCGCATGGTATAGGGCACTACCCTCATATTCGACTCGACTGCTGATGACAGGGAGAACGAAGTTCGATCCTGGTAGGGTGTAATGAGAGTAGCTTTTCCCTAAATGGTTCCCCCCCCCTCTCTCTCTCTCATCGCGCAAATGTGGGTCTAAATTCAACCTTCCTCATCCTTAACTCTTTAGCGTAATTAGTACATAGGTGTATAACCCAACTGGGTATTAAGACTTAATGCTGGGGGGAGGGGGGACAACGGCACCTAGAGAAGAGATGGCAAGTGTGCATATGTGTATATTAAAGTAACCAACTAATCCAACGCCTGGTGTGGGTTCAAAGGGGCAAGTGTATATTTGTAAAGTACCTAGGAAATATGTAAATGTCCAATGCCTTACTCTCCAAACATATTTTGCTATTTATTAGTGTGTTTTAGCACAGAAATCTATCCAAGAGCACAGGGAGTGATCTGCAATGGTGAACACGAAATATAAATATCAAACTCATTTATACTGATCTACCTGTTATTAAGAGGTTGAGGTTTGTATCTCTGCTGAGTAGAACAAGGGTGAATTTAACTAAATATTTTTCCCACTCTCTTCCATGCAAATATAGCTACATTTATTCTAAAACTATACCTTCATCAGTGTAATTAATAAATAATCCAAACTAGTAAGGTGTAGTGGGGAAGAAAAGAAAGACATGGAGTGAAAGTCAGGCAATTGCGCCAGCATTGACCTAAAGAGAGGATGGAATACTGCCCTCATTACACCCAGTCGGATTTAAAGCGCTTGCCTCCTTGGTCTAAGTTATGCAAGATAGCGCGAGATGTCTTATTTAGAACCACGTCTTACTACCTGTTTGGGTTGCGCAAATATGTAATAATTATGCTAATGTGTTAGGGATGGCTAGATGTAAAGTGTAACCACATTTACGTGGTAGAAGAAAGTGTGTAAAATCATTTAGGGAAAACCACCCTCAATACACTGGACCGGGAATCAAACCTCGATCCACGCGTCAACGGCAGTCCAGTTTGTTATAAGAGGGAAGTCTTAGATTGTGTTGCTACCGAAGATGGTTGTGAGGATAGCATAGGCAGGGGCACCTAAGCTGACCTTAGTACACTCTGGTCGTGATAGAATAGACTTTATTACGAGTATGAATGAGAGTAAAACATTGCTATAACAGGATCTTCCGTTTCACAAGTGACCAGCACTTCTCTGAACTTGTCAAGCAACTGAAATAGCTGTGATCTTCGTAAGTTCTCTTTATACATTATCTCTTCTATGTGATGATTACCCCTGAAAAATCCTCTCATGATAAGTCTCGCCACCAAGTTCAGATCATCCGGGTTCGACGCCGCGGGTATTTTCAAGAGGGCGGCTCTTTCCTCGCTGGACAGTCCGTTCAATAGTGCTTCACTGACGAGGCTCGGTTTTCCTTGTTCAACATTGTGGACGAAAGTGGCCTCATCCACCGAGACCACCGAACTGCTCAGCGGTATGACCATACCGTTGTTAAGTTTGGTCCTGATAGGGCTGGGCGAGATGAGTGCGTCGTCACTGATATTGGAACTCAGATCACTCTCGCTCGGTGCTCGAGGCACTATCGCTCCTACACTCATGCACCGCTGTTCCTCTGGGGTGCTCTGGTAACTCCCATCTCGTAGCGAGTTGTGGACCTGACCGTGGATGGGACGGGGCTGTGCCTAAATCAAAAATATCCATTGCACCACCCTTTAACCGGTTTATTCTAAATTAATAGGAGCCACCTCTGAAATCGTGTAAATATCTCAGAGAGATAGTACTCTGATTAAACAGTGATAAAGGCTATTCATAATTAAGAGTTTGAACTCAACAGGATTAAAAAATATCTAATATGTGCATCTGCTTATTTATATTGAAAAGTATTGTTTGAAAGTAAAATGTCAAACTTTATTCCTTGGTTCTTAATAATATTGAAAGAATCAAAAATAAATCTAAATATCACAATTTTAGCCAAAACAATTCTAATTTCTAAATCACGGCAAATTTAAGTTTTGGCATCAAACCAAATGGCAATATTTAAAATCGGGTATTTTTTTCATTATGACCACTATTAGTTCTTTTGCCGTTTCATTTTAGTGCCGGCAAATTGTAAATGTACTCAACATGACCTTTGTGTTATAGTGAGCTTCCAAGACACAACATCATCGTTTTGTTTCTAACCCTTTGAGTGCCAACGTCGCTAGGAGCAATGCACGAAATATTTGCTAAAATTGCCAGCGTTGCTCACAGCAATCTCATGTTTTCGAGTTCTTAGTTCAGTATTAAGTCAACAGATAAGATAGATTTTATTTCCACTGCATTCTCGTATGTTTAAGCTATTTTTATTTGTCTTTGCACCTAGGGTTTTGATATATCGAACATGAAAACTATTTTCTAACTTTATGAGTTTTATCTTTGACCTTGTTTGTAAACATGGCTAATAAGAGGAAATCTGTGATTCAAGACACAGAAATACTTGCAATATTATTGATAGCTCAAGCGAGTGTGATCAATTTGTTAGTGATTATGAATTTGAAAATAATGAAACTGAACAGGAACTATACTCTAGTGAATGATCGGAGCAAGTAGGAGTGACAAATGACATTGATAACACGAGTGTGAATACGAGTGATTCCTGTAGGGCTGAAATAAATCTTGAAGATCAGGATAATCCACCATAACCTCTTCATATTGATGCAGAAGTACCAGGTTTGAACTCCCCCCTCTCCTCCCCACCTGATTCCAAGCCAATTATTTGTTTTAGACTTATTACACTACTATAAAGCCACATGGCTGACTCATTCACTGACATTAATGTTTATCCACTTCCAGATGAGCCAGAAACTTGAAATTTGGAAAACTTATAGTTTTAGCCTGTAACCGACGGGAAAATTCCAAAAAGTAAAAAAATAATAATAATAATCCCTGAAAAAAATGCAAAATGGCGGAGCAACTTTAAAGTTGGTGCGGACCTTTCTTTGTAGGTCTCTTGTGGCTAAACGATAAGACCTATCAAAAATAGTTCTGGAATTACATTAGTTTACATCCACTTGTAAAGAGAACCCAGCAAAGTGAGTTTTACTACACCCTGCTAAAGTTGATTGTCACTGAAACAGCTGCTTGCATAACCCAATTTTAGTTTTTTTTCTTAAAATATGTTATTTTCTCAGTTTTTATGTTCTTTTCAATGATTTATTCTATTTAAACTATTTAAATTTTCAAAGCTTAAAAATTAATGTTAAATAAAACAGTGTTTTTTTAATATCTTGGCTAGTGATTTTTTTACTATATTTAAAAATTAAAAAAGTATATGTATAATTATATAATCGGATTGGCAAGTATGTTAGCTAGTTCATGTAAAAATTTGAGTGCAAGAAGTTCAAAGAATAATAAGTTATTAAATTTAAACAAAATCCTGTATTTTTCAGCACAGTAGCTTGGCACTTTTAGCACATTTTTTTGTAAATTTCTCTTGCCACTCAAAGGGTTAATATCTCAAGTTTTTTCAACTGCATTACAGAACGATTCAAATGAATAACATATTTCTGATGTGAGGATAGATGCATGGAAAAAAGATTGAAATTGTTAATGCTGAGAAATTGTAATGAAAAATTTAAAAATCGAGTTTAAAATTATATAATAAATACAGAGGTAACCTTCAAAGAAACAATATTGAGGGAAGAACCATTTAACAACATGATAAGTGCAGGCCTAACCAAACAATGAAGGGATTATATACCCGCGGAATACTCGGTCCATTTGGAGTAGGCATGAAATACACGTATGTGTGCAGTTGGAGCAAGAGTCGATGTTGAAGCATCCATACCACCATCTGGACCAATTGAGAATGCTGCTCTGGATGATTTACGGGAGTCAACTTCTGGCTAATCGATGTGGGAAGCGAAAATTCGCTCATCACCTTAAAACATACAACAAAAGAGATAAAGAATTAAATCTTTGCTCAAATACTTGTGTTCTCACCTTTATAGAAAAAAAACAAAGAACCAATTAAACATATATACTCATATTAAACTAATTAAATTTCAAAACACATGACCAATTATGACCAATCAATTGAGTTTTGGTCACACTCAAGTATTATTTTAAAGTACTTGATATATTTATAATCTTAGAAGACTCAAAGATTGACTTTCAATGATAATGTAGTTTTCTTACGCAATCGACTAGAAATTGCTGCAAGAACGATCGAGTGATTGAGATCGACTAGTTGCCGACCAACCCCTTGTTTAAGGCATCACACTCTCAATCGACTAGAATAACGAGGGGTAGATCGAGATTTATCTCAGTCGGGTGTACTGAGTGGTTTTTCCTAAATGGTTTCACTCTCTCCACACAAATGCAGGTACATTTCCTCTAAATTCAAACTACCTCATCCCTAACTCAATGGCATAGATTAGCACATATGTATAACCTAAACAGATTGTAAGATGCAGTGCTGAATGTAGATATATCTACAAACTGGAAGCTCGTATTGCCACAATGGTGAGAAAATATATGACGTTATATCTGTACCTGCAACAAAGATAATCCTGGGAACTGCTCGGAAAATTTGTCCACAAGTGGATGGTGAATGGATGTTGGGGCGTCGGGCGCAATTACATAAACATTATTCTCACAGAGCGGGAAAATAACAATTGCTTTCGCCCAATAAAGCAAATGTGCTGTCAGCTGGAACACCTGGGCACGCATATATACAAATCTTCAGTTTTATGTAATTTTAGTTGTAGTAAAATCACATATGTAAGAAATTTCAAATCAAAAGTAAGACTAAATTACCGTACATTAGATACATTTGAGAGAAGATTCAAAGTACATTACATACATAATAAATACCTTTCACACTCAATATGTGCTCCTATCGTATAGCGTGTATGTCTATGGTATCTAAAATATCTTCATCATGAAATGTTTCCTGACTTGGCCGGAATAGATTGTTCACGAGCTATATGTATTTGTTTCTTTAAGTGTGGAAGGGGTACATTGGTTAGGCCATGGCCCGAAAGGGGTACATGACTGGCGAAAGTTTAGGAAACACTGCTCTAGAGTATAGTGTGTAGAGTCGATGCTATTATGTATGATAAGTTTGCTGGTCAATTCTGTCAGCTAGAGATGAAAGTTAAATGTCATGTTCTTCAGAATTGATGGAATTTTTAGAAGAGTCTTGCATAAATAAAACCTGTGCAACAAAGTTGTAAACCTATTTAATTACTCTATGGCATTAGGAACTGTGTGAGTCCATTGCCGCACTTACCAAAGTATGCCATCTATCCCTATCTTGAGTTAGTTCTATCCAGTCCACCTTATTACACCCATCTCTTTAAGGTTCATTCTAATGTTACCCTCCCATCTGTGTCTAGGTCTTCCCAACAGTCTCTTCTTATTGGGTTTGCTTCACCTCTGACAGAACATCTTGTGATGTGGGGAATGTCCAGGCTCCACTGTGTTCGATCCACGTTAAACTGTAGGTCCTTCATTTCATCTCACAATCACCCTACCATTACACATAAGCGTAAGTGCGTATAACCCGAATGGGTAGTAAGACACGGTAATAATAATAATAATATTGGGTTTGCCAGTCAGTACCATGAACACGGTTCTAGATTCTTCCATTCACACTGCTTGTCCTGCCCACCATATTCTACAAGACTTTGATATCCCAATACAGTCTTGTGATGAGCACAGTGTTTCTAATTCATCATTGTGTAACCTCCTCCACTCCTCAGTAGCCTCATCCTTTTATGGACCAAATACCATCCTAAGCACCATGTTTTCTAATATCCTATATTTTTTTCCGGTATTTAAGGTAAGAGACCCATAGAGTTTTACAATTCCTTGAAAACTGCGAGATGTCAAAAACTTACTGAACGAATAGTAGCTACTACATATATTAAATCAAAGCTATAAATCTACTAATGTAATAATTCCTTAGATTTTTTGTTTTTATTTCTGACTGTATTTAAGTATTACCATAGTTAGTGTCAAGTCTGCATCCGCTGCGAGAGTGTGTAGACTTTTGAGCGGACTGTACATCTTGATCAATCTTATAAGGGCAGGTGAAGTGTCTGGTCCGAGACCGTCTAGGAACTCTGTGGCGTCCACCAGCAACAGGAGGCCGTGATACGGTTCTATCGACTGTAAACATCTACATCAAGTAGTCGAGAGAGTTGTAACATCAACAAGTGTTTACCAAGATGGCCGAACTAGGAGTGCGAGTTGATGCCGGCATTATGATAAACTTAAGGTTCACTTAATGTAAAGAAACTAGTGTGTTGATCATGATTCACGTAACAACTTGAGTAAAACACAAACCATGTGTGTGGACTGTTTGAAAGTAAATTGTTCATTAAAATGAGACTCAAGCATTTAGGGCTAATTAGACTGCAAGTACTTGCGAAAGTAGCCAACTGGAGCTACAGAATAAAGTGAGACAAAAGTCTACAACATTTTAGAGTTTGTGAAAAAGTTTAGATATCCATTCTTATAAAAATTATTTTATAGTTTTTCCTAGATGATGCAACAAATTGGCACGAGAGCTTAGAATAGGGCTGTATTAAAATTATATCAGTTGTTGTTTGATCAAACTATAGCTTAAGTTTTATGCTATCAATACTAACCCATTTACTGCGGTATGAACAGTATATCCCACCGATAACTAGATGAATAAACATTTTGATGTAGAATTACAAGTAATTACATGTTTTAAAAAAGTTTTTAACAAATACTCACTTATAGATGGATTCTGGCTCAAGAATAAAGTCTTTTTTGTGAAATTGATGAACTTTATGTGGCAAACAGAAGCTCACTTCGATCCAATTGTTAATTCTGAAATGGATCAATCCAGTTGTGATGAGTGCGTCGTACACAGACTTCAGATCACAAGCGAGCGGGCTCCGTTGCAAAATAATGTCGAACGGAGTTTCCTGGTCGTCGTTCACGTCTTGTTCTGGCCTGAGAAAACATTTCAAATGGAAGTATTAAAATTTGTAATTAAAATTGAATAAAGTAATTAGTTTTTAAATTCAACTCTCTTCACACCAACAGCAGTTTTTTTAGCACCATGTCCTACAAACTGTTCAGGTGATATGAAAGGTTTGTTACATGAATAAAACTGGTTTTGAAAGTTACTGATAACTGTTACTGTGCCTCAATTCACAAATTTATACGATACTATTAGGTGTTGTAGAAAATTTGTCATTCATTTTAATAAATTAGAAATCACGGGAACAGATATAAGTCTATTGCTGCCAGCGCTCATAACAAATAAACTCGCGCATCTATCATAAACTTTCTGCATCTCTCCGGTCACTACCACAAAGATTTATTTTTTCAGCAATAATCTATGAAAGAAGTTCTTCTAAATGAATGATTAAAAAGCATAAAACGCAGGAATATGGAATTTTATCGGAAAAGTTAACTGTTTTATTGGTGGGCATGTGACATTAAAAAAAAGTCTCAAATAAGTATCTCCTTTAAAGAGCATTTGAAAACCTAGGACTCCATGTAAATTTACACGATCAAATATCAGTGAATCAAAAACCTAAGAGGCAATAAATGACCTTGTGTCTTAATATAGGGAAAACTTACCTTGCAGCAACTTCATCATGAGCTGTAACCATTTTTTTTGTTTCTTTACTTAAATAACCACATCGCTTCTCTTCGTGCCTTAATGAGACCCCAAGACGCTTACTCAAGTCATAATAACACTTTACTATAGAATGGCTGGCTGTTGCTCGTAATGCAAACACTATATTGATCAATATAATTGATGGGTTCTCTTTATTGATCGGTCCTGAATTTCCAGTATTACGGTTGCCACCGCTACCCGATTGAAGAAGTGTCGGGTGTCCAACGAATCTTACATCATTCACTTTCAATTCAAACTTGCTTTCGCAAAGTTCTGGTTTGACAGCAAATAAAGTTGACAACACTTCGTCAGAAAAACCAGTCAAGTGACCTTTATATATATTTGACGTTTGTGGAGGTGGAGTCTGGAGTAAGTCTTCTGTTACAGTGAGAGAGTATGGGTTCTTGCGTCTATTTTGTAGACTTGATTCAGTTTTTGTGTCTGCTGCATAGGGATAACGAAATAAAAGTCTATCACCCTTGCTATCACTCTTGACGAAAATTATACTCAAAGGATTAGGTTCCATGTCATTTAATATTTTTGACGCGAATTATAGAAACTAAGGTGGAACCATCAAACACATTTTTTCTCAACTATCATGTTAATAAATTATAAATAATTATTAAATCATACTTAATGTATTTGAACGTAATATTTAAATAAAAATAAATAGCATAAAAAGTTTATCTTCTGCTCAAAAACCACTCTACACCATGTTATCACTTGCTAAACGTAAAGCTCCCTGAAATATTGAAATTTCCTTATTAAATAACATTTTAGGTGAATGAACCACGACATTAAAATAAGATAGTTAGTGTAAAGTATCATATAGATTGACCTTACTTGAAGTACTTTGCTAAGTAATACTTTTTTTTTTCAATTTTATTAATTTGTTACAATATACAATAAATATGGGAGAGTACTTGTTAAAACCTTGAGATGTAAAATACGATTTATAAATTAATAAACGTCAAAAATGTATGTATGCTAAAACATAGCTGGCCTACTTTGCTCGGTACCACTATGGTGTAAAATGATGGGACTCGGGAGTGATGGAACCATAGTGAATTAGTCAACAGAACGTGACTGTCTTTTAGTGTAAACAAAGTGTACAGTATAGATCTGTTTTTGATCTATAAATTTATCACCCAAGTGTTTATATTTATAATCATGGCCACATTTAAGGTGTAAGTAATTATTTATGCACTCTTACAAAAATCTAGCTTACACACTACTACTTAGGCAAATTTGTGTTACGTGGACGGTTAGATACAGTAATTGCATTGCACCTCAATAGAGCCTCTCTGAGTGGATAGACCATCCTACAGTGTACATGGTTACCACAACAGTTTCCTAGATCTGTCCTAATCTCTTTCTTTCCAGTTTTCAACACGATCCTCTTCTACCTCTTTGCGCTGTAGCTATCCATTCCCCTTTCCTCCTCACGTATCTAAGTTGTTTTAAACTCGATTCTTGTTTATGTAGTGCTGTCGTGCACCCATTTAATTCCTTCCCCTACTTATCTGGTTCTCGCTAGCACCCTCACTCTCTACAGTCTTAAGATCCTGTATATATTATTTTATTACGGACCTTTAGTGGTACTCAGCAATGGGCCTAACCATAGTTAGCTTACAAACGTACACCCTTGCCATCCTATATACGTTCGGATTTCTCATGTTATAATTTAGCATCTTAATAACTCTCCCGCTGATTAATTAATACGGTATGCCTCTTACAGACTGTGGAGTCGGTACACCAAACCTTCGACTACTCTGTTTTTATACTGTCCAACTCCTTCAGAAATGGCTAAAGTATATTAATTCTAAAAACAAACTGACCGCAGTAAAATTCTCTGTTACATATTACTTAATGGGAAGCTTCTTTTACATTGTGAATTTATATTGAATACATTTTCAATTCAAATTACAAATATTGATCTCAAAATATAAAAAGATATAGTTATTACATTTTGTTATAATATGACATGTTTTTATTTTAAAACTGGAGTCGGTACATTTCATCTAAAATTGTTTATTAACCACAGGTTTTCTATAAAAATAACTGTATTCCTTGATGTCAAACTTAGTTTTTTTTTTAAGTGACTACACTGCTCTTATTATAACTATGACAATCATATCTGTTCTTCGGCCTATCACATTCCCTAAGAAACTAGCAAGTAATATTCCCTCCCCAAAGACAATGATCATGATAATGAACGACCAACACTTGAAGTAGTCACCTCAGATCTAATTCTGTACCTCTGTAAGTAACCTTACCTTCCCTCCCTTGTAAATAGTTATAAAGCTTGACTATGGCTATCTGTGATAATATGTAGAAAGAAAAATAAACACAAAATTAAACATAAATTATTTGTTACCAGCTTAAAGAAATGAAAAAGGTTGTTTGCATACTTGAGGAATATGCTCAAATTAGTATGTAGATAGAATGAGTAAACTCTGTATCTTCATCTCTTCCTACCAAAGCGCCGGCTGTATGGTTGTCTATCATATTCTAGTGAAACTATTTTCATCAGGACTGTACTTAAACATATAATAATAAATATTGTTTGATGAGCTTTCAGAAATATCACTGTTCATTAATCAAACTAAACAATAGGTACAGTATTTTCAAAATGATAAAATCTATTGAGCAGTATTATTTAAACACGCGTATTTACAATATATTACCTTTTTTCCCTATGTTCAGCTAATTTAAAGCTCTATTAACCACATTTTTTTTTTAGCAGCATGTCCTTGGAGGATCAAATAGCCCCGACTGTGGCAGAGAGCGTGTCTACTAATCATACGAGTGTCTCCTGGGATGGAGGTTCCAAGGGTAACCGAGGAGCCTCTTTCTGAAAAACTAAAATGTAGTGGTTGGAAAAAGTTACGAAGGACTAGAGCATGCGGCAAAAAAGTTGATACATATTACAAGAGGTTAGCATAACTAGATTGTAATTGTATTGTCAATTAAAATATTATTAAAAAGTATTGAAATAGGGTCTTAGTCAACTCGCCGGTTTTAAGGAATATAAAACTCAGAATATTCAAAACAATAATTTTATCGGTTCTCTCTGGGTGTGAAACATCTCTTCACGAGCGCTCCACTATCAATTAAGTATTAAGGGCATGTTTCATAGTCAGATCTAGCACACTTCAAGTGCGGTGCTATACTAAATACAAGACAACCACCTAATACATATTTATGAAACTGGCCCATTCCATTCTGGTCTAGGTAGGCATTGTCCTGCATCTATTATAGCGCTGCCCTGAGGAGCACTCAACTTGATTACAAAACTAGCCCTAAGTTTAAATCACAATAGGTCTGGATCAATGCTACCAACTTGGTACATTCAACACCAAATCTTAATATTTTGTTCACAGTAATAAGAGTAAGAATTCTGACACCATATCTCGGTCGGTAGTGTGTCTGTATAGTGAGCTAAAGGTCGCGGGTTCATTTCTCGGCATGGCCGGAAAATTGATCATGTGTGAGATGTGGGTTTCTCTTTTTACAGTAATGAATTGACAGCTGGGGGCTGGATGTTGTGTCTGTACTAGATTTAAGTTAATTTATAAGTCGTGTGCTGATATAATCAATCAGTTCAGAAAGTGCACGTTAAATTCCACAAATTAATGAGAAAAAATAAAAATATTATTTTTAATACTCGGGCTCATTTCTTTTTTCCATAAGTCATGTTGCACATATAAAGGTTTTAACAGTATGGAACGCTTCAATTTCAATGCTGGCTATTGTCACAAACTATATAATCTAAAGGCACATGATTATAAGGTAGAATTTTAAAAAATTTACACACAAAATACTTTAGTAAGGAACTCTATGAACCCGCCTCGGTAGCTAGTTGGCTAACGCGCTAGTCGTGTTGAGCTCGACCTCTGAGGACAGGTAGATGAGGTTCGAATCTCGGTCGGGTAAACTTGGGGTGGTTTTTCCTAAATGGTTTTCCACTCTCCCTCCACGCAAATGCGGGTTCACTTCCTCTAATTCAACCTTCCCAATTCCTAATCCATTAGCGTAATTAGTACTTAAAGCGTATAACCCGAACGGGTAGTAAGACGCGGTGCTAAATATCATCATCATCACAACTCTATGAACTGTGATCAATTGGGGCCAAAACCCTAATTATTGGATTTGTCGCACTGGTTGTATGGCAGATACTGTCGATTATTCTTTGGTTAACTTTATTAAATATTTTACTATATTTATTTCGTTGTTTTATTGATTTACAGTCCAACTGGAGAAACAATACGATCGAAAAACCACATGTTGAAATATCTTTTAACAAACAAAATACAAGATTTTTTTATAGAAGAATTCTATCCACCGAGAAAACAGATTGAACAAAATTTGGATCCAGGTCAGTTTTTAAAGAATGTTATGCAAGAAAAAACTTTATTACTACAGGTTTAGTTTTTATGTTCTAACTCAGCGTTCATTATATATAGAAAAAAATTGCACATCACCAATAACCATTTAAGAAATACATAACAAAATTACAACTTAATATAAGTAAACTGAATTTGTAAATGAACATATAAAATAATGTGATAAAGTAAAAAACTTAACTAACTTATTTTAAAATGACTGTAAAGTATTTAAGATACGAGATTATTAATGTTTTTTCGATGAAATGATTAGATTTGATAACTCATGAAATCATTTCACAAAATAAGCCCCAGATACTGTCTGCTAATTTGATGGGAATATTATTTCACTGTCGACCTTGATGGGCTTGGAATAAAGTGCTTGCCTAGGAGCCAATGTTTATGGGTTCAAACCTAGTTGAGGTCGATGGATTTTTCTTGAGTGATAAAAATTCATAACAACTTCTTTAGGAGGGAAATTAAGGCTGTCAATTGTGGATTGTAAAAGAACCCTGAAAAGTATGTGTGAAATATTTTTCTGGTAAAATTGGTAGGCTCTTTCGTTCTCGCTCATAGAAATTCAGTGTATAAGACAAGGCGAAACCACCACATTTTATTAACTCTCCTAGTGCATGGCATTTCTACCAGATGGTGCAGGCAGCACTAACCAGACAAGGGAGTGAGTGAATGCCCAGCTATAAATGGATAGAAATCATATAAACCAAGAAGATTATTTCACTATTCTTGAGCTAATGATTCCTAAGATTGGTACTTTTTTCCTTCTTCTAGAGTATGGGTGTACTGTCAAACAGAAACAGTTGACTGCAGAGGGATTAAAACAATTGACAAAGAATGGTAAGCACAAACGCCAGATTCGTGATCCTGTTTGCAAATAGCGCTTTATACACAAGAGTGGGATAATTCAATATTATTAAGTTTGTGTTTAAGGTGCGGCAGAAGGGAGCACGAGTAATTTTACAGTTTTTATAGCATTACATTTTTTTGGCCAAAATAAATCAAATATTTCTCCAGTAGCAACATAGAGTTTAGTTTTCTGCACATGTTAATACCAACAATCTTAATATTATCAGGGTGTCTTGGAATGTTGTCAAAACCTTTTAAATAAATAGAAAATGTTTTGACAACATTCCAAGACACCCTTGACAAATATTGAAGATATGTTGGTATTAGCATGTGCAGAAAACTAAACTCTATGTTGCTACTGGAGAAATATTTGATTTATTTTTGCCAACAAATTTATATTTTATAAAAACTGAAAAATACTTTTACTCCCTTCTGCCGCACTTTAAGAAGATTCTCATGCATCAACTCATTTTCCCCCACTATATTGTCTTTTGATGTTTTAAAAGAATGACAGCTAACTTTGAATATCAACTAATGTTTTGAAAAATGAGAACTTGAATTTCAAAAATTAATTTGATTCAAGTATCAAAGAAATCCAAGAGAACAATATTTATAAATAATTTAAATTATTGTAATAAAATAATAATATTATGATTTAACTTATTCCCTGATCACAATCAAGAATCCTCTAACACGTCTTTAGAAACGTGCAACACTCACAAATGTTCCCGGGAAACTGTGAGTCGTTACTTCTGCCACGTGGACAGCTTCAGGTGTGGGACGGTTAGGATGCACAAAAAGAAGCGATGGATCCCCCCCAGATCTCCATACCAACTCATACAGGAGAACTATTATGATAATCCATGGCAGCTGCTAGTTGCGACTATATTCCTTCAAAGAACACAAGGTATATTCCGATTTCTGCTTTTTAAAGAATACAAACTTATTTGCTTGCTCCCAACATTGATATTTTAAAATATTATTAGTTGGATTAAATAGTCAGGCTATTATATTTGTTAAATGCGGTTATAGCTGCATCTTAATTATCAGATTCTGTAAATGAAAAAAGACACAAGAATCAAACTCGGGACCTTTGGTTTAACCACAAAGCCAGCTAGTTGTCCCGTGCCCAGGGTCAGATCTTGATGGACATGCAGAGAAATCATAATTTACACGAGGGATCTGGGTGTTTTTTCCAATTTAAAGAATATATTTAGATGCAGCTATAGTCGTAATAGTTGGCAAACCATCATGATAGGTGCATTCCTACAGTTGTCATTGTACTATTGGCAGTATAAAGCCCTCCAGAGTCGAAGGTGGCTGCGTTATCTGATAGCTCATGATATTATGTAGATGACCATTTCCATACATCCATTACAAACTTTGCCTTAAAATATGAGTTAAGGTTGACCCTAAGCACTGGATGACTCCCGGATAGCTCAGTGGTTAGAGTATTGGCATACCGAGTCAAAAGTCCCGAGTTTGATTCCCGTGTCGTTTTTAAATTTACAGGATATATTTTTAGTATTTTATATGTATTGATAATATCCATAAAAATGTGACAGTTGCAGATCACATGGCTTGATGTATAGATATATAAGTTAATAAATCAATTTTTATATAAGTCCAAACAAGCTCCTTCTCATCTAAATTAGACAACAGTTATGGATATTAACTGTTAATTTTGATTGAGTTAGAGGTACATACATGTTGTCTTACCTTCATCATAACCAGTTTCTTCACGGTAATAATTAAAACAATACATGTATGCTAAATCTGTTCAGTTTTTATAAACAAATATTGACAACTTAATTTTTCCAGGCCAACTTGCTACAAGATTGGCTTTGAAATTCTTCGAAAAATGGCCCAGCCCTAAAGAAGTTATTGCGACTGAGCAACAAGAAATCTCCACTTTTCTTAAAGGGATCGGCTTGCACGAGATACGAGCCAAGATAATTAAAAGATTTTCGGGTATGTTTTTGTTATGTGTTATGTACTGAAAGATAGCAGACAATGCCAAGGGTACAAATCCATTATTCTCAAAATTCTTGGGTGTCTAAGCGTCAAAGTGTAGATCAAGCAAAATAGCTTTGTTAAAAAAAAAAAATCTATCAATGTCTATATAAATATTTAGTTTTATCCCACTAAAAACAATCAATATACAAATTTATAATATCTTTATTTTTTACTATATAATAAAGTGTAGAATATTAAATATTCTAATGGATTATATACAGTTTTTAATAATGATGAATAACATCTAGTGAATTGACAAAACATGAGACGTGTGTGTATATATTTTCAAAACCAATTTAAGATACCATGTAGCATCAAAATCTACATTAATAAAATTAAACGTTATTGTCATTAGTGTTGCACACAAAGGTCTGAAATTTTAAAAATTAGTAACCCCTGTGCTTAAACATGTGCACCTTGAAGCTGGAATTTAAATTTTTGATTAGATTTTTTTAAATTGTATTAAAAAACTGAGCCGGGTACTTTTGCTAGTGGTATAATATTTGTAGACGTGTCGGTGTATTTACTTTTAGTTGCGCTTCATTTTCTGCAATTCCATCATGTTTATTTTAAAACATACAAAAACAAATATTTGAATTACTACATTTATTTTCTTGTTGAATCGCATAATTATGTCTTCTAGTCATTTAATATAAATAAAACATTTCTTGTATGCATTTATTTCTAGAGGAATTTATATCGAAACCCTGGACATACCCTCGAGAACTTCATGGGATCGGCAAATACGGTGATGATTCCTATCGCATATTTTGCCTGGGTGACTGGAAAGCTGTCAGACCAACCGACCATCTGTTGAATGATTATGTTGATTGGCTATCAGACACGTACCCAAGAAAATGATAAACCTTCCCAATATTTTATTCCAATCAATTGTAAATTTATCAACATGTTTCACTTAAAGAACCATTGCAAACAATCTTTTTTTAATGCAATTGTTTCAATTCAAATACCCACCTTTAATATTTTGTGTACGCTTTTTTTTATACATATCTTTACCTTTTGTACTATATTCCATTTATGTATTGTATAAAGGGTTCTAATAGTAAGAAATCTGTGTACGGTGCAATAATAAGATATAAACTTTTACTCTTGTATTTTTTATACTATTCATATGTTGTGTGATGATTCGACTGGATTGTATATCGACATTAGTTCAGACGATATTTTATTGTTTTAGGGTACATGTTTTTAAAGTGTATTAACCAAGTGATTTAGCATTTTAATGTTAGTTTATCAATAAATTTACAAAAAAATTAGCAAATATATATTTTCTGCCTTTGCTTTTTTACATGTAAACTATTGCCTCCATATTTATAGAAAATAGGAAAAAAATCAAATCTTAGTTTAAATATATGATCATGTGGCACTCTCGCCTAGTGAACTGGGGCTTCCCCTTTCATAGTAATGACTAACAGCAAGGGGACTGGATGTTTGTGTCTTTTCTAGAATCAAATTAATTTGTAAATCGTGTGCTAACATAAAGTGCTCATTAAATAACTAGATTATTAATAATTTTGATCAACTTAATAATATAAAATGTATTAACTAGGACATGTTTTATGGAATGTATTCATTTAGTTTTTATGTGTACTAGATTATTTGCTGAGCTTTGTGTTTATATAATTTAGTTTTCTTGATAGTTTAAATGTTCTTATTTAAAAAACTTTATTGAAAGTTCAAACTTTACTTCTGTTACAGCGCTAGAAGAGAGATATTAAACAAATTACCTTTAAAACAAACAAAATTAAAATCTTGTTGAATTTTGGGGGTTGATTTCAATCAAGAGAACATGGAGGAGGGGTTAAATAACTTTACACATTATTTAGTACTGTCATGTATTGCAAAGACAGGTCTCAATGTAGTTCTGTTTCCAGTGGTGAAGAATATACAAGAATGCTTAAGCAAACAATTTATCTTACTGATTTACATGAACTGTACTTGTTTGCAGTTACATTTAAATCAATAGTACAGATATTTGTGTAAGCTAAAGCATTTATGTTCATACTCCATTGATATCTAATCATAATTTACAAAAAACAAACACAGTATAAAATGTCAATCACAATATTCTATCAATATTACAGTCAATATGATAAAAGTAATAATTTACAAATTGTTTGATTGAAAGTTAAAAAAAACTAATTTAAAACAGTCCTACATTTTGTTGGTGTGAGAAGAAAGATCAACATCACATGTTTTTAAAAAAAAAAAGATATAGTTAAACCATTTATATAAATTTTAAATTATTTAGCAGACAAAGAAATTGTGAAACTTATAGAAGATGAGGTTAAGCAGTGCAAGAAAAAAAACCCATCACATCACCTTCATAATACATAAGATATTTTCTGCAATCTTAAAAAATTACTAATACTAATATCAAAATGTATATATTTACAAACCGAGAACAAAAAGTGATTTCGAGGCAAGATAAATCCCAGAGTCCAACATGATCACTATATAGACAGCAGGACAGAGGATTCATCAAGGCTTTCCTCTTTTAGCTAGCCTTTAATATGGATACAATCACATGATTCACACACAATTCAGCAAACAAACATTTTATTTTTGTAGAACTATCAAATATGTTTCTGTGAACATTTGTGTTTCAAAACAAGAAAATGAACACATGAGTTTATTAAGGTGTGTGTATAAGATTTCAAACTCCTTGCCAGTGGCAGGAGTGCACCGTGTCAGAGGTCCTGTATTCAAAGTCCTGTTAGACACTAAGCACAATTGAATGAGATTAAATAAAAACACAAAAAGTACCTATTATTTATTACAAAAGTAAATTATTCTGATTATTTTAAAATGGAATCACTCTTTACTGTACACACATAGTTTGTTCACTATGAGTTTTTTTTACCACCGCGTGTTAGTACCTGTTTGAGTTGTACGCACAACAGGGTATAAAAGTCTACAGACAGAGATTGAAGTTAAACACAAAAGGGAGCTAGTAAAGTAACACAGACTGCACGACGTACCACAACCACAGAAAACTATTCAATCAATTCATAATAGTCGGAGTTTTGATGACAGGTTCCAGTGAACAGCTGTGAGGGTACCAAGAATCCCAGTGCTACATATTTTGTGAAGTTAAATATGGACATGAAATGTATAAACTGTCTCATTAGTTGTTTATAATTTATTTCTTCAGTCAAACGTAAAATATTTTGTCTATGTCATACAATATTTTCATGGTGAGACTTAGTACGCCTCAAGTGTGGCGCTATGCTAAATACATACATGAGACTGGCCCATTCCAATAGTTTAGGAAGGTGTAGTCTCGTATCTAGTAAAGCGTCGCACTTGAGGCATACAAGTCTCACTATGAAACTGGCCTTAACTTTGTCACAAACATAATTGGTGTGTAACGAGTCATGGTTCAAAATAAATATGTATAAAAAAGAGTCCATAGTTTGTCACCTACCATATAGAACAATGTTTTAAATAGACTGAACAATGATGTAATCATTGACTATGCGGTTGAAATGGCTTGTGTTGGTACTGTACTATAATCATACTTGGCAACCTCCATTCTCATTTAAATTTTCCAACAATAAATAGTTTTACTAGTAAATAAATCAGTCTTCTCCTCTCACTTGAACATTTTCTGTTATGTGCTCCTTTTATCTCTTTCTTGGCCTCTCTTGTTGGTTTTATTTCTTACATACTTCATTTCTATCATTTTCTTTGACATCCTCTCTGGAAGAGAGTGCAAGAGTAATGTTTACAATTACATCACGCCAGTGGTATTTATGTCAAGGGCAGTTACTTTTTATGTCTATGCCCGATTGAAATTTGCCGGTACACTCCTGATAACTTCCAAGACGAAAGAAAGCCAGAAGTGTCTCCAAAACATGTCTTGTGATTTTTATTCAGCGTTATTGTGAGCAAATGTTCAATTCTTCACCTTTCATAATCAGTAAATCCAGTCTTGGTGCCTTTTCCCCCCTTTACTTTAAATAAGATGATCTGATTTCAGAAATAAATTGCTCAGCTTCTAGTTTCGAGACGACTATATTCAAAGTAAAATAAAATTTGTATTTTAAATAAGTGTACATCCACTAAAATGCAATGTAAATGTGGTTATTTCACAATAATAATTGCGTATGATAATAAATTTCACTTGATAAAATAGAAAGGTTGTGAAACTATGACAGGTTAGTATCAAATATTAAGAACTAGCATTCCCACACAGTGCTTCCCATGACCCATGTAGTATAATAATTATATAAGACACCCCCCCTTTCCCCCCCCCCCCCCCCCCTTCCCATGTGCCCGATTTAATTTTGAAATGCATTCTGTACACCTATGTTAAGAATTTCAGATCTCTGCATGCCGTAGATTTGGCTAGGCATCACACACAGACAAACACTTCCTTTTATTACTATAGATAATTAAATCAAGGTAGAGTTAAAATTAAAATATATCAAGCCATTCGAAAGAAGGCTATGCCATATTTTTTCCACGAGAATGTTAAATCTGTGACAAATTGAGATCTTGCATTTTTATGAAATCGAAACGTTATAAAAAATATGTTAACTATATATGAAGTTGGTGAATTTTATAGCATTAAGAAAAATAAGCTAAAACTCAACCAAAGGATATGTCCTCGGACATGTCTGAATATTAGAAAGTGTGCAGCTTGTAAGTAGAGCCAAGCAGACTGAAGAAGAAAGTATGTCAAAACCCACATAATCACGAAAGTCTCGACAAAAGTGAGAGTGAACACCTTTAATCATATTGCACAAGATAAATATTTTAAGTTACCGTAAATATGGTTCCATGGAACATCGGTATATCACAGAGAATGTCTAGTATATAATTAGAAATAGAGGATCCATGTTTCCTAATAATAATAACAGTTCCATGGATTTTCTTGTTTGTTTTTTATTAAAACAGTTGAATCTGACCAAAACTCGCATATTTATCTCTACTTCAACCTACATTTTGAAAAAAAAGTTTAGAAAATTAGTTGTTTATTTCTAGTTTATTATTATTATTAGCACCGCGTCTTACTACCCGTTCGGGTTATACGCACTTAGCTAATGTGTAATGGTTGGGTGATTGTGAGATGAAATGAAGGACCTACAGTTTAACGTGGAATCCGAACCACGGTGGCGGCCTGGCATTACCCATCTAGTTTATTAAATTACTATTTAAAAAATAAAAATAAAATGTTGGTATAGAACAGCACTCGTTTCCTTGTTTTTATGCTCAGTCTTAAAATATAATTAATATTAATATACATTGTATCGCCTGAACAGGTAGTAAGATGCGGTGCTAAAATATATATTTGCACACATCAACACATGGTTTATTTTCATGTTATGGTAATATTTACTTACAAACTGCTTCACATTTTTAACTGATAATATGTTCTGGTTTTAAGCTCTTAGTTTTAACTTTTGTGCTAAACATTTTAATGTTTACTTTTAAGGTGGTGATGTAGAAAATGTGAGAAAAGATCCATGTTTTTTGCAGTTTTTATAGTAAAACATTTTTTTTTGGACCAAAATAAAATTAAATATTTCTTCAATAGAAACAAAGAGTTTAATTTTCTTCACATGTTGATATTAACAGTTGTTGAATATCTGTCAAGAGCAAAGTTACATTAGATGACAAACTTTTTAAATGAAGAGAAAAAGTTTTCATTAAATTATAAGACACTGTTGATATCATCATGTGAAGAAAATTAAACTGTGTGTTTGTAGTGAAGCAATATTTGATTTATTTTTACAAAAACAAATTTTTACTGATACAACCCTGCCCTTTTCTCGCGTTCCTACAACCTCTACCATAAGCCTAAATTTAGGCACATCTCAACATTTACATGTTAAGACTTTCGTACAATAGTTGATGAGCCAATATTAAGAGCTGTATTGTGGAACAGCTTGCCAGCCAAAATTCAGCTTTGTCTCCAGTACTGTTTTGTTTTTGTAACCTTTTACTTACATCACTCGAAGGAGAAAAAAAAAAATTATATGATAATTACAGATTTCATATGTTTCATCTTCCTGGGAAGAGAACCTCCAGTGTCATATTTAAGTGTATGGTTCAAATTTTATGTTTTCGGAAATAGATTACGTATGAAAGTATGGAACTGCCTGTAGAGTTCTATCAAATGACATGTTATTATCAATAGCGTTACAAATAATTTAATATCTAACAAAATAAATTACTTGAAACCCTAAAAATTATTTATACTAAACAAAATGTACAAAATAAAATGAGAAACGATACAGATAGTTTAAGTAAAAAAAAAATTCCAGGCATACTTTTTAAAACTCTTGTCTATGATATGCTTACAAATTATCTGAACCAAGAGATAATATATATTTTTACTACACCCTTCATTGTGGCCAAACATCTTTACCCAGAACCAAATTTATATAGTTTTTAACACTATAATTTTAAAAGGATTCGGCCAATTTTATTTGACATAATAGTTTGTAAATATTTATTAATGATAGCACCAGTTTCTCAGAAAACCACATTCCAATATATTTGACAGCGCTCTGTGGGTTGGGAAATAAAATAGGCTTTAGTTGCAAGAAACAATAAACACCACATGTCGATTAAAGTTCTCTAAAAGGAAACCTCTTAACCGTTGAGCTACAAAGTTTCATATCCTTTCATACCTGCACTTCAAAAGTTAAAAGAGGTTACAGGTTTTTTTCTACAAATTGCCTGTCTTCTAGTCACTAAGCATAGATGGACAAATTGATAGGCCGCTTTAGCAGCAAATATTTATGTGACAGATGGCATGGTCATGTAATGGGGATGGAAAAGGAGAGAACACCAAAGAGAATGATGGAGATGAAGTATGTAGGAAAAAGAAAGCAAGGGAGACAAAGAAAGATATGTAAGGAGCAGATAACCGAAACTGTGCAAGTTAGGTTGTAAGAGAAGTGATTAAAGGACGAAGAATGGTAGAAGGGTAAAGGCATTTTACTAAACTGACTGAGAGACAGATTTTAAACAGTTGATGATTATGATGATTAATGTGAATGTCTCTAGCCTTGTTTGTCTTTGATTTCACCAGATGTTCTCTCAAAATTATTAAAAAGACCAGATTAAATAAGAATTTAGTGCACAATGTGGAGAAAGTGCTGACTAAATCAGAAAATAATATATCATATCATATAAAATTGTACACTCCTTATGAGTTTATGAGTAATGACCATTTAGACACAAATAGCATATTTACCTGAATATAAGACAAGTTTTTTTTAGGAATTTGATTTCCTCAAAATCCTGAATCGACTTAATTCACACACTTTAAAAAAATCTCTCAGGGTCAATGTTTGTTTGTTTATTAGGAAAATCACGCAACAGCCGATATTTTTAGATTTGAATGGACTCGCTGTTCAAGGTCAAGTTTTCTCTCCAGCTTTCACAATATAGCCGCTTTCGGTAGCAGTTGAAAGGAAATTAAGGCCCGTGCCTCAAACCTTCTTTAGCACACGTGTTTGGGTCCTCAGCAACTTCATTCCTAAATAAATGAAGTTGAAGTGGGTCGTTAAGTCTAATATGTGATTGTTATATGAACCTAGATAATTTGGATGGAGGTGGGGGAAGGGGGTTATCTTGTATTCAGGTAAATACAGTATCGCACACAAAGATGTACCAGTACTGCAGAACACGAGAGAAAATGTTAATCCTCAGATTTGGCCGACTTGGATACATTTATATCAAAATAATTTCCTAAAGAAGTTGTGTATCGGCAAAAATATACCTAATCTATGCAATCTAACACATTCTGGGTATATAGGAGTCTTAAACATACATCTATCCCTCACTTTGCTACAAACTCAGTGAGTACAACGGGTTCTTAAATATCTCTCTGTCCCCTGCATTTTAATTCACCGGATTACAAGGGTCACCATTTCAATCCCTGATTGTACTATATGTGATAATTTATTGTGTCGACGTGCGCTTGACGCCTGGGACCACACTTCTATCTTCTTTCTTCCAGCACTGAATATTCTTCACATTAGTATAGAAAACAATTTACTTGCAATATTTAAACTTTTTTGGGGATTTTAGCCAATGATTCAGGCATTATAAAAGCTCCTGATCTTTTTTAAAAAAAAATTTTTTGAAAATAGTTACAAAATTAAAACATCTAGTGTGAACATCTTGTTTAAATATAAATATTGTTTGCTTGTCATACACCCACCCTCAATCTTTCGACAAATAAAAAGATGATTGATCTTGAAGTGCAAAGCTTCATTTTCGGTTCACAGCTCAGTGTTTAAAGTACATACACGTACACACAAAATTCAATCAACTAAAAAGTTGAATGCTATCCCATCAACGTCTGAAATTTGTGAGTTGATTCGTTGAAATAAACTTCGAGATCGCTGAAATATAAATCAAGAGACAAATAAACAAACTAACAGTTGGAACCAAATGAGCAAAGCATAGTCATACATACAGTGAGTGAGAGGGCTTAAAAGATGAGGGATAGCCAACACACTTACCTTGGTGATACTGAACAACTTGTACAGATGAAACAATAACAAACACATTTAAAGACGAGCTTTCATTGTCACAGGTATCTTCTTCAGACTCTTGAGAGTAAACTGGTGTACAACTCCTGACATCCTAACTGAAAATAATTCAGCTGTCGGCAGTTAACTGAGCATCAATTAACTCTCAAAGAGTCTGAAGGAGTTTGCTGCAGGAATGAAAGCTTGTCTTTAAAAATATGTTTGTGTGTTTTTTAATGTTTTATTCAAACAATTTCTATTCCAGTCTCACCAAGGTGAACAAGATGCGGTCACCCATCCTAATTTAAACCTTAACAATAAATTGAGGAGTTTATTAAAAATATTAATGTATTTCACACAGATAAAACATTTGGGTTGTTAGTGCATTGGACCTCCTGACTTTAGTGGTACGTAAGCACCTGACTGTGGTTCTAAGATGAGATAGCCTAGCTGATATGTTGTGTGACAAAAGAAAGAAAAACTTACATCATCTTCATGATCGTTCAGATCATTGTCATCGTCATCATCGTCATCGTCATCATCTCCTCCGTCCCCATCTTCATCATCCTCCTCTTCATCCTCATCGTCATCATCGTCGTCATCATCATCATCATCATCATCCTCATCGTCATCATCGTCGTCATCATCAGAGTCATCATCTTCATCATCATCATCATCATCATCTTCTTCTTCTTCATCTTCATCATTTGATTTGTCATTCTCCTGAAAAAATTATTATTAATTTTAGGGATCATGGTTTGTTGGGAGGAGTGAGACAGATTCGAGAGGACAACCATGATCTTTCAAACCTGTCGTCAGTCCAGAGAATGTCCTGTCACTAACAGAGAACCGTTGTCTGTCTAGAGAATGTCCTGTCACTACCAGTGAGCCGTTGTCTGTCTAGAGAATGTCCTGTCACTAACAGAGAACCGTTGTCTGTCTAGAGAATGTCCTGTCACTACCAGTGAGCCGTTGTCTGTCTAGAGAATGTCCTGTCACTAACAGAGAACCGTTGTCTGTCTAGAGAATATCCTGTCACTACCAGTGAGCCTTGTCTGTCCAGAGAATGTCCTGTCACTACCAGTGAGCCGTTGTCTGTCTAGAGAATGTCCTGTCACTAACAGAGAACCGTTGTCTGTCTAGAGAATGTCCTGTCACTACCAGTGAGCCGTTGTCTGTCTAGAGAATGTCCTGTCACTAACAGAGAACCGTTGTCTGTCTAGAGAATGTCCTGTCACTACCAGTGAGCCGTTGTCTGTCTAGAGAATGTCCTGTCACTAACAGAGAACCGTTGTCTGTCTAGAGAATATCCTGTCACTACCATGAGCCGTTGTCTGTCAGAGAATGTCCTGTCACTACAGTGAGCCGTTGTCTGTCTAGAGAATGTCCTGTCAACTAACAGAGAAACCGTTGTCTGTCTAGAGAATGTCCTGTCACTACCAGTGAGCCGTTGTCTGTCTAGAGAATGTCCTGTCACTAACAGAGAACCGTTGTCTGTCTAGAGAATGTCCTGTCACTACCAGTGAGCCGTTGTCTGTCTAGAGAATGAATATCTATTGAAAAGAATGACTTACCTTTTCAACTTTGAGTTTTGCAGCCTGTTCAATTTTCAATTTAGTGATCTTTTCTTCTTTCTTTGATTTTGACTTCTTCTTTTCCTGTGAAAAAAACAAACAAAAAAACATTCCTTAAACAGTTTAGAGTTATGGGAATACAATTATTTAGATAATTTACTAGTCATTTTTAAATCGCTTCCTTTTACACCTTATCTATATATCTGATTTATATTTTTTAAATCTGAAGTAGTTGAACTGCATGTTGTGATAGTAACTTTGAATGAAATATTACTAACAATTACTGTGCAATTGGTGGACAATTATTTTTCCACCATAAAATAACCAACAAAAATATTTTAATTTCAATTCAGTTTTGAGAATATTTAATATTTCCAATTCGGGTTTAATTCAAATTTGAAATGAAAATGTTGGTGGAGAGAGAGAGAGAGAGAGGTGTGGATATTATATATATCTTTATTAAGTGAAACGGAACAGTACCGATAGACATATCTCATGTTATTGCTGTATATATAATAAATACCTTGGGTGGTTTCTGCAGTTTGCTCTCCCCAGGCAGACCAACATGGCCTCGCTGCCGCCTGAAGCGCACAATGATACTTCGAGAATCTATTAATAGATTGTTTGTGTTTCGATACGCTTCGATTGCTTCATCTACAGTGTTGTAGCGTATAAACGCATATCTGCTTCAAACAAAACACAAGAGTAAAACATCTGGTTCAGGGTTCAATTCTAGTCCCTAGTAATTTACTAAAGAAAACTAAGAAATAAGAAATTCATAGTCACTATTTTAAAATGAAAATTGGAAAACAGATAGAACGGCAAGGCATACACATTTACCAGAAAACTGCAGGCCTCAAAGTTCATAATTAATATTTACTGTGTTTAAATTAAAATAGCCGTTTGGCACCATTTTTCCTTTGTTTACAATGTAACTATTTCAAAACACTCAGAAAACTATTTAATAAATTTATATTATATTGAAATTATTAAATAATTAAAGTAATATTGACTTTTTAAGGCAGGGATAATGAACCTGTAACTTCTTATAAATATGTGTAACATATTCTATGGCCATCATCATCATAGTTTCCTATCACTGGCGGAGTCTGTCTCGAACGTAAGCTTCTCCATTTAGATCTATCCTCCCACAACCTCTCTTCCTCCTCTCTTTCTACACTCCCTTATCCACCTCTCCCTAGATCTTCCTGCTCGTCACATCCATTTCAAGCATCCTCCTTGTAATCCTCCGCTCTTTCATCCTCTTCACATGTCCATACCACCTCTATCCTAACCTGCAGTGGTTCTTCCTTCACTCTCTCGCCCTGTCCATCCTCGTCACCCAACACAAATTCTATCGCCAATTATTAATGCAGGTGGTGATTTCTAGAATGACATTTTAAGATTGGGTAGGTGGGGCAGTTTTAAGTTTAAGCTCATTTTAAAATTGACAGGTGTTAGGTGAGTGAGAAGAGAAAAAATTCACATCAATAATTTGTGTAGCAACACAATTCTTTAACTATAACAGATTTTGCAGTACCGATTTTAAAAATCAAAACGTGTTGTATAATATAAAATGTAATAAATGATTCAAACCAAATTGTAAATATTTTAATAAAGCCTGAATTTAGTGTCCCGATGTTTTGTAGATTGACAAATAAAAAGTGAAATCAATATAACGAATCGACTGTCAAGATGATATTGGCTTCAAAAGATTAAACCATGCTGGGAAAAGTACAATTTAATATTTATGTTTTTATGTTAAGGTGGAACCCCTGCAGGATAAGATAGAGAAGGTAAGATAGAGGTGGTCTGGAGGTGGAGGGCAGGAGGAAGACCAAGGGACAGGTGGATAAAGGGAGTGAGGAGAAGAGTGGAGGAAGAAATGTGGTGGGAGGACAGGAGTAAATGGAGATGCTTATGTCCGAGACAGACCTGTCAGTGGCGGGAATCTGTTCACGATGACGATGACGTCGGCATCCGACCCAAATTGTATCTGCGTACCACAGGTTCACCATCCCTATTCTAAGGTAACAAAATATTGTTGGAGGACCCAAAAAAGGAACAACTAATTGATGACTTTGTGTTAAATGTCTTGTATCAAAATAAAATCTAGTACTTTGTATCTAACTTTAGTCAACTAATGCTGCGTGGCGTAGCGAGGAAGGGAAGGGTAGCCCAGTGCAATCAAATGGCAGGTATATAACCTTGTAAACTTAATCCTCTGGGCAAAGCCTATGTCGATTCGTGAGGCGGTCGGGAATTTTTCTTTCACACTCGCAACATTCACATTTGTTGGTAGATTTCCAATATATAGCCTGTAAAATAAAATAATTACAATATATTAGCCACATGAATAAATCTACTTGGGATGAGATCTTCAGATCCTTCAACCCTTCCATCCTTAAGACTATTCAAGACTCAAGGGTTCAAGATTCAAAAACCACAAAAATATATAAACCAAGTTTTTTTAATGTTTTTGAAATGGAGTTTGTTTAAGAGTTTTTATACTGCTTATCAGTAGTTTTCCCCTAACATATTCTTGACGGATTGCACTATGGCTTTGTTTTAAAATCTACTTCATAATTAAATAGTAATCCATCAAGGTACGGCTGCTATCTTTCAGTGAAGACGAAGTGTACTTGATATTAGATCACGGTTTGTACATACGTGTAAGGGTCGATGGCTTCAGGAGTCAAATCCTCTTCCTCTTTACTGTACTTCTTTTCAACGACCAACATCCCTGCACCAAACTTTGTTTGTTCAAGTTCTTTTATCGCTATTTCAGCATTTACATCTTCCGCTAGTTGCACAAAACAATATCTGGAACAAATAGTAGCTTTTAGTGTATTTAAGATAGTAAAACAGAAAGTATATCCCCCCCGCCAACAACTTCCTACCCTCTTTGGTGGCTCCATGATCTAAGGTGTCACTCTCACAAAAGACAGGTCTACTGATGATGAAGAGGTTGGGGATTGAATCCCTGTCAGGTGTTGAGGGTGGTATTTCCTAAACGGTTTCTCACTCTCCTTCCACGTAAATGGGAGCGCATGCCCATTGAAGTTTAACCTTCCTTATTCCTACTCCAAGAGCCTAATGGATGCATATAACTAGAGATAAGACGGTCAATAACCTTTACTTGGTATATGATTCAAAAATGAGGTGGCCCAATGGCTAGATAATTTTATAATAAAGGAAATTGATAAAACTAAAGAAATAGGAAAAATAAACTACTAAGAATAAGAATAAATTTGATGAAGAAAGCCCACCTAGGGAAAGAGGAAAGATGTGGGAAGAATCCAATGCACAAAGGTGACATCTTCTTCCTTTCTTCTGTCTTCTATAGTAGAAGTAGTCACACACACATTTTAAACACAAATATAATAATATTTCGGCATTGTTGCCTTTACTTGGTATAACAATTTTAATAGATCATTAAAAAGGAATTATATAAACATAGTTTGTACCCATTATCACACATGCAACAGAAACATGGACAGTGAATGTAAAAGACCAGGAAAGTGGAGGACATGGGAATGAAGTTAGTGCAGAGCATGTTAGATGTCACGAGAAGAAAAAAGATTAGGGATAAAGTTATCCAGGAAAGAGTTAGTGTACAGGGAGTACATGAAATAGTAGAGGAAGCAAGGCTGAGATGGTAAGAACATGTATTGAGGATGTTGGAGTACATGAGATAGTAGAGGAAGCAAGGGTGAGATGGTATGGTCATGTAATGAGGATGTTGGAGTACATGAGATAGTAGAGGAAGCAAGGCTGAGATGGTATGGTCATGTAATGAGGATGTTGGAGTACATGAGATAGTAGAGGAAGCAAGGGTGAGATGGTATGCTCATGTTATGAGGATGTTGGAGTACATGAAATAGTAGAGGAAGCAAGGGTGAGATGGTATGGTCATGTTATGAGGATGTTGGAGTACATGAGATAGTAGAGGAAGCAAGGGTGAGATGGTATGGTCATGTTATGAGGATGTTGGAGTACATGAAATAGTAGAGGAAGCAAGGGTGAGATGGTATGGTCATGTTATGAGGATATTGGAGTGCATGAGATAGTAGAGGAAGCAAGGGTGAGATGGTATGGTCATGTTATGAGGATGTTGGAGTACATGAGATAGTAGATGAAGCAAGGGTGAGATGGTATGGTCATGTTATGAGGATGTTGGAGTACATGAGATAGTAGAGGAAGCAAGGGTGAGATGGTATGGTCATGTTATGAGGATGTTGGAGTACATGAAATAGTAGAGGAAGCAAGGGTGAGATAGTATGGTCATGTTATGAGGATATTGGAGTGCATGAGATAGTAGAGGAAGCAAGGGTGAGATGGTATGGTCATGTTATGAGGATGTTGGAGTACATGAGATAGTAGATGAAGCAAGATTGAGATGGTATGGTCATGTTATGAGGATGTTGGAGTACATGAAATAGTAGAGGAAGCAAGACTGAGATGGTATGGTCATGTAATGAGGACAGAAAATTAAAGGATGCCGAAGAAAATGTTGGACATGAAGTATGTAGATAAAAGACCGCAAGGGAGGCCAAGAAAGAGATGGGAGAAGCAAATAGCAGAAAGTGTTCAAGCGAGAGGAGAAGAATGCTGGAAGGATGGAGGAAGATGGAGGCATTTTAATAAATTGACCCGGTCACAGGCTGTAAGCAGTTTATGATGAATTATATAAACTTGTTTGCCCATATAGGTAATAAGATGTGGTGGGATAGAAATTATATTTATAATAAGAGTAGAGTTGGGTCGAATTCACTATTTAACGAATCTGAATCACCAATTACCATTGAATCTTGAATCTGATTATGTGTCTTGGAAAAAATTAGGAAAAGGAAATATAAATAAAATAAAATAATATAAAATAAAAATAGTAACTAAATTTTAACATTATTCATTATATAATTCATACATTCAGTTGTGATAAATTACTGGTCAGTGGCCCGGTTGTTAAGTTCATCTTATAGTTATAAATAGCTGTATTATAACTCTAAACCAAATCTCACTTGTAAAATGTGAAAGAAAAAAAAAAGAAAAAATTTGAGTCTAAAATCTGAAATTTTCTTGAATCATCATTAAGGATTCAAAAGCCCATCACAAAATAAGAGTCAATCATCATCCTCCACAGATTCTTCGTACCATTAAATTGGTAACACTGCATTCAGCTTACTGGGTAAGATGCCATGTTAAATCAAAATATTGTCGTGTTTATCAAAGTGATACCGGTTTTACTCATATTTTTGTATTAATTCCTCAAATTCTAGTTAGTTTAAGAACAAACTATTTAAATGAAAAGTACTAACCGTGGCCCACTGGGGACCTGGAAGTGGACATTGTCAATCCCGGGGTGGAAAGCTTTCACAATGTCCTTGTTGAGCTCTGGGTCAGGGAAACGTATGATGAGACTTTGGTTCCTGAGACCTTTCATATGAGAAGATTCCTCCTTCAATGCCCGCTCAGCGTCCTCTTTATTCCAGGGACGAGAGGGGTAACTCTGGGACATCGGCCGCCGCTTATTTGCTTTGCTTTTAGTAAACGTCTCTTCCTGTGGGACAGTGTGTTTCTCAAACACTGCTCAAAATATAACGTGTATATACTTAAAACACAATGGGAAGGTTTTAAATTAAAAATAAATAATAATAACTAAATCAAGTTTGGATATGTGTACAAAAAATAAAAGACGTGTTTATTTTAACTATTCCATCATATTTATTTGGTCTTTGTGCTAAAATTATATTTGTATATTAAACATTAGACTGAGGATGTTAGTCAATTAATCTATAACTCTAAATTCTTACGGGTATCGAAAGAATAAAAAATCGATCTTAAAAAACAGGATTTTCGGTAACGTGATTCTTAGCTGTCAAAATCCAATAAATTTGGCATTCAAACGAAACAGCAGTGATCAGAATTGGGTGATTTTTCAATATGACGGTTATTAGTTCTTTTGATGTGTCAGTGCATTCTAGTGAGCCATTTGTTTTACTGACTAAATGTTTTAGTTTATTATACAACAATATTATGGTTTAGTGTGCAAATAAATAGTGTATTTTAATGGGTGTGATCCAACATATAACCTCAGTCGGTAGCCTGTATGTCTACTGAACTAGGGGTCCTGGGTTCAGATCCCGGCATGGCCTAAAAACTTATCATTGGTGAAATGTGGGTTTATTAATTCATGGTGATGAATTAACAGCCGGCAACTGGGTGTTGTGCTTGTCCTAGTCTTAAGTTAGAGTATAAGTCATATGAAGCTACAGCCGGCCTAACAAGCCGGGAGTGAGAAATATAGGACTTGGATAAAACAATGACCCAGGCCACAGGTTGGAAACAGTAATGGATATAAAATTTCTAACGGGTGTGTGGAAAAAGATTTAAATAGGCACTGTTGAGAAATCTGAATATAAAAATCGCTACCGAGCTAGAGAAACGCAAGAATTGTGACATATCTACATTCGTGGCCGATTATAATAATATTGTGATATTCCATAAAATCACGGGACATTGTGGGTACATACCGTATTACCGCTGTGGTTGGGGTCTTGTAGGTCTGAGTCCCCCTGATGGTGTTGCGGTTGTTGTTGTTGTTGCTGTTGATCGTGTTGTTGAGGGTGATGGGGTGAGTTTTGCTGCATCTGCTGTTGGGGGTACGGTGTGGGGTGGCTGGTTCCAAGGAGGGCCTTGGTAAAAATCTCGCTACAAAAACAAAACAACTGCTGTAAAATTTGTGAATTAATAATTCCAGACAAAGTAAAATAAATACTTTTTGAGTAGGTTATTTATAATAATATTCAGGCTAAATAGTTGTGGACAGAATTGAAATACATTTTAGATACTAGTTAGCAGAATTCTATGTTTTTTTTAGATATTATCAATGATATTTTTTCTTTGTGATTTTTTCTACCACAATTAAAAAAATTAAAATATGTGCTTTACCAACCTGGAAGGAATTATTGTAACGAATGGGAACATTCTGTCCTCGACCTCTTTGGTAGAATCCCCGGTTGTTGGGTATTCCTCTGTGCCCCCGGAAATACGGCTGCCCCCTGGGGGCGCCCGCCCCTATGCTCCCCTCGCCCACGTATCCCCCTCCTCTCATGTTGGGTTGTTGGTTGCGCGGTGGCCACATTCCTCGTCCTCGGCCACTGAACAGCTGCTGCTGCGGGCCCTGTTGTGGTAGCGGGGGTGGTTGCATCTGCATCTGATGCTGCATGGGGATGGGCAGTGGCTGCAGCATCGGGGGAGGAGGTGGGGGTGGAACGTTGAAATTCCTCTTTTGTAACAAATTTTCAATTTCGCCATTCTCATCGACCTGCCATTGGACACAAAACGTTCATAATTCAAGAATATGTTAAGAACTTTTTTTTATTTAAATACAACTCCTGTGCAAATAGTTTATAAAGGGGTGGTGCAAAAACAGTCTATGAGTCACCATGGCTGAGTTTCCGATAGCTATAAGTAGCAGAATACCTCACACATTCAGAGAGACTCCCTTAAAATTGGCGGATTCCGACCCCGGACAGTCCAGCGCAGCACTAAGCCAAACACCTTGGATCTGATATGTTGTGTCCATGTGTATTTTTCAACAGTATGTTTGAATATTAACACAGCTAAGTAAATAAATTATTTATTTTGAAAGAAAATTATTCTTCTGATCAGGTAGATTAAAGAGCATAATAGGGCCTAACCATTTTAAGAGTTTAAAATAAGTTGAATAGCTTGAGGTCATAAAATTAATCATTTTTATTTAATTATGAATAAAACCTACAAATCGTCTTGGGGTGTCATGGCGGTCACCTGAGTTTAATAAAACAGAGACAATCTGCAAAAAATAACCTAAAATCAGTGAAAAATAAAATGTTAGTGAACCATGGATTAGGGTATAACTTAATTAATTTGCAAATTAAAAATATTATAGTAAGGCTAAAACAAGTATTTTAGTGATTTGTGTGGGATTTAAAAGGAAACTATGTTTACAGATTAATAAGTGGTGTCACAGTTAATGAATTACTCGATGTTTGAGTCATCTATTTGGAGTATTTATTTGACCAATTATGCATCAACGAGATTTTAGTTTTTCCAGGGAGTTACACAGTTTGCCGAATTTATTTCAAAATTGTTTTACTAAAAGTGATAATCATTAAATACTAGATTTGTTAATATTTCCTCCTAAGTGAAATAAATTAATCACTCCTATATATATTTATAGTTTTGTATTTACTTTTTTAAACAAAGTTAGGCTCTAATCAATGCAAATATCTTATGGGAAGCTTTTCAAACAACACAAATTAATTATTAATG
Organism: Timema cristinae; assembly: GCA_039000515.1. Taxonomy (NCBI): domain Eukaryota; kingdom Metazoa; phylum Arthropoda; class Insecta; order Phasmatodea; family Timematidae; genus Timema; species Timema cristinae. The sequence goes on from JBCFYV010000935.1 coordinate 64,877,628, forward strand.
CACTAGAATTGACTCAGCATAATAAATCTATCAGCTGCAGTGATTGCATTTAGGCCCTATTACCTGCATCAGTGGTCCCGCAGACAAAGGGGTCAGTCTTGTCACTTTCAGTTAGGATCGATTCTAAGCCCAAGCATTCAAAGTTTTTATTTTATATATAGAGCCTAAATGTTTTCCCAACCCTCCTGTCATGCAAATGCAGACTACTCCTTCCTACACCATTGGTGTAATTATACATTAGGACTGGTGGGACGATGTGGATAACTTATAAACATACTTGCTGATAGCCACAATCACTTAATTCAAACAAGACGCTGCAGAAAAACATAATTGTTTTAAATAATAAACTGGAACCCGGAATAACCAGCTGTCACACAATATAAACAAGCTTAAAAAATAAACACATAAATAAATTGAAAATTCTATCAGAGTTATAAAAGAGAACTTATCCGTTTTTAACTACTTGAGAGAGTAAACAGAGATAAAACCTTCAAGGGGTACAATATTTAGGACAGTTGTTTACAACTTTTACTTGAACCACCTACTTTTTTTTTTGTAGAAAGTAAAAATGTTTACATTTTATTTTATCAACAGTTATTATAGGATATACTATATTGAACCTGTGTGAATATTGTGTTAAATAATTAGTGTCTATTTGAATATTATAATAAGAAAACCCTGTAGGTATGTTTCATCTTGTTAATTCCAGAACTAAGTAAAGGCATTTTAGTCATTTTCACTATGAATATTATCTGCATCAATTTAAAATAATTATGTTGTCTCCTTTGTTATTTTTAAAAACAAATTGTTCAATCAACTACACAGTAAACAAGCTAAACATTGAAAGAACAGAACCATACAATAAAACAGCTAATAACTAGTATTATTAGACTAATATTGTTGATATTTATGAAAATTTAAGAATTATTGTAGAACATGATTATAATAATATTCCAATAAATATTAGCTCTTTTACCAATACAAATGTGAGATAGTCACGACCATCTTATTAAGTCTTTTGATAAATATATATGTATGGTTATTTGTATGAATAGCAATATATATATTGCTCACTTTATGTGTGTCATCCTGTCAGTTTCTAATAACAAAGTATTTCTACTCATTATTTTATATCCATAACCAAGCTTCAAACTTTAAAATGTGCCACCTTGAGACCAAAATTCGCTAAATTTGTTACCACTGTGGTCATTATTGAGTTAATTAATTCGTCGTAAATGATTTATTCCTAGCGTATTCTAACTTTTGTTATAAAATAAAAAAACTAACCTAAAAATTAGAAGTGCAAATGTAATAAAATATATAGATGCGAATATTTTGTGTTCACCTTTCTTTTCATACGTGGATAGTTAATGTTGAAACACAGAAAAATGCGTTTTAAATAAAGTTACATTTACGAGGATTGAAGAGTTTGCAGAAGTCCGCCACAACCACAATAAACAAACCGTTTTTTTCCACATGTTGGCCAACATATGAAAAGTAAAAGACACTACAAAAAATATTAGTTCCAAACCTTCTAATAGGTAGCGCTAAAATCGAAAATTAGTTCCAAAGCATTTCATAGAGAGCGTTAAGTACAATAATTTAGTTCTATATAAGAAAATAGAGCGCAGGATAGTCCTAAAAGGTGGGTAAATGTTAAATAGCGCAATGGTGACTCTAATTTAAGGTGAAACAACATCTGTATTTGAAATTGTCACACGAGCACACATGGTGGCGAATACACTTATAGGTGCCTATAACTAATCTACATAGGTGTGGTACCCGGATCTGCCGGAAATTTGGAGTAAATGACCTTTAACAAGGAACGTACGTAGCACAATGGTAACTCTAATTTAAGGTGCCACAACTTTTTTATTTGAAATTGTCACACAAGTACACATGGTGGCGAATACACTTATAAGTGCATACAACTAATCTACATAGGTGTGGTACCCGGATCTGCCGGAATTTTGGAATAAATTACCTTTAAATAGGAACGTACGTATTAAATAGCACAATGGAGTCTCTACTTTAAGGTGCCACAACTTCTATATTTGAAATTGTCACACGAGCACACATGGTGGCGAATACACTCATAGGTGCCTACAATTAATCTACATAGGTATGGTACCCAGATCTGCCGGAATTTTGGAGTAAATTACCTTTAAATAGGAACGTAAGTGTTAAATACCACAATGGAGTCTCTAATTTAAGGTGCCACAACTTCTATATTTGAAATTGTCTCACTAGCACACATGGTGGCGAATACAATTATAGGTGCCTACCACTAATCTACATAGGTGTGGTACCCGGATCTGTCTGAATTTTGGAGTAAATTACCTTTAAATAGGAACGTACGTATTAAAGAGCACAATGGAGTCTCTACTTTAAGGTGTCACAACTTCTATATTTGAAATTGTCACACGAACACACATGGTGGCGAATACACTTATAGGTGCCTACAACTAATCTACATAGGTGCGGTACCCAGATCTGCTGGAATTTTGGAGTAAATTACCTTTAAATGGGAACGTACGTATTAAATAGCACAATGGATTCTTTAATTTAAGGTGCCACAACTTCTATATTTTATTGAAAACCTGGTGCGCGTGAAGAGCTCGTAGCTTAACACATCAAAAAGTAAACAGTATTGGTGTTTCAGGAATGAGTCTTATATCAAAATGAAATTCAATTAATGATGATCATTTCGTATACTTATACTACCCATCTATCTCAATTAGGAAAAAACTTTTACACAGAGTGAAAATATGTCCATAGTAAAAACCTCTTTATAGTTCTTTAATTAAAAAACAATTCTTTCAAAGCAAATCAATTGGAATATGGGAATTTTAATAATATACTCATGTCTTTTAAGATTTTTATAATAAATTCTGAAAAAACTACTGTGATCGTCCAAGTAGTTTACGAGAAACGGTGAGTTATGTTTTAGGGTTTTCGAGTATTTGAACGCGGTAAAAATTATGCCACTCAGAATTTCCCTGCAAGAACTTACGAAGTCATCACGAGTCGCGCCATCAGTACTGGTGCACCAAGGTTTCTAGAGTATAAGGTTGAAGTTGGCCAGTTCAGCCAATTTTATGGTTCAATCGGAGGGAGTTGATAAAGTCGCTTCAAGACCAGAGCCACTACACTGCGCACAACCATATAAACTTCTGAGTGTAGCACGTTTAAATACATCGCCCTACACGGCTGTGCGATACCTCAAATATAGTGTTCTTTATATGTACTTATTCAGCACAATTTGACGATTAGAACAATACATTTTTTATTTTATTTTAAGAATGCAATAATTTTATGTATATATTAAATAATAATAAACGAAACTGCGCAACCTGTGAAAAGTAATATGCGAGAATTTTTTAAATTTTTCAGTCAGGAAGTTTTCGTCAGTAGAAAATTTTTAGATAATAGTCTGTAGTTGGTCTTTTGTTTAACTTTTTTTTCCCCATATGACGGTTGATTTTGCGAAAAGAATATTATTACGTCAGCAATACGACAACTCAATATTGCTTGCCGAGACCTAATAACGGAGTAGGTCTGCGGCTACTCTAATTTATTTTTCCTACTCACGTTATCAATCATACTAGATAAAACAATTACTGTTATTATTTATTATATGGATTATTGTTATTATTATATATTTCACTACCAAAAACGAAATTATAATTTAGTGTGTCAATAACATCCAGACTTACCTATTGCAGAGTATTTTTGACTTTTGTGTTGTAATAATTACAATGAACAAGTTTTATAATAGCAGTACTCAATATTTCAGATGTGATATTGAAGTCAAAGTATACAAATATGAGTTGCTTTCAGTAGGAAAACAGTCTTTTCAGCACTATTACATTAATTACAACTATAGCATTAGTTTGTAAGGACCTAAAATGTGATTGAATCTTGGATCCTTCTTTTGTATTAATTTCGTCATATTAAAGAACTGCAAATTTTTCGTGTGTTTCTTTATTTTCCCCGGCTATCTTCGGTATGTGCATTACGTCTTCTAAAATCCTTCACGGATACCAAGGGTAGAGGTTCATTTTTTTAGAATTGACAAATCTGGTAGTGGGAAGGGATTATTTAAAAAAAATTAAATACACATGCGTTCATTTATCCAAATATTACATAGTCAGGGCAACTACAATTTTTTTCATTTTTTCCAATGAGCTTTGCATTTATTGAAAGCAATAATCCAACTGATAACTTGTAAAAAAAAAAGTACGTAGTTTTCCTCGAATTTTAATTCTTCAACTAATTCGGGACCTTTTTTTTTTTCAGAGAAACAAGTTTGCTCATTATCCTACGGATTTCCATATATTTTCGATTCAGTACACTTTGTTGCTGTGCCACGGGTTCGGGAAAAGCTGTCTTAAGGCCGGCATAGGGAACGAGCAAGCCTTATACTCTAAAAACCATCCTGGTGCACATAGTCTATAGTATACTGGATGGTTGTCGACACACTTCTTGCAAAGGACTAAAGCGTGAGGCTCAATCATATAATCTGGTTGATGTATAACAATTTATTTCAATATTTTTGTGCGAAAACATGTATCTTGCCCATAAATGTGAAAATAGTGAAGTAGACTATTATATCACACTTGGGTGGATATAAATTACTTGATAAATCTATTCATTTTAGTATCTAGTTTATATCTGCAAACATAAATTAATTTCATCTAAATTCTTAAAGATTTTTGCCACCATTATAGTTTATTTTTTACTTTTTGTTATGACAATAATACAAATGTAAAAATTTAATTTCCTCAAACTGTCATTTAAAGTTTTCATAAAAAAAATGTGTAAAATTCATAATCCGTTGGACCATTGTAATGATGCTCTTTTGGACTCTCTCATATATTTAAAAAGTCACGGATGAAGGTATTTTTCTTCAATAAACTATATGTAAACTATCATTTTTTTAAGACTTCATCGATGGAGAATCACGCGCTTTTAGAAGTAATGTCAAAGTCTTGCACCATTAAACTTATATTTTTCTTTCAAAGATGAACTCCGTAGTGTTTACCAAAAAAGCAAGTGGCGCTAGCTCCCTCTACCCAATCGGAAGCTAGCTTTCACAACACCTGTCGCCAGCAGGGCTATTATGACCATTCGACGCAAAGTTAGTTGCTACCGCTAGTTAGCTTCACTTTCGAAGAAAAGATAGCGTCTGGGTTATTATGACCACCACACTTTATATCGTCCGCTAGTTTTAGCTTCGACTTTGCTTCTAGCGTTAACGCACATAATAAAATCAGATTGCGTCAACCGTTGGCAACACTTTTCCAAAGAATATTACCTTTTAAGAAGTTAGAGGCTATAAATTAGGTACATTTATTTCAAGAATGCTGGTGTTAATGACTGAACATTATTCATTTATTATTATTTTCCCAAACAGCTGATCCCAAGTTACATTATTTGCAAGAACGATTTAACCTAGCTTAATTTAATAAATCACTTGCATAATTTTGTTTGCTTACGATTTGAAATGAAAAAAATACTAGGCCTACATTATTCTATACACATAACATATTGTAGTCAAAAAATCATGTGAGCTATGCATTAAAATAGTAATGTCACACAGGGAAATGAATAAATTAGTATGAGAAGTTGGCTAATAAAGAAACAATGTTTTTGTAAGATGTTTGCTTTACTACCCAATGCTTTATTCTTCATATATTAATGTTGATACTGGAACAAGTGTATTTTATTATATTAATTAAAAATAATTTCAACCGTTCTTAATGTAGATTTCTCCTTTTATTTAGGCCTATTTTAATTTAAAATAACTAAAAAATATATGCCTTATAAAACTTTGTTTCAAAAACAACATTTATCAAACAGTAGATTAATATTTTGTATTTTGGGTTTCATAGTAGGCCTATTTTAAAACCGTCCTCGATTTTGTCAAGCCAAAAATTGAACGTTCAAAGATATAGGCCTACAGTAAGGTGTTTTAAATTTTATATTGTTTGATTGAGTTGAGGTTAGATAAAGAAAACTTCCTATCTATACAGTACTCCACCTAAAAATATATAGGCCGACTTTGTGCTAATTTTATTAATTTACAGTGTTGAAAAGGTTCTCACGTTTGAGATTGAATCAAATATGCGGTGTGAAGATCTTAGAAAATAAAACTAATTACTTAAAGTTGATGAAAGCGTTCAAGATCTCCCGAAAAATTGTGTTCATACTGAATATTTTCGACAACTTAATGTCAGTCGTCCTACTAAGTTAACAAAAAAAAGTGAACGAGAGGGTGGTTTGGATGGCTAAAAATAATAAAATGCACCTTTTACTTAAGGGAATTATATAGACTTTATTTAAGTGATTAAGAATATAAGGAAGGATATTATATTTCTTTATAATGAGTTGTTTGCAATTTATTCACTTTATTATAACTAGGTTTAACTACTAATTATTGGTTTCAGATAACTTTAGTAAACCATTTATGATTAAAAAACCTAGGCCTAAACCAAACCGCATGCAAATATTAAGCTAGGCCTATTTAGTTATTTCCAGTCTTGGCTGCAATAGTTCAGAGCTCTACAACTCACTTTAATGTGGATAATAACTACTACTGTATGTATGATTCAGTTTAAATATAATTATATCATTAAAGTTTTGTTGAAGCATCTTAAACATATTAGGCCTACGTTTTATTATTTTATCATCTGAATTATCAGTGTATGGTTAATAGTAATGCATTTTGATAGTGTGTTGTGTTTCAAATAAAATACATTCAATGTATCCCAACTCTTGGCCTACATTATGATATAGGCCTATTTAAAGCTAGATTATGTGAAACACACACAAAAAGTTTTGAGGTAATTATATTGGGCTAATGAGATGGCAAGTTTAAATAATGTAACACAAGACACGAAATAAATTACAAAAACTAGCAAACATAACCTCGTAACGCAAACCAAAGGACAAGTAAAATGTCTGCGCAACTTAGCGTCACGCTACTAGAAAAATATTTGCGCTCGCAAGGACTTTGCTTTCGCAAAGTGGTCGGCCATAATAACTTTTGACGCAAAGTCTAGCGTCTCTCTCTGCTAACGGTCGCAAATTCGTTTTGCGTCGTGGTCATAATAGCCCTGCAGGACTTTTTCTATTAATTGGTTTTGACACTATTGACAAGGGGTCCAAGAGGCAAGGGCCAGGCCATTTATAAACCACTTGTGCGTATGAATCCATTACAGTGGACAGCAATACACAAGAACTTTGTAATAAAACAGAACTCGGTAATATATCAGTAATACAAAATAATAACAGTGCCGGTAGCATAAAACTACAGAACGTTGTAATAAATCAGTGCCATGATCTTAATAAATCATGTGCAAATTTAAAGGTCTTACTATTAAAACGAACTTTACATAGCTCACTGGCTTTTGAATCTCTGTAATATGGAATAACTTGTTGATTAGTCTTAACATCTAAAGAAAAGTGTGGCCATTCTAGTACAGTATCAAGATGTTTTTGCAGGCTTTTGCCAAGAGATGCGTACAGCTGTCCAACAGTAGGCCTAGCAAATGTATGATTATATCACTTACATTAATCAGTGTTTTCCATCATGCTAATGGACTATCTATAAAAAATATCTACATGGATGAGACCAGTAGCTGCCTGACATTGTGTCAGTTGGGGAAACAAGTGTTCAACTTTTCTGTGTGATGACTTAAAACAAAGATTACGATACTGTGTACAAATTATATATTTTTAGTGTACAGTTGCAAGAGGAAAGTATGAAAAAGTTATCTTGGAAATAGACTCTTGAGGAAAAAATTAATTCACAAATTGGTACGTTTCATTTTACAAATTAAAAAGGCATATCACAATATCCAAATCAATGATTAGATCATTTACATAGGCCTATATAATGATGGCAAGGCTGCTTTCAGCAAAAAGAGGGTGCTATTGAGTAGCAAACTGGACAGGGAGAGCAATTACCAAGGCTTTCTGTAAGAAGAGGATGTTACTAACTAGCAAACTAGACTTGTAGAGCAGCATGAACCCTGAGGGGAAAAAAGAAAAGAAATATTTGGAACGCTTTGAAATGTGGTGCTGGAGGAGAATAGAGAGGTTAAAGTGGACAGACCTGGGGAATAATAAAGTTACAAGCCAATTAAAAGAAAACATTATGCAGGTGGTTATATGAAGAAAAGTTAGCTGGATGGCTCACATTATGATAAGAAATGGCTTAAGGAGTGGAGCCATTTACAAGGCAAGATGGAAGGGTGGAGGGAGCCTGGAAGAAGTCAAATGATTACCTCTAACAAGTAATATTATTATTATTATTAGCACCGCGTCTTACTACCTGTTCGGGTTATACACACTTACACTAATGTGTAATGGTAGGGTGATTGTGAGATGAAATGGAGGACCTACAGTTTAACGTGGAATCCGAACCACGGTGGAGGCCTGGCATTCCCCACATTCACAAGATGTCTTGTCAGAGGTGAAGGAAGGGTTTGGAAATCAGATAAATCTGTGCCGGGACCGAGGTTTGAACCCCGGTCGCCAGCATAGAAGTCTGACACCTTACCCCTAGACCACCAGATCACCTCCTAACAAGTAATGAGGATAGAGCTTCGTGATATAAAAAATAGTTGTTGATGACATGCTAAAGAACTCATATCCATCAAAAGATGAATAATATTCAAGAACAGATGCATAAAGGATTTTATTAGATATCTTATGAAGTAACAGGTACATAAATGAGAAACATACTAAATTAACAATCAAATCAAATGAAGTATGAATTATTTGTAATGATCACTTAACTAACAATGTTATAAAACAGGCACAAATATTTATGCTGAACAAATGTTTTGTCCAAAAAACAAAAATTGTTCTACGCAAGAGGCAAGATAGTGCCTATATTATTATACCTGCGATGATACTTATAAAATCACATTGATACACAAACTTATATTTATGTAGCTAAATTATTTCTTTTTTACAAAATTACTGAAATCCTTTATAATATGAGAATAAAATACATTACTATTTTTAAGGGATGACTAACTATTACGTTTTATTAAATATTTATTCTTACAAAAGATAAATTTCACATGATTCTTTCATACATATCTCTATTAGTGTGTAATGATACATTTACAAGTTATTACAAATAGAGTAGTGTTTATAAATTGTTGAAGGTTTTATAATTTAAACAATGACCAGTCAACATTAATTTAACTTATCCAAGTAGGCCCTACTGTGTGGTAGACCATGTGTAGCAGTTTATATCTGTGATTGGCAACCTTTCCTTTAGTACCCTTGAGCGCTTATCATGTTTATAAATATGATACTAGTTACTAGATTAAGGATGGATAACTTAAATTAAATATGCAAATACTTCATTTAAAAAACAAAATAACTGCTTATATTAAAAAAATATATAATTACTAGAAACACACTTTTAATATATCAAGTTAGCCAGGAGACAGCATTACAACAATTTTGTAACTACATTTATAAATATATATAAAGTTGCAAAATTGATCTAATATATATATTATATTTCTGATTTGTTTGAGATGTATTTGTGACACTATAACCAAACAGCTTTAGACACATGATGTGCGATCATTTGTAAATACATTTTTATAAGGTTATACAGTGTTAGATGAAAATATGGAAAGTCAACTTAGGTAGGAAAAGAATTTGGTGCATTTGGCTGGGATTAAAACTTGAGTCCCGACCTCCAGAGCTACTGTAATGAGCTGATATGGGAATGGTTGTCATTAAAAATAGAATGTGGATGCTTTGCAGACTCCAGATATTAATGATCAAATAAATAATCCTATAATCAATCCATACCATAATAGTATTGGCAACTCTCTTAAGAGTTATTTCCACATTAACTTTTGTTTGTTCTGATATATGAATCTTAGAAGTCCTTCAAATGTAGCCATTTCAAACAAAGTAAACTGAAATAAATTGTAAAATTGATAAAATATATTTGTGAAGAGGATTGATGCAGAACAACTTTTGAGTAACTTTCAGAAAAGTAAAACATTGTAGCACTGACCAACTAAAGGTAATGTTATGTGCACATAATTATACAAAATAGCTAACTAATAATTAAAAAAAAAACCTCCGGTCTTTATTCTAATACAAACCAATCTAATCTCAGATATATAAAATAGCCGTTTATATATTCCTGTCTGACTACTCAATACAGTTTTTGTAATAACATAGTCAGTTGAAAAAGTGATGTAACATTAAGTAGAGATGATTAAATTAAACTACACTTAAGGTCAGTTATACTAATATGTTATACTAAACACAGGTGGACACCTACCTATATCGGAATGGAATGCATAACTGGTTCATTCCATTAGAATTTAGGTTGGTATTGTCCTGTATTTAGTATAGCGCCGTACTAAGTCTGACTATGAAACCGGCCCTTAGTAAGGATCAGCCGCTTGAAAAGTTTTCAAGACCAAATAATAAAAAGAATAAACCATATACTTTACAGGTCCCAATGTTTTGCACTTGTTGAATAATGCACATTAATTACTGTAAAAACTATATGTTCAACCAACTCTTAAACTAGGTACAAATATATTCATAAATACATTTATGTTATTGAAAAAAAAGTAGGAAGATAGTTATTACCAATGTAATGGTAACATATTTTAAATGATATAATCTCGCAGTCCCACAAATGGTGCTATGTATACACTATTTATTACAATATTGCTTACTAAGAGTGGAGACTTTACAAAAATACGTATTTACATATGGTATACAATACATGCAATAGCATTTAGTTATATTATGTATGAATTAAATAAATAAATAGAAAATAAAGCATTTTTCTAAAGGATATGGCTTCAATATTTTCTTAGTTTAAACATTCAGCTGTGAATCACCTAACTAATCCAAAATAAAACCATATGGATGGATCTTTTGAAATATTCTAAAACAATACATTAAAACTCACCAAAAAAAAGCTCTTCCATATTTAATAATGTAAGCTAATGACTATTTTAAAAATCTGATGGAGGATAGTTCTAACATAAGTAGTGTAGAAGTCTTCTCAATTAGCAGAGCCTTTTAATGTACTGTCAACCCCATTTTTAAATAATGTATGTAGATCCAACAATATTGTTTTGCAAAATTAAGCCTTCAAAAAAATTACATACATAAAACAAAAAATTCTTTAATTTGCCTAATTTTATTTAACCCAATATTTAACTTTTGAAAATGTCATAGTTGTAGAATATATTTATCTTTAAGTATTTTAAAGAGCCTTTAATTTGAACTGAAATCTATGTACGGGCCTATGAAACTTAAATGTTTAATAAAGATGTAGATAAAATATAGTTTGATCTTAACCATGTAACCAAAATAATGGTTATAGACAAGCTATTTTAACCATGTAAATACTGATAGGGGATGTAATCTTGATTTAAAGTGGGTTTGATTGTATTTTGAAGGTTTTATACAACTTTAGACAAGGCTAGCTGCTAGGCATTGTACCAAATATAATTAATAAGTTTCCTAACTAAAATGATAATTTGTGTATAGATCAATTATATCCCCAGTTTATAATGTATTTTCCTACAAGCAATGTAATTTAACTTCAGAGTGAAATGATAAAAAGTATGACAGAACAAAATTAATATCTACCAAATAGGTCTACCTGAAACTATTGTAGAACTTTTTATTTTCTATTGATATATATAACAAAAATGTTGCAAGAAAATTATTTGTATTTACTGTAGAATATAAGATTCTTTTATTAGCAAGGTCTATTAACTGCTTAACTCTAGATAATTTTTTAAACAAATTATAATATATGATTTATACTAACATTGCACCTTCACGTAGGTGAAGGAAATGTATATTTTATGCAGCCTTTATTCAAATACGCAAACAATGACACATCACAACAACTTTTCCATCTAAGAATGTTAATCAAGTATGGAATGCAGAAAGTTAATTTCCAAGTTTACCACTTCTCAGGTTGGCAACTTGACAAACATAGCAAGTAATGTGGATTGAATGTAAGTTTCCATGGGACAAATGTTCTTGTCTAGTTTAGTACTGCATTGACTTTCCAAGAGGATAATATACCTTACTTTTGTCGGATTTAATTTGTACTAACAAGGCTCAATTATATTGTTCGCTGCAATACAGTCTCAAGTCACAAAAAAATGTAGAGTTTTAGGAAATTATCAAATCAGCGATACATGATCAAATATTTAAAGCAGATAGATGACACCATTCAATACAATTCAATATCAAGGATGAATTAAAACATTTATATTTTATGAAAAGTGAACTGAGCCATCCAAGAATGTATTTGATAACACAGCTGTGTTTTGTGACATTTCAATGTCATGCCCCTTGATATATTTTGTTCAACAGACCTTGAAAGTGATTCTAGATAAAATATTTGAGGACTTTTAACAAGTCCAGTGAATGCAAAACTTTGAAAAGAATGTATATTACAATTAAAACAAGAGCATTAGATTTGTTTTAATTAAACGAAGGTTGCATTTTCATATATTTGAATAAATATTGGTTATTATTAAAATAAAATAAAATCAATCCATATATCCGTCATTTACACAACAATTTAACTCAACAAATGGCTGTGCATCAAGATAAAATTGTGGCTGCTAAGCAAGTAGAGAATGTGCTTTATTCTTTTCTTAAATGGTGTTAAGAGGTGAAAATTAACTTAAGTATTTATCTTTCAAACTATGCCAAACTTTTAGATAATCCTGGTATAACTTACTGTCCAAACCCTCCTTAAACTTATTTAAATGTCCAAGTGGTATCCTCAAAATAATCACTACTAAAACAGCTTTTTAAATTCTGTACTTCATACCTTATATTTATAGCTAAGTAAAACTTTACAAAATAGAGACAGAGACTATCAAACAAGAAAATAGGACTTTTAAATCTACTTTTGTTTCTCTACAGAGTGGTAGCAAAGTCCCACCCAATTCAACCCAAACTAACCAAATTACAACTTAATATTTATTGCCGTTATTCGAGCATTTCAATGTCCTACAATAGAATTATAATAAAAATGTAATTTAGCATCACAATTAGTAACTTTCATGAGATGTTTTCATCATTTAATTGTATACCTACTACAATTTGAAAGTGACAAAATAATTGTATATTTAAAAAAAAAAAACAAAAAAACTGTAGGGTATTGAAATGCTCCAAACTTAATGTTTTAGTAAAAATTTTACAATGAAGTATTAATATCCACAATAATACTGAAATACATTTTTTTTAAAACAACACAAGTATCAATCATGTAAAAATAGTTCTATGCTATGGAAATAACAGAAAAGTTTAAACTAATAAACTATATGAACTTCACAGTCATATAATTTGGTAGCCTAACTCTAAAACAAAGGTACTGATAACTTGTTCACTTCTGGTTAGATGAATATATCAACTGCTAGTGCTTATCTAATATAACTGTATGCATACATCTAGTAAACGAGCAGCTATTGTAGCTTCTATTTAGTAATTACTTTCGAGATTAGTGCTACTATATAATATTCTCACTCAGCATTGACCAGTCACAGCACTTGTGAAACAAATGACTATCTATAGCAAATATTGATGTTACAAAATGTCAAACCACGAATAAAATGAATGGGTAAAGAAACTTTGTTAGTGGTTTACTTTATAGGATACATTTTAATCTTGTCCGTTTTCTTTTGAGTGCGTAGACCTATGGCTTATGTTTGAGATGCTGTGATATGCTGAGGATGAGTGAGGTTCATCATATTCCTCATTTACAAAATCAATATCGTCCATCTGATCTTTAAAAACATAGTCAACATCTTGCGAGTATGAAGGTCTATTATTTATGTTTGTAGCGCTTTGATATTCCTCAAAATCAATATCGTCCATCTGATCTTTGAAAACAAACTCAACATTTTGAGAGTTTGTAGCTCTGTGATATGCTGAAGATGAGTGAGGTTTATTATAGTCCTCAACTTCGCCAACAAGGTCCATGTCTTCCATATCCTCTTTCAAGACATATTCAACTTCAATCTCTTCTTCTTTAACATCATCAGCATCATTGTCAATTTCACGCTTCACATCCTCTTCTTTCACAACTCCCTCCATTTTAACATGTTTAGTACATTTCGAGCACTCCCAACTGTTAGGTAGATCCTCATTCACGACGCCTTCTACGTCCGGATACAGTTTCTTCCAACAGTTTGGGTGTGTGATCTCGTGGCAAAGGACACACTCCATCAGGGCGCTAGGCGCAGTCTGCTCCGACATCTTGGCGGTGAGCAGGACCGGTTTCTCCCACCATCCATTCAACCCACACACAGTGCAGGTGGAGGTCGGAGAGAACATGGGTTGCAAACACTTCCTCATCACACACGTTTGTTTCATGCGGCCCGGTCCGCCATACTTTACCATATCGGCGCAGTGCGTACACTCACCGCAATCATTGCGCAGACACGGCTCACACACTTCCTGCAGCGAACTCTCCTCCTGCGCACTCCGACCGGCTTTGGCTGCTTAACCTTCTTCTGCTTCAAGTCACTGTCCCGCTTACGTTTCTGACCGGGTGGACGACCGACCGGCGCAGAGCTGATCTTACGCTTTGGGATATCTGCATCATTTATATCTGCTAAAGGTGGCAAGACTGCTTTCCCTGTAATAGACAATTTTTGGCTATCAGGACGGTGTTTCTCTAACAAAACTTTCACTTCCTTTATGAGGGAGGCTGGATTTTGAATCAATTCTGGCACACTTCTTTTATTGTAAGGTAGAGAAAAAAGATAAATTACAATTCCTTTTATACCAGAAACTTCTATCTGCGTGAGATTAACATTTAATTCAGTTTCAGTTTTTTGGGGTTGCACTTTGACGCTAACATCTTCATCATAATAGTCCTCATTACATAAATGTGAAACTCCCAAGCAGTTGTAAACGTAACGTTCTAACCCATACCATAACATCTCTGTGAAGAAGGGGTAACGAAACTTTTGTGGTACGTGAGTTTTCTCCTCAATCTGGGCGATTCTTAGTTGCATCTCAATACCAAACGAATGCAAAAAGTTTCCTCCAAAAACAAGCGAGTCTAGAGGAGTGTAGACAGCATGAATCCAACCCGACGGAATAAAAAACGTGCTGCCCGTTGCCAAAGTCACACGCCCACATTTTTTCACAATGTCACCAAAAAACACATCACCTTGTTTACCTGACAACACCCACTTTTCATACAGTACTAGATTGTCTTCTGTAGGAGGGATAAGCCAGAAAATTTTGCTACCCCTAAGGATGTGATACCAGACTGATGTCCCTCCAAAGTCTATGTGGAAGTCTGTGTAACATCCCTTGACAGACATCAGAACATATTTCTGTACTTTGGGATATTTCATCTCATCGACAACATTGGTGGCCTCAATCTGAGCTTCTTTAAAATGTCTTGGCCACACGCAGTCCACCCAATCTAAAAGGCGCACAACTTTTGGAGTTTGAACATAGTTTTCAAGCTTGGTATGACTAAACTCTAGAGATATGACATTTAACAGCCTGTCTTTACTCGTACTTTCATAATACTTCTGCCAATCCTTCATGGACATTTCTATATTTTTCTGCGTATTAACGTCCACCACGTCTATCAAGCGACGTGATCCAACACACATTCGTACATCGTTCACAGTGAAATTAGGACTGGGAAGTCTCAGGTCCAGGCCAGCTTTGTCATCAAAGAGTAACGGAGTATTAAAGCCGTGTTCTTGAAAGTAGGCTATAGTTAAATCTGAACCGTTCATCTTTTTAACAAAAGAATGGTTAAATTGATCAGATTCCAGTTTTTCTTCAAGAGGAAATGAATGGTAACCGTCAATTTCATCTTCTCCCAGTGCCCAGTCATCAGTGTAGAATTTAGGGTTCTTGCGATCTCGGAGACGGCGAGTCGCCCTTTTGCTGGTCACATCTTCCTCCATCTTATGCCTATAATGCCAAACATGGTGTAGTTAATTTTGTGTGACATTATATGGAGAACTACATTACAAATAATTTAAAAGTGATGCTATCTAAGTAAAAGTTACCTTAGATCCGAAATTGATTTTAGCTCGCCTAGAACTAACAAGTTAATTTCATAATGATCATGATTACCAGTCTTAAAGGGTGGAGTGTCTACAGTTCAAATCTAGACATGGTGTCTACTCAACTTGACCAATGAAATCCCCGACCTTTTCCCTGATCATTTCCTAAAATTCCCGACTAAAAAAGTATGTCACATCCTTTTAACTCGCCCATCCCCCTCCCCCTCGTTTTTCTAATAATCTCTTTTATGAATAATAATAAGTTTTAAAATTTAAATAATTTTTTTAATTTGTATTAAAATTGTTTACTAGGAATTAAAAATATATTACACAGCTACGAACAAAAAAATGACATAATTTACTGATTTAATGATTATTGTATTTCATATTTTGAGTAAAATATCATTTCCACGTATTTTTATTGTGGTTTACCAAATTCCCGACTTATTCCCGTTTTTTCCCGATCACTTCAAATTCCCGGCTAATTCCAGTTTTCCCAGATGGTAGACACCCTGTCTAGACCAGTGCAACCAATATTAAAATATTTAGTAGAATAATTATAATAGCATATAATCACTCAAGTATGAAATGTAACATCACCATTGTTAACAAACACTGCACAAAACATGATCTATTCAGGAGAAAACAAAATACAAAATGCACAACATAGTTTGTGCAGAAATCACTAAATTCATAATTGATTTTAAATGTTGATTATAGCAATATGACTCATATTAATTTAACTTGAGCGTGTTTACTGCAGGCTCAATTCTAGGTTATGTTGAAATAAGCTACTAGCTAGTAATTAATGGTCGTAAACACAAAATATTGTGATTGTATTGACAAATTTAAGGGCCTAAGCATATTTTTTGCCTTTATGTTGCCAACTTACTATAATTCATAGTTAACTAAACCACGTAATGTTCACCGTAGTCTGGCCATGATGAAATCACAAAAAAATATTCTAATTAAAATAAGACCCTACTGTTTTCAAACAGTCTAAAACCTAAATGTTTGTTTTGTGAATATGTAGGGTGTTTATTGGTATAGTTGTTTAGTATTATATGGAATATATGAAGTTGGTTTTTGAGTAAACATCCTATAGTATTATTTTTTCTTGTGCAATTTAATTAGTAGATAAAACAGGAATTAAATTATCTTATATAATAAAAAGATGATTCAATCTTCAATCTAGTATCAATCATGATTGTATGAAGCAAGATGGACGGTAATTATTAAGAACATAAAAACACGGTAAAACATTCCTTGGAATGATTAGCTAGTTAATAACTAACCTAAACACATAATTTGCATTCCCGCTTCATTTAATTGTTTACAAAAATATATATCTTAACATGGGGGAGAGCCATTGACTATTTTGGCACAAGTTATTTGATGTGGTTTCAATTAATACAACGTATTATCTACAATGGTTATCACAAACAGATCTTATATTAGAGATAGTAAAACTTAAATGTCTTACCAGATAGGTAAATTCTTAAACAAACTTGTATGATGTGAAAGATGGAACCATGTTGATCTTACTTTATCAGTTTCAAAATTCTTTTGTCTTAATCAGTTGTGCCAACACAAAAATAACTTATTCGACAAGTGTCTTTTCAAGGTACAAACCAGAGTTTATTGAAATGGTACGATTCAAAAATTAAATTTTATGAAAAGCAATTTAATAAGTTTAGTGAAACTGATAAACATACATTATCATATTATTAATTATCTACTTTATTATAATAAGGAAAAAAATACAATGGATTCAGAGATGGGGCTAGCAGTTACATTGGGGTGCTTGACTTTATGTCTAAACTATATATATGCCATTAATAATAATAAAATTACAAACTGGTTCTTATTGGTTTTAGAAAGGTATTTGATAAGGTGGATCCCTATATCCTTTTAAACAAGTTAAATAAATCTGGCATTAGAGGAAAGGCAATCGTTTCAAAATTATCTCTCTAATATGAAACAATATTTTTGTCCTAGTTAATAAATATTAGCTCATGAGTTTGTAATTATACTGTTTTGGACCCCTCTCATATATTAAAAAAGTTATGAATGAAATGCAGTTTTCTTTAAAATACTGTATGTAAAATATCCTTATAATACTTTATCCATGGAGAGTCACGCGCTTTTCAGAAGTAATTTCAATACGTTGCACCATAAAACTTATTTTTCTTTCAAAGATCAATTCCGCAGTATTTATCAAACCATTGTGACTCACTGGCTCCCTCTACCCAATAAGAAACCAGCCTTCACAACACCTGTCGCCAGGAGTCTTTCTATTAGTTAGTTTTAACACTGGTGACAAGGGGTCCAAGAGGCATGCTGTATGTCATATATAAGCAGCTTGTGCGTATGAATCCATAGACAGTTACACAAATCTATAGAGAATATAACATTACACAGTTCATGGAAAACGGAACATATAACACTGTAGATTAACAATCCGTAAATCATATAATATATTCAGTACCAATGGTGTAATCAGTTAAATAAAACGTGTGCAACAGCAAAAGTATTTTTAATTTCATAATTATAAGCATCAAATATATTCAGATCACATAACTGCGAGCAAGTGCGCAGTAAGGCATGCTCGCGTCACCATCATCGCAAAACCCAATATCGTTATAGATACTGCTCAATCACAGGGCAATATCTCATTATAAATCCGTATCATCTTAATTGTCGCCGTATCGCAGGTCAAATATCAATATAAAATTTCAATAACGTTTTAATTTCCATAAGGGTCTATACTGGAACCATTAATTTTACTAACTTATATAAATGACCTAGATAACTGTGAACTCAATGGGAATTTCAAACTATTTACAGACTATAGGAATTTACTTTGTATAAAATTGCATTTTTTTAAGATTGCAACATGATATCAACATCATAGCTAGCTGACTAGAGAGAAACATAATAATGAGTAATGAGAAAACTAATAAAATGTTATGTTCTCAACGGAACTACATTGATTTCAACTTGAATTGTATCCATGGTAAAGGTTTTGTTGGACGGATGCTTGAATTTGTTGTTAATCAGCTTTAACTTGAGTGGTATCCGGCTGAATTAGCGTTAAGTCACAGCTTTTGGTAAATTAGCTTATGTCATGAGCTGGTGTGTAAGCTGCTGTGGCACAGATACCTCCAGATTAGTCACTGACACAGAAATGGGAGTAAACTCCAAGAAGGCGTAAACTATATTCTAGACGTCCTAGAAAGTAGCTATAAACAGTTGCCATTGACAGTTGTCAAAGTGTGTCGTGATGAGTCCGTTTGTTGATGACGTGTCTTGAATGTCATGCGTGCTAGAAGTTAGTAGACAGTTGGTATGTGGTTGCCATGAGTGCTAGTGTTGTAGGTCATTTGTTGTAGACAGTTACTTGTGTACAGTTGTCATGTGTATGGAAATTATGTTGTGTGTGATCATGAGTAGCACCATCTGAGTTTAGAAGTGACCCGATGGGATATCACCTGGACACCTATACAAGGAGGTAATGTTGTGCCGACCTAAAGACTCCCTTTCTCAGATATCCGACCACGACCTTAAATCTAATTCTATGTTGGCAAGACGCCTATTTGTAAACCCGACTTATTACTAATTAAACTCATGTAGGCCAACCAATCAGTCGTACAGTCATTGATCAGGTCACCTTCCCCAACTATTTTTATCCCAGCCATCATGACAAAAGAGATACGGTTGTTTTTTTCCCATATTGACAGAAATACTAAAGTGTCATAGCCAACTATTTTAACAAATTAGCTAATTTTAATCATTAATTAAAATCCATAAATATTTATTTAGTATACTATAAATGTGTATTTCCCTTAGATCAGCATTTTAATTCCATCCTTTTGATAACCTATGGTAGCACATACCTAAAATATTCCATACAATATGTTTATTAACATGTTCTATAGCAATTTCAATTTATTTGGTGTTTCCTTATTTTCTGTAGAATGGTATATAATTTGTAATTAAATATATCTTAGTGCATGTACGTATGAACTACAAATCCATAGTCTCTCTATTTATTTGTGTCAGCCATTAATTCCGAAAAATCATTTAGATATATATAATTGTGTGTTATTTTTTAATAGCCTGTGAATTTTGGCACAAAGAATAGATAAATATTCAAGTTTGATCCATATATAATTTGATTGAGAATTTATCTGGTTTCACTACTTTGGGTTGTCTTTATCAAACAGATTTCGAGAAATGTAGAATTATTCAATTCTGAACATAAAGTAGGCCTATACTTTAAAAGTTTAAACTCTATATAATATGGACGTATTTTTAATATAACTAGGTAAATTCTTTACTTAATTTTATTTAGTAAAAACTATTAATTCAATTAACTTTGGTTGTAGCTATTATATAGATCAAGTATCGAGGTAAAACTTACTTCGGGCAATTATTTTCAGTTGAGACCGATTCCAACCTTAACTCCTTGAGTAGCCTTCATGAGAAAGAGAAATAAAGAAGCACTTACGATGTTAGTAATAATCCTACATGCATAGACGCTAAATACTCGTTTAGTGGCAAGAGGTGATACTGGTAAAAGTTAAAAATGTGGATTGGACATTTAATTCATAGATTGGGAAAGTGTTCTTGACAATTTCAAAATGGAATTAATTATAAAGTCAACCGTTTTCAAAAACTAGAGTGGATACAAACCCTGTTAGAAACTTCGGGGTGAGCCATTGAACATGCTTGATATTTTTTAATTCTCAATAAAGGGCGCCGAAAAAATAGTATATGTTTTCTGTCATAAGTGTAATTACAAAGTGTTGCTATTATTATAACTGAACCGCCGAGCATAATAGCATCATTTATTGCATCCATCCATAGAAGGACTTGGTTTTTAGTCAATTTTATTTCACTCGCCATTTATTGATATATATATATTTAAATTTTCTCCAGCAATATTCATTATTACCTAACTGTCTTACCCTATAATATATTATTTTACTTAGATGACGACTTCAATAATAAAGTATTACCTTCTAGTAAAGATAGACTAATATACCATGAATTAATTTGGAGCCCTTCCGATAAATGTCGGTTCGGACGGAAGATGATCTAACTAAACTAGATGCAATGAGGGTATTTTCAAACACGGTGGTTTTCTATACTCATTCCAGGCAAATATAGGTGTATAGGTGAAGTAATTAACCCCTTGCTGTTCACATCTGAGTCGCCACAGAGTCACGAATCTGTGGAGTGCAATGAGTTATTGTCGCCGAACGCGCAGGAAGTGTGATGTATGGTAGGGGTAGGATGATGTCAGTGGCCAGTGTGTTTCTAGCCAGCAGTGATGGAGGTAGTGGTTGTGATCATGGTACAGCTACTGGGATTCATACTGAGTGTTCTTGTCTACGGGATATCTGCTCTAGGTAAGAACACATCATGGTAATTAATTATTGATACCGGTCTTAATGGTGAGGTAAACATTCTTTCCGAAATAAAGACCTTATGTCCCGGTACTATTTCATCCCCATTTTGTTAAATAAAATTAATAGAATTTGTTGTTATTATTATTATTATTATTATTATTAGCACCGCGTCTTACTACCCGTTCGGGTTATACGCACTTACGCTAATGTGTAATGGTAGGGTGATTGTGAGATGAAATGGAGGACCTACAGTTTAACGTGGGATCCGAACCACGGTGGCGGCCTGGCATTCCACACATTAACAAGATGTCTTGCCAGAGGTGTAGGAAGGGTTTGGAAATCAGATAAATCTGTGCCGGGACCGAGGATTGAACCCCGGCCGCCAGCACAGAGGTCCGATAATTTAATTAAATAATGTTTTAATCAAGTCGGTTGCTTAAAAAGTTTAAATACAAACCATGTGCACATTATAGCCAACGACAAATATTTATCTCACTATAACTCTTTTTTTTTTTCTTAACTTTTAGTTCTAACTGTACTTGGACTATTTCCCTACAATCACATTCATTATCATCACTACATGTCATCAAGGCCGTATCTGGGGGGGGGGGGGTTCAACCCCCCCTTACCCCCCCCCCCCCGAAATTGTGTCAACAAAATATATATGGCTGTATTTATGGTTCAAACAATATCAAAATTAAGTTACAAGTACAAATTAATGGGCTGTGTTACCATAAAAAGCACTTCAGATAGCTTCTAGAGGTGTTTAGTATTTAGAAAGTTTCCTAGCCTCTGGCAGTTAGGGGGTTATGTTGATACAAAAGGCAAGTCAGAGAGATTCTAGAACTGTTTAGAATTTAGAATTTTTTCTAGCTTCTAGCATTTGGGGGATGTGCCCACCAACCCCCCTCCCCCTCCCCTTGACGTTATTGGCTGGCTACGGCCTTGCATGTCATAGAAGTAATTTATTGACAATGTCCAATAATAGTATTAAAAAAAACAAGAGTTTAGTGTTTTTTATATACCATTACATGACATCTGTCTTGTTCGTTTTTTTTCCGTGATTTTAGAATGTCTGTCTCTGAAAATGTCAATAAAAAAATGTCACCTTAATCTGGAGGATTTAGTCTGCTGGTCATAGGAATTCATATTTTATAGGAATAAATTAAAATAAGTTGAAGCGATATAATCTCGAGCAGTGGTTCTTAGCTTTTCCAACATCCCTTCCCCGGCCCCCACTGATAATTCACCTCAGCCCCCTCTACTCTTCCTCGCCATATGAGGAAAAATTATAAACCTACGCACCCATTTATAGTTCTCCTCATTTCATATTTATAAAAGAGAAAACATGTTTGGTTGGACAGTAATGGGAAAAAACTTAAGATATTTAAGAAAATTGTTAATAGCGAATATCTTTTTTTACATTATGTGAACATATAAATATATAATAACTTAAAAATCTAGGTTTGTTTTGCGAGCCCCAGGTTTAGAACCTCTGCCCTAGAGTAGTTGATCAACATAGGACATCTCCATGAGTATACAATTATAAAATCGTACCTAGCTACTTTTTTTGTTTATTGTAGTTTGTAAGATAATTTTTAAATACCGACACAAGGTTAACCTCAAATGAAATTTTCTCTGAAGAAATCAGTGTGGTATAATGGGCTACCTAACAAAATCAGGCTTTAGTTCACTTCCCCTCCCCTTTCACACACACACAACACACCTATGTTCGCAACTGTTGTCCGAAGAGGAAGTGTTTTTATCTCAGTTGGTGTCGCGTCGTGTGCATTCGGCTAGGGTTGACTTGAGCAACACAAAATAACTATTGGGGGTACCTTTTGTTCAAATGGCGTGAACCTCACGGAGGTCAATGGCATCAATGATGAGCCGATTGATACCTTTAAAAAAGCAAGATAAAATAATGTGTGTATTGTATTCTCCACCAAGGACGTAAAAAGTGTGGGGAGTCCTGGGGGTCCGGAACCCCCCTGCAATTTGTTGGACCATCCTAAAGGTGGGGTCCACGTATACATACAAAAAATTTAACACGGTATAATAATAATAATAATAATAATAATAATAATAATAATAATAAAAATAGCACCGCGTCTTACTACCCTTTCGGGTTATACGCTTTAAGTACTAATTACGCTAATGGATTAGGAATTGGAAAGGTTGAATTAGAGGAAGTGAACCCGCATTTGCATGGAGGGGGAGTGGAAAACCATTTAGGAAAAACCACCCCAGTTCACCCGACCGAGATTCGAACCTCGATCTCCCCATCCTCAGCAGTCGAGCTCAACACGACAAGCGTGTTAGCCAACCACGCCACCGAGGCGGGTAGCACGGTATAGCTTTTTACTTTTACTACAGTTTAATTTAAATGCCTTTAAACCAAATAATAGTTAATTATTATTTTAAAATTCATCTTATAGATTCAACTTGTAGCACTTCTGATTGTAAAATTAACTCTGGCAACATTTCAGTGTTTAATATTTCTACATTCAAACATGTATTGGGAAACAAAGGATGTTTCTTGGCATGAGTCGATTTTTGGGGTCAGTGAAAAGTAGGCAAACATTTCGACTATTAATTGTAAGATCTTATTTTATAAATCAGAAAGATCAGCTTAAATAAAAGGACAATTGTCAGAAATGAAGTTGGCAGGATTCTCCCCCCCTTCCCCCTCTGTTTTAAAACACCTACTTTCGCAAAGCACTATATTGTAACTATGAACATTTTGAAACCATTTACAAAATGTGAACAGCCCCACATTACTAGTGTTGAGTGTAGTGTCGGCGTGTGTGTGGTTTTGGAGAAAGGATTCAGTATTATAATACTAGGGACTTGTTGTTTGTTGCTAATATAATAAATATTAGAGTTAGTTAAATAATTATATAAAAATGTCAAGCCTTAGAAAACGCAAATATGCTTGACGCATGGCTTGTAAGAGAACCACCAGCAGAGGCAAAAAAAAAGTGGTGAGATTCTTTTTTAATTAGTTTTACTCCCCCAAATTTCACTATCAGTTCGGTTTTTCTTACTTGTACTAATCAAGCTATTGTTGTATGAGTGTGTGATGGTTTAACCTGTGAGGGCTCGTAAATCGTGGGGAACACAATTTGGGTGGTACGCCGACGCGAAAATAATTAAACATCGTATACAACTTTTCCCAACGTGGTGTAATTTTTTGAAGTCGATAGAATTTCGACAGTCATGTCATGGTACACAGTATTTTTCGAAGTCAACATTTTGAAATCATATCGACATCGTTTGTGCTGTTGAAGAAAACATGGTTTGAACCGGAAATAGAATATATGACTATCAAAATGCAATATGTCAAACTAATATTAGACTGGCATGCTGATGACGAGGAGATCGGGGGTTGAATCCCGGTTGGGTCTACTGAGGGTGGTTTTTCCTAAAGGTCTTCTCCACTCTCCTTACAAGCAAATGCGGGTATATTATCTCTCAAATGTTTCCTTCCTCATCCCTACCTCATTAGAGCAACTATCAAATATATTTATAGCCTGAACAATTTAAGACGTGGCGATTAAAAAAAAGTATATTTTAAAGACTCATTAAAAAATGTAAATAATAGGTGACACAATAGACTAGTCCAAAATTCAGCACACTGGTCGGAAAAGTTTAACCAATCCCTGGTCTATGAATATAAAAATAAATTATGAGTGATATTTTCGGAAAGAGAGGGTTGGAGGTGGGGGGGGGGGGATTATCCTCCAAAGGAAGCACCGCCATTTGATAATGAACATGTCCTTTGGCTTGCTTATAAAACAAACTAAGCGACACAGCTCTAGTACATACATTGTTTGACAATATGATTATTTTTTTAATCTGTATTTGTTTATGTCAATAAAGCTCTATATTTTATAAGTAGGTACAGCTAGATTACATTTCTGAGAAAGCAGATGATATTTCTAGAACACAATTTACTACTTTTCTATTCCTACCAGGTATAGTGTCGGGTGTAGTAGTATTTTACATTAAAAATAATATTTAACAATCTAGAATCTATCATACACTCCTCTAGCCTTCTCACTTACGACAGAACCAACACTGCATCATGTCAGGGTCTAGGTCTTTATATGGCGAAACATGAAATTTGGCATGAGTGGTTTTTGTCAAAATCTAAGAGATACACAACAGGTTGAGAGAGAAACACGAAATTTAACATGAGTGTTCTTTGTAAATATTGAAGAGATACGTGTTCGAATATTTTTTGAGAGTTTTGCGTAATTCAACCCATAAGGGGGTGAAGTGGGGTCGGGGGTGATTTCTCCGTATCTTCTAAGCCACTTGAGCTGGAAAGATAGAACTTGGCAGAGAGGTTCTATTACATTCTTCTTCTTATTATTATTATTTACTATTATTATCACCGCGTCTTACTACCCGTTCGGGTTATACGCACTTACGCTAATGTGTAATGGTAGGGTGATTGTGAGATGAAATGGAGAATCTACAGTCTAACGTGGGATCCGAACCACGGTGGAGGCCTGGCATTACCCACATTCACAAGTTGGGATTAATACACGTATTGTCAGAAGTGAAGGCTCTCTTAAAGTAACAGGCCAGAGGATTTTGGGATTTTTTTCGAATTTTAACCCCTAAGAGGGTGAAGTGTGGAGGGGGTGGTTTTTCCGTATCTTCCAAGTCACTTTAGCTGGAAAGATAAAATATATTATAAAACAATCCCGTGCGAAGAACGGGTTATTTTGCTAGTATTTAATAAAACCGTGCTTAACAATGATGTTTGTGTGAAAACTAGGGCTTTAGTTATTATTTGGGGTCCGGGGTTCAATCCTTGGTCCCGGCACAGATTTATCTGATTACCAAACCCTTCCTTCACCTCTGACAATACGTGTATTAATCCCAACTTGTGAATGTGTGGAATGCCAGGCCTCCACCGTGGTTCGGATTCCACGTTAAACTGTAGGTCCTCCATTTCATCTCACAATCACCCTACCATTACACATTAGCGTGAGTATAACCCGAACGGGTAGTAAGACCGGTGATGATGATGATGATGATAATAATAATAATAATAATAATAATAATAATATAAACTTACGGCAAATTTCATAGTCAAACTTAGAACACCTCAAGTACAGTGCTATACTAAATACAAGACGGCACCTACATAAACAAGAATGGAATATGATAGCAACTGGCCCATTCCATTCTGATCGAGGTAGGTGTCTTGTATTTAGTGTGATGGAATATGATAGCAACTGGCCCATTCCATTCTGATCGAGGTAGGTGTCTTGTATTTAGTGTAATGCCCCACTTGACTAGTACTAGGTCTGAATATGAAACTGGGCCTTGAACATCAGTGTACGAAACAAAAAGAGAGGAAAGAAAATAGGCAGTTCAGCCTTTGAGGCCTCTTTTTTACCTACTGATGACAATTCCCCTCTTCCAGTGACGAGTGTATACACTCGTTCTATTATTTGCTCCTGGAGAACATTGAATTGCATTTGAAAATCATGTATTTCTTACTTCCTATTCTAGGTATACTTCCAAGAACTTTTACATCCTGGCAAGAAGATTACTACTGGCTAATTTAGCTAAGAAGTCTGAGTTGCAGACAATTTAAAAATTAAACATTTCCAAAAAACTACTTTAAGACCAAATAAGATATGTTTTTTGACAATGTAAGACTATTTTTTAGATTTGAGAATTTATGTTTTTTGTTTTATATCTTTGAAACTCGCCGAATAAAACATAAATACACCAACATGAGACATCCTATTTTGACTCGCTATGACGTCATAGATAGGAAACGTCGTTAACAAGATTTAACTTAAGAAATACCCTATTATATTAAGAATAAAGAACACTGGTTCGATTCCGTATGAGGCTGGCGAAGATATTTACTATGGCTCATGTACACATGGTTTGGTTCTGTTGTCCAAATAGTAACTCAAATACAGTGGAATTTTGGTAGAAAGGGCCTTTTAGAAAACACAAACTTTTTTTTGCACTCAACAATAATACAATTCTAATATTTTATCGGTGTCATTTCATAGGTATTGACAATATCTAAATAGGGTGTGCGAAGGCTAATTTTTAATTCTAAGTGAATTGAGTTGAATATCACGAAATATTTTCGAAGCCGTATCTTGGAATCGAAGTTTGAATATTAAAAAAAACAAAAAAAAACTGGAAAAATATATTTTGTGATTAATTCCTATAGCCTAAAATTCTAGTGAAAAATAATATAATTTCAACTATAATTAGCAAATATTTCGTCCTAAGTTTTTATAAATCAAGTTACTATCACAACTTCTGTTTGTAACTTTAAAATTTCGTCATTAGAACATTAATAATTTATGATTTAAATAAGAGCACAAAAGGACAAAAATTAAACATAAATGTAATTCTCAAATCTGGAATTTTATTTCCGAATTGAAATGGAAATTTTAAAGTGACAGCTGTTTATTATTATATCATTTGACTCTACGTATGAATACGTGAAAAGTTGATCTTGTAACTTTTAAACTTTTTGAACTGCAGATAAGGTAATTGAAAATTGGCGGTTGGGGCCATGTACCCTAGTTTTGTTAGTCTGTAATACGTGTGTTGATGACGGCGGGTTTATCAAATGCTCGTTATATTCTGAACGGTTTAGTTGTCTTGTTAATAAAACTAGTCCATGGACATATGTCGCACAGATCTCGTGTTCAAGGTAGATGGGATACAATATATTATGATTGACACGCATGCGCAGGGCGGATGTGTTGGAAGGAATACAACGCGTGGTGGATGACAGGACGCGACATATTTCATGACCTTCAATTGTATATTTATTGTTGAGTGTCCAGTGACAGTGAAATCACTGCTGCAACTACGTCGGATTAGGACAACAGAAAATTCAAGAGCAGATACGGTTTTTAGTTATTGGTTCGCCACTACAGACCTATTTTCATAGGTAGGCCGCTATCTGACAGCTAGAAAAGTTACTAGATCTCATTTCAATTATTAAAACGTCAAGTCATGTGATATGCAGCTGTCAATTTGAATAAATATTATCAATACCTATAAAATAACACAAATAATATTGTAAAATGGTATCAATGTTAACAGCAAAAAAAAAAAAGTTCGTATTTTCTAAAAGTCCCTTCCTACGAAAATTGGACTGTATCAACAGGGGTCACTGGCTCAATTCTATGCTGTGTTTAGAAAGTACACTTTAAATTCCTATAACACCACGTCTTACTACCTGTTCGGGTTATACGCATATGTTATAATTATGCTAATGAGTTTGGTATGAGGAAGGTTGAATTTAGAGGATATGTACCACATCTGCATGTATAGAGAGGGTGGGAAACTATTTAGGACAAACCACCCTCAGTAGGCCCTAATCCCGATCTCCCCGTCATCAGCAGGCCGGTCTAACACGAGAATGACGCGCTAGACGTTACGACCGCCGATGCGGGACGCCGGATAATGGATTGAAGCCTGTGTTTGTGTTCCAGAGGGGGTGGGTTTCGAGGTGGTGGATGAGTACAGGGACTGGCAGGGCGGCTCAGTACGTCAGTCTGTGGGCAGTGCGGACAGGACATGACGTGTACTGACATCAACAGCTGTCTCCTTGTCAAACATCTCCTGGACCGCTCCTGCCTCGCGTCTCCCAGGTGAGACCTCCGGGTTGTAATAGACTACTAGCCTATTAGACCTCATTACTTATTAGACTACTTGCCCTATTAGACTTCATTACCTATTAGACTACTAGGCCTATTAGACTACTGGGCCTATTAGACTACTTACCTTATTAGAATATATTGGCCCTATTAGACTACTAGCCCTATTCAACTACTTGCCTTATTAGAATATTGGTCCTATTAGACTACTCTTCTTATTAGAATATTGGCCCTATTAGACTACTAGTCCTATTAAACTACTTGCCTTATTAGAATATTGGTCCTATTAGACTGCGTGCCCTATTGTACTACTTGGCTTATTAGAATATTGGCCCTATTAGACTACTTGCCTTATTAGAATATTGGCCCTATTAGACTGCATGCCCTATTGTACTACTTGGCTTATTAGAATATTGGCCCTATTAGACTACTTGCCTTATTAGAATATTGGCCCTATTAGACTACGGAAGAGCAGTAGTTACCAACCTTTCTAGTTCGTTGTCAGTCTGCGGACCCCCGGTTGGGAACTACTGCTCAAAGGTTCACTGGCGTGCCGTAGTGTCTCCCATATTATCTACAATAAGAATGCTGGTGCATTTTATAAAATGTACATTCATACTTGGTAGTTTTTTGTAAATAGGTAAGAGCCGTTAAAACTCCTGGTATTTTTTTTTTGTTATACGCTTATGTACTAATTACGCTAATGGTTTTAGAGCTGAGGAAGGCTATATTAATAGGAAGTGTGCCCACATTTGCGTCGAGGTGAGAGTGGAAAACAATTTTAGAAAACCACTCAGTACACCCGACTGAGATTCAAACCTTGATCACCCCGTCATCTGCAGACTAGTCCACAGCGAGAGTAGCACCTTAGACAATGCGACCACCGAAGCGGGTCCCAGTTTTACTGTTATCATAAAATATGTTATGATTAATAAAATTGATTGGAATGTCACGCACCCCCTGCAATCCCATGAGCATCGCTAGTGGGGTTTAGGAGGTCCAGGGGGACACACCCCCTCAAATAATCTAGTCAAATGGGACGTTCTTTAAGTACCGTAAAGGAAATAGTGAATGGTTTTATACATACAATCGATAATCCACGTTTGAAGCAATTCATAAACGATTTAATGTCTTATTTTTTGTATAAATGGGTTAATTATGCTCCCCCCGTGTTTTCAATAACTAAGAGTTAAGAGCTAGTTACTACTACGTGAAGTCCTTCATGTACCCCTGTGGCTGTGCGCGCCACAGTTACGTAAACACTGCTCTATATAATGTTGTTGGTTCGTTTCTTTGCTGTTCAGACTGCAACAGTTGATCTGCGGCGTCCATAACACCGACCTGCTGGTGTGCTGCCCGAGAGGAGCTTTCCAGAGTCCGTTCGACGACCAGACGTACCCGGGTTCTGTCCCCGGAGGAGTGTACGTATCGACCACCCCCAGTCCTCCCAGGAGGGACCAGTTCACGTGCGGACAGCCCGCCGTCAGGACCAAGATCAGAGGACTCGGCAGTCACCCTTGGGTGGCCAGGGTCGGCTTTCTCAGTAGGTTCCTGAATGTTTTCTGATGACAGTCTCTGGATCGTCGAGGGCTGTTCAAGAAAGACTTTCATTAACTTAGTTTTCAGACTATTGTTATTAGGTGTTCTGTCTTACGAAAGGTCCATTCCTTTTGTCATTGAATTTAGACCGCTACTGCACCCTGTCCTCTGCCTCCTCCTTAAGCTCCCAGAATGTTCTTCTTTCCTTCAAGTAATCCTTCCTAAGCTCCTCTTTCCCTCAACCTTTCTTCCTATGATGTCGTGCAGAAGACAGTTCCTCCTAAGGATAGGTCCGAGCCAGTTTGCTTTGCGCCGAAGAATCACATCCAAAATAGTTCTCTTCTCACCCACTCTTCTTAGGACTTGTTCATTTGTCCCCCCCTCTCTCTTTCCACATGATCTTCTAAAGTCTTCTCCAGCTCCACATTTCAAATCTATCCAAGTATTTATTTTCCATCTTCCTAAGAGTCCCAGTTTCTGCTCCATACAGCGCGATGCTCCAAATGTAGCATTTCATCAGTTTCTTCCTCAGTTTCAAACTCAACTTGTGGTCAGCAGTAACCTCTTCTTGTTGAAAGCTTCCTGGCCATGGCGATCCTCGACCTACTATCCTTGGTGCAGTAAGCATCCTCTATCAGCAAAATTCCAGGGTACTTGAACTGATCTATTATTTCCAACTCCTGGTTTATAATTTTGATTTCCAGACGCTCTTCATTTTTTTGAAATTCCCATCACGTTTGACTTCTCAATTTCACAATACACCTTTAAAAAAGATAATTCTTAATGTGTTCATATTTTAAAGTACTGTCCTCCAAAAGAAATGTTCTTGTCGAACCTCCAAGGCCATTTTACGAACCTAACGACATCCATTTCAAAGTTGCCTTCGACGACATAAGAATATCTTTCGATGAATCAAATCTGTGAGATAGAACGTCTTTTTAATTTTCGGGAGCAGATTAAAGTCTCAAGGAGCCCGATGAGGCAGTTCAGGTTGAATGGGGGATTGGTTGACTTCTGAAACTCTTATTTCTGTATTTATAGTCTAGTCTTGGATGTCAACCAATCTCCCAGTATAGGAATAACAATCAGTTTAGGTCAAACGGGGGATTGGCTGGCCTCCGAATATCGATTATGAAAACTGCCTTTAGAGAAAATTGTTTAAGTGCAGAGAAGAAAGTGGAGTATATCTGAGGGGCCAGGTTTGATAACTTCATGTTTATACGGCAGGAGTATGATTCTTCCTTGAGCAACCCTCACACATCCATGTATTAATACGCCAAGTCATGTGTGTCACATTTTAAAGATGTACTCCCTGCAGCTGTTTCAGGTTCTAAAGCTGGTCAGGTGGATTATCCCTGCGCCGGATCGATCATATCTAGAACAGCCATCTTGACAGCGGCCCACTGCGCTCTGGCCAAGTCTGACAACCACGAGCTGTGAGTGTTGGGTCAAATGGGGACAGTCTGACAGCCACGAGTTGTGAGTGTTGGGTGAAATGGGGGGACAGTCTGACAGCCACGATCTGTGAGTGTTGGGTCAAATGGGGACAGTCTGACAACCACGAGCTGTGAGTGTTGGGTCAAATGGGGGACAATCTGACAGCCACGAGCTGTGAGTGTTGGGTCAAATGGGGGACAGTCTGAAAACCACGAGCTGTGAGTGTTGGGTCAAATGGCGACAGTCTGACAATCACGAGCTGTGAGGGTTGGGTCAAATGGGGACAGTATGACAACCACGAGCTGTGAGTGTTGGGTCAAATGGGGGACAGCCTGACAACCACGAGCTGTGAGGGTTGGGTCAAATGGGGACAGTATGACAACCACGAGCTGTGAGTGTTGGGTCAAATGGGGGACAGCCTGACAACCACGAGCTGTGAGTGTTGGGTCAAATAGGGGACAGCCTGACAACCACGAGCTGTGAGGACTGGGTCAAATGGGGACAGTCTGACAACCACGAGCTGTGAGGGTTGGGTCAAATGAGGACAGTCTGACAACCACGAGCTGTGAGTGTTGGGTCAAATGGGGACAGTCTGACAGCCACGAGTTGTGAGTGTTGGGTGAAATGGGGGGACAGTCTGACAGCCACGATCTGTGAGTGTTGGGTCAAATGGGGACAGCCTGACAATCACGAGCTGTGAGGGTTGGGTCAAATGGGGACAGTATGACAACCACGAGCTGTGAGTGTTGGGTCAAATGGGGGACAGCCTGACAACCACGAGCTGTGAGGGTTGGGTCAAATGGGGACAGTATGACAACCACGAGCTGTGAGTGTTGGGTCAAATGGGGACAGTCTGACAACCACGAGTTGTGAGTGTTGGGTCAAATGGGGGACAGCCTGACAACCACGAGCTGTGAGGACTGGGTCAAATGGGGACAGTATGACAACCACGAGCTGTGAGGGTTGGGTCAAATGAGGACAGTCTGACAACCACGAGCTGTGAGTGTTGGGTCAAATAGGGGACAGCCTGACAACCACGAGCTGTGAGTGTTGGGTCAAATGGGGGACAGCCTGACAACCACGAGCTGTGAGTGTTGGGTCAAATGGGGACAGTCTGACAACCACGAGCTGTTAGTGTTGGGTCAAATGGGGTACAGACGACGTTCTTGTGAACCAGGAACAGGTTCATTTATCTGACAGGGAAGACAGCTATATATTTAATTAACCTGATATGAGGTTTGTTTGTAGCACCGCGTCTTACTACCCGTGCGGGTTGTAGGCTTATGAACTAGCTGCACTAATGGTTTTAAGGATGAGGAAGGTTATATTTTTAAGAAGTGTACCTGTATTTTCGTGGAGGTAAGGTGGGGAACTATTTAGAAAAAACCACCCCCAGTACACCCGACTAAGATTCGATCCTCGATCTCCCCGTCATTGGCAGTCTAGTTTACTGCGAGAGTAGCTCCTTAGACTATGTGGCCACAGAAGTGGGTCTGATATGGGTTGAAGAAACTTTTAGTACAGGATGTAGTTAAATTCAAAATATACTATTTTGTAATTAAATATTTACTTTAGAAACGTTAAACTAATGATAAAGTGGTATTTGTGGACTATGTAAGTTTCACCATTTCCCGTTGGTCCAGTCACACTTGTTGCTAGCTTGTAGAGACATTGTTCTGATGTTTGGTCCAGTAACACTTGTTGCTAGCTTGTAGAGACATTGTTCTGATGTTTGGTCCAGTAACACTTGTTGCTAGCTTGTAGAGACATCGTTCTGATGTTTGGTCCAGTAACACTTGTTACGAGCTTGTAGAGACATTGTTCTGATGTTTGGTCCAGTCACACTTGTTGCGAGCTTGTAGAGACATTGTTCTGATGTTTGGTCCAGTAACACTTGTTGCGAGCTTGTAGAGACATTGTTCTGATGTTTGGTCCAGTCACACTTGTTGCGAGCTTGTAGAGACATTGTTCTGATGTTTGGTCCAGTAACACTTGTTGCTAGCTTGTAGAGACATTGTTCTGATGTTTGGTCCAGTCACACTTGTTGCGAGCTTGTAGAGACATTGTTCTGGTGTTTGGTCCAGTAACACTTGTTGCGAGCTTGTAGAGACATTGTTCTGATGTTTGGTCCAGTAACACTTGTTGCTAGCTTGTAGAGACATTGTTCTGGTGTTTGGTCCAGTCACTTGTTGCGAGCTTGTAGAGACATTGTTCTGGTGTTTGGTCCAGTAACACTTGTTGCGAGCTTGTAGAGACATTGTTCTGGTGTTTGGTCCAGTAACACTTGTTGCGAGCTTGTAGAGACATTGTTCTGATGTTTGGTCCAGTAACACTTGTTGCGAGCTTGTAGATACATTGTTCTGATGTTTGGTCCAGTAACACTTGTTGCGAGCTTGTAGAGATATTGTTCTGATGTTTGGTCCAGTAACACTTGTTGCTAGCTTGTAGAGACATTGTTCTGATGTTTGGTCCAGTAACACTTGTTGCGAGCTTGTAGATACATTGTTCTGATGTTTGGTCCAGTAACACTTGTTGCGAGCTTGTAGATACATTGTTCTGATGTTTGGTCCAGTCACTCTTGTTGCGAGCTTGTAGAGACATTGTTCTGATGTTTGGTCCAGTAACACTTGTTGCGAGCTTGTAGAGACATTGTTCTGACTGATGTTTGGTCCAGTAACACTTGTTGCTAGCTTGTAGAGACATTGTTCTGATGTTTGGTCCAGTCACACTTGTTGCGAGCTTGTAGAGACATTGTTCTGGTGTTTGGTCCAGTAACACTTGTTGCGAGCTTGTAGATACATTGTTCTGATGTTTGGTCCAGTAACACTTGTTGCGAGCTTGTAGAGACATTGTTCTGGTGTTTGGTCCAGTAACACTTGTTGCGAGCTTGTAGAGACATTGTTCTGATGTTTGGTCCAGTAACACTTGTTGCTAGCTTGTAGAGACATTGTTCTGGTGTTTGGTCCAGTCACTTGTTGCGAGCTTGTAGAGACATTGTTCTGGTGTTTGGTCCAGTAACACTTGTTGCGAGCTTGTAGAGACATTGTTCTGGTGTTTGGTCCAGTAACACTTGTTGCGAGCTTGTAGAGACATTGTTCTGATGTTTGGTCCAGTAACACTTGTTGCGAGCTTGTAGATACATTGTTCTGATGTTTGGTCCAGTAACACTTGTTGCGAGCTTGTAGAGACATTGTTCTGATGTTTGGTCCAGTAACACTTGTTGCGAGCTTGTAGAGACATTGTTCTGACTGATGTTTGGTCCAGTAACACTTGTTGCTAGCTTGTAGAGACATTGTTCTGGTGTTTGGTCCAGTAACACTTGTTGCGAGCTTGTAGAGACATTGTTCTGATGTTTGGTCCAGTAACACTTGTTGCTAGCTTGTAGAGACATTGTTCTGATGTTTGGTCCAGTAACACTTGTTGCGAGCTTGTAGAGACATTGTTCTGATGTTTGGTCCAGTCACTCTTGTTGCGAGCTTGTAGAGACATTGTTCTGATGTCTGCTCCAGGTACTCGGTGAGGCTGGGAGAGTACGACGGAGAGGGAGAGATAGACTGCACTGTCGAGTTCTGTGGCCCAGAAGTTCAGGACATACTCATCAGCAAAGTTACCGTACATCCACTGTTTGTGGCGAAGAACTTCTCCAACGATGTGGCGATACTGAAGCTGGACGCTCCAATGAACTTCACCGGTAAGATATCACCACGACACATACCAGTGGAGGGTTTGGGGGTTTAGGGGGTCATACAGGGCACAAACTTTAGAGATGGAAGGGCTACTGTCCCCAAAACATTATGTTACTATGTGTTCAGATTACATAGTAGCCGATTGAATGTGTGTTTATATTACCAAGTAGCCGATTGAATGTGCATTTATATCACCAAGTAGCCGATTGAATGTGTATTTATATTACCAAGTAGCCGATTGAATGTGCATTTATATTACCAAGTAGCCGATTGTGCATTTATATTACCAATTAGCTGAAATTGGCTATAGTAAATTTTGTCCCAACAATTTTGTATGTGTGTTATATCATTTTTCCTTTAAATGCATCCATTATATTATATTGTTCAAGTAGATGAGGTTGATTCTCAAAGTTGGTTTGATTTTAAAAACCATTGCTGTATAAATATTTCAAGACTAACAGAGCACGTGGGTATACTGTAATTTTTTCAATAAAATTACGTTATTAAATAATAAAATAAAATAATAATAAAAGGACACAATATTTTCAATAAATTCAAAAGCTCTGCTTGCTTACATTTATGACCCGACCAAGGTTTACAATTCCGCCTTTCTTTTGTTGTCTTAGTTGAATACAACACCTTGGCTCAATCGGTAACACGTCTCTAGTGAGATAAGGGTCCCAGGTTCGATTCACGGCATAGCGGAAGAAAGTTATAATTGTTGAACTGTAGTTTAGGGGTCATCCATAAACCATGTAATGCTCCTCCCGGGTTTCCTGTTACGATACCAGGTAGACATTAGAGCTCCTTCGTCACTATCAACAGTGGTTTATGAATAACCCCTTTACCAGCAATTAATTAACGACCAGGGGGCTGGATGTTGTGTTTGTTCTTGATTTAAGTTAATGTTCAATCGCGATCTGATATACAATAATTTGGTTCAGAAAGTGCACGTTAACTACCTCATAAAGAATAACTAATAAGGTTGTGGCTATGTCGCCCCTTTGACTACGTGACTTGTGTGCGTCTCGTGTGTTGCGTGTTGCAGTGACGGCGCAGCCCATCTGTCTCCTGCAGAACCCGCAGGTCCAGCTGATTGGAAGACAGGGACAACTGGTGGGGTGGGGGAAGACGCCTGGACAGGAGAGTGAGTAGTGCGTGTTGCATCACCACAAGGGGTGGGGTTAACTACACTCTAATGTTCACACGAAGGACCTTTAAGGAAATACCAAAAAATATGCAACCAAAACCAACAACATTGTACTATTTCATAAATATGGTTTGGGATGTGAGAATGTTTCTTGACACTTAACTAATATTAATATTATCATTTTACCCGCTTCGGTGGCCGCGTGGTCTAAGCCGTTACTCTCGCGATGGACTGGGCGTCTGATGATGGGGAGATTATGGTTCGATCCCCAGGCACTGAGAAGGGGTTTTCTAACTCCACATTGATGCAACTGAGGGTACACTTTATTTAAATGCAACCCTCTTCATCTCTAACCTATAAGAGTAGTTTGTACGTAAGCGTATAACCCAAACGGGTGTTAAGACGCGGTCTATATATTTTCCTTTTGATAATGAATACTTTTGTACCGATATCGAATGAAACAATCGATTATTATTAATGTATTTATAATTATTGGTTCTGTCTTTCGACAGGTCCGTTGCCTTGCCAGTTTCCTTCCTTCATTGTGCGAGGTCATCTATCTATCAATTGCATTCGTCGGTCCCTTACCCCCCTTCCACCTTGACGTAACTCAAACAATTTTTTGGAGGTCCAAGGGGATCGTGAAACGTCAATATCCATCAAAATATTGAATTGAATTCTTTTGAATGAGCGGTTGCAATAAAGTAATAATATAATCAATGTTGAACGATATTTGGTGTTGTCCATGAGCACCTGTGTTAGATATAGTGTATCTATATACGCTAGATGAGTGGTGATAAAGTGTAGCCGTATAAGCTAGATGTGTGGTTATATAGTGTAGCCATATAAGCTAGATGAGTGGTGATATAGTGTAGCCATATAAGCTAGATGAGTGGTGATATAGTGTAGCCATATAAGCTAGATGTGTGGTGATATGATATAGTGTTGCCATATAAGCTAGATGAGTGGTGATATAGTGTAGCCATATAAGCTAGATGAGTGGTGATATAGTGTAGCCATATAAGCTAGATGAGTGGTGATATAGTGTAGCCATATAAGCTAGATGAGTGGTGATATAGTGTAGCCATATAAGCTAGATGTGTGGTGATATGATATAGTGTTGCCATATAAGCTAGATGAGTGGTGATATAGTGTAGCCATATAAGCTAGATGAGTGGTGATATAGTGTAGCCATATAAGCTAGATGAGTGGTGATATAGTGTAGCCATATAAGCTAGATGAGTGGTGATATAGTGTAGCCATATAAGCTAGATGAGTGGTGATATAGTGTAGCCATATAAGCTAGATGAGTGGTGATATAGTGTCAACATATAAGCTAGATGAGTGGTGATATAGTGTAGCCATATAAGCTAGATGAGTGGTGATATAGTGTAGCCATATAAGCTAGATGTGTGGTGATATAGTGTAGCCATATAAGCTAGATGTGTGGTGATATAGTGTAGCCATATAAGCTATATGTGGTGATATAGTGTAGCCATATAAGCTAGATGAGTGGTGATATAGTGTAGCCATATAAGCTAGATGTGTGGTGATATAGTGTAGCCATATAAGCTAGATGTGAGGTGATATAGTGTAGCCATATAAGCTAGATGTGTGGTGATATAGTGTCAACATATAAGCTAGATGTGTGGTGATATAGTGTAGCCATATAAGCTAGATGTGTGGTGATATAGTGTCAACATATAAGCTAGATGTGTGGTGATATAGTGTAGCCATATAAGCTATGTGTGGTGATATAGTGTAGCCATATAAGCTAGATGAGTGGTGATATAGTGTAGCCATATAAGCTAGATGAGTGGTGATATAGTGTAGCCATATAAGCTAGATGTGAGGTGATATAGTGTAGCCATATAAGCTAGATGTGTGGTGATATAGTGTCAACATATAAGCTAGATGAGTGGTGATATAGTGTAGCCATATAAGCTAGATGTGTGGTGATATAGTGTCACATATAAGCTAGATGTGTGGTGATATAGTGTACCATATAAGCTAGATGTGTGGTGATATAGTGTCACATATAAGCTAGATGTGTGGTGATATAGTGTACCATATAAGCTAGATGTGTGGTGATATAGTGTCAACATATAAGTTAGATGAGTGGTGATATAGTGTCACCATATAAGCTAGATGAGTGGTGATATAGTGTCAACATATAAGCTAGAGGTGGTGAGACCATGCTGTGTTTCCAGCCACGCCCACCAGGCAGCAGTTGATAGATCTACCCGTGCTGCCCATGAGCACTTGCCAGAAGGTGTACTCTCCTGTCATTCCAGTGTCCAATCAGCAGCAGCTCTGTGTGGGAGGGGAGGAAGGCAAGGACGCCTGTTCTGGCTTTGGGGGAGCCCCCTTGGTCATGTTGGACCACGTGCAGAGGACCCGGTACTATCAGGTGGGTCCAAACAGGCCGAACGAGGGACTCTGAGCCGAGAGGCCCGTGTTTTGTTTTCTCTTGTCACCATTTGTTACATACTGCTCTGCTATCCGCGATGTTCCGGACCGCTGAACCCATGTATGGTCATGGTGACTCTGACGTCTATCACTCGTCTTACTGAACCTTTGACTGGGTGGACACCATGTTAGATAGGAAGCTTAGTCTATTTACACGGGTATCTGGTTAAGAGAAACTCAATACCAACATCAGTAGAACAATAGGAGTTCCTCAAGGTAGTCAAATAAATACCTGGTTGCTCTGGTTACAATAGTTCACGTGATGGGGCAAAAGGTCTTCTTCTCGAGCCCGGGAAAACTATCACATGGTAAATTAATCAGTTACATCAACGTAGCTCGTAACAAAATGTTACCAAACGAGCGCACTCAGTTACTTGAAACCTAACTAATACTCACAGTAATATGCACAAATCTTGTTACATGAATGTAACCTAACGCACACACTATTTTGTTCAAGAGAACTTGTTTACAATAGCGTAACTTATGGCACACAATTATTTGTTCGAGAGAATTAAGTTAAATGAGCGCTATGTGATTGATTGTTGTCTTTGTGTCTTGTCAAATCACTTGTGTCCTACTTTAATGGGGGAGACGTGGGTGTTAAAAGAACAACTTTATTTTACAGGTTGGAGTAGCGTCATTCGGATCAAACAAATGTGGCAAGAAAGGTGTTCCTAGCGTTTACACAAAGCTAACCAGTTACACAGAGTGGATTAAAAGTAACGTGTAGATAGCTAAATGTATGTTAATGAGAATAAATATTATAATCAGTTTATTTTTAAATAATGCATGAATGCATTGTTTGTATTACGTTGAGTCATGGAGTTGTATGAATATATATTTTTTTAAATATAAAGTTGATCCATTTTCAAAATTAAAAACAACCCCATGCTTTGTCTTCCAGCTGTTAAATATAAATCTTTAAAAAAGGTTTCAATTTGTTTTTTCTTTAGTATCATCAAAAATAAATATTCTCAAAAATAATGTGTCAAGAAAATGATAGCAAGTTGGAAGTGTGAAAAATACGAAAAAATAAGTTTGTTTTCTATTCAGGCCTGACACCAATTTTAGGTTGGCTTCCTTCTCCATTAATTACAATACATTGTTTTACAGTGTTGCCACAATGTTTTTTTATATACTTCCATATCATTGACAAATATTTGTCTTTACCAATTTTAATTCATGGGAAGCATGAACAATACCAACCTCAATAGGAGATCCAACACCTTAGCTCAGTCGGTGGCGTGTCCATCTACTGGGTTAAGGGTCCCAGGTTCGATTCCTGGCATGGCCAAAAATGTATAATTGATGAAAATATGAGTTTACGCTTTCACATTGATAAATTAAGGCTGATGACTGGATGTTGTGCCTGTCCTAGTCTAAGTTATTACGCCATATTAAGCTACAACAGGGCTAACCAGCCGGTGGTGGAAAATATATGGCTTTTATAAAAGACTGACCCAGGCTGGAAACAGTTGATGATTATGATGATAATGAAACATGACATACAAAATATATTTTGTAAATGGTACCAAGTCTTGAACCCCTCTATATGAAATCAATCTGTCTTATCTCTAATAAATATCTAACCAATACTAAATAGTTAATTACTTAATAATAAAGCCCAGATTGATTATGTAGAAAATTCTTTAATTACAAAAGGCAAGAACATACATGGAAAATTTATACAAGACATCATTGTGATGTTAGAAGATGCACAAATACATTCATTTATAATCCAAATAGATTGACAGGAAATATA
This sequence comes from Timema cristinae, assembly GCA_039000515.1. Lineage (NCBI taxonomy): Eukaryota > Metazoa > Arthropoda > Insecta > Phasmatodea > Timematidae > Timema > Timema cristinae. The sequence continues at coordinate 64,918,834 of JBCFYV010000935.1, forward strand.
TTCAGGTTTGTTACAATAAATTGTTAATTGGAGAGATAGTAAATTAACAAAAAAAAATTACTTAATTGACTAGCATATTAGTAGAAAAATGTATTCTTACCAAGTAAACATACATAGCTCAAGTTTTGTTCAAAATACATTGAAAATGGAAATATGTCATACAAAGAGTATAGAAATACATTTTATATCTATCTATTAAGGGTAGAGTTTGATCTATGTGTGTGCACTTTTTTTTTTTTTAATATAAATTTTCGGCTTATCAAAATTTATTAAGGCCCCTTGCTTACAAAATGTTATCAAAGTGAAAATAGGCTTGAGAGATGAAACACATTTTTAAGTAAGCACATTCACACACAAGTTATTTATAAAAAAAGAAAAGAAGGTATTGTGACTAAATAATGGCACAGAAATAAATATTACACTGAAGTTAAAGTAAATATTGAATGTATCAACTTAAAAAGTGTGCAAACACACACAAAGTATTTGGTCACAAGATTTCAGAATGAAGATCGTACACTCATTTTTACTTATCAAGATTATTATGTATACATGGATTTTGTAATAAAGTTATTGTAAAACAATTTCCCTTAATTATCGGAGAATAAACCGATTGCTGAATAGACAGTTACGGTTAAGTAGTATAACATATTGTATTTACAACATAAATGACAGCGACAAATTTTCGAGGAGATTTCCTTACTTAAGTTTGTTCAAAATTAACGGTTACAAATGAATTGATGGAATTTTTTTTAAACTAGTGTTGATAATAATTCAATGAAAAACTAAGTGAAGAAATTACAGCTTATTAGAATTCACATAGTACGTCAATAACACAGGTAATAAACGACCATTTAAGAAGATCACAGTTAAATTATATACACTACCTAATTATCGAAACTTGGTTCGGTTGTTAAGAAATACACATTAGCTGCTTTCAAACTGTATTCACGTTGCTGTAAGTAGATATACATCCAGAGAAAAAAAAAAGTCACTTTCAGACAATATTAATAAATTATTTCTAATTAAAGAATTTTTTGCTAACTTGAAAATTAACCAAATATAATCTAAAATATACACTCTTTTTTTAAGACACAAACACACACACACATCACAAAGTTGTTTTTACTAAATAAATATCAACACACTTATAAAGCTAAACAAACTCAGACTTAAAAGCAAAACTTTAACAACATAAATATCAACAAACACATCTTGACTAAATCTCTCTCAGGCAACATAAATCTGAGCGCTTTGGGGACGAAAAGATACCTTCATTATGCCAATAGAGTGCTCTCACTGGGCACTCACCAAATGCTGCTCACCATAGTTCTCAAATTGAGCTATATGATCAGACTATAATTCAATATTCCGCATTTTGGCCAGTAGGAATTGCCGGCACTTATATAATGTACATTTTTTTTACTTAAAACATGTCGGTACAGTAAGTATTAAAATTAAAAACAATGTTGGATAGAATCATTACTTTAAGAATTATTTTTTCTACTGAAATGCAAATAACATTTTAATAAATACAATACTAAAAAAAGAAAATGTCTTGGCTCACATAATATTATTTTTATATATTCAAATCTCTTTTAAAAAGTAAGTGTTTAATTAGTTTCACAAAACACAAAATAAGGGTTTCAAAGTGTTTTTTTTATTTTTATTTTTAACATTTAGCTTTCTTCTGGTTTAACTCAAAGTATATATCAATCATCATTTTTCAACTAAGCAAAATCACCACAGTATTAATTAAACTTGGGTTATCCAGAAATATATTAAATTATTAATGAAAATTGAACAACAAAAAGTAACTTTATTATTTTCATATTTTAGTTTCTAGATGTGACGCAGTCTTGTATGACTGTATGACAGATGACTCCAGCTTACCAAAACTGCAAATTTGGGTTATTTACGTCCTTGAAATGACTGTAAAATGAATAGTTGCTGTTAACACCAGGAAGTCAAACTAAGTTGTTAAAGTAATATAAATTTGTAAGAAGGTAAAGGAAAGATGGATAGGAACATATAAAAGGGGACAAACACAATTATGGCTGTTACAATGAAAAGAAGAACACAGTTCACACTTTACATTGCTTCTTCCATTGGACAAAGAGGTTATGGTTGCCTCTTTATGAAAAGTATATTGTCACTGCCCAATCCCCCCTCCCCATAAGTTTTATTCCATCAGAACTCTCCAGGAAGGAGTGTTAGACAAGCAACGCAACTTCCCAAAAGAGGAAACCAAAAACACAAAAGGGAGAAAAAGGAATTCGGTAAAGGATTGTGGAACACGTAAAAGGAATAATATTAAGGACAAACACAAGAAAAGAGGTTTTCCTTATAGAGATTTGATGCTTAATTGAAAGAGTCAAAGTTTGGATGATGAACGAAAATGCTGAATAGCCAGTGAAGCTCATTCAATTAAAATAGAAACTCGAACGTATCTTAAGCATACTCCACATTACTCTCTCAATACTGAACGTATCTTTCTAATCCAGCAGAATTCTCGCCAGATGACTTAACTGGAAGAAGAAGTTGTAGGCCACGCGATCTTAGCATCGATCCTCTTGTAAGCGAACATACAATGTTTGCCAACTTGTGAAACAATGCCTTTTATATCTTGAGGACATTCACCATCATTCAGTAGAGTTTCTAGAAATCAGGAAAAATAAGATATAGATCATTTACAAGCTTAATTAGGGTACAAATTAGAATCAATTGCGCACTTGATTTGAATGCTAGATAAAAAAAACACCACCTACTTCTCTGCCATGTGCTCTCCCCTCACCCTCTATGTTTGACATTCAGCTTTCTAGCCCCACGTCCAGACTATCTCATTCCATTGCCTTTTTGCGCTGGTACTGTTTTTTATCACCACCTCTTACTACCCGTCGAGGATATGATAATTACTCTAATGGAGTAGGGATGAGGAAGGAAGCATTTTAGAGGTAATCTACCCGTATTTGTGTGGAAGGAGAGTGGGAAACAATTTAGGGAAAACCACCCTCAGTAGACTCGACCAGGATTTGAACCTTGATATCGTCTTCAGCTGGCCAGTCTAACCCAAGTGTGACGCCTTAGACAAAGGGAGGGGAACATGTACAATGAATTTGTCCAAAATATGATAGTGCGCCAATGATGGATAAATAGAACACTATATTTTAAAAATAATTATTTTTTATTTTAATCAATTAAAAACCTCAAAAGGCCGCAAGTTCCCTATCCCTGCCTTGACTAGTCGACTATTAAAGCGAGTTTAGGTTAATAATGTTTTCAAACAAGACAACCTACACTCTTACTCATTCCAGCAGTATCTTTGTATCTTGCGTTAAATTCTCCAGCAAAATACAACAGATTTTTGGTTTCAAGGTTCGGAAAACTGGGTGAGCATTAAATTTTGAGTGACTACGGTATTTGCATATTTTGCTGTACTGCTAAAACCAATTATTACCTTCTCCATCCACCAGCTTGAATAGGCCGTAGTCCTGCGGGTTTGTGATGCGCACCTTGTGTGCAATTATTTTACACACGTCTCGTGTGGTCATGTTGGGCCGTACGGGTAGAGTCTTGGTGATGATTGATCCATGGACTTCGTCTGGTACCACGATCTTTAGGACAGATCGGAAATCCGCCAACAGGCCCACTCTAACCTGCACATAAAACATCAAGAGTACAGTTTATAACATAAGTAAGACTCGATTTATACTACTAGAGTAGTCGAGAAGAACTCCACTTAAAATATAAATGTTTATTAAAAAACAGTATACAGTGTTGTTATGTTTAAGTTTAAAGAAAACTGAAGTTATGAATTCATTTTTGTGTAATTGTATTACCATCCTAATAGTAATTTGTTTAAAAAAATATGCACTTTTTCTTTGAAAGTTCACTTTAAATGTATAAAAAAATCTTCATCTCTTGAACATAGTTTTAATTTGCCAAACAACCTCATCACACCTCCCCCCTTCATCCCAGAATCACTATTTCATGAACCTCAGTACCTTCTTCCAAAGGCATCATTAATGAAGGAGACAGGGGTGGGACCAATCCCCCTTTCAACCCACCAATAATCTGCTCAAAATGGTACACACTTATCACGATAAAAGAAACAGTGAATTGTTTTATTTGGAAAATAAAAACCCATGTTTAGAGCAATGCATAAATGATTAAAATGAACGAAATCTATCAATTGTATAGTAAATTAACCATTAATAGTGAAGCTTGTAAGATGGAAATAATATCTAACAGATACATCAGGTATCATATTCGAAAAATGAAAATTGACAGCTGGACACAGGAATCAAACCCAGGTCCTTTGTGTCCCGATGCTCTACCACTGAGCTATTTACTCTGTGTTAAGGGTTGTATTGGCACACTAGGCCAAGAATCCTGCGTTCCAATTCCTTTGGCCAGGTATCATTTTTAAATTTATGAGTGAATAAGTTAACATTTTTTTATATGACTTAAAAAATCAATTCTGCTATCACACTATTGGTGTCATTAATTTGGTAGGCAATTACTTTTATTTTGAGTGAAAATGGGTCTGTTCTGTCCCTTTCTAATAATTAATTAAGAGCTTGTGAAAGCTATGCCTTCCTACAGTTAGGATTTTATTTTATTTCTTCCAACCTAATTTTTAATGAATATATATTTTAAAAAATCAGATCCAAATTTTAAAATTCCAGCTTCGAGGTTCACCTGTTTGTGTACAGAGGTTAGTAACTTTTAAATTTCAAACCTCTACATGTGGTAGATATCACGCAACGCTAATGACAGACAAACAGATACACAACTCTTCATTTTAATAATACAGATAAATAGAAGATAGAAGGATTTTTCTTAATGAGCATCTAATATTGAATAATAACGTCTTACAACAATAAAAAGGATGTTCTAGAGTGGATTAATAAATTGTTAATAGTAAAAGTAAAAACTACTGTTTGTGAGCTAATGACGACGACTCACGTCAACGCCCAGTCCGGCGCCGTGCGCTCGACTCTGCTCCTCGGAGCAAGCGCGGAAGTTCTTGAGTACATGGACAGCGCTGGATAGAGTGGTGAGATAGTACCCTCCCTCGCCTGAGAGCAGCGAGGGGTGCAACAACCCCCACATGTATTCAGCCTCTATCTCGGCGGCCATCATGCCGCTCTGTACTAGCACCCACACAAACAGGGGCAGGAAGTCGTCTGCACCGAGAGCGATTCCTCTGCCCTGGTTACAGCTCTTCACCTGGGACAAGGAACACGCCGTCATGTGTTGAGGAAAACATATGTTTTACAGACAAAACTGATGCCTCAGTCAGCATGTCCATTGACCCTTTTAGTGCCACGAGACCGACCACATCTTCTACCATCAAAAGTACCAGAGCCAACGAGATCCGTTTTCCAAATAGTATCTAGTTTAGGTGTTATCCAACAGATAGGGTATTATGTGGAATATAATTTATGAATAAACCCCCCCTAAATACAGAAAACCGAGATTCTAACCTATTTCCTTGTCATCGGCAGTTTAGTTTACTTAGAGTACTTAGAGCATGTAGCCACCAAAGCGAGTCATGACTCTATTATTAGATAAGGGTCTACGAAGTTCACTATTTAATGTGAAGCAAAGCTTTCAAATACACAAGTAAAAGTTAAAGTCGAAGCTGAGGGTTTTGTTGTCGAAGAGCACTAATCTTAATTTTTTTAACTATCCATAAGTGCATTTAGGTGAAAAAAAAAAGTTTTGAGAAAAAAAGAAAAAGTCCCCATATTATTTAATGCTGACATATCTGACTATATATTCTTACATTATTGATTGTAGATAGATATAATGTATTTACAAGCCGGTGTTAAAATACTGTTTAGTAGCTGTTAAAAAAAATGTAAATGTCATATTTTATGAGATTTACAAATATTTTCATAATTTATATAAGTTTTCATATTATTTCAAAATTTTAAAAATTCAAAGCTGACTGTGGGTCTTGAAGTCAAAATGAAGATAATTCAAAGCTTCACACACACTCAGTATTGGTTAAAGGTCTCCATGCAATAGGAGGGCGACATACCGAGTTGAAGATAGCCGAGATGCAGGTGAGTAGATTCTCCAGCTTCTCGAGGGGTGAGTCCACCTCTTGGAGCCTGGTGAGATAGTAGCAGATAGTCTCGAGAGCGGCCCCCGAGGGTGCTAATATCTCCGGCCGAATCCCCAGCTCGTGGGCCGGCTTGGTGCGCGCGTACTTCATGTTGTCGGCCAACAGTTGAATGGCGCCAGAGCGCGTGTACTCGTCTACGAACAGCTGGTAGAGGTGCTCCCTTAACGGTCGTACCACTAGCTTGTGCATCACACCTTCCAGAATCGCATCGAGGTTCAGGAACTCATTGGCTTTCAACTGGAAGGAAAGATAAACCAGCCATTGACATAATTTTATTATACTTGTTGGGGTTTTTTAAATTATATTTTACTAGGAGCTTAATACAAGTAGGGTAGTTCTTATTCAACATGAACTAACCTTTACCTTCTCTTTCTCGAACTCTCACACCCGGTGCTTCAACAGGTAGTTCTTCATGCCTTACTCACCTTGACCCTCTCTTTCTCCACTTCCTTCTCGAACTCTCGCTCCCCGTGCTTCACCAGGTAGTTCTTCATGAACTCACCTTGACCCTCTCTTTCTCCACTTCCTTCTCGAACTCTCGCTCCCCGTGCTTCAACAGGTAGTTCTTCATGAACTCACCTTGACCCTCTCTTTCTCCACTTCCTTCTCGAACTCTCGCTCCCCGTGCTTCACCAGGTAGTTCTTCATGAACTCACCTTGACCCTCTCTTTCTCCACTTCCTTCTCGAACTCTCACTCCCCGTGCTTCACCAGGTAGTTCTTCATGCCTTACTCACCTTGACCCTTTCTTTCTCCACTTCCTTCTCGAACTCTCGCTCCCCGTGCTTCATCAGGTAGTTCTTCATGCCTTACTCACCTTGACCCTCTCTTTCTCCACTTCCTTCTCGAACTCTCGCTCCCCGTGCTTCACCAGGTAGTTATTCATGCCTTACTCACCTTGACCCTTTCTTTCTCCACTTCCTTCTAGAACTCTCGCTCCCCGTGCTTCACCAGGTAGTTATTCATGCCTTACTCACCTTGACCCTTTCTTTCTCCATTCCTTCTAGAACTCTCGCTCCCCGTGCTTCATCAGGTAGTTCTTCATGCCTTACTCACCTTGACCCTCTCTTTCTCCACTTCCTTCTCGAACTCTCACTCCCCGTGCTTCACCAGGTAGTTATTCATGCCTTACTCACCTTGACCCTTTCTTTCTCCACTTCCTTCTAGAACTCTCGCTCCCCGTGCTTCATCAGGTAGTTCTTCATGCCTTACTCACCTTGACCCTCTCTTTCTCCACTTCCTTCTCGAACTCTCGCTCCCCGTGCTTCACCAGGTAGTTATTCATGCCTTACTCACCTTGACCCTCTCTTTCTCCACTTCCTTCTCGAACTCTCGCTCCCCGTGCTTCACCAGGTAGTTCTTCATGCCCGACATGAACTGCCGCATGTTGCGCATCACCACCTGGGGGCTGGTCTCTCGCGACTCGCAGGTACACGCAATGAAGTTGTCGATGTTCTGCGCGAACGTGGTGCTCTTGTCGGCCGACAGGTGCAGAGCGTACGCCCGGATGGAAGCGCCTGTTCCGTTCAGCTCTCTGCTCCTCAGGGCCTGCAGTCTCGGGGGTGCTGGAGGACCAATCAAACAGTTAATGTTTTGGTAGGGACAGTCCCCTCCATTGCCTTCGTCTCTACCCAACAGTTTCCCATGGTCGGGTACAAGTGAGTGCGAATTAAGGTAAATATTTTTAGTTTAAGAGGTTATTGAGTGATGTAGTATTTGAGTCTTATATGAAACTTGACACCCCTTCACACAATTAGAACCAATCATGTGATTAGAAAGTAGAACTTTCAACACAATTGCTGTAGTATATAGTGAACTCTATCTTACATTATTTTAAAAGGACTCTCATTCAAAGCTTTAGTGCTAATGTTTCCTTATCTCTTTAACAGTACAGTTAATAGGTGTACATTTAGAAACCACCAAGCCTTCACTGCTACAATTCCAATGTTCATATGACATCAAAAAAGTTACTAGATCTACTTGCCGGTCTCATAGGGTAGGTACGAGTAGTGCCACAATGTAACTGTCCGTATAACCGGTTTATGGACTACGGTCAATTACCCGTCGATATAACCGGTTTTTAGACCGCCGCATGTTGATATAACCGGTTTTAGACCACCGACATGTCGATATAACTGGTTTTTAAACATCCTACATGTGATATAACGGTTTTTAAAGCATCCTACATTGTTTTGATTAATAACTGGTTTTTAAACATCCGGCTTGTTGATATAACCGGTTTTTAAATCGCTTGTCGATACAACCGGGTTTTAGCTGTCATTATATAACCTGTTTTTAACCAGCCGACTTGTCAATATAACCGTTTTTGGACATCGCCCATGTCGATATAACCTGTTTTAAAACCTGACCTGTTGATATACCGGTTTTAGACCACCGACCTGTCGCTATATCCAGTTTATAGACCGTCGACCTGTCGTATACCCAGTTTTTCAGACCGCTAACCTGTCGATATAACCAGTTTTTATACGCCAACCTGTCGATATATAACCGGTTTTTAGACCGCCGACCTGTCGATATAACCGTTTTTAACACCGCCAAACCTTTCGATATAACCGGTTTTTTTAACAGACCAGACCGACCTGTCGATATAACCAGTTTTGACAAGGGCTAGCCTCAATATTTTAAAGTTTGTAATGACGTGATTCAACGCAACCCTAAGAAGTTTGTCGAGTGACGCGAGCCTAGCCCCAGCTAACAACAACAACAATGAAAGAACGGGAATTTACAACCACGCACCCCTTGTCTGGATAACAGAAGATAACAGGATGACACGGCCGGCCTTCATCTCTGGACCCGCATCTCAAAGTTGTCAAAAGGGTCAATGTCACATGCCTCCCCTCCTTCAACCCCCCCACCCTCTTACTCTATTTATATTATTTAAGAGAGTTTCCCAGACTGCGGTGCGCGACGGATTTCAGAGAGGGTTCCGAGTTAACGGCACGATTTTACGGTTTTTATAAAGTGTCGTTTTACAACACAATACATACAACATTACTTCAGTAAATACATTTAGTTTCTCATTAAATGTCCCCCTCTCCCGTCCATGACAGATATTCAACAACTATAGAATTACCGCGGGGAGAAAATTATACTAGACGCAAGCAATTTTGCCCAATTATTATTTTTCTATAGGAATTGCAAAAAAAAAAAATACTAGTCCACCTTAATCATAAAATATATGTATTTTGTAATAAAAGTGTGATAAACTTATTAATGGAGATTTAGACGAGATTTTTTTTAAAACCCTTTTTTACCCTGTCATGGCTTTGTTTATCTTAATATAGTTTTTTTTTTTTACTATTTAAATGTGAAACAACCGTTTATACTTTACAAGATATCAACCTTTATTATGAAGAGTGGTAGGGGTACATTGGCCTCCTGAGGGGTATGTGACTGGAGAGAGTTTGGTAAACACTTGTCTAAGCGCTTGCTTAGGTGACAACAAGGGAAAAACACAAGTGAGGCTGATCAATTGTTGTTTGCACGCTCGTATAGTAGTCTTCCCTGTATAAGTGATCTAACAAATATTGTTAGAATGTAAAAACAAATAAATACATAAACATGTGGTTTAATTTGTTTAATGTGTGGAGCGAGTTCTCGGTTTTAACCCCCCCCCTCCACCCAGTTCTCATTTTCCAAGGTGGATATGTCTCACGATAGCTTTTAAATTCAAACTGTAGAGTTGTTCATTGTCTTATACAGTCAGTTCGTTGGGAAAAAATTGAATGAAGGTTGGAGATCAAACCTTTATGTACGGCCCACGGCTTCTTTGGTGCTACTGACTTCTGACAGTCAACATTTAGGTATATACCTACATTTTGACTGTCAGAAGTGACAGCTGCTAAACACATGTTTTTGTAGATCATATGGTTCGGCGTAGGGATACATAATTTGGTCTGGTAACTTTTCAAAGCTTTTAGCTGCCAGTCAGCACTAAAGAAGCTATGTAGATATAGAAGAGTAAATACACGGTTTCTAGCATTAAAGCATGTAAGTATTTACATTTTAGGGGACTTCCCTGATATCTTATACGTCTTGTACGGTTGAAAATTGTTCTATAGGTGCAAACTACTGTAATAACACTAAACAAATATTTAGTTTTGTAATATTGGAAGGGGGAGGTAGATTATCAGGAACCCCACGGCTAGGTGTCCCCAAGTGTAAGTTCCGAGAGCCTCAGCCACGCAGTAGTGAATATAACAGAGTCAAGCTTAGCACCAGTGAATCACTCCACTGATAACACCACGGAATGTGAACTGACTGGGGGAACTACGCTGCACTTGTTTGGAACTTACCACCAATCAGCTATCACATGTGTTGAAATATTTCGACGGTTTATTGTTTCAACACCGCGTCTTACTACCCGTTCTTCGGGTTATACGCCTTATTAATAGTTACGATAATGTGTTAGGGGGTGACAAAGGTCGAATTTAGAGGAAGTGTATCCCAAATTTGAGTCGAGGGAGAGTGGAAAAACCATTTATGGGAAGCGTTCCCTCAATACACCAGAGCAGGATTTGAGCCCCAATCCCCACAGTTCAGTCCATCGCGAAAATGACGCCTTAGACCACTTGACCACCAAGTGGGTAATCGTCGTCGTTAGTTAGAGTAATATGTTTTACTGAACTATACAACAAATGTAAAATATACATACGCACTTTTGTAACAGCCAACAAACGCACTACAATCCGGTTACATCTGAACACGTTTAGAGGGTGAGATCTGGCAACTGCCGCTCCAAGCTCTCAACTGCATTCTAACAGTGGAACGCAGTATAGCTATCAACTGTTCATATTCGTTCCCTGTAATAATATTAATATTTAGCACCTCGTCTTACTACCCGTTCGGGTTATACGCTTTAAGTACTAATTACGCTAATGGATTAGGAATTGGGAAGGTTGAATTAGAGGAAGTGAACCCGTATTTGCGTGGAGGGAGAGTGGAAAACCATTTAGGAAAACAACCCCCAGTTCACCCGACCGAGTTCGTTCCCTGTAGAGTGCCAGAGAACTTGACATATCCGATTAGGGGGAGTTTTAAAGGAAGCGTAACAGCATTTTCCAAAAGCGAGGATGAAAAGTAAAATTCTACGCGTACCCCCCTTCCCTCAGGGCGCGGAGGTTTGAGGCACACATCAAGATTTTTTTTTTTTAGGATCAAGGAGTTTATTTTTAAAATGTCATATCTCTCTTGAAGCATTTAAAATAGTGATAGTTGATGTTTTAGGTGATTTGATATACTCCGATAAGCTACTAGTATCAGTAGTGAAGAGATATAACAAATAAATTAATATTTTCAAAGAGAGAGGGTTTGAGCCCCTAAAACCCTTTCCCTCCCTTTACTTGTCCCCAGCTTGCATTATTTATTAGTCATTTTATTTTCCGTCTTGTAAATTTAAGATAATTTTGAGCGAAGTATAAACCAATAGTACTATTCATCTTCACAATCACAATACTTTCTCTCAATAGGGAAGTAAAAAAAACTATGGTTCTTAGACAAATACAGTGGAACCTCATTAATCCGAAATGGGTCCAAAGCTTCTTCGGATTGGCGGGAATTCGGATTAAACGGGAGAAAGTATTTTAGCAAACTTTAAATAACAATTGAATGAGTTCTACATTTTCAGTTTAATATATTTTTACACTACTGTTTCAGGGTCATGAACGTCGGCATTTATCAAACCTCAAGTTCGATTTTTTTATCTTACTTAGAAAAAAAGCCCCACCATGAACATGTAAATTTTAAATATTTACTATCATCAGTTTCTTAAAATTATATTTTAACTTTGAGTTTGTTAAGCAATATAATTTATTTCATTTGATATAGTTTCCCCCGCTACCCCGTCATTTTACAAAATTGTGGTCAGATTAACCGAAATTTTAGACTACAAAGATTTTCACTGTGTAAATATAAATATTGATAATCTCACAGCTGTGTAACGCTTGAGGTATCTTACCGCAGCAGCAGGGGAAGCACCCGGAGGCGACGAACCGGGCCAGTCTTCTGAGCGCCTTGCTCACGTAGCGAGCGACGCGACGCAGCACGGCGCCGAGTACCCGCGTCACCGGACGCCACCAACTCATGGTCGGTTCTGTCACGCTACCTCACCGCCGTCCCGACATAACGACAGAAGGTACGGTTATAGTCCCGCAAAGTTATCCGAACCACTGACCTACAGCGTTTTGTCCGCAAACAGCGAATCACTCAACGAAGAGAAAAAAAAAAGGAAGAAAGAATTTTGAACAAAAAAATTGGCGTTTTTTTTTTTTTTTTTTTACAAACTAACCACTTTCAAGCTGTTATCTTCCAAAGGAACCGTTAAAAAACAAACTAGAAGTGTTGCTTTTCGTCACGCGGTTTATTTTCAATGAAACTATCCCAGGCGGGAACTCGGACAACGACCCCCGAGCAGAGGAAAGGAACGCGCGCAGACTCAGAAATGGTTCTCTCCTTGAAGGACACTGACGTTTTATCAGTACAATGTCCGTTTCATTGAGTGGGGTCGTCTTGAACCTTCCCCCCCCCCTTGCAAACTGATAAGAGAGAGAGGAAACCAGGGGGGGGGGAGGTTCAAGAGAAGGAGGGGTTGGACGTGACTTTGTCCTCTTTTTGTTTTCTACGTCTGCTACCATGAGGATATGATTCACGATCTTCAGCGTAGCACGAGGCGAGGATCTGGGATGGATGAAATAGTACTGGAAGGGTTAGAGGGGGTACTATCATTCTGGAAGTGGTGACATATAAGGGGGGGGGGGGGAAGAAAAACCCCGAGACACTAAATTTTAATTAGCATCTTTGTCTTGACAACACCATTTTAATTAGTGCCCTTCTAACCCCCCCCCCCCCCCTGAAATAGTGGTACTCGTTTACACACATCCGCAACCTGAGTATCCTCTTATCGGCCTATCGACAGAATTGTGGTGAATAATTCCGAGTCTTTGTGGTCACAACCGGATACAGACAAAGGAAAAACACTAAGAGAGTATCTAATTAGCTGTAGGGATCATTGCCGATCATCAAATAACACTCCTTTGTTCAACCTCAATTTACTTACATATATATATAAAAATCACATGTATGATAATCATTCTAATGGGGTAGAGACAAGGTAGGAAGCGTTTTAGAGGATATCAAGCTACATTTGCATGGAAGTGGAGTGGGAAACCATTTAGGAAAAACTGGCCTCAGTAAACCTAATCAGTATTCAAACCCTTATCACCCTACGTGAGCAGGCCAGCCGAACACGAAAGTGACACCTTAGACCATTCAGTCACATATAAAAATTGAAACTACAATTTGAAGAAGGGTGGGAAGGGCACCCCATTAAGTGTTTGTAGGATGTGAACGAACTAATGTTCAAATCAAAATACAACTTTCATACCTGTAAAACAAGTTAAATAAAAGATTAAACACAAACTTTGGTGGCCACATCGTCTAAGATGCTACTCTTGCAATAGACTAGACTGCCGATAACGGGGAGATCAAAGATTGATCCCAGCCGGGCATACCGAGGGTGGTTTTTTCCTTAATGGTTTCTCATTCTCCCCACACAAATGCAGATACATTTCCTCTAAATACAACCTTCCTCATATATAAACCATTAGCGTAATTAGTACATAAGCGTATAACCCGAATGGGTAGTAAGATGTGGTGCTAAAAATACACTTTTAAACTTGATTTCCAAATCTGCCAGACCTAATATATAATTTAAATGTATGTGTATCATAAACTGATGTGTGATGCTATATTAGTCATAGAATCAGTCCTGATATCTGAAACAAATTCAATATAATTGAAAATTGACAGCCTAGCCTAATATCTTTGACTTTCCTCTTCAATTCTATTATAACACCCAGCCATACCCTACTCAGGGCAATCTTTCACTTGTTTTTGTGTTGATATCGATTAATGATAAGTTTTAAAAGCATCAATGGAAAACTCTGAGTAGTTCATTACCATTATTTTGTTCATAATAATATCAAATTGTTGCCTATAAAAGGGCGTATATTTGTCAGCCATCTTTATGTTTCTTGACATTCTTTATCTTGGAGAACACAGCCAAGACAAGCGCGGAAAATATCTCTCTGTGAATCAAACAAATCTTCCGTCTGATCAATTTAGTTGGGTTAAAGGACCTCCTCTTAAGGATGTTCGATAAGCCGGGTTGCCAATATTTTCTTAACACAAAATTCCCTGGGTTTTCCAGAAGGTAGAACAGTAAATCCTAGCTAATTTGGATTAACGAAGCAAAAGATTGTCATATGGAGAAAAATATAAATTGGAAAACAAAATAAATGGTATATGTTGCACTTCACAACCTTCCTCTTTTATCTTAATACAAAGACATTTACTAAAAGGTCATAAGCTTTGTGAAACAAAGTCATATACATTGTTGCACAGACACTCCACCAAAGTGTATAAATGAAATAATATAAATTGTTATAGAAACATTGAGAAAAAAAACAAGAACATCTCTGGCTCCATAATATAAAAGATTTTAATTTTCAATGGTACTGTAACTTTACATTAAGTTATTTCATATCTCAAATAGTTGCAGAAATTTGATAAGAAAATGGAAATTTCTGCTTATGTTAAGTACCCTCAAAGTTGTTTTCATTGGTAAACGAGAATTACCAGTTTGTCTGTAATGTTAAACAATGTATAGAAACAAAATTTCATCAAAGCCGTTTAAAATCATAAATAATAACTTTGGCTATTTGATTCTTGATGAGGGTTACTCCATCTAGATATCATATTCTGAAAATTGAAAAATGACACCTGAACACGAGAATCAATATTAAAACCGTTCAAACAAATTAGGAGAAGACCAAATTTTCTCTTTTTGCTCGTCAGTAAAGTACCATTAACTTTAGGGTTGGATATCTAATTCCAAAAATTGCTCAAAAGGACATTATGAAAAACCTAGCTTCTAAGTTTCAGCCCGATTAATAAAATGGTTTAGACTCCAGGGTGAGATACAGACCCACACAGAGGACACCACGAAAATAACTTTTTCAGTTTCAGGGGGTCATGAAACGTCGGCATTTATCAAAACCCCAAGTTCGATTTTTTTTTAACTATCATAATATTTGTCTCTGCAAGGGGTGGAGAGAAAGTAAAAAAAAATGGAAACATTTAACTATATATCCTATTTGATGTACCATGCTTATGGACATATTTTCAATACAAATTATCTGACATCTGGATTAATTACTACTAGATTAATTATTAGAGGGTTTATAGTATAGCGAAATGAAATTTCTTTTTCCATAAAAGTGACAAGTAATGAGGTCATGTAATTGGCGTTTACCACAGAATGATTCGGCCTTGACGGGAGAACATATCCTCTGTTGCAACACAATCCAGTGTTTCATGCGGATAAAAGGAGAGGGCGAGATGGACAGGTGTTGGAATCAACAGGCTTAGTCCTTCAGTTCACTTTGTTCACAATGCAATGGACCTTCATTTGAAGCTTGATGCAAGAGAGAGCAAGGAAACAGGAGGAGCAGATAATAACAAGTGTGCGAGTGAGAGGAGAAGAATGCAAGTAAATAAGGGAGAAATAAAAGATAGAAAGGTATGGGCATGTAATGAGGATGGAAAAGAAAGGATGCCGAAGAAAATGTTGGAAATGAAATATGTGGGGAAAAAAATTCACAGGGGAGGTCAAGAAAGAGTTGGGAGCAGAAATAGTTTAAGTGAGAGGAGAAGAGTAGAGAAAAGTAATGGATGAAGAATAGTGGAAGCAAAGAGAAGGATGAAGGGCTTTTACTTAAGCAGGGTTGCCACTATTTTCTTATTACAAATTTCCCTGAGTTTTCCAGGTTTTTCAGAGTAAATTTTCATTTTTCCAGACACCTAATAGATATTATAAATATAATTATAGAGGCATTAAAGTTTGTTTTAGAGATAATTTTAGAAATGAAGAGTGTTAATTTGTCATTGGAAGGCATGTTTTATTGTGCAAGGTAAATACATGTTTAAGAATTATTTGGAAAAGGGATTAGAAATGAATTACATACATTTTCCAGAAGGAAAAATTGGTTATAGTTGCTGTAGGCCCTAAAGGGAATGAAAGAAAAAAAAAGTGGAAATACCAAAAATACAATTTTGAGTTTAAATGTAGTATCTATTTTATTTTAGAAGAATATATTACTTGATTTAAAAAAACTATTTTATCCAATCCTAATTATTGTATATGTACTGTATAGACTAAGTAGCCCACACAAATCGTGAATTGACAATAATGAAATTAACACGTGATTTTCCTTGATCATTTTTGTGCATTTCCTCTAATAAACTGCCATCCTCATCCCTAACATATTGTAATAAATATAAAAAAAACAAATATTGTCAACTCTCAATTTAGCGGGGTAACCCTGTTATATCAATTTCCACGGTAAATCTGCAAACCCATCGAAAACTACCAAATACAGTAACTACTTAATACGACACAATCATACA
This sequence comes from Timema cristinae, assembly GCA_039000515.1. Classification (NCBI taxonomy): domain Eukaryota; kingdom Metazoa; phylum Arthropoda; class Insecta; order Phasmatodea; family Timematidae; genus Timema; species Timema cristinae. The sequence continues at coordinate 64,935,451 of JBCFYV010000935.1, forward strand.
TAAATTTATCATAATAATTCTTATTGAAAAATCAATCAGTAAAATATCCTTAAACAACTGTCTACCACAAACACAATTATTAGGCCTAAGGCCCAAGTTACCAATTTTGAACCAAATCGTTGAAGCTCGTTTTAAAATATTTCAAGTTTTGGAAAAAAATCACTCATCAGTAAACAGCCCTCAACGATATTTTTACTGAAAAAACAGATATATGGTGTTATTTGGGAGGTAAATTAGTCCATATATATTTATTTTAATCAAAATCGTTTGATCCATTTTCAAAAAATATGGATTAAAAAAAGTTAAGAGGTACAGTCATATAGATATATAAAGTTTTGATTGAAAATGATTTTAATATCTTACACATTTACGAGATGTTAAACTAGCACAAGAATGATATGATACCAGTATCAATACTTTTCTTTCAATACCAATATCAAAAGATTTTTATTTACCTACTTTCTCCTTTTACTTCCTTTATTTTTATGATCATTTATTAAATTTATTCATCTTTCCTTATTATTGCTTTTATTTTTCTATCGCTAAATGAAAGTATTGATACTGAGAAATATAGATATACTTCTTGTTCATGTTTGTTCATACTCAAATATCGATATTTTACCAGTACCGCATATCCCTAACACTGCACTGAATGGAGAGAAAAATCCGATAAAAAGAGCTGTGACCTTGGAGAGAAGGGTGGTAGAAGTGGGCTAGTCCATTTCACAGGGGGTGGAAGAGGGAGGGTAAACTAGCTATGCGCGGACACAAACCCAATAGGTCACTTTTACAACCACTCTAATTTTATGACAGACTAGCAGGCTGGAGGCAAAATTTTCATAAACTTTTCATTATACTCCTTTTTTTTATATATATACTAGCCACGGCAGCAACCAGGTAAATCCACCTTTGTTTAATTGGGAGTTGACTGTAATGAAAATGTTAAAACCCATAAAGATTTCATTTTATTGATACCTTGGCAATTTCTAAAAAAATTAAAAATAGACAAAATGGCAAGATAGGTAGGGTACAACATTACGCTACAAAAACAAAAATATCTTTACAAAGGAGTAAACTTTTTTAAACAAGAGACAAATAACACACCAAAATCCAAAGAATGAATTAATTCAACTGGCAGTAGCAGCACATGGGCTTAATGATATTGGAGTATGTGACGTAGGAAACAAGATGTTTCTGGTATTGGCGGGGGTGAGTGGAGGAATCCAAAAAGGCGCGGCATTTTCAGAACGAGTCATTGTCTCGGTTGCACTCAACACTTATCTCAAGCTGATGAGGTGGTGGTAAGCATAATCATCATAAATGAGACATGTTCAAATCAGATTGCTCAGTTCTCCAGTTACAAATTTTAGTCTATATTGTTCCTACTATTTTAAGCTTGCAAGCACTGTATTGCCCAAATTAACTAACAAATTCCAGTAAATTCTAGCTTTTTATGAAGTTCCCTGTGTTTTCCCGGTTTTTTCCAGACACAAAAGAATTCCATGTATTTTCCCGGTTTTCCAGGTGCGTGGCAACCCTGCTTAAGTGACCCAGCCACAGGCTAGAAACATTTGATGATGATTATGAATCACAAGTTCTGAATTCACAACTATTCCGGTATTTTTTAAAATGATTATTATTATTATTATTATTAGTATTAGCACCGCGTCTTACTACCCGTTCGGGTTATACACACTCACGCTAATGTGTAATGGTAGGGTGATTGTGAGATGAAATGGAGGACCTACAGTTTAACGTGGGATCCGAACCACGGTGGAGGCCTACATTCCACACATTCACAAGTTGTGATTAATACACGTCTGGTCAGAGGTGAAGGAAGGGTTTGGCAATCAGATAACTCTGTGCCAGGATCGAGGATTGAACCCCGGACCCCAGCACAGAAGTCTGACACCTTACCCTAGAATGCCAGATCAGCTTATTGTTTTTTAAAATTCCCTGAATTTTCCTGGTTTTCCAGTTGAGTGGCAACCTTTAAACACTTCACATCAGGTAGTTCCAAGACCGATGACAACAGGTTGAGTGGCGTGAGGAAAAATTAGCAAATTAAACTCTGATCCAATATTTCTTTGTATAAAAATCCAATTTCCAGCTGGAGCATTCCTTTCCTCCCGTTGTGGTGTTACTAGAGCTCCCATGAAGATCTTGAAGCTCCTTGGGAAGGTAATCACGTGGTTCTTCAGCACTCCAGATAACATAGTCACGAGTGTTTACAAAGTCAAACAAAGGAAAATGGATCACTTCTGTACACAATGTTTTCTAGACACTAGTCAAACGCAGCGGGATAAAAAAAATATATTTTGGGTCAAAGTTTTAATCTTATCTGTTGGCCTTTCCCTCTTGGCAAAGCATGATGAAAGCATTTTGATGCTTTCCTTGCTTAAAAACAGTTGCACAATAATTGAATAGGGTAGCTCAATTTAGTGATTGAGCTCCCATAGAACCCTTTGAGTAGTGTGATCCATAAATAAGATTAAAATTATCTTTAAAATTCCATTTACAATTTTTTGCTTGTAGAGTCATTTTTATTAATGAAAACCACATGTACTATAACAAAATGTTGTATTCACAGACATAGGCGTAACTAGGTTTGATAAAGGGGGTGGGGTGTTAAGAGGGGGGGGGGGGTCATCCCCAAGAGGTATGGACTCTACACCAGTAGAAAGGAGGGTTCATTTTTGAGTCTTGAGTGACGATTTACGATTATAATATATAATCGACTAGCAGTTCAGTTAAAACTAAAACCCAGAAATAGGATTAGACTACACAATAAAAGTTCATTTAAAAACAATTTTGTTTTATTGTAGAACACACATAAACATTATTTGGTTTAGCAGCAAACTAACTTAAGGACAGTGTTCATTACAACATTAATTTAGTCTGTGTTCCAATCAACATGGTGATTTTGCCAGTTGATCTAGAACTTCGTCCGGAGAAATACTTATTTCTCGTGTATAGTTAACATCGCTAGTCTATTCAGCCTTTGCTGCCCTGTTGTATTTCTCAAGTAAGTTCTTAATCTCCAAAGAGTTGAACGATATTTCACTGGTACTCGTTGATATTGGCGAAGTTACTAAGATTTTCAACAAAGTACTGATAAATGGGAATATTTCTTCAGTGCAGGCAACATAATAGTTCATAGCCTTTCTTGAACTTATTTTCAATTCATTCATTTTCGTGCCACAGGTAAAGTTCCCCAATTGCTGCCATATCACTACACTGCAAATCTTGCCTGTAAAAAACCCCAGCTTTTTCGTTTATTCCTTCTCTACTCCAGTGATAACCGATTCTTCTTTTGGCAACAGGCACATAAACTGCCAAGGACTTCTTGATGGTTCATGAAATGAGTTTTTAATTGAATCACAAAATTATCCAAAAAAGAAAAAAAAATGTGAAGTAAGCCTCATCGGAGTATACTTTGGCATTACACCTCTGTATTTGTCTGTTAGTAAGATTTGAACCAAACAATTCAGCAAGTGTTTTAGCTGATTCGTAAATAGCTGAAAACTCAATTTCAGGTTTTGTTCTTATTTCTTGTAATTTTTCCTTGAGCCGATTTACCATGTTAATGGCAGTTATAAGATCTACAGTCTCATGTCGCAATGCTCGGCAAAGTGGTAAGCTCAAAGAGAGAACTTTTGCTAACACCTGTATAGTAATTAAAATAGACGAATTTTGTATGGCACACTGAAGTTGAACTGCTGGTGATGAGATATCAGTATCTTCCCAAATTATTTATTTTTTTACCCCACTAAAACACTGAACAATTCACAATGCCGCATTATATTATGAATAATTTGAGGGATTATTAATAATGGGCAAGTTTTAAAAAGAAATCGCATATGTTAGTTTAATTTTTTCTAATCAATTTGGGGGGAAGGTGTAAACCCCCACCCCCACCCCAAGTTACACTACTGTTCACAGACCTATTTTCATAAGAAGAACCCTATCTGACAGCCATATAAGTAAGTATCTTTACTTTTTATGTATTTTTATACATAAATTTATGTTATCTCAGCTGTAACTTATTTTATCCATACCACTAATTATTCGGGTTATACACTTATGTCCTAATTAGACTATGTGTTAGGGGTTGGGAAGGTTTCATTTAGAGGACGTTCACCCACATTTGTGTGGAGGAAGCATTATAACCATTTACGAAAAAAAAAAAAATCAGCGCACTCGATCAGAATTGAACCTCTATCTCCCCATCTTCTACAATAAATTATGTTGTGAGAGTAGCACCTTAGACCATGCGGCCACCGAAGCGAGTAATTGTCACTTTCGATAGATACTATCAATAACAATAACAATTATAGATTAGTAAAAAGTGTATCAAGGTTGACCACAAATAAATATATCTGTATTGTTTTAAAGTTTCTTCCTACCATAAAAATTTGTTAGTGGATTCGATGATAACAAGAATGAAAAGTGGAATGTTTATTTTTTTAGCCATCTTTTATATTGGTGTGTTGGTTTGCCCCCCCAGCAGTGAGTACAAGGGGTGCGGCGATTATTCTGTGTGCAGGTGCTATTCAAAGTATAAAGGTGAGCAAGTGTCGCATATTCCCAACGTAGCGGACTACACATGGCCGTTAGCCTGATTGTTTAATCTAAGAAAAAAGGCTATATTTAGACACGGAAACGTGTGTCATCCTTTCGAACGGCCATTGTTTGATTTTCTGTATTGTGTTTTCTCATATGGCTATCATTTTTTTAAGGACAATGTGTTCATTTGGGCACATACTTGATACCCCGAATTGTACGTGACTAAGTGCCGGAGAAGGTAGTACAAGTGTCATGGGGGTGACTAGGGATGTCCTAGGACTCAAAACTTATTGGCTCGAGGGGGGTGGGGGGAAGGGGGGGGGGGGTAAATGTTAAATTAACTACGCTTAGGGGGGAAAACCTTGATTCGACAGTTACAAAGCTTGACCAATAAAATATTGAGAACTAAAATACTAAATTTACGTTTAATTATTACCATCTTTAGGAGAAATATACATTACAAATTAATGTTAATATGAAATATTTTTTTATTGCCGCATCTTACTAACTGTTCAGGTTTTATGCAAATATGATAATTTACTCTAATGGGGTAAGGATGAGTAAGGAAGAACTTTAGAGGTAATCTACCTACATTTGTGTGGAAGGAGAGTCTGAAACCATTTTAGGGAAAACCCACCCTCAGTAGATCCGACAGAGATCCGAACCCCGATCTTACTATCACCAGTGGGCTAGTCTTACACAAGAGCGACGCATTAGACCATTTGGCCACGAGATAACTTTTAAGTAATAGAATTGGATATTTCGATATTAGCTTGATTTATAAAATTAAAAATTACCAACAATAATTGTTGTTTCACTAAGTTTTAAGTGATTTTAACTCATAAAATGTATCTAAATAACCACAAAATAATATTTTTCCAAAGCATAAAACTACTAACAAAAAGTAACCAAACTTTGATGTAGCTTTAAGAATATTTTGTTTATTCGATTAGAGTTAGTTTCGAAAATAAAAAGTCCACTTTGCACATCCCTACGTTGACCAATCCCCTTTGAAAGATTGGTTCCTTGAAACCATCATTAATGTACATCTTTGTATATATTTAGTTTATCTTTCAAGTGGTCAGAGTTCCTGGCTACAGAGGTCCAGGGTTCGAACCCAGGCACTTCCAGAATCTTTCTGTGGAGCAGTGGATCTGGAACGGGTGTAAATCAGCCTAATGAGGTCAAATCAGGAGCTACTTGAATAAAAAAGTAACGGCTACGGTTTAGAAAACTGAGATTAACGGCCGGGTAGCTCAGTGTTTACTCTGTGACAGCTTCTATAAGCAAATGTTAGCACTATGATTGCGACCAGCAGGGGCCACTCTGTCGGTACAAAGCGCTTGCAGGATCACATCATGGAGTGTATTTTTTATCTTCTAAATATTGACCTTGATTAGATTACGAGCCAGAAATTCTTTATAAAGTCTATTAGGTTCTTGTTTGAAACATTCCTTGTTTCATTTGTATTCGTATCATTTTTTCTCTTTAGTGATGTGTGTTTAACTGCCTGGGAAACTGGCCACAGCTTACACTCACTGATTTGAGGATACAAGATGAGGATAGGTTTAAAAGAAATGCAACAGGATTCGCACGGAGAGCGGATGGAAACTCATGTTGGAAAGGTGAACATCAAAGCACCTGACAGGGGTTCAAGACCGTGCTGGCGCCAAACTCATTCTGCGTGTCCTAAGTAATCAACATAAATCGTTTCCAGCCTGTGATCCTAAGTAATCATCGACAGTTTCCGGTCCGTGCTACTAAGTAAGCACGCAATATAAATGTTAGAAAAGCTTTCTACATTGCATATAAGTGAATATTACTTACATAAAAATACTGTTAAACTATTTTAGTTGTGATAAGAAATTTAGTTTTAAATTTAATATGTATCATTGTAGCATATCTTGTTTTATAGAATCCTTTTTTAACTAACTTATTCCCTGCCATGTCCTCTCACTTCCCATTCTGGTATAACACACACACATATATATATATCCCCCCCCCATGAAATAGAGGTATAAGGGCAAATCCAGGTCAACTGTACTGGGGAGCGGTGTTTCTAAATGGTTTCTCAAACTCAACCGGGTACATTTCTTATAAAATTGTACCCTACTCATCCCTACTCTATTAGTGTTATATATATTGTAGTTTGTATATAAAGAGAGAGCACTATTTGAGTAGGGATGAGTAGGGTACAATCTTATAAGAAATGTACCTGGTCGAGATTGAGAAACCATTTAGGAACATCGCTCCCCAGTACAATCGATATGGATTTGCACCTATACCTCTATTTCATGGGAAAATCAAGATAAACTAGCTCTGCATCCTGACTGTGGTGCGTGAATAAGTTTTTTTTATTAAAATTAAATGCCCTCGATAGCAAAGTCCAAAACCAGCTTGACCTTATGGAGCTCCTAAGTAAACTTTAACAGCAAATCGGAAAGTACTGCTCTTTGGAACCGGTTTCTTTGTAAATATAAGGAAAAGGTATGGATATCAGACACAGCGTACTACAATAATGCACCGAGAAGTCACAAACTGATAAGATACTCCATTGTTTAGTCGACCAAAGGTCACACAATCTGAGCTAAGAGGCATTACAACTAGGCCATTACCGCTCTTGTGGTAGAATGGTTAGAGCGTGTACAACACGTCTGATGGGTTCGTGTTAGGTAAGTTGATGACTATTATTATAACGTAATAGAAGAGCCGACTAACTATATCCATTTGTTTAAAAAGTGAAGCAATTCCTTTTGGACAATTATTCCCAGAGTTATAGACAAATAATTTTAATTTTTACTATTTTTAACCAAGGACATGACAAAAAATTTAAAACATACTGAAAGGGAAGCAGCAATTTCATAAAAACAACGCTTTTTTGACATCTTACATCCATTATTGTTCCCCACATGTCGTCAGTTTTTTATTCAAGCCATATATTTACCACTACCAGCTTGCTAAGCCTGTCATAGCTTCATATACCTTATAATATAACTTAAGACTAGGACAGACACAACATCCAGTCCCAGGACATTAATTTATCAATGTGAAAGGGTAAGCCCATATTTCACGAATGATACATTTTCATCAATTTCTTGACAACCATCAAACCAATTTTATTTTATTTTGGATAAAGGCATTTTACTTTGGATTATAATATCAAATTTACTATCTCCATGGTTTCAGTGTACAATCGAGCAGCCACCGTCATTTGGCGAATATAGTGCCAACTTCTGAGAATAAAGGGTGTCATGTAGTCAGCACAACCACTGATCTCAGTTTTCTAGTAGTTGCTCATTTGTCCTCACAAGGCTACAGTTGAGCTGTTTCCAGACCCGCTGGTTCACAGAAAATTGGGAGTGACGGGGATTGAACCCTGACCACAAAGAATAAATTAAAATTAATTATAATTTTTAATTTCTTTATAGACACCTCAATGAGAAAAGTATTGTGATCGTCAAAAAAATCAAACATGATATTTTGATAAATGTCTGTGTTTCATGACACCCTGAAACCAAAACAGTGTTTTTTGCGATGCCGCCTGTCCGTCTGTACCTCGGGCTAGAGCCAAAAACTATTTTACAGATTGGGTAATAACAATGAAGGGTTTTTGGAACTAGATACCCAACTCTAAAATTAAGGGTAGTTTACTGAAGGACAAAAAGGAATATTTCTTTTCTTCAAAATTTTCTCTAAAGACTTTGATTAAATTTTATATCTAGACATTGTTTATTATTGTAAACAAGATGGAAATAATAATTTTTTCATGAAAAATTACTTACCACTGTCAAATTGCAGTACTATTAAAGATCAAATTTTTTATTTGAAATATATTTTTTATAAACCCAATAATTTATTTGTTATAAGCAAATATATAATTTTTAATTTAGATCTCATTATTTATTATTATTATTATTATTAGCACCGTGTCTTGCTACCCGTTCGGGTTATACGCACTTACGCTAATGTGTAATGGTAGGGTGATTGTGAGATGAAATGGAGGCCTACAGTTTAACGTGGGATCCGAACCACGGTGGAGGCCTGGCATTCCACACATTCTCAAGTTAATACAAGTCTTGTCAGAGGTGAAGGAAGGGTTTGGTAATCAAATAAATCTGTGCCGAGACCGAGGATTGAACCCCGGACCCTGAGCACAGAAGTATGACACCTTACTCCTAGACCACAATTTAATCTTTGAAAAATGAATTTTATTCTTATGCTCTTTGGTGGACAGAGATATTTATCTTTTCTCAATTTTTCTGTAAGAGCACTCCTGGTTCCTAATGCAGTAACAGTGTATATTATTTCATTTTTGATGTTTGGTGTAGTGTTTCTATAACAAAGTATAGATCTATTATTTTGTTTCACAAATCTTAAGAGTTATTAGAAAATGTCTATTTTGAGATAAAAGCATGAGAAGGTCTGTGCAGTGCACTATACCATTTAAAAAAAAAATACATTTCCATTCAATGTTGCATTCCTGTGTTTATGTTATTCATTCCTATTACATGTTTCTATATAAGTGGCCTATTATTCTTTAATAATTTTCTCTTTCTTCCATTTTAGATTTCCTTTCATAAGAAACTTTTTTTCTCCGCAAAATAATTTTTAAAAAAATCTCCAGTACAAACCGACTTAATTTTCTAAACATGGTGATAACAACAGTTATTGAATATCTTTCAGGAGCATAGCTGCATTTGGTGACAAACTTTTTAAATAAAGACCCTTGACAGATACTCAACAATTAATGTTGATATCAACACGCGAAGAAAATTAAACTATGTTTATAATGGAGCAGTATTTTTTTATTTAGCAAAAATACTTTTTTTTCTATGAAAACTGCAAAAACACTGCACTTAAATTGCAATCCCTACCAACCGACATAAAGCTACTACTTAGAATACTAATAACACAGCTCTGAACTGCTGTAGATAAAAGGGTTGTTAGAGTACTTTACTAAATGGCAAAGACTTAAGATAAGCAACTGTTTTCTTACTTCAGCTGTCCAAAGTAGATAAATATTTCAAAAGAGGAACATAGGACATACTTTACAATCCTACTTACTTAATTATAGTCTCTTTTCAATAGAAAGGAACTTTTTTTAACAATTATTATAATTGATTAAACAGTATTCATAGTCAAGTTATGTGATATGTACGCATCACTTTTGAGAGATACCATCGTCATGACTAAGTTTCCTGTCACTGGTGGGTCTTTCTCGAACTTAATCCTTTCTGTCTACTTCCTTCCTCCATTCCTCTCCACACTCTCTTTATCCACCTGTCCCCGGGTCTTCCTCTTTGCCTCCTACCAGTCACCTCCATTTCAAGTATCTTCCTTGGAATCCTTCCCTCTTCCACCCTCTTCACATGTCCTTACCACCTCAATCTCGCCTTCTCTATCCTCTCCTGCGTGGGTTCCTCCTTCACTCTCTCTCTCATTTTAATCTCGCACGCCTGTATCCTGCTCTAATTCTGTTCCTTCATCAATACCTATAAAATAATCTTTATAATAAGATGATATCACGGATGAGTGTAGAAAAATGTGTTTGTGTTTCTTTATAATATAAATTCTGCTATGTACAGTGTGATTTTCATTGTAAGCCCGTTATTTGGAAAATGGAAAATCATGTAGTCACAATGGCGGAAAGTAAAATATAAGAATTTATTTAAATTCTTAAAACTTTTAGCTAATATTGTTAAGAGAAATAATAGAATAATCCATTAAGAAGTATTATCAGAAGATTTTGATAACTTTTAGATTAACTTTACAACTAATAAATCAAATAAAACACATTTCTGCCAAATTTGAGTGACTTTCACTCCATGTTTGTGGTTGTAAGTTGATTATGGTCCAGGTTTGCTCCCTATCTCCGGGTTGACATTTATCTTTAGAGTTCCCTCATTCGTTAAGCTTTTATTTTAAATATTATATTATAAAGTTGAGAAAGTATATTTTTAAGATTAATATGTATCAATTTTGAGATTTTGAAAAAAAAATCATTTGAATATGAATGAACCTTTGAAAAAGTTTACACATCACTTGTGTTTATAAATGTATATTGATACCCATCTGCAGCTCGTGGTTTGGCGACATATTTAATTTGGCTATCTCGTATTTCTAATCCATTCTAAGTTGGTGCATGATAAACTGAATTAAGAAATATATAATAAAGAGGACTATACCTAGTTAAACAAATATAAAACATCTGTGTACAACCCAAACAAGTAGTAAGACACAGTGGTAAAACATCAAACATCTATTTATCAATGAAACCATATCAAACGATTTTGATTAAATTTTGCTCTTTTACTAAGGGCAATGTATAAAGTTACAGAATCAACCAGGGCCTTTGGCTTGGTACACCAATGCTCTGACCACTGAGTAATGGAGTAATCCATTGTTTGTGTTATTTGTACTCTCTTCTTCTTTGTGTTTGATAAAGGCAACAATGCGAAATATTATTATATTTGTGTTTAAAATGTGTGTGTGACTACTTCTACTATAGAAGACAGAAGAAAGGAAGAAGATGTCACCTTTGTGCATTGGATTCTTCCCACATTTTCCTCTTTCCCTAGGTGGGCTTTCTTCATCAAATTTATTCTTAGTAGTTTATTTTTCCTTTTTCTTTAGTTTTATCAATTTCCTTTATTATAAAATTATCTAGCCATTGGGCCACCTCATTTTTGAATCACTGAGCTATTCAGGAATTGTTAGTGTCCAGGGTAACCTTCCAATCATAATAGATCACGAGTACAATAAAAATCATAGCCCAGACTTTTGACAACCTAAAATTATCAAATGACCTTAACATATTAACAATCACACGTAATATAAACACACAAATTAATAAAACAAGCATTTAACAAATGAAAAAAAAATCTAAGCAATGAAAAACCTTTAACTACTAAACCCCTTTCATTCTGCTAAATATAATATTTACTAACAAATATCTGTTTCTCAGTAATCGCAACCCTCTCCAGGAATGTGTATTTTACAACCATACAAGCAAAGAGGATACAAAGTTCATTGTCTTCATTATCTTCCCATTCAGACAAATGCGTATAGAAAACAATATGCTTGGAGTAATTACGCATTTATAAAATATCGAAGGTATTTAAAAATATACTTATTCAACATAAATATCGAGAAATGTCACAAATATGCCTAAAATAGACTAAACAATTACCTTGACAGTTATCCAAAATTACAAAAAATGACCAAATCTACAAAAAATCTTTTCCACAAACAGCGGATTATAAACTGATTTTATGTACACATGAGAGCGTTGTCTGTAATGTAATAAGTAATAATAAAACAAAGTGAAATGTCATAAAAATGTGGGCCCTGTTAAGATTGTAACTTGATTAAAAATTTTAGGATGAAATGTGTTAATCATATTCACAATATAACATTTTGTAAATATATATGGTTTTATAGTTATGCAACATGATTTTTTTTCCCTCAGGTTAAAACTTTTTATTTAATTTAAATAATCAAACTTTGATTTGGCTTCACAAATATTTCATATTTTTCAATTTGACTTCACTTCAGGTTTAAAAAGTCAACTTGGCACATCCCTAGCTGTGAGTGGTGCAATGTCCCCACATATATCTACTATGGATATCAGAGGCGATTCTTAGATACCTCAATTCCTACCGATATTGAAAGAATTAGGAATTGATCTTATATTATGATTTTTGATATTACTCTATTCTTAAACCATAGATCCCAGATAAGAAAGTTGTGGTATTTAAACTAACCGGCAATATTTATAATTTGGTTAGTTTAAACTGTGACTATTATTTTGTTTTTTGACACTTCACTTTAGTATCAGAAAGTTATAAATGTACTTAACATGACCGTTTGTGCTGGCGGCCGCGGTTCAATCCTCGGTCCCGGTACAGATTTATCTGATTACCAAACCCTTCCTTCACCTCTGACAAGACATCTTGTGAATGTGGGAATGCCAGGCCGCCACCGTGGTTCGGATTCCACGTTAAACTGTAGGTCCTTCATTTCATCTCACAATCACCCTACCATTACACATTAGCGTAAGTGTGTATAACCCGAACAGGGTAGTAAGACGCGGTGCTAATAATAATAATAGTAAAATAATAATAACATGACCGCTGTGTTCTTTCTGGTGAGCTCCCACAGATAAAATGTAACCCGTATAAAGTTATTACTTTACTATTTACAATTTTATTCTATTTTTCAAATATATTACAGTATGTTATACGAATGACTGCCTCTGTGGTCTAGTGGCCAGAGTTCCTGGCTACAGATTCAGAGGTCTCGAGCTCAGTCCCCGACGTTTCCAGAACTTTTCTGTGAAACAGTGGCTCTGGAATAAGGTCAAAATCAGCTCGTGTGGGATTGAATAAAGAACTAGCATCCCCGGTCTAGAAAACTTGAGATTAACAGCCACAGGCTTTGTTGGTTGACAACATGACACCCTCTTCCCAAAAATATTGGCGCTATCTTTGCCAACTTTCACAGCCGCTCGGTCAATATGGCTCGAATACGGGCTGGCGCCATGAAGTGTTTTTTTGTTACTTAAATAAAAAAAACTAGTTTTTAAAATGAGAATAAATGCATAATAAAAATAAGGTATTCAAATTTTAAATGTAAGTATCGAAACCGAGAATAAAAAAAAGTAGGGTTAGAATTTAAGAAATGGAATCGACAAAAACAGCAATCTTGGCATCTCTAATTTTTACCAATTTAAAAAAAATAATTAAAAGTACAGTTAAAGAAAGTAAGATCACTCACATAACAAAGGATCCAGTCTTTCTTTGAAGCTTTTGCTCCTCTTGACCTGTGAGACGATGCTCTGGTTGCTGGGGGCGTCGCACAAGGCGTTTCCCTCTGGAACCAGCAGCCGTTCGGCGCTAGACTCCTGCACCGCAGAGTTGGAGACACTTTCACTAGACTCCATGTGCAGCAAGTTCTCCCAACGAGAACTGTCCCATGGTTCCGAGAAAATGGTTTGGGTGTCATCATCACTGATGTGGGAGCCGCAGGGGTGGGCGTTGTGAACGTTAAGGTGGTGATGGTTCGAGTCATGGTGCAAGTTACGGCCTTCCACATTGTCATACGAGGACATGCGCGAGCTGAAGCCAGAACTGTCTATATCCGAGGGCCCCTGTTGGGGCTTATTACTGTTGAGACTGTGTCTGGAGACAGCAGCAGCTCAGGGAACCTAAAAAAAAAAACAGTTCTTAAGCAAAGAAATGTTTTTTACAAAATTAGTTTTTTAAATTTTTAATAAATTTTAAATAAAAATGGAAAATTATTGATATAATTAATATTGTTTGAATATTAATAGATCTGACAGGTAAATGAAATGATCCGAAATTTTAGTTGTCGGTAGCATGTCTGCCTGCCGAGCTAGGGTCCCTGGTTCAATTCCCGGCATTGCCAGAAAATGCATAATTGGTGAAATGTGGGTCTATCCTATCACAATGATGAGTTAATGGCCGGGGACTGGATGTTGTGTCTGTCCTAGTCTTAAGTTGGATTATAAGGCATATGAAGCTACGACAGGCCTAGCGAGCCAGTAGTGGAAAATATATGGCTCGGATAAAACTGACCCAGGCCACAGGTTGGAAATAGTAATAGATGTAAAGTAAAGGCAAATAATATGATGTTTATAATTTTCCTAAAAAGCAGAAAAAGTAGTCCTAACTATGATGAAATAGTTCACTTTGTAAAGGTTTACAAAGAAAAATTGACTGTAGGACTAATATTTAAAAAAATTCTTAACTTTGGTAGATGCTTTGAAAACATTTTAACACATTTACAAAATAAAAAAAGAGAGGCACTATTAGCATACCTAGAAAGGAAAGGAAAAAAAGCCTGTGGAAATAAAATTTAACTCATCTGAATTAAATTTTATCATTATCATAATTAGAGTTGCAAACGATTATTTAAATTATAAAAACCGTAAAATATTAATTTTTTTTAAATTGGGCTTCTTTCTAAGGATGAACTATTTTCACTTTTTAAGGTATGTTTTGTTATATAATATGGAACGAGGTCCAGGAAAGAGAGAGGGGCACACACACCTCATGTTTCTTCCTTAAATTGGGGATCACTCTGGAAATATCATAGACCTAAATTAATATATTTTATCCAGATATTGGAGGGACTTCTAGAATCTTCAAAGCCCTAGACTTTAAATCACACGCATATACAATTCTAAGCAATTGGTAAGAGGAATTGTATAGACTCATTTAATCGGTGGTGGGGAATAATAATTAAAGCCACAAAAGGAGGGGGAAATAAAGGTAATTAGTAAAGAATGCTAAGACACTTCGATAGAAAGATGTAAACAGAATAACACAAAGGACAAACAAACACGGGAGACAAACATTGGATATATTTTTATTTTATTTCCTCTTTTAGGAAGTTGTGTTACTTGTTTCACACTCCCTCCTGATGAGTTCTGATAGAATGAAACCTAGGTCAGGAGAGTGGGTGATAATTAAATATCTACAAGAGACAACCATCCTCTTTTTCCAGTGGCAGCAATGTAAAGTGTGAACTGTGTTCTTCTTTTCATTGTAACAGCCATAATTGTTTTTGTTCCTTTTTCTATGTTCACATCAAGCGATTAAACGATGAAGAATGAAAGCATTTTACTAAATTAATTCGGCCATATGCTGAAAACGATGATGATATATTATTATTATTATTAGTATAAACCAGAGCTGATAAATGTAACTGTACCTCTGGGCAATAAGCTCCTGAACCGTAACCCTGGGGTGGCCAATGTCGCCGACTTCCCCTTCCTCCAGAGAAGTCTCCTGTTGCTCTAGAGAGGGGAAGCGTCTTTCCCTCTCCTCTCCCCCTTCTCCATCGACCCCTTCATCTTCGTTACCTGTCGACATCAATACATTTACTTGAAACAAACACGCGTCGAAGGAAATAATAGCTGCCCCAAATCTTGACATATGTAATATAATTAATTTTGTACATCATTATTTTTACTTTATCTTTTAAGATAAAATAAAAAATAGACTGGATATGGTACAAAGTTAATCCTGACTAATCTTATTAAATTAATCAATGATAAAACAGCCAAAAGGGCTTTGTTTATCTTATTCATACAATGCATGCATGATAAAGTTACACAGGATTTTACTCAAAAAAACCTTTTTTCGCCGTGTCTTGGTGGTCATTTGGGTTGTATGCAAACATAAATCATGCTAATGGTATATGTAGAAGGAGGGTATATTATGAGAGGAAATGAACCTGAATTTGTGTCAAGGGAAAGTGAGAAACTATGTAGGAAAAAACATTTGATCAGAATACCCGACCGGGATTCAAACCTCAATCTTCCTGTGATTGGAAAGTCAGTATAACACAAGAATGAAGTATTAGACCATGCAAATACCGGTGTGGGTAGCGGAAATTTTAAAAACACCATAATTTTTTTTTTTATATCTTGGACTTTCCTAGCACTTGTATATTATATCTACTAGAAAACTACTGATGAATACTTACCTATAAACTCCCAGCTTGAGTCGACAGCCCAAGATGTGTCGTTGAAGGACTTCCCCGCCCCATGACTAGGTCTGACTCTTGGGGGCTGCACCGGTTTCCCTTTAGGCTTGTTCCCGCCACTAGTTTGAGTGGCCGTGATGTTGCGGGAGTTCTTGAGCAGCGCTAGGTTGTCCACCGAGGATGAGAGGGGCAGCTCTTCGGTTGAGTCGATCCTCTCCAGTCCCCCGGCATGGTAAGAGGTACTCGCAGGCCACTGTTGAAAGAAGGTCGGATCAGAGTGCCGGTGGTTGCGTGGCTGGTGGTGGGGGAACGCGCTCTGTACCACGCGTGGTCTCCGCCTTGCTATTACAGAGGATTGCTTCAACGCGTCGGCTGGTTCCGCGTAGAAAGGACTGCCTTGCTTTGTGTGATTGGACGCAGCCGGGCCATCGCTCTTTCCGTCCGAGGGAGGAGACAGCGGAGAGTGGGAGTTTGAGTTGCATGTGTTAGTGTTTATAACGAGCCCTAGACGATTCTTTTGTTCTTTCAAGTTGTTGGAGCCTGAGTTGAGTGAGATACAGCTACCAGAAACGGGTGTTCCTATTCTCTCGAGAAGATCTGGAGTCCTCTTGCTGATCCCCCCGCTGCTGCTGCTGATATCTTCGGGAGAGGAGAATGGCGAAGATCGGGGGATCTGATTGGTCGGTTTGAAAGTGGATAACATCTCTGGGCCCCAGATGTCTTCATAGTCGCTAAACTTGTCAGCGACTGAGCTGCGGTAGTAGACAGTAGGGGAATCAAGGATGTCAGACTCCTGATAGTGATGAGATTCTTTGACAGAGGACTGGCGCAAATGGTTGGGGCGGTGTTTCTTGACGCGGTTGTTGGCAGGTAGCTTGGTGGTCTCTGTTGGAGTAGATGGGGACACTACTTGGTGTAACCGCATGCTTCGCTGGTCCAAGGTGCTGCTGTGAGAAGATGTTGTTAAGTGTCCATCCTCTATTTGAGATTGTTTAGGAGCGACCTGAAATGAGAATTTGGCTCTGGTATTGATACAACTCCTCTGGACGACAGATCATAAATATTCAATGCTAGGACATCGAGTTGGAAATTATCTTAGGTTGTGGGTACCCTGATATTCAAAAACAAAGGTTGCAGTTTCGATTCCCATGTCCAGATCTCATTCTCCAACCTAATTGAAATAACAGGACAAAAGGTAGAGCAATGGCGCAGTAATTCAGTTACTGTGAATTAAACTATTACTCTTCAGCATTGAGAAAAGAAAATATTTTTAAAAACTATGAATAAAATTTGTAAAATTATTTTAGCATCAAAATACCCGCTTCGGTGGCTGAGTGGTCTAACACACTACTCTTGTGTTAGACTAGACTGCCAAAGACGAGGAGATCAGGGTTTGATCCCGGCGGGTGCATTGAGGGAGATTTTTCCTAAAAGGTTTTCAACTCTCCCTTCACGCAAATGCGTGTGCATTTCCTTTAAATTAGACCTTCCTAATTTCTAACCCATTAGTGTAATTATTACATTAGGTATTTTCCCCAAACAGGTAGTAAGATGCGATGCTTAAAAAAAACCATCAAAATATTAAACTGTAATATTAAAAACCAAAATGAACATTGAAAATGTAATGTAATTTGTTTGAATCTCAAATCTCTCAAATACCAAAGGATTCGAAGTGTGGGAAGAACATAGGATTCTATCGTCCCCTCTCTAGTGTGTTTCTAAGTTGATATAATTACTCATTTTGTGTAAATGCGCTACACACATGTCCAATATCTTGTTTTCACACATTCAGGTTCTACCCACAATGCACCACTACTCTCATTCCACCCCTCCCCTGCTCTCACCTGGACACACGACACCTCCACGTGAGGGGGAGGGGTGGTGTTATTCACGCTGAATGTCACAGTGGTAGTCACCGTGAAGTTCTGGCCCCCAGAAGACAGAGCTGTAGGTTTAGCCCACCGTGGCGGTGGCGGAGGAGGTGTCTTGCCCCCACCAGACACCACAAGGGGCCCCGAGCGAGAACTACTGCCGCCGTCACCGTTACACGAGGGAGGGGAGGTTACCTGCTGAGCAGGGCTGCTATTGGATGACCTCACCCCTGCAAAAAATAGACCAAATTCACATTGCGATTGAAACAGGGTTGGGGAGCCTTGAACCTTCTCTCATATTTTTTTCAATAATGTATCTTCATCAATTATAATAATAAATTATCAAACTTGTGTGTATTTCAATTACTGTAATTGAAATAAAAAAGTTATTTTTAAAGCATAATGTTAAAAAGGTAACTGCTCTTATTGATTGATATATTTATAGTTGGCGCAGTAACATATTTTGTAAAAATTTGATTAAGATAAATAATGTGGCTTTTGAGGAAGCCAAGAAGTGACGTGTGGCCTTCCAATTCCAAAATGTCCGTCTCACCGCGGCCCCCACCCCAGATTAAAACAATTAAATGATTAGAAGTAATTACTTTTATTGTATATTTTTAATTTGTTAAGGTGGAGTGAAGGTTGGTTAAATCTCGTTATTTTTTTTCAGTTTTGGCGAGAAAAAATATTTTGTGACCAAATATATAACTATTGATTCATTAGATACATTTAATTTAATTTTCTACATAAATTAATCTCAACAGTTCTTGAATATTTGTCATAGGTATTGCCCAATTTGACCAGAATTTTTTCTCTTCAATTAAAAAGTATATAATCAAATGTCACAATGCTCAGGCATATTTAAGAACTGTTGAAATTAACATGTATAGAAAAACCAAACAAAAGATTGGTCATAAAAACCCTTCAAATATGCCAACTATCTCTTGTTATCTTTAATCACACATTATGCCATTTAGCAGTCAAGGCGAGTTACCTGCAGAAAGAGTGGCGGTCTGAGAAGACGCGGAGCAGACCAGGTTGAGCGTGTTGGGAGGGGTGGGTCTTGGCCCTCTACTTACAGAAGCGGTGCAAACATTGGTCGCCGTCGAGCTACTCGTAACCACAATGGTAGCAGAACTCATCACCGTTGGGGAGGTATTATTTGCTGAAATATAAACAACAAATCGGTTAGGCCAGGGGTAGATAATTATTTTTGGTGGAGGTCAGTTTTAAAAAACTCCACATACTTCCGCGGTCCGGAGAAACTATAACAGTGACAAGTTCAAGCCCTATGCGACTATGCTAGTTCAAAATGTGATTTTCTTTTTCTTTTAGTTAGTTTAATTATTTAGTATTGCTGGCCTTTCATGTCTACCACCTGCCCACCACCGAAATAGAATCATTTCTTCATTTTATCGGTTTCTCGTCAAGGTCCTTGAAAATGTCTCTGCGGTCCTGATGCAGACCGCGGTCCGCCATTTGGTGACCACTAAGTTAGGCCATGAGAGAAAAATTTGTGAAGCGCATGTTAGCTGTTGTTAGGATGAAGTTATCTGGGAAAGAGTGGGGGTAACAGGAGGTAGATGAGAGTGGTAGAGAAACAAGACTGAGATGGTATGGTCATGTAATGAGGATGTTGGAATACATGAGATAGTAGAGGAAGCAAGGGTGAGATGATATGGACATGTAATGAGGATGTTGGAGTACATGAGATAGTAGAGGAAGCAAGACTGAGATGGTATGGGCATGTAATGAGGATATTGGAGTACATGAGATAGTAGAGGAAACAAGACTGAGATGGTATGGTCATGTAATGAGGATGTTGGAGTACATGAGATAGTAGAGGAAGCAAGACTGAGATGGTATGGGCATGTAATGAGGATGTTGGAGTACATGAGATAGTAGAGGAAGCAAGACTGAGATGGTATGGGCATGTAATGAGGATGTTGGAGTACATGAGAGAACACCACAGGGAATGATGGAGCTATTTGCCTTATGTACATATGCAATCTGCAGCTTTCCGTACCTGTAATATCGCTGCCCTTGAAAGTGGTGAGGAGACTAGGTGTTTGTAGCGGCTCGACGGAATACAATGGAGTCAAGTTGAGCACAATGGCATCTCCGCCCAACTCCGAGGTCGGGGTTTGAGCCCCAGTGTTTGTGCTGCTGCTGTTGAGATGATTATTGTTATTACCTGAAACATCACACAAACACACACTGTATTTACCTGAAAATGACCCACCCAAACATTATTTACGTTCATGTAGGAAAAGGCAAAGGCCTACTTAACAATATGAACCAACTCCATTCATTTAGGAATGAAACTACTGGACCTTGAACAGTGAGTAAACAAACTACAATCAGATATAGAAACATTTACTATGGCAAACAATGACCCTGACGGAAACATTTTCAAGTACATGGATATAAGACGACTCACAGTTTTGGGGAAAAAAGAAAAGAAAATCCTTATATTTAGGTAAATGTATGCTAAGTTATTTATTTTTTTATTGCTTTAAGAACCTTGTGATATGGGTATTCTTACTAAAACTAATGAGCCATTTACACACAAACACTTCAGTTTTAATATCTTCGAAAAAGTGACTTCAACAAAGTGTTTGGAATAATGTTGTGTAGAATGATTTAATTTAATAAAATATTTTATAAAGTTAATATATCTCGTTATTTTAATGAATGAATGAAAAAATATTTGCCAATAAACCAACAATAAAATACTGAATTAATATATATTTAAATTCCCCCCCAACTGGTTTCCCAATATACCTCCATACAAATGTGGATATATTTCCTTCTTAATTCTATTTGTATAATCAAGTAGACTGGCCGGATAATAAGATGCTGTGGAAGTTAATTGAAGTTTTAAAATCTCAAATAAATTGGGATGGGCTCTAATACGCCAGGAGATTTAAGATAATTTAAGTCTAAATTTAAAACAAAAAAATCAAAAATTTTAAATTGGGATATATGTTAGAACTATAATAATGTTTATTGGTGGTTCGGCCCTAACATAATTAAAGCAAACAAACCAACCTGATCCCAAACCATTTATTTAACGCTGAATGTATAAAATGCATTTATATATATATTAAAAAAAAGAACATTTGTTACCATTTCTATTTTTTAATATTATATTATATTTCTATTTCCTTTAGTGCTCACAATTTGTTCCAAGATTCGGATTCCGAGATTCAGGATTAGAAGATAAAAATGAAGGTTTGGATTTGACCCTCTATTTGGACCAGTTGTGTTTTATCCGACATCTCAACATGAGCGGAGACACCAAGAGCCGATAGAGCAGTCTATGAGACCGCCTAGGCGCTCTCACCCTGGGATCTACCGTCCAAGCCAACTCACCGCTGCCGAGACTACTGAGACTACTGCCGCTGCTGGGAGGCTCTGCTGAAGTGTTGTCATCTCCACACCGACCTGACTGCGTTCTGGGGGACGGGGGTTCGCCATCGGGTATCTCCAGAACTCTAAGTACACAGATACAAGATTGTCGTGCACTAAACAACTTCAAGTCAGAATTATTTTTTATTAATATTTTAACATTATTATTATTATCATTATTATTATTTAGCACCGCGTCTTACTATCCGTTCAGGTTATACACTTTAAATACTAACTAGCTAATAAATTAGGAATTGGGAAGGTTGAATTAGAGGAAGTGAACCCGCATTTGCGTGGAGGGAGAGTGGAAAACCATTTAGGAAAAACCACCCCCAGTTCACTCACCTAGATTCGAACCTCGATCTCCCCATCCTCAGCAGTCGAGCTCAACACGACCAGCGCGTTAGCCAACTATGCTATCAAGGCGGGTAATATTTGAACAAACCTCTAAATATGTTAAAGGTGTGCAAAGCTTCGAGACTTTGGCTTTAACTTCCCTTCAAAAAAAAATGTGGTTCGGCAATTATGAGGCTTTGACAATAAAAAAATACTCAATGCATGTACAATTATTACTCTTTTGTACCGTCCAAATCAATATTCATATTCAAAAGATTAGAACCAGTGTGTAATAAAACATTTCCCAAGTAATTTTAGTGCATAAAATTATAGAAATAATCACAATATAGTAATTTTTTCAAGCAAAAAACCACTAACAAAAAATAGACGTTGCACACCCCTAAAAACTGTGTATTATAAATTTGACCAATTAAAACTTATGTATTAAATAGCACAACTATTATATGTGTTTATTATGGCTTTAACCACATCTAAATATCATTTCTTTAAATTGAAAAATGACTCCTGGACACGGGAATCAAACCTAGGACCCTTGACTTAGTATAGGCCTACCAATGCTCTAACCACTAAGCTATTCAGGAATCGTCTCATGTCCAGGCCACAGACAAGAAAAAGACTTTCAACCTTACTTGGGTTTTGTTGCGCTCCTTTTGCTAGTTTCAACACTGGGCTTCGCTAGTGTCACTGCTGGGTGATGATAGGACTAACCCCAGCGATCCTAGTGGTGAAGGACTCAACCTGCCAACCATTTTAGCCTGGAGGTTGAGTGTCTGGCGATATTATTTGTCTGTGGCCCAGGGTCATCCTCAACTCATATTTTAAGGCAGAATCTGTGACGTATATGTGGAAATCTCGGCTCAAATGTGTGATCAATTAATATTACAAGTTATCAGATAACCCAACCACCTTTAACTCGGTAGGGCTTTATGCCGCGAAAAGTCCAGGTGTCGTGTTTCGTTTTAAAGAATACAATTAAGCATGCAATCATTTTGTTGAAAAAGTAGAAGATTCAATGAATAGTATAGTAGGCCTAGTGCAGTTCTTCTCAAACTTCTCTACAGTGTCACTCGTGTGTTCAGTGTCCATGTAAACCATCCATATTGTCCCCTTGCCTGAGCCGGGAATTATATTAATTTACACTCGGTTTACCCTGAAAGGTAACAAACAGTCTTACCTTGAAGACTAAGTAAGTATGGTCCTATCTTATAAGCTGCACCATAGAGGTTAAACACGCAAGGTAAGCTCGCTATCTTTCGAGGTGAGTGGAGCGTATGTGGTGAATATCTCACATGTAATTCTACTCGTGGTACTGAGTATTATTGACTTACAGTTTTTCCTGTCAATCCTGTGCTATTTAAGATTATTTCTTTTCCCACTATGGTCTCATCTGTAATCCCCATGGCCAATGCCACTGCGTGTTCTATAAAATAGATTTGGGCTCCACCTGCGAGGCCTGACATGAGATCGTAGGTGTTATTTTGCTCATTAACATTGTTTAAGGTAGCCATTAATTTTTATTGGCACATTTAACAAATGGGTCATTTAATGGCTTAACCTAACGTGTACTAACAGAGAGGGTAAATTAGAGGATATGCACCTACATAAGGAACTGATGGTTAAATCACAGTGAAGAATCGCACATGAAAACAAGCCAAAGTTTACCCTGAGAGGATTTGAGCCTCAACCTACAACATTTGGTGAGTCTAACAACTTGACAACTGGAGTGCATGCGTGTGTGTCCCCGCTCTCTCGAAATACCCACCTTGACCGAGCAGGGCCAGGGACGACAGTTGCTGTCTGTTCTTGGCCTCCCGCATGGCACGAGGAAGACTCAACTGGACAGGAAGTTCATCACTGAAACAACAGACATACAAACATTACAACACTAAAGTCAGCCCACGATTATTATTTCAATAATGTTACAGTTAGTCGAGATGGTTTGGTCATATAATGAGGATGGGAAAAGAAAGAACAATGGAAATGAAGAATGTAGGAAAAAGACCGCAAAGGAGGTGCAAATAACAGCAAGTGTGTAAGAAAAATGGAAGCAAATACAGGTGGAAGGATGGTGGAAGGAAAAAGCAAAATGGAGGTGTTTTATCCTAAACTGAGCCGGCCACTGACTGGAAACAGTGATGATGATGATGATGATGATGATGATGATGGGCAAAGTGATCAGTAAATAATGTGCAGATGGTATGATTAGTTAGATGTGGAGCATCAAACAAACAATAATGAGCCAAGGAATGTTGATCGAGCTGTACTCACCAGCACTGCGAATAGTGAGCGATGAGTTGAGGAATGTTATCGAAGCGGTTGTCGGAGCTCTCCAGACTGAGCTGTCCGTCCACAGCCTGGATGAGGTAATGCTCGATGTAAGGACCCTTGCCAGCCGGGAGACGCACAGATATGGCCATAGTATCGGGTTGACTCGACTGGCGGACCACAAAGTTCTGGAAACAAACCGTGTGGCCAGAATGTCACAGAGAGGAGCTTGGAAATTACTTAAGACTGGTTTTAATACTAAAAAACACTTCTACTAGATTTTAAAGCAAGCAAATACATACATACAGTAGAATCTAGAATATTTGTGTATAGTTCTTAGAAAGTAGCTCAGCAGTAAATGTGACTGTGATTAAAATGAGCTCACCACATTTAGATCCCAGCCACAATCCTTGTAACTTCCCTTTTAGTCCAGCTGACCGCTCAGTATGCCAGTTGGTATTGATCACTGCTCATTATCAGTGTTTTAAATTCAGTTCATATGTCAACATAGTTGTGTATTCAATTATCCATATTTTGTTTTTCAATTATCCTGCATTCTCCGTTACTGTAGTGTGTTTTCTGTATCTTTACAGAGAATTTATAAGTGATCCCTGAAAATAGATCCCTTAAAAAACTCCATAAGTAATATCTCTGCACTTAAAACTTGCTTTAGTGCTCCAGGTCAGCAATTTTCAACTCGCTCCACATTGAACAAGGCGCTGACATTATCAAGGCATTCCATTAGTTTTATAAGGAGATTTTTATAATTTAAAAAAAAAAGGTTTGTTATGTTGTTTTTAAAAGTTAAATAGCTAAAATTCTAATAATAGTGGGTCACATTAATTTGGAGAATATCGATAAGAAAGGGGGGAAAATTAAGAAATAAAATTAAAGCTTTTCAAATTCATGATGTATTTTTTTTTAATGAACACTATTATTAGAATTGTGTTCATTATAAAAAAAATACATCATGAATTTGAAAAGCTTTAATTTTATTTCTTAATTTTCCCCCCCCTCTTCTTATCGATATTCTCCCAATGCAGGATGGATTTTTTTGTTGTTGTTGTACTTTCCCATGTAGAGCGAGTATTCAGGGATCTACCGAATTATGTAGGGCATATTCCATTACTCTTTCATGGGACGCCTCTGAAACCCAGGTCGAGGGATTGGGCGGTAGCGATCAATTTTCTTCAAGAGACAGCCATTATCTTTTTTTTTTTTCCACTGGCAGTGTCAAGTTTAAACAGTGTTCTTCTTTTCATTGTATAAGTCATCATGTGTTTGTTCCCATTTATTTGTTGCTTCATGGGGGTTACAAAACTTTAATTCTAAAATTCCCTGACTTTTTCAGGTTTTTCAAACATTAAAAAAAATATTCCAGACTTGACCTTTTTACAGTTTTTCTTGCTGAATGGGAATATTTTCATTTATTATGTTTATCACATATTTTCAAAAAATCCTCAACTACCAAACATCAACATTCTTACAAGTTCTTGTTAATTATCTATTAATTAATTATGTTTTATGTGTGTTCCTGTGTGAATGTGTTATAAAATAATCCTCCCCGTACAACCCACCTCGTTAGAATAAAATATCCAGTCAATCACTTTGTTAACATCGAGAAACACTCACTTTTGTTTGAATGTTTAGGTGCAGAATTAATCAAACAAAATTCCTTGACTTTTCCTTTTTTTTGATTAAATTCCTTGGCATCAAAGAATTCCCTGACTTTCCCCTATTTGTAGCCACTATGTGCTTTCGAAAAGAGGTTTACCTCATAGAGATATATGACCCATACTTAAATATTTATGAGAAAAGAATAAGAATATAAAAAGAAAGAAAGCCTTGCACATATCCTTGATATTACAAAATAGTTGTTCCCTATGTTGTTGTTTTTTACATTAATTACTCTGTTTGGAGCATTGCGTGTTTCTATACTAGTATGAGCCTTTCAATGGATGTTGCCGGTCGGAACATACCCCCTCCTCCTTGCTCTGCAGCAGATGGAAGGCCCCGGCACGTTGGATGCCGGGGAGAAACCACACGGGATGACTGCGTATCAGTCGCTCCACCAGCCCTATATCGCAGGGCGCGTCTCTGCTGTCCCCTCCAGAGCTGCCGCTGCCTGAAGACAGGCTCGAGTCTTGTTCCTGAGCAAACAAATACTATTAGTACACTCTAGCTTTGGTACAGTCATACTTATATCGGAACAGGTGTTCAGAACATTCAAACATACCTCTTTACGGCCAACATTGATAATATCCAGCTGCAGATCATATTACTTTATGTGTGGATGCATAAAACATATTTTAGCGACATTTATATCTGTCAAAACAGATTAGCATCTTTAAAAATAACAGAGATTCAAGAATTTTAAAAAATCAGATTAAAGATAATTTTTAAAAAAATATCTTAAAACTTGATAGTTTGGTTCTTGGGCCACACCACCCCTGCTAAAAGAGTTCCACCCCCGCTAAAAGAGTTCCACCCCCGCTAAAAGAGTTCCACCCCCGCTAAAAGGAGTTCCACCCCTGCTAAAAGAGTTCCACCCCCGCTAAAAGAGTTCCACCCCCGCTAAAAGAGTTCCACCCAAAATCCCCCGCTAAAGGAGTTCCACCCCCGCTAAAGGAGTTCCACCCCCCTAAAGGAGTTCCACCCCCGCTAAAGAGTTCCACCCCCGCTAAAAGAGTTCCACCCCCGCTAAAAGAGTTCCACCCCCGCTAAAAGAGTTCCACCCCCGCTAAAGAGTTCCACCCCCGCTAAAAGAGTTCCACCCCGCTAACAAATTCCACCACTGCTAAAAGAGTTCCACCACTGCTAAAAGAGTTCCACCAGTACAAATAAAAGCATAGAGCTACACCAAAGTCTCATTGGCCGATCATTGACCAGAGACTTCGATTGGTCGAGGTGGTGGAGAGGGGTTGTAAGGTAAATAAGATCCAGCAGTGTGTTGCAGTAATGAACTCGTAGCGGGGTTGAGAGTTCACTAAATATAATTAGTGGACTGGAAGTTGTTTAATCAAGAGACAGTCCAAGTCCAGTTAACGCCTCCTCCGCTCCTCCCTGTGGTGCACTTGACACCAGAGGAGCGAGAGCGGATATTTTACTTAGGAGAGGGTTGTTCGGCTAAATTGCGGTCGTGTCCAGCGAGCAGGGGGCCCGACGGTGGGGAGGGGATGTAGTAGTTTTAAGGACGTGATTTACCCGAAAGTAGATACGTTTTTATTTACCAGATTCGGTGGTCGAATAGTCCAAGGAGTCACTCATCACAACGGGTCTGCCGACGGTTCGAATCTCGGTCGAGTGTAACATACATAGGAAGGTTTTCCTTTTAAATTGATTTTCCACTCTTCATCCACGCGAATGCTGGCACACTTCCTCTAAATTTAACCTGCCTCATTTCTAACACATTAGCGTTATTAGTGCAATTGCGCACAGCCCGACGGGTACCGATACGTGATAGTTATTTTTATATACACACGTGCTTATATATTTATACGTGCCTATATAAGTACATATATATCCCTGACCATTTATTGGCCCATCTCTCAGAAAATGAGAAAAAACACTATTTCACTTATTTCTTAGTTTACTTAATTTTAATTTATATTTAAAGTATACAATTTTGCCATCAAATAACCATCCCGTATATAAAAAAAAATTCTACAATTTGAAGAAACCAACACTTTTTAGGTTATAATAATGTTTGAGGAATAGAAATATATTTTAATGTATATATTAAAAGAAATATTTCTATATTTAGTCAAGAAACTATAAAGCTACCATTAAAAAAATATTTCTATATAATATTATATTGCCTTAACATAAAATAAACAAATACATATTCTGGTACTGTTAAGTCTGTTAATAGGTCGATTGTTGCCAAAATTAGTCTAGATTTACCAACAATTCATTTCCCTCTAAGAGCCAATTTGTGTTTTTTAACGTTGCATCTAATAACGCGTTTGAGTTATCCGCATATGTGTTGGGAAGGTTGAATTTAGAGAAAGTGTACACACATTTGCGTTGAGGAAGAAGGAAAACAATTTTTTTAAACCTCCCTCGGTACATCCGACCGTGGTCGAACCCCAAATTCCCCATCGTAAGCAGTTTAGTGATGGTTCAAACTAGTAGGATAACAGTCCTTAATAAAACATCTAGGATGGTTTGCTAGGAAATATTGAGCAATCAATCACACACAAATATTCAAGAGATACCATCGGCGGGGAAAAACCGCGAATTCAAAGATCCCTCTTTCTATTTCTTAGTATTTCTTTTAGAAGAACTTCAGAAAAAAGTTGATTAGATTCAAAACGTGCTCTATAGTGGTCTCCCAGGAATACATAAGAGAGAAGAAAAAAATGTCTTTCCATTCTGTTGCTTAAATAAGAAATATTGACTGTGAGGCCACAATCAAGCTGGTATGCAAATCGTTCCTTCGCTCTAACTTGGCAAGGCCCGGCCCTGTCTGTCCTCCGTGCTGCCTTCTTTTACCAGACTTTACACACTTCCTTTCACTAATAAGGAAACCAACTTCGAAAAGAACAACCAAAGACCAAGAGAAAAGAAAAACTTTGAATAAAAGTGAAAATAAAAAACCGCCCGACCTTACACGGCGATTGCTTTGTATTACTCTCTGTTCTCTTTTTACAACGAAAATATGGAGGATGTTTTTTGAATTCTTTCATTTTTATTTGTAAGAAACACTGACTAGGAACGAATTAGACTAACAATCCGATCTTCAAAGGAATAATCTTCTTTCACGTATTCATACGTCAAGTCATATGATCTACAGTTGTCACTTTTAACAGATATTATAAAATAATAATAATAGTATGGTAAAATGTTATCATAGTTGCACTCACAACATAGGTTTGTATTTTTAAAAGGTGTCCGGCCCCGTGGTGTAGTGGTTAATGCGCCTGGCTGCGAGTCTAAGGGTCCCGGGTTCAATTCTAGACAGGTACTTTGGGTATATTTCGGAAAGGAGAATCACCCCAACAGTCACCAGGGTTTAGTTAAATAAGCTTAGATTAGGTGTAAATGTTTCTAATGTTTCCACACCCTGATACTCACCATCACCCTCACCTAATCTCATCAGGACATGGAAAGGATGTACGATTAGTACATTCGGGAATCCCCTGGACAAAGGTACATCAGTACTAGCTAATATTACCACAAGTGAACGTTATAAACAAACGTGCTTGTTTTTAAAAATCCTCTCAGAAGTCAAAGAGGATTCGTTTCATCCCGGCAAGTTATACTAGATTTAGTTTAATGAAGCCAGAGAGCGCTCTCAGCCTAGAGCTCTCATGCATCAACGGTCTTATTAGCGATACAACAGGGAGACTTCACACAGGCCGGTTTTTTTTTTACCACTGGCTCGACGATACCCTCTTCTGGTACAAAGTGAGCTCGTATTCATACACCAGACATTTCCTTTAGCCCGGTCTAGTTTTTTAAAAAAAGGCCAAAGGCGCATCGCAGTATCTGGTTGTTTGATATTATGTTTCGGAGGAGAAAAAAAACCGAATTACTTTAATCCACAAAGGGAAATGTAAAGCGCCATCAAAATGGGAAATGCTCATGTTATATAAATAATCATGTCTTTAGTAAGTAATACTGGTGGCTTGCAGTATAATTCCACGAGAACATTATTTTACAACATACAAATATACTTCTACCGTCAACATTGGTAACATTTTAATATATTATTAGTGTTATTTTATAGGTAACTAGATAGCTGTTGCCCGCGGCTTTGCTCGCGTGGAAGTTGATTATATACAAATACGAAAATATACATTATTATTTACAGATTAATTTAAAATATTACTTACGTTGATGACCATAACTTAAACCTCAGATCAAAAATAATGCAAGTCCGATACAAACTTTCACCCCCCTTTTCATCCCTTATTAAATAAAATTTCCAAAATGGTATTTATTTGTTTTACGTCAATAACCGAAATACAAAATTTTATTTATGTAATCATACATAATATTATCATACATATTATCATCCCCTATTTTGACCCCTTTGGGATGGAATTTTCTAAAATCCTTTCTTAGTGGGTGCCTACATAACAAAATGAATATACAGTCCGAATTTCATGCTTGTAGCCTTGATAGTTTGCGCTCGGCGATGATGAATCAGTCAGTCAGTCAGTCAGATCAATCAGGACATGATTTATTTTATAAGTATAGATGACAATATATATCAAAAGTGATAGCTGCGGATCAAATGACTTACGTATGAATAATTGAAATTAGATCTAGTAATTTTTCTAGCTGTAAAAACAAATGTAGTCACTTTTCTTGCTTTCATCTAAACTCTTAAGGATATTCCTATGAATATTCTAGTATAAAAATAATAACACCCGGCCGTTAATTCATCACTTAAGAGGGAAACCTCCAATTTCACAAATAATAACTTTTTTTTTCGGCTATGACGAGAATCATCACCCACGACTCTCAGTTACCAACTAAGCTTAGACCTGCTTCGGTGGCCGCATAGTTTAAGGCTTCACTCTCGCAATATATTATACTACCAATCATGGATGATCGGGGTTTGACCCAAGTCGGATGTACTGATGGTGGGTTTTTCCAAAATGGTTTTCCTTTCTCTCTCCCCACTCAAATGTAGGCACATTTCCTCTAAATTGAACCTTCCTCATGCCTAAGCCATCAGCGTAATTAGTACATAGGCGTATAA
The DNA here is from genome assembly GCA_039000515.1 of Timema cristinae. Lineage (NCBI taxonomy): Eukaryota > Metazoa > Arthropoda > Insecta > Phasmatodea > Timematidae > Timema > Timema cristinae. The sequence goes on from JBCFYV010000935.1 coordinate 64,966,144, forward strand.
ACCGAACGGGTAGTAAGACGCGTGATAAAAAAAATAAAACTGATCCAAGGCGCGAGATGTTAATAATGTTGACATTTTCTAAGAGTATCTTCCTCCCAGAATCCTACCGTAACATCCATACATTAGCCAACTAACTGAACAGTGAGAGTTATCCTCTTATTTAGCTTAGGAAGGTAAGAGAGCTCGAACACGCGTCCCTTCGTGGTGCTATTATCTGTATTTTAACTTTAAAAATAAGTGAAATTGAGACTCGTCAAACAGTTTTACCATATTAAAAAAAATAAGCTACAACATAACATTAAACATATATTTATTTTAAAATGAAAATTCTTTTAAATATAACCTAATTTTCCCTGTTAGATAAGTTTCCTGGTTGAAGCGTAATCTTTTATCTAATATCTCGATTAATCGGTCGTTAGATGGACTTTTAAGGGGTCTGCCTATGTATCTAAGATATTACAAATAAAATGATGCGTTAAATATTGACAAAACATTTTTAACAGTTCATAAATTTGTTGTTTACTGGAATGAACAATAAACTATTTTTATGAGCTTACATAAACCTATAGACGTTTAAACCATAACTGGCATAGGAATGTAGAATGGATATTTGTGAATCGAAAGATGTCATTTAATAGTCACTAACAAATGTTATTGTCATTTAGATTTTCCTCCTCCCCTGTTGGTTCTCCTACTGCCGGACATATCCACCCAGTATAGTTATGAACCCACTGGTTTCTAGCGTTTAGGAATTTTGCTCGACTATTCTAGCATCTTAAAACGCTAGAAACCAAGTATAACGTTACCGGGCGAATCTGCCCGGCATTAGGAGTACAAACAGGGGAAGGGGAAAATACAACTCGCGACCGCCCCTGTTAAATTGCACATTCTATTCACAAAGATCCATTCTTCATTCCTTCACAAGTTACCTTTAATTTCCCGGACATTTAGCTCCTAATGATCAATCGAAATATGTGATTTTTTGGATATCTAACCTGGTCCAAACTGTCCGCGCTGCCGTCCAGCTCAAGCAGTCTAAAAGGCGCCGACAGGTCAGCCAAGGTGGTCTTGGTGTTGTGGTTGTTGGGACCGTCCCCTGCCGGGGATGACGTCACGCTGCCCCCTTCAGGCGTCTTGCTGCTCAGGTGGTGGTGGTGTGGGGGAGGTGAAGTCGGGGCCCAAGCCCTGCATGTAGGGCTCCAGGAACGCATCTCCTCTGCAAGCAAAGACAACAAATGAACATCAGTATCACCTTCCGAGGGGAAAAGTGACCATTACTGACATGAAGGATTGAGGATGTGAGGAAGGATGAAACTTAACGGCATTCACCTGGACGGAGGATGAAAACCACGGCAGTGCATTCGGTCACGAGTGAGCTCCAGACTCCTCACTCAAGTTGCAGACCATTGGTCACAGTGACTCACCTCATCAGATGGCCATCATCGGTCACGAGTGAGCTCCAGACTCCTCACTCAGAGTTGCCATGACCTTCGGTCACGAGTGACCAGCCCTTCATCGAGTGCCTACCATCGCACGGTGAGCTCAGACTCCTCATCAGTTGGCCATGACCTCGCACGAGTGAGCTCCACCTCTTTTCCTCAATGGTTTGCCATTCCCCCTCCACGCAGATGATGGTACACTACCTCTAAATTCACCTTCGTCAATCTTAACACATTAGTCCACAGGTAGCAAGACGTAGTTCTAAAAACAACCGCGAGTGGGGGATGGTAAGCAACTTGAATGAGGGGATAAGCTTGGTTACACACACATTCCCTCAAGAGCTTGACTGCTAATTGGACCTCCCCCCTCTGACCTTAGATGATGAGATGCTCAGTAATGGACCATCAGGTTAAGTTGTGTTCTCTACAAGTTTGAAAGGAACCTCCTCATCAGGAATATCTTATTTCCTCGGGACGGAGGAAACGCGAGTTAAGTGAAGTAATTAGCAGTTTTTAAAACAAAACTTTTTTTTGGTCAAAATAAAACAAATATTTCTCCAGTATATAGGCTATATTTAGTTTAATTTTCTACGCATTGTGATATCAACAGTTGTTGAGTATATGTCATGAGCATAGCAGCATTGGAATTAACCTTTCAACCGAAGAGACCTGGCCAAACTACGCGATGATAATGACGGATATTTAAAATGGTTTTTGTTTTTTAACACCACGTCTTACTACCTGTTCAGTTATACGCATAAAATGTACTTTTATTTGCTGATGTGTTGGGGATGAGAAAGGATGAATTTTTAGAAGAAGAGTATCCATATTTGCGTGGAGGGAGAGTGGGGGAACTCGGTACAACTGACCAGTTTTCGAACTCCTTATCTTCCCGGCATCGCCAGTCCAGTCTATTGCGAAAGTGACGAGTTAAGACTCACTACCAGCGAAGCGGGTTAATTAAAAAAAAAATCGAAATTGCTGTATATAGAAAATTAAGCTTAAAATATTGCATAAGTGTACCTAACTATATTATTTATTTTGGCCAGAACATGTTTTCAAACCCCTATAGAAACAGATTCAACTAACATCCCCGTGTGTCCCCCCATGAATACAAAAGAGGATGAAGTGATCGCAGAAACCCGATCCACCGTCGGGAGGTGTTCATTCCTAGCAGCGGCCCCGGAGTGGAACCAACGAACAATAAGCATATGTCACCCTCAACGGAGGGAGGTTGTTGACCATGAGAATTGTTGGCGGGAAACACGAGACGTCAAGGTCACGTGAGCTGTTGGGAAGTACAGGGTGTCGGTAACCATGACGACTGCATGGGCAGCCAGCCAAATCTCTGGGAGGGAAGGAGAGAGAGAGAGATAAATCCAATATAGGGGTGAGGGAGGAATCCATGCTTGGGGGAGGGGGGAGGATCAGAGAGGGTTGAAAGGGGAGAAGCGCACGGAAATACTACATAAAACGTACTAAATACTGGGTTCTAATTTTCAGTCGGCTTTTATGAACTCTGGGAGAAATCTCGCTGACATTTCCGCTATTGCTCACTGACGACGCAAATAGGTGGGGGGGAAATGGGGGTTGAGGGGGCAGCTAACCTGGTACTCTACCATAGTCCATAGAGAAAGCCAACACTTGGCATTCATGGAGAAGCGATGGAGGGGTGAAAACAACCCTTGCGTTTTGAACTTTGATCTTTAGTTTCACATTTTTTTAAAAATGCAAAATAATAGTGACAGTTAAAAAAAAACACGCTTTCTTGTCTGAAATTTATGATAGCTAGATATAATAAATGTAACTCATAATTAAACTTGCGAGTAATTTTAATTTTATCCAAACAAAGCTTATTCGAGGTATTTAACTTTCACTTTCTGAACCAAATTAGTATATCATCACATGACGTTTATTATTAATTTATTATATTATATTATATTATTATTATTATTATTATTAGCACCGACGTCTTACTACCCGTTCGGGTTATACGCACTTACGCTAATGTGTAATGGTAGGGTGATTGTGAGATAAATGGAGGACCTACAGTTTAACTGTGATCCGAACCACGGTGACCACATTCACAAGTTGTGATTAATACATGTCTTGTCAGAGGTGAAGGAAGGGTTTGGTAATCAGATAAATCTGTGCCGGGACCGAGGATTGAACCCCGGACCCCCAGCACAGAAGTCCGACACCTTACCCTAGACCACCAGGTCACCCACCTCACCAATGATACATTTTTCAACCGTGCCGGGAAATGAACTCGGGACGCTTAGCTCAGTAAACAGACACGCTACCGACTGTTACAAAGTGTCGGACGATTTTCGAGCAAAGTAATAATCGTTTTGATGGTACGGTCGGTATTTTCGCGCTACGTTTGAGAAAATATTCCAATATGAAATATTAAATTTAGTAAAATAGAAAAGTCCTACCCACGTGTTCACGTGACCCAATTACAGTCAAGCAATTTATAGATTTTTAATTATTTTTTTAATCCATTTTAAATATTTTGCAAGAAACTCTTTCTAAAAATGGATGCTCGTGCTTTAAATATTTAACGTAGTCCGCCAAGTTGGGACCGCTAACTTTCAGGATGAACAAGTGTGCATCGGCGCCACAGAGTGGACCTGGACTAGGATTGAACCACAACCCCCGGATCAAAGTCACCCACCGGTTCCACCGTCGTCGAAAGTTTAAGGTGGGAATGCAGGGAACGCGAGTCAAGGTCAGTGATTTTTTTTGTCATTTTTATATTAAATCTTTTTTTTGGCCAAACTAAATCAATATTGCTCCACCAGAATCAAAAAGTTTAATTTTCTTCACATGTTGATATCAACAGTTGTTGAATATGAAGAGCATAGCGGCATTAGATGAGAAACTTTTTAAATGAAGAGAAAAAGTTGTCATTAAATTCCAGGACACCCTTGATAGATATTCAACAACTGTTGATATTACTATTTGAAGAAAATTAAACTTTATGTTCCTAGTGGAGCAATATTTGATTAGTTTTGATATAAAAACTGCAAAGTATTGAACATTTCAATAGTTCCGACATTCTCACCCTAACCCTTCAACGCTAGGGGCGCCCTTTTCTTAGTGCCGCGAGTGTACAACCAACCAAGCAAGGAGAAGCCCTTCCCTTGTCCTGACGAACTACAAAACCTTGTAGGTAAAATTGCTCTTTTCAAATTCAATTTCTGCGCGACTCGCGCGGTGTGTATAAACAACCCTCCTTCTCCTTGGTATCATCCAACCCTCCTACCCCCTTCTATAACCTCATCATGTGTGAGTTCCTCCCTCCACTGCTTCACATCCCCCCCCTTTGTCTTGGGCCGTCGCTTTTCCCGGGAAAATATCACCCGCAATACTTGCTTTGGTTCAGATAAAAGGTCATTCTTCTTGCTAGAAGACACAGGGTTTGAAGCTCGAATGAGACTTTAAAAAATATTCGCACCTTATCTTTTTAAGTCGATATCAACACAAATTGTTGCCTATTATATTAACCATACTAGGATTTTGGTTGGAAGAATAGTTTGGAAAATTCAAACATATTTCTTTGTAACCAACATTGATAACAATTTATTGTAACCCGCTTCGGTGGCGTAGTTGGCTATCGCGCTTGTCGTGTTGAGCTCGACTGCTGAGGACGGGGAGATCGAGGTTCGAATCTCGGTCGGGTGAACTGAGGGTGGTTTTTCATAAATGGTTTTCCACTCTCCCTCCACGCAAATGCGGGTTCACTTCCTCTCATTCAACCTTCCCAATTCCTAAATCCATTAACGTAATTAGTACTTAAAGCGTATAACTCGAACGGGTAGTAAGACGCGGTGCTAAATATTATAATTTACTGTATTATTAGTGTTAATTGCGTATAACCCGAACGGGTAGTAAGACTCGCTGCTAATAATAATTAGTGTTATTTTATGGGTGTTGATAACATCGATTAAAAGTGATGGATGCCTAATCTAACATGACTTAATGTATGAATATATTAAAATAGTTTTAGTAACTTTAGGTGACCTGGTGGTCTAGGGTAAGGTATCGGACTTCTGTGTTGGAGGTCCGGGGTTCAATCCTCGGTCCCGGCACAGATTTATCTGATTGCCAAACCCTTCCTTCACCTCTGACAAGACGTGTATTAATCACAACTTGTGAATGTGTGGAATGCCAGGCTCCACCGTGGTTCGGATCCCACGTTAAACTGTAGGTCCTCCATTTCATCTCACAACCACCCTACCATTACACATTAGTGTATGTAAGACACGGTGTTAATAATAATTATTTATTAATATAATTTAGTAACTACCAGATACTATTCTTCTTACAAAAATAAGGGTATCCATAAAAAGGGTTTTATGCTAGGAATTACGCGCGAATAATTTTCAAAAGTAAGCGTATGGTTTTAATATATGAACGGTTACCCCTTGGGTATTAGAATAAAGCAACAAACAGAAGTGTTTTAGCCCCCAGTTATTTTCATACTAAATAAGTGTTTAGATAATACTCAACTTATATCTCCAAGCGTGTGTGCGTTTGTTGATTTTACTATATTTACAATAGTGTAGCCAGGTTAGAATATTCCATGACACACTAAATCCTAAAAGTGAAGACATGTTTTAGAACCCTGCAATCTAGGGCAGGGTTGGCCCTCGGGCTCTAAAATAGGGTCAAGTTTTAATAGTGTCATTTCTTTATTAGATTCAATCACGTTGATTACTTTCCATAGCCTAGGGTTTCCTAAATTTGCAAGTTAAATTGCACGATTTCGCCAGAGACGAAATGATTCACACTTTAGTAAGGGACTGTCCTTAAATTACGTAAGGTTTATTTCAGATGAGGAGGGTGGCGGGGGGTTGTGCTCAGTATTTTCTTACGAAGGGGAGAGGGGTCAGAATATATATTATTACGTAAGGTTTTTTTAATCAATGTTTATGGTGTGACAAATTCTAAACTTCTTTTTGCAGGAAATAAATATTTTTTATAAAATTTCACTTATAATCCATTTACTTAGATGAGTTACAACTAATTTTACTGCAATTAAAGTATTTTAAAATCTCATATAACTCGATTCATTAACGATCCTTGTGTCTAAAAATAATTATACAACTAAAATAATCTAATTTAACAAATCGTAAACAAAAATTAAGTAGGGAGGGGTGGGTAGGGGGTGGGGGGAGAGAAAAATCTCGCGATTCTTTACTTGGTTGGTGATGGGGGGGAAAGGGGGCGAAAATCCGGAGAAAAAAAAAAGCCTTGCGTAATTTAAGGGCGGCCTCTGAGCAGTTATCACATGGTTTGCCGGGCTAGTCTGTATAAAGTTGAGAAGGCAATAATATCCGGGGATTATCTGCCCGAGAGTCTGTGAAGAGTGAGGAGGAGTGGGGGAGGGGGGAGTAAGCGCAGATTTACTGTAAGATCGCCAAGGCAGACACAAAACTGGGGCCAGTTTACCCCATTCGACCACGAGATAAAACCATGGCCGAGCCAACACCCTCCCGACCAAACCTACCCTTCTTGCCAAGTCTAAATCAATATCCACTTCAATGACTGAGCGTTTTCAGAGCAACAACCATTCAAAGATATTGCTAGCCATTATCGCATCCGTTTATTTTTATAGTTCTACTAAATAGAAGTTGTGTTTTATCTGAAAGAAACTTGTAGACGGTTTCCAATTTAGATGGGATCTACTATGAGTGTTTATGTACAAAAAAACAACAACTTTATAACTGAAAAAATATATTATATTATCTTCATAAAATGTACTAAGGACCCACTTGGGTGTCCGCTCGGTTCAAGTAATAAGAAGGCCTAAAAGAGGTTAAGCAAAACAGTTTTTGTCTTTTCAAGAACGATTTTACAATTTTGATTAAAATGTTTCAAATGGTAGTCTACACAGTCAGCATACACAGGTAAAATTTAGGCAAAAATAATGTGAGACTAGAAATATTTTGTATATATATATATATATATATATATATATATATATATAAAAATCGTCCGCTGTTTTGAGCTTTCATTGGATTTTTTTTCTTGCGCAAGTATTTTAATTTAAATGTACGTTTTTTTGCGAGTTCCGCAAGGTTTTTAATTTGCAACACACGTACACACACACACACACACACACATATAACTGCATGATGTGAGCCAGCAAGAGAACTATACCGACCGAGCGGCCACCGCCATTAGCTATGACATAGCCAACATTTGCGAATAGAGGGTGTGATGTCAGCACAACGAGCCGTTCAGCAGTTAATCTCAGTCTTCTAAACCGGAGTCACTACCTCAAGAGACCTAGTTTGACCCCGGTCCAAACCCACTGCTTCACAGATACATTTTGGAAGCACCGGGGATCGAACTATGACCACTAGACCAGAGGCGGTCAACAATGATATATTTCTAATATTTTATTTTGCAACACCCGCCTCGGTGGCGTAGTTGGCTAACGCGCTAGTCATGCCGAAGACGAGGAGATCGAGGTTCGAATCTTGGTAGGGTGAACTGAGGTTTTTTTCATAGATGGTTTTCCACTCTCACTCCATGCAAATGCGATTTCACTTACTCTAAATTCAACCTTCCCAGTTCCTAATTTATTAGCGTAATTAGTACTTAATCGTATAAGCCGAACGGGTAGTAAGATCACCAAAGTCACACTATAACTAAGATAGCAGAGTGGTGACGTCAGCTACTTGTAGAGAGAGTGTGTTGTGACGCCTGAGCTGTTGTTGTAGAGATAAAAGGTCAATCTCCTTGTGCTAGGTAAAATGTCAGACCAGACTATCCCTACGGTGGTAAACTTCACCTCGTGGTATTCAAATAAAAGGTCACGTGCTCTGGATTGTTAAGGCTCCGAACCACGAGTCTCTTAGCGACAACAATGGCAAAGGGTGTACACCGCGCTAAATGCAGGGTGTTGCCAAGGTACACTCCGTTAAACTAAGAGTTGGCACGCTTACCTTGACGGGTTACACTATGGCTCATAGTGTCATCGGTCAAGGTAAGACCGATACCCCTCATTCCAATGTGAGGTGTGATTGGTCGAGAAGAAACAAGAGTTAGGGGAGATATTTCAGGGGCAAATTCTAACTAAACTTCAGATAATACATATGTGGTAACACACTGACTTATCTCACCAGTGGTCACGTGGACTAAGGCATCAGGCTCAGCACAAAAACGAGTCCGAGTCAGTGGCGGCGGAAACATTTGTCTAAGGGTGGGGGTGGGGGTTATTAGTGAAACTCAAGAACTCGAGTGTTTTAAGGGGCTTGTACTTGGGACCCAGACAAATGTTTGAAAATTGGATGCCTCTAGAAGATATTTTTGAGTTGGTTTTCAATCTTATCATATTCTAGAATATAACAGAGGCGAGGGAAATAAATCTAGGAAGGGTAAATTTGTACCAGGGGGAAGGTAATGTATTTCAGCCCCCCTCCTCCCCCCCCCAACCTGTTCCACTTTCATTGGTCAGGTGATGGTGAACATGTGACTTGTAACCCCTCCACAACCTTATCCCTTAGATTAGATCGCACCAGTGTTCATACGAGGCGTCAGTCTCACATAGTCTGGTCTGTAGGGGCGGGAAGGTCGGGGGTTCGAATCCCGGCTAGATGTACATCCCAACTGACACGCTCAGCTATAATTAATTGGCTACTAATGAGAGGAAATTATAAGTATAGGTTAGTGAGACGAGCGTCCTTTCAATTAGCGAGGCTGATAGAACCACAATCATTTGCTTATTTAGACACAGGGGCGCTTACACTGCTCGTAGCGCGTGAAGTTGCGAAGAAAAATTGGTTTAAGGCGTAAATAAGAGCATATTTTTATCAAGGGTATTTAGGAAAGTACTCAAAGTGATAGAGTACGAGATGACGTAACTTAACAGTTCTACCCTGAACAACTTACGTTAAGTGAACGTCACGTCAACGTTGTGGTTATGCCGGGATCACGATCCACTTAAAATTTACTTGAAGTAAAGAAACTAGTGTGTTATCGGGATTTACGTAACTTTACGTAAAAACTAGAGCAAAACACATAGAAAAGATTTTGAGTGTTTAAAAATTATGTTTACTTAAGTGAACCCAATCATTTCGGGTGGATTAAGCTGCAAGTACTTGCAATAAAAGCTTATTAGAGCTACAGAATAGTGTGGCAAGAGGCCGAGAGCTTAGCAAGAGACAGAGAGCTTGGCAAGAGACCGAGAGTGTGGCAAGAGACCGAGAGCGTGGCAAGAGACCGAGAGCGTAGCAAGAGGCAGAGAGCGTAGCAAGAGGCAGAGAGCGTAGCAAGAGGCAGAGAGCTTGGCAAGAGACCGAGAGCGTGGCAAGAGACAGAGAGCGTGGCAAGAGACAGAGAGCGTGGCAAGAGACCGAGAGTGTGGCAAGAGACCGAGAGCGTGGCAAGAGACCGAGAGCGTAGCAAGAGGCAGAGAGCTTGGCAAGAGACCGAGAGCGTGGCAAGAGACAGAGAGCTTGGCAAGAGACCGAGTGTAGCAAGAGACCGAGCGTGGCAAGAGATCGCGAAGTCAAGTTCTTTAGACGAGGAGAAACTATACCGGAAGAAGCCGTATGCACGCCATAAACAAACAAATGAAGTACTAAATAACCGTATTGACGTTGCTCGCAACATGATTGGCTGGCTAGAACACGTGGTACCGTTCAATTAGCGTTCACGTAAAGTGAAAGCTCTCCCTTGGGGAACTTAAGTTAACTGCATCGTGAGGGCTTCCATTAAAATCACGAAGAGTTACGTTAAATTGATCGTGATCCCGGATTTAGACCATTCGGAGTTATTTAACACTGGCTAATTTCTAGAAGATCCGTTATGTCCATGTGTGAGATATTATGTAGTTGTGATCTAACTGGCACAATGTGTTAATGTGTTGTGCTGTCTTCTGAACAAATGTCACACGTCTGCTTCTGTCACTAAAGATAGCCTTGTCCCGAGGTTAGTTCATAACTCTCCCAGTAGGTCTTGCTAGTGTAGTCCAGACGAGATAACACGAGAAGGGAAGCATAGAAAGGATGAAAAATGTAACTTTAATTTTAAATGGAATGAATAAAATTTAAATAATGCAAGTTTTTAAAGGTTGAATTTCAGTTAAATATATATTTTGTGAACTTTAACAACAAAAGCGGTGTTTTTTTTATGTGATAACAGAGCTAGAGAAAATAAGATGGAGGAAAGTCGGTCAACGTTTGCAGTGGAAGGAAAAACCAGCCCTGATTTTAAAAATCTGGTTTATCACTTAAAAAAAAAAGTTTTATAGTTGCACAAATTAAAAGTGTGCATCCCCCGTAGAGATAAAAAAAATTACGCAGCAGCGGATTATTGTGGGGAGAGGGGTGGGGAAAAAGTTTCTAGTAAAGGCCGAAGGTAACTTAAAAACATTTAATTATATTATTGTTGAAACAGGGAAAATAAAAATCCAAACAAATAATAGCAATAAAAGATAACATTTTCCGGTAAATATTTAATATGAATGAATCCCACAGGGAAGAAGATGTAATCGTAAAAGTTCCGATTGTAATAATTTTAAATACTAATATATCAGGGTTACCCCTATGCCCTTACTACCAAATTCCCCCATGTTTCCAAGCAGCTTAGATTGAAGAGTACCTATATATGTTATTTTTCATCAACGTGACTGGTGTGAAATCACGTAACTTTTAAAACAGGACGATTTAAGCTAGATACATCTTCCGCCAAGTCCTTTCAAATTCCCCTCTCAACTTGTGTGACAGAATGCAGCTGCCCGATTTTCTTAAACAACACAACCAATAAGAGCTAGTGAACATCATTAATAGAACAACCCCTCCAATGAACACCAGCTTCTGTTCGGCAGCTGACTTGAGCCCACGTGGTTACGATAGTGACGGACGATGGATGAAACTGACAGTCTGCCGAGCGCTACACACAAGGAACAGACGTCCGACTGAAACATGAGAGAGAGAGAGAGAGCGAGAGCGAGCAAGACATGCACTTTACCCTGATCTGGTGTATGTCAAGAGTCCCATTTTCAAAGCAAGGGACTACAGCGTCCTACGGTAGGTCAGAACATGTTAGCGGTAGGACTATTTTCTACTGCAAATATTAGCGAGTTCTGTCCTGCTACAGTAGTCCCATGACTTCTTTGGTGTTGATTGACAGCTAAAAGTTTTGAAAAGTTACCAGACCAAATTATGTACCCCTACGCCGAACCATATGATTTGCAAAAACATGCAGTGAAAACGCGTGGAGTAAGGCCAATTATAGTGATCGATGGAATGTAGGTATCTAAGTGTTATGGTATTTTGAAAGCCATATCAATTTATCCGGGCTACTTCTCATATCAGGTACAACATGAAATTCCAATGAGATAAATTGTTTTCTATTTTATCGATATTTTTTCTTTCATTATGAAAGATACACAATAATAAGTCCTGCATGCCTCTTTATTAAAAAATAGTGTATTTTTTATGTTTATTTAATTTTTATTCATAGTGAATTTTTTGTTTTTGATGTGCCATTTTATTATTTTTCATAAAACTATATTATTTTTAAACGTGTGATTAAAACCACTTTTTATATCCACCCGATTTACTACCGAAACAAATTATGTGTGTCACATATAGTCGGTACTGCCAGAAGGACAATTATATAATAATATTTATAATATTTAGTACCGCGTCTTACTACCCGTTTGGGTTATACGCTTTAAGTACTAATTACGCTAATGGATTAGGAATTGGGAAGGTTGAATTAGAATAAGTGAACCCGCATTTGCGTGGAGGGAGAGTGGAAAACCATTTAGGAAAAACCACCCCCAGTTCACCCGACCGAGATTCGAACCTCGATCTCCCCGTCCTCAGCAGTCGAACTCAACACTACAAGCGCGTTAGCCAACTACGCCACCGAGGCGGGTTGCGTCCTACTAGCAGGACTTTAGCCCGAAAGAAACCTTGCATAAAAGTCCTTCCGGAAGCGCTTCCAGCAGGACGCTGCCTTGTACAAACTATGGTTAAGGCGGCCGCCTCGGTCAGCGAGAAAGTATTAATCACTGACAGGCCACATGACTTTGTATAAAATGGTATGTGTCTTTTCTGGAAATATTACTATGGTCTGTCTTACTCATAGTCCCTTTCGCCCTTCACCTACAACTACCCAGTCATGTCACCAAGAAAGAGTGTAAAGAAAGTAAACTTATCTCAAAGTAAAGAGGAAAGCTCGCTGCTAGTTGTCAACATTTTTTGCTGTGAGCTTTTAGCAAAATTACTGTAGACCTATTTGCTAGAGGAAGGTTACATCTAGAGCTCCTTGTTATCAAGCCTAGTCCCATAGCTCCGCAGATATGATCAAAAAGTCGTTGAAAACTAGCTAATGTCACATTTTTAACACTTTTTTTTCCCTGTTAATATAAATTTAGGGTTTTTAAGGGAAAATAGCCCTGTTGGAATCTTTCAACTTATTTCGGCGTGAACCATATTTTTAGATAGCGCGTCGTAGAGTTAAATATTGCGCTAGAGCTGAACGTCTGTGCTACGATTTTTTTATTTACAGAGGCGTACCTCTTAACCGAAAACTAGAATAAATACCAGATCTGCTTTCACGTGTTCATACGTCAAGACAAGAGATCTGCATCTGTCACTTTTGCTGAATATTAACGATGTTTATAAAATATTGGTGACCTGGCGGTCTAGGGGTAAGGTGTCGGACTTCTGTGCTGGAGGTCCAGGGTTCAATCCTCGGTCCGGCACAGAATTTATCTGATTCCAAACCCTTCCATCACCTCTGACAACGTGTATTAATCACTCTTGTGAATGTGGGGAATGCCAGGCCTCCACCGTGGTTCGGATCCCACGTTAAACTGTAAGTCCTTCATTTCATCTCACAATCACCCTACCATTACACATTAGCGTGTGTATAACCCGAACGGGTAGTAAGACGCGGTGCTAACAATAATATAAAATATTAACGATATTTATAAAATAACACTGAAAATATCAATTTTAGTTGTTGTATCTCTAAAAGGCCCTTCCTATGAAAATAGAACTGTACACCGGGGTTGAGCGCGCCATTGTAAGAGCAAGTAAGCAAATGTGTACTTTCTAGATGGGACGGTATAGTTTTAAACCAAGTATAGGCCTATACGCAGCACACACACACCACACTAACTCTCCTCTCTCTCTCTCTCTCTCTCTCTCTCTCTTATATATATATATATATATATATATATATATATATATATATAGAGAGAGAGAGAGAGAGAGAGAGAGAGAGTGAGCGAGAGAGAGAATGAAGGAGTTAAGGAAAATCCACCACCGTAGACCAGGCCGGGATACGAGTCCCGGCCTCTCCGTCAACCTACTACTATCTCAGTGCCTTAGCTTTGGGAAATGCACCAAGACATTGCTAGCTTTCCTATACCCACTCCGATGGTCAAAAGGTCTAAGGCGTCACTCGCACATTAGACTGTACTGCCGATGACGGGAGAGATCAGGGTTCGAATACCGGTCAGCTGTACAGAGGGCGGTTTTTTCCTATCTCAAACTCTCCTTCCACGCAAATTCAGGCACAATTCCTCTATTTTCAACCTTTCTTATCATTCATAACACATTAGCGTAATTAGTAAATAGGCGTATAACCCGAAGGGGTAGTAAGACGCGGTGCTAAAAAAAAAATTCCGATACGTTAAATCTAATACCAAGACTACATTTTAAAGCGTCTCAACGCTTGGGAACAAGACTTGTAGTGAACTCCGAATCATTACACCACGCCCTCCTCCCATTTACGAGTCACATGATCAGACCTACTAAATATTTGTATCCACTCCGGGATTCGAACCAAAGTTACTAAGATGCGGTTGTACATCGTTTTGACGATATTGAGCACGGTCGAGGTACCTTCCCCCCTTATTTCCCCTCAGTGTTTTGTTTCTCACGGCAGTTAACAAGTGAAGTGTGTTGAAATAGTAAGTACGTCCACTGCTGTGTCTGTTTGTCTGAAAGACAATAGTGCGTTTCGTAAAAAAAATAAACACCGGGAGAAAAATTGCTCAGCAGTCCGTAACGCATCTGACACAGATCTGTTGTGGACCGGATGAGGTACAATTTAGACGTCGAACTTTCAAAAAACAATTTGTCAACCCTACTTACACCCATATTCCGCCGCGCGCTCTATTTACTCTACGCGCTCTCTCATCTTCCCAACTCGAGCGTCTCGTTCGTTTATCGTCCCTTATCGAGACAAAAGATAGTTGACGGTTTGTTTGGGACTGAAGAAAAGGAAAAAAAATAAAAATAAAACAAAAGTGAAAGTGGGTGAAGGGTTACCGAAAGTTATTTATTTACAATATTCACAGTTTAGTCGAGATAAACTTTGTATACAAGGCCTATTTTAGTGAAAGTTTAATAGTTATTGGTTTAAGTTTGTAAACTATATTTTAACTATGGTCAAACTTTCATAGTAAAAACCTTATACGACAGTTAGAAAATTTACTACAGCTATTTTCACGTGATCATACGTCAAGTCACTTTCTATAGATACAGGTTCGCCAATATTTTCTTACTACTCAATTACCTGTGTTTTCCAGGTTTTCCAGGCAGCTCAGATTGAAGAAAAGATGATAACATTTCATTTTTTCAACAAGTGATCAAGTGTGACGTCATGACGGGGAAATACATTTCCTGTGACTTCACAACCCTTGTTTAAGGGGTAATAAGACAGGTTAATATCGGTGTGATTACATTTTTTTCTATTCACTTTTCCGTCTTACCCATTTTATCATTTCAAGCTTTCCCAAATTAACCAATGTTACAGTATTTTTATTAGATTTTGAAAAATTCCCCCAAGTTTTTTTTTTTCAAACAATTTTACGATTTTTCAAGTGCGTGGAAGCAATGATATTAACAATAACTATCAAATGAAACAAATAAAATAGTAAAATGTTATCAATGTCAGCAAAAAATTTTGTATTTTAAAAATATGGTCCAAATGTCCATCCGTAAGAAAATCAAGGCATAGATGAATGTGTGTAAGAAAATCTCGGTCGGGTGTAGTGAAGGTGGTTTTTAATCACAAAATGGTTTTCCCTCTACCTTCACACAACGTACATTCTAATTAACCCTTAGTTCTAACGTAGTAATTAGTACATAGGTGTATAACCAGAACGGGTAGTAAGACGCGGTGATGAAAAAAAAAGAAGAAAAAAGTTAAAGAGGTCTTCGTCATATTAAAATAAAAGTATTTTCTGAGGTCCTTATGTGGTTTGTGATATAAAAGTTGGCCTGAAAAAAGTATGTGGCGTGACTTTTTTAACCTTTTATTTTCTCCTGTACCCTTCAGTTATTATTATTACTACTATTAGCATCTTCAAAAAAAAAGGGTTGTTGCGATGGCAATCAGACTATAAGTTATTGTAACAACCATGTGATGAATTCAACTCGTGCCAAAAGAGTGAATACGGAAGGAGACGCAACTTTCAGTCAGTTCATTCCATTCATCGGGTACACGCGTCTCTTCTCTTCCCACTCAGAGACTCATTTATAAACAGCATCAAGGTTTTATTTTGTCTTCTTCCCCCGCCCCATCGCGCACCTTCCTGGTGGGACACCCCTCCGTTAGTCCGTCACTACGTACAAAAAAAAAAAAAAAAAAAGACGGGTTTGTTTAGTTTATGTTCTCTCTGTCCGCTTGGAAAGGAAGAGTGATATCGTTTCATAATTCAAACTATTCAACGACGTCTCTCTCTCTTATATATATATATATATATATATATATATATATATATATATATACACATATCTACACAAATGTTTATCGCTAAGCTGCATTTCATACACGTAATTTACAAATGGAGTATTCTCCGACTCCAAGCAGTGATTTTAGAATGAATGTCCCCAAATATCCCAGAAATGAAATGGTCCCCTCTGCCTCTTGAGTCCCTGAACACGAGTCTTACGACTCTCAACTTGTGTCGCACAGAGTCCCAACCACCTAGGAAGTAGCACACACGCAGCGAGTTAATGTATTCATGTGTTAAGGAGCCAACACTTCCGGTCCTTTGTTATTGTCGGCGGGAAGTTGCTACGTGTATGTAAGCGGCTCATGATTAGCGGCCGGCAGTGGTTTATATATATATTTTTACATATCCTGGCGCTAATTGGAGAAAAGTGTCGGACACGTGGAATTAACGGCTAATGCGTCGCGCAAAATGAGCCGGAGACTGCAACCAAAGAGTAGACAAACTTGTGTACAGGTTCGTGCAAAAGTTTGATACGATTGATGGTCGCGTGGTTCAACGAGTCACTCACTCTCTTGTTGGAATAGGGTTGTTGTTGTTATTATTATTAGCATCGCGTCTTACTACCCGTTCGGGTTTTACGCACTTACTCTAATGTGTAATGGTAGGGTGATTGTGAGATGAAATGGAGGACCTACAGTTTAACGTGGAATCCGAACCACGGTGGAGGTCTGGCATTCCCCACATTCACAAGATGTCTTGTCAGAGGTGAAGGAAGGGTTTGGTAATCAGATAAATCTGTGCCGGGACCGAGGACTGTGCCTAATGAATCAACTCTTGACAGTAGATTTGTTATAATATACTATCGCATAAACTTAATGTTTATATCGTAAAATAAGCCTACGTTAAATGTGTTATTAGTAGTCTTGCTTATTATTTACATTATACAAGAAACATCTCGCGGCTAGCTATAATAATATAAATTATACATAATTATATAGCCTATTGATGTGCCCCCCTCCCCCCTCCTTCATACACAACATTGGTTTCTAAATGTCCGCAATCAGTTAAAAGAAAATCCAAGACCACATAGAGTTTTTTTTCTATAGATTTTATTCATGTTTCCTTTCGGTTTTTCGATGCGGTCTTTTTTCAAATCGTCAAGAAAATAAGGTTTGTCGATACCTATGACTCGATCTAAAACATCGATTAATAGAGATTAAGGCCTCGATCTTGATCAAGATCAATCTAAGCCCGAGCCTCCCTTTGCTTTTTAGCACCCCGTCTTACTACCCGTCCGGGTTGTATATGTACTATTATGTTATGTGTTAGGGATGAGGAGGGTTGAATTTAAAGGAAATGTACCCACATTTGCACGAAGTATTTTAGAAACCATTTTGCAAAAAACACTTTCAGTACACCCGACCGAGATCGAACCCCAATCTCCTAGCTATCGGCAGCTGTATAACCTATTGTGAAAATAGCGCCTTAGACCATGCGGTCACCGAAGAGGGTTTGACCAGCAGTTCAGGTCGAACGGGGGATCGACTCACCTCCGTGCTGACTGTCGTAACGGGGATATTTAGCCGAAACTAAGTTGTCCTTACGATTAGAGGTGCGTGTAAGTTGTGTCAGGTGCGCGCGCGACGACCTCCAGTGACGAACTATCATCAGCACAAGAGTTCAACGACCTATTTAGGGAACGCCCGCTTGATCGCTTGACATGCGTTCGGAATAAACCGGTAGCTATATCCGCCCGTCGCAGATATCTGTTATCAAGAGAGATATATCTTCTGTTAGACACTAGGTTCAATATTCTGGTTTGAAATTCAGGGAATTTAAATTATGTGGCATAAAACAATTAGGCTCAGTGTTTTTAAGAATTGAGGGTTTCTACCAAACTTTTCTTATACATTTCCTTGACTTTTAAAGACATTTAAAATATGTTCCAGTCATTAACAATTTTTATTGATAATTTTTTCGTTTGTTGCGTTGAGCATATATTTTCGAGCACAATCCTAAAAGTTTTTAGAGATAAACATTCTTTTAAGTTTTTTTCCAGTACTTAATGTTTTAGGTATTATTTGAATTCTTGTGTAAATAAGTGACAAAACAAACACTGTACAATCATCTCATGTTTAAAAAAAGAACACCTCTCACTTGAGTTTACATTTTTAGGTGCAGAGTTAAATTCCCTGACACCAGATTTTCCTTGTCTGTAGCCATCCTGCGAATACATGGTTTCCTCCTAAGTTCATCGGATAGTTTTAAAGCACCGAAATTTAAAGCAAAACAAAATGCATATTTTCAGGACTAATAAGGATAATTACTCGCTTCGGTGGTCGCATAGTCTAAACTCTAAGGCGTCAGACTCGCAAAACACTGAACTGTCAATTACGTAAGTTCGAATCAAGGTCAGGTGTAACGAGGGTGATTTTTTCCTAAATGGTTTTACATTCTTCTTTCGCGAAAATTCGGGTACATATTCTTCTGAATTAAACTTTCCTTGTCCCTCAACACATTAGTGTAATCGGTTCCTATTCGTAGAACCAGAACCCGAACGGGTGCTAGCTTGAGACGCGGTGACAAAACTAAAGAATAATGATTTGTTTGCGGTACTTTAGTAAATGTAAGGGTGGATTATGTTTTTATCGCTAAGAGCTAGATATATCTAGCGTCTGTGTTTCCACTATGAGTGGTGTGTTAGTGGACAGGAAGGAGTCTCCGCAGAAGAGGTAGAGAGCGGAAACTACGTCACACTGTTGGAAGAGAGGTAATTCTTACGTTACAAGGTGGGGGCGGAGCAGCTGCTATAGTTTGGGTTCAACAAAGAGGAAGTGGATAAGCGGACGCGTGCCGGCGCGCCTCATGGGTACTTAGATACACTCCTTCTACCCCTTACGGTGGCATGCTTACCTGGCTTGTTTCCGCTATGGTAGCTTGTGAGATAGGGCCATAGTGGAACCAGTCAAGGTAATGCTTTCACAGTAGACAAAGTGTTAAGTTTAAATATTTTAGGAAGAGCTTTATCTACTTTTACGTAGTCTATTGGAAGAAATGTAACCACATTTTCATGGAGAGTATCAAATCACTCTTATTACACCCAGCCAGGATTCGAATATCGTCCTCCTTGTAAATGGCAAACAAAATCAAACTTTTACGAATAGACCGACACGGATTTGTGTAATTGTGCTCTCCAACAAATCATTTGTACACAAAAAACAAAATCAAACAAATCCCTTGTAAGCTATACCCGTATTTAGGTGTTTAGCTATTCTGAAAGGCTTTATTTCGTACCAGAATCCTACCGTAGAGTAGTGTTTTGATACGAAATAAGCCTTAAAGAAAGGGCTTACTACCAAACTCGGGGTGCAATAGGGATGGGCTGTGAAATCACAACCTGCTTCTTGTCACAGCGCTGAGATCAGGTCCGACGCAACCTTACTTATCTATTATAGGCCTAATCTAGAGATGGTTTGAGAAGTCACAAATTAGTTTTGAAGAGGAAAGCTTTAGTAGTACAAAACATTATTTCCACAATACAAGCACAGTATTTGATGTATTCTCACAATAAATTGTTATGTTGATAATGAACATTGAAGGGGACCACTTGGTGATCAAATGATTTAAGGCAGGGTTCAGCAAACTACGGCCCACTGACTTGTTTAATCTGGCCCACAAAATATTTAGCAAACAAACAATTTGTTCAAAAAATAGACTTAATAATGAATTACTAATTGGGAAATGTAAAATTGAACTTTTTTTTGCTCTACTTTTTTTCAAATTAGCCAAATATTTTTTTAAAACCCATTAAGCCTACAATATAAAAAAAGGTTGCCAGCCTCTCGTACTAGAATGGACTGCCAATGACAGGGAGATTGAGGTTCGATTCCGGTTGGGTGCACCGACGGAGATTTTTCCTAAACGTTTTCAACTCTCATTCCAAACAAATGTGGGTGCACTTCCTCTAGAATCAACCATCTTTATCCCTAACACATTGGTGTACTTGGTATAAATGCGTAAAACCCGAACGGGCAGTAGACGCGGTGCTAAAAATAAGACTAGGCTGGGAGTAGATACGAATACAGTCACTGTGACAAAAAGGAGCAGGCAAAAGGAACAGGTCCAGTGGTGGAGCAGTAACAGATTGCTCCTGCTCCACTAAATACTGTCACTGTGACAAAAAGGAGCAGGAAAAGGAACAGGTCCAGTGGTGGAGCAGTAACAGATTGCTCCTGCTCCACTAAATACTGTCACTGTGACAAAAAGGAGCAGGCAAAAGGAACAGGTCCAGTGGTGGAGCAGTAACAGATTGCTCCTGCTCCACTAAATACTGTCACTGTGACAAAAAGGAGCAGGCAAAAGGAACAGGTCCAGTGGTGGAGCAGTAACAGATTGCTCCTGCTCCACTAAATACTGTCACTGTGACAAAAAGGAGCAGGCAAAAGGAACAGGTCCAGTGGTGGAGCAGTAACAGATTGCTCCTGCTCCACTAAATACTGTCACTGTGACAAAAAGGAGCAGGTCAAAAGGAACAGGTCCAGTGGTAGAGCAGTAACAGATTGCTCCTGCTCCACTAAAGGAGCAGTTTTTTTCCATCCCTAGGGTGTACCTGTGCTAAAGTCGGAAACCGGAAACGGATATCCCCTGTTAGGCTTTCTTTGTGGCTTTTCACTCAGACTTGTGGCTCAAGATACACCCAGCATCGACCTTACTCGCCTCGGGGCCGCATGGTCTAAGGCGCTACTCTCACAGTAGACAACTGCCACGACGGGAAGATAGAGGTTCATATCTCGGTCGGGTGTACTGAGGGTGGTTTTCCTAAATTGTTTCCCACTCTCCCTCCATGAAAATTCAGATAGATTACCTCTAAAATTCTTCCGGCCTCGCTGTATACGGTCAAATGGGGTAGAGGCCTTACTTAGACCCTTAGTCTAGCTCCGAGTCGACCAATCCCCTACTATGCGAAATAAACAGTTCAGTCGAATAGGGGATTGGCAGAGATTCGAACCTCAGCTATAGATGCGGTTGTTAGACTTCCCAGTGACACTTTGTAGAGATCAGTACTTAATTATTAATTACTATAGCCCTATATTTCCTGAGATCGTCCCTTTTCTATATCTTTGGACACCCCCGGCTACGACTGGCCGAAAGAAGGTAAGAAAACTAAACGGATAATATATAAAACGAATTTTACCATTGCGGAACTTACCGGTGGTCATGCGGGTTAAAAAGTAGCTCTCGCAAAATAATCTATTTTAAATTAAGGACAGGCTGACAAGCGAATTTTGACCGGGTGGTTATCCAATCCTCTCTCCACGCTAATATGGACCAACCTATTCTAAATCTGCCTGTCTCATTCCTAATTGAAGCAGTTTATAACCTTTGTGTTACGACAATCAAGGTGAAAGTGTAGGAGACGCGAGTTAAGGGCGGTGTTTTTTGTTGCACTTTTTATACCAAAACATTATTTTGATCAAAAGAAATCAGTTATTTCTCCAGAAGAAACAGTCTAATTTTATTCCCACGGTGACGTCAACAGATGTTGAATATCTGTCGAGTCCTGGAATTTAATGACAAATTATTATCTTCATTTAAAATGTTTACTATATAATGCTTCTATACTCATGGCAGATATTCAACAACTGTTGATATCACCGTGTGAAGAAAAATAAACTGTTTATACTGGATAAATGTTTGATTCATTTTGACCAGATCAAACACTTTTTTGATATAAAAACTGGGTTTGGGGTTCAATCCTCAGTCCCGGCACAGATTTATCTGAATACCAAACCCTTCCTTCACCTCTAACAAGACATCTTGTGAATGTGGGGAATGCCAGGCCTCCACCATGGTTCGGATCCCACGTTAAAATATAGGTCCTCCATTTCATCTCACTATCACCCTACCATTACATATTAGCGTAAGTACGTATAGCCCGAACGGGTAGTAAGACACAATAATATAATAATAAATAATAAAATAATGATATAAAAACTACAACAACACTAACCTTTTAGCATTCCACACACACGCAACAAAATTGCAACCTTATTTAAAAAAAACATAATTTCTTACTCTGATATTTTGGATTTCTAAGCTGCAATTTGAAACCGAGGCTGTTGTATGTAAATCCCCACTCCCCCCCTTTAGAGTCTAGTGTTCCTACATTTACTAGATAGAAACTACCGAAGAAGGGACGCTCGCATTCAATGAGCGCGAAATTAACTGGTAGGTAACTAGTTCCCTCAAGTCTAGCACAATGGCAGATTATGACAGCGATAATCCACGCGGGTACAATGGGGTAACGGCTCAAGGTCTCAGCTCTGTTAGTGCTGGCGTGTCAACAAATATTACATCGGATGTAACCGTACCTCTGTCTCACGCGAGATGACCTAGTCGACAATTATTAGACAACACGATATATATAGTCTACTCTCTTCACACTTCCCTCGAACGGACAAGACTTCTTTACCTTCCATTAGATTCTGAAGCCGTTAACAAACGACCAAAACATGCACTTACGTTTAGTTGCACCGCTATAATGTAAAGCAATATAAATAATACAACAATAATAATAATAATAACAGAACCGCTGCGTAGTGTAACGCGCTACTATCGCAGTAGACTAGACTGCTGATGACGAGGAGGATCAAGATTCCAACCTCGGTCGGGTATAGATGAGGGTGATTTATCCTAAATGATTTTCCACGCCCCCTCTACGCAAATGAGGTTACACTTATTCTAAAATATATCCCTCCTAAGCCCTTAAAACCACCAGCGTATAATCTAAACGTATAGCGAGAAAATAAGTTTTATATTTCTAAGAACTTTAAATCAAGCGCAGATAACTTTTAGTTTTATGACAAGACGTGTATTAAACACAACTTGTGAATGTGGGGAATGCCAGGTCTCCACCGTGGTTCGGATCCCAAGTTAAACTGTAGGTCTTCCATTTCATCTCACAATCACCCTACCATTACACATTGGTGTAAGTGCGTACAATCCGAACGGTTAGTCAGACTGCTAATAATAATAATATAATATGTTTTTACATGTAATGATTGATAACATTGAAGTGTTATTGAAATATTACTGCCCCACGTTGTGCGCCAATTATGATGTTTTGGACGTCTTTCTCCGCGTCGATCGATGAATTATGGATCTGGTTCGTCGCGTTGGGCGTCGATTGAAGTTATACCGTTTAATTAGCTGATAATTGCCCCGTGGTCGAGCACTAATTAAAGCGGTCCGGTATTTTGATGTGGTGAGTTAATTGGTATTTATAGCCCCGTGACCGAGCGCCAATTAAAGAGTTATTGGTGATTGGAATATTGTATAATTAATACACACTTATTGTGTTGACATGCTTTTATTTCTAAATCTCGGTTTATTTCTAGAGAAAATAGATCATGTCGTCGACGAAATATATACGCGGCCTATTGCACGATCGTAGGGATCGCGGACAGGAGCTGCAATCCCGAGTACTTCAAGGACTGGACTCCAAGTGACTAGTGACTAGTGTCCTTACATTGCACCATTCTTTGTATATATCCATTGCTCATGGAAGCTTCGAGAAGGTCATGTTATTAAAAAAAATACAAGATAAAAACATCTCGGTGTCACTAGAAGCTTCGAGAGCCGGAAACTGACTCAAGTTACTTTTTAAAATCTCTATTCGAACTTTCCAGAAGAGGAAGTTATTATTTAAAAATCTTATATTGTCAACTTGACTCTGCCAACGTGATGCGTTCTGACGTCACTTACAGTAGCGTGTACCTTCTTGGAAGAAGAAGTGCTTCAAGCGCCATGTAATAGATTATAATTTAAATGAAATAAGATACGTTTATAAAGTTAGGACGATATTATTGTCAATGCTCTCACATATTCTTTAGGGGCAAATCAATAACATTATAACATCTATCAAAAGTGACATCTGCAGATGCTACGACTTTGACGAGTGAATCCGTGACAGTAAATAGATTTAATAGCTTAGTGTCAGATAAGGTTATCCCAATGAACATTCTGGAATGAACACTACTTGTTTCTGGTTTGTTGAACGCAAGCTAACGTAGCTACGTATAGATTAAATATGGCCGGCCATCTTCCGGCAAGCGGGTCAGATGATAGCGGAATGCGCATGCGTGTGCTATATTAGCGAGATTTCATTACGAGATCGCATCCTAAAAGAGAGTGCCAGAGATTGTAGACGAACCATTAGCAGTAAAAATACGGCTTTATTAACAAATAAGAAATAACCCCTTATTTTCTGGTAAACTGTTTCCTACAAAACAATCTACCGATTCTAAAATAAGAATTTAGCCGCCCAAGTAGTATATTCGGGCAGATGACAATTTTC
The DNA here is from genome assembly GCA_039000515.1 of Timema cristinae. Classification (NCBI taxonomy): domain Eukaryota; kingdom Metazoa; phylum Arthropoda; class Insecta; order Phasmatodea; family Timematidae; genus Timema; species Timema cristinae. The sequence goes on from JBCFYV010000935.1 coordinate 64,990,661, forward strand.
CGCCAATTGAGAGGGCTAGGGGTGGGAGGAAACGTTTTTTTTTGTTAAAATTCAAACATATAATGGCAATAAGAAATGAACATTTTTACGATAAATATTTCAGATAAAGCACAATCATACCACACACATCCACATGCCATATAATTATACTATTTTTTAAATGGATACAATTTTTTAATAGAATGAATGAAAATTTTCCAAAAAAAACGGAGAAATTTTCAGGAAAAAATTAATAGGGAAATGTTCTGTCTCGCATTTGTTAAAAGTATTCTTCATTCGACACCCGAATGTATGGACCCATTCTACATTTTTTTGGACGGTAGAGTGATGGAAGCAGGTCTCTCTCTCTTGTGGGGGAATGTCGCGATGTCAATCCCTCCCTCCCTCCTTCTCTTCATATGTCTTAATACAATCCTGGCGGAAGATATATGTCTCGCCCTGAGGGGGGCCGGGGTTTGATGCATCACCCCGAAGGACACGAAGAGAGAATATTGGAGGATTGCCTGAGGAAAGTTCGCAAACAATGTGACAGTTAGGTCAGAGTTGAACGGAACACCGGGCCGCCATACCTCGCTCACAAGAGGAACGCCCGTCCGGACTGAAAGTTAGCAAACATATCACTTTGGGGGAAATACGTCTATTACAAGAGATATTGGAATAAATTGTGCACGTTCGAGAGAGCAAGCAAAGTCTCAAATGTATCTCCCTGGAGCGTCTCAGTACATGATCTGTTTGTAATGATACTTTACCAACCTCTTATGTAAATTTATCTATATGAATAGTTTATCAGCACTGAGCGATGTCTACTACCGCACACAGAGGGCCGACATTTTAAAATTAGCAGCCCCTGTGTACAAATATGCCCCCCCCTAAGAGCAGGATTTTTTTTTTCCTTACTAAAACACGGTAGAAGTAATAAAATTAGTTTTTAACGTCTGTTTGAAGCAGAAACAATTATTGCTCGGAGTATTCACGCATGAAACGCCGGTTACTTCAGCTAGTTTATAATATTTTATTTGAGGTATTTAACGTGCAATTTTCTGAACCGACTGATTAAATCAGTACGATAGAATTTCTATGAGCGACAGCAAAAGGGCCTACCAATCTAGCCGGGAAAGGTATTTTCTTCTACCTTCCAAGGATTCTTTTACACGACGCAATCGACATGAGACCGACGTATTTACTTCCCTTCCCCTCCGAAGGAAGTTGTGCTACTGATTTATTTTATCATTCAAGAAAAATCCGTCGACCCGTTCTCGTTTTGAACCCACGAACATCGGGTCCTGAAACGAGAACTTTATCCCAAGACCACCGAACTCAACACGTTTATAATAAATTTAACAGGTTCACGATATTCAATATTAAATATTATTTTACACTTCTTTCCGGGCTGTAAGATTTCATGGTATTGCGACACTCTGCTCTCTCTCTCTCTTACTCTACAGACAGGCGGAACCCTCTTCTTGGGAAGGAAGGAGGACAATAGAAGGGTGCGTATAGAACCTTCTCGAATTCTTGGAATAAAGGAATATTCTTGAGGTAAGTCTTAACGAACGATGCCTCGCTCTGAGTGATTCCAAACCAGGGATCTCCGAGAATTTGCAAAACTCTTGCTTTTATTAGATCCCCCCCCCCCCCCAACCCATGATTTTTGGACAATAGTCAGTAAATAGAAATAGATGATACATATTCTTGAAATATTTTATTCAAAAGTATGAGTTGTTATTATTATTTACCAACCCTACTGGTCACCACGTCTAGTTTATAGCTAGCCCCTGTTGAATCTAACGCGTGTCAGACAGGTATGAATGGGTTCCCCGAGATTTTACGAGATTTTTCAAGGAATCCTTCAAACAAAAAAAGGTTGTGAATGAATACTCACCCACCCAGAGGCCTCTCTCGATGGTTAGACGGGTAGACCACGACGAGCATTTCGATCCGGTTTTAATTCAATCTAATAATTAAATCCCCGCCTTCGAGGAGAATTTGTAGTGTCGGAATTTCCTTCGATCGAGTCAATTATGTCGAGTGTGATATCGGATAGCGCGACACATTTAATAATATGTTTGATGGTAGTGAAGGAATATATATATCTTAAATTATATATATATATATATATATATATAATTAATTAAATTAATCGAACACTAACCCACTCCCGTATTTTTACTCTATAATCATGACCCTCAAGGCCATAGCCGGGGGAGGGGGGGCAATGGGGGTTTGGTGGTCCAAAACTCCCGCGAAATTTTATGAACAAAATATATAGAGCTTTATTTAGGGTTCAAACCATATCAAAATTAAGATACAAATATAAATTAGGGGGCTGTGTTACCATAAAAAGCACTTCAGAGAGCTTCTAGAGATGTTAAATATTTATAAATTTTACTAGCCTTCGGCATTTTGGGAGTTATTTTACCATAATAAAACATTTCACAGAGCTTCAAAAAGTGTTTAATACTTAGACATTTTCCAAGCCTTCGGCAGCTAGGGAGTTGATTTAACATTTAAAAAATACTTCAGAGAGCATCTAAAACCATTTATTATTTAGAATTTTTTCTAGCTTCCAGCAATTGGGGGTTATGCCCACAAACACCCCTTGAAATTGTTGGCTGGCTACGGCCTTGATGACCCTAATAATCACCATACTAACCCCTTCCTTAGTGGTAGCCTACGTCACGGAATTACACGCATACGTTAATTAAGTTAACGAATTAATTAATTTGCACGGAGAGTAGGAAACCATTTATAGAAAAAATACCTATGTACACCCGATCAGGCTTCAAACCCCGAATCTCCTCGTCACCTGCAATCCAGTCTACCACGAGTGAGATGCTTTATGGCCGTGAGAACAATGGTCTATTATTATTATTGTTAACTCCCTTCAGCGGTCAAATGGTCCAACTATAAGGCGTCAATCTGGCAATAAACTGGACTGAAGATGACTGGAAAATCAAGGTTCGAATCCCGTTCGGGTGTACTGAGGACGACTGTTTGTTTACCTGTCTCCCACCATGCAAGTGTGGATACTCTTTCCTCGTCCCTAACATATTACACAATGAGTTAACTCACACGAGTATTAAGAATCAGTAAAAGAAAACGGTTTTACCTTTGAAAAAATTTAATATAATTATTAATTATTATTATTATTATTATTATTAGCACCACGTCTTACAACCCGTTCGGGTTACACGCACTTACGCTAATGTGTAATGGTAGGGCGATTGTGAGATGAAATGGAGGACCTGCAGTTTAACGTGGGATCCGAACCACGGTGGAGGCCTGGTATTCCACACATTCACAAGATATCTTGTCAGAGGTGAAGGAAGGGTTAATATAATTATTAATTATATGAAATTGATGTTTCCTTTGATTCTGTTTAATGAGCTGACGCAAGTTTTTGAGTATGCAGGCCACTGTATTATCACACGTTTTGTGACTTTTCAACAAATCTGTTCTGTAAAAATTCGTCCTTCAAAGTGACGGACGCAACTGGAAATGTAGGGGAGGACATAGGTATCTGGGACTCCCCTAGCAGACAAATCTTCCACTACTCACCCCAACAACTTCTCATATTTCACAACCATAGGACTCTTTCTTTATGATATATGACTCATCCATCCCGGGGGGAAGGGCGGAGGCAATTACATGTACAGGGGCATTTTGAGCCGACCAGTGTTGCCAGATTTGTGTCCGTCCCAACACACTAGAGCCAGCGTTTAAAATACTGCCATCAAATAGCGGATAGCGGATTTTCTTTTTCTGCGCCGCGGCTTGCTATCCGTTCGGGTTATATGTTCATGTACTAGTTGCGCTGATGGTTTTAGGAATTATAAAGGTTATATTTAAGAAAGTGTATCCTCATTTGTGTGTAAGGAGTGTAGAAAACCATTTTGGCAAAAACCACCCCCAGTACACCGAACAGAGGTTCGAACCTCGATCTCCCCGTCATCGGCATTCCAGTCTACTGCGAGAGTAACGCGTTAGACCATGCGGCTACAATTAAAAAAAAAAATCTTACTCTAGCAATTTTTATAGAGGATAAAAAAATAATACTTTTCAGTGTTTATTGTATTGTTTTCTTGATTTTAAGGTATTATAGGGGCAAGATGGATAATTATAAATAAAAGTTCTTTCTGCTATAAAGCAAAAATTATATTCACTTAAGGGTTTAAAAAAAATTCGCTGCAATTCCTAATATATTATTATATTTCTATGAGAAGTCCTTTGTCCCTACATTTGAACAAATATAAAATAAAAATAAGCTTTATTTTCGATTTGACGAGAAATTAGATCATTGTGATCACTTATGTCGGGAATTATAAAGCCACACGCCTGACTCGCTCACTGACATTAACGTTAACCCACTTCCAGATTAGCTTGAAACTTGAAATTTGGAAAACATATAGCTTTTAGCCTGTAACCAACGTGAAAATTCCAAAAAAATAAAAAATGTAATTTTTAACCCCCGAAAAAAATTCAAAATGTCGGAACAACTTTAAAGTCGGTGCGGACCTTTCTTTGGAAGTCTCTTGTGGTTAAACAGTAAGACCTATAAAAAAAAACGGCTCTGGAACTACATTAGTTTACATTCACTTGCGAAGAAAACTCACTGGGGTTTTGGGGACGGAGCCCCAACGAGCAAAGAGGGTTTAGTAATATAAGTTGTCAATATTCTGGTGGACAGAAACGAGAGAAAACTCGCATGATTTACTTCCACATAATTATCAGCTGTCACTTTTGAAAGATTAATATATATTATATATTATATATATATGGAAAAATCAGTAAGATACTAGCAATGTTGGATGCAAAAAAAAGTTTATTTTAACCCAAACTTATGTCCTTAAAACACAGCACAGCGGAAATGTACATCGTAGTTTTTGTAACTGCTACTTTGGAGGGTATTCCATCGTTATAATTTGATATCGTTACAGCTTTTTCTACTGAATTAAGCAGAAAAAAGCGCCCGTGTGTGTGTGTGTGTGAGGGAATTAGTGACAGTGTCATGTTTCTTTATTATCGCATAGAAGAAATACCTTTAGCAACATTCTAGAGAAAGCGCGGATCAATGATCGCAGGTCTTGACAAGATAGCAAGTGGGAACTATTTCCACCTATCCGATAGCAAGATTCACAGCATAGCAAGTGGGAACTATTTCCACCTATCCGATAGCAAGATTCACAGCTAGAAAAGTTAACTTCTCTCTATATACTTAATACCATTACAGACCTTGTTTTTATTGTCTAGTCTCGGGAGTCGAACAGTCTAGCAGTATCCGTGTAACAAGCGGTTTGGTCGACTTCAGAATCACGAACATAGCCCTGCAATACTAACTTCTCACCCTCTCTTCTTATCGAGAACAAACCGACAGAATTTGCGACTATTTTCCTCAATTTCAGCGCGACGTAACATTTCGTTGTTTGAATCAAAGCCTCGTGTCCAAGAAAACTCGACCATCCTCACAAGATCTTGCTAACGTCATTGATGAGGAGTTCCACGTTACGCGAGGAGGTACCAAAGAATCGCCAAGTTATACTCGCGTTACGCATCCTACTAACCGTACCGATGAGGTAAGGATAAAGAAGGTAGAATTTAAAGGATATGTACTCCCATTTGCGCAAAGGAAAAGTGAGAATATATTAAAAAAAAAAAACAATTATCTACGCAACCTACACCCGTTCGGGATTCGAGCTCCTACTTTCCTTAAACAGCAACCCAGACTAGACGAGACTAATACCTCTGTTAGCGTGCCCATCAACGCGGGTCACGTATAGACAGATTTTCTTACAAAAGGCTTTCTAAAACACCTTTTTTTTTGCCTACCAGAACCCTACAGTATAGCCTGAACAGGTAGTAAGTAAAACGTTGTGACAAATAAAAGTGACGTCACAATCGTGCGCGTTTTATATGTTTAGAAACCCACGCTATTGCTTATTTTTACGCCTCTTTTCTACGCTGACGTACCCCCCCCCTCCAAACTACTCAGTACAAGCATGAAAGGCAGTGCTGAATGTTTTTCGAGGATAAGAGACTCAATATTCTTCTCTCTCCTCATTAATCCTTGACAAAACACCAAGTCGATGACTCACCCACCTCCATTCACGAACAAGCCGAAGCAAAGAAGGAGGAAATAATAATCGGATCTGCGGCACAAAAGACAACCACCCTTCTCCAGATTCACGGTTAAATAAAAAAAGAGTGAACTCAAAAGAGTATTGAAGGGGTGAGGAGGGGGGGGGGGCTATATCTTTAAGAGGAGAAGATTGGAAGAGGGAGTGAAGGATAAGTAGGAGAGACAGGGGTTCATTTTCCACTCTTATTCTAATTCTCCGATGCAAATGTGCTTGTACGAATGGTGGTCTCAATGTGTGGGAAATAAGGTACGATTGAGAGTGAACCTTTCAGACAAATGTTATCAACGACGCTCTCTCTGTTGGACAAATAATGAATAGAGAACTATTTGCGCGTATCTTTAATCGAGTACGGACACACTTTACACGTTTTAAAAACTAAGAGAAGCAGTTTTTTTTCTCCCCGAGACGATCATTTCAACGGAAAAAGGACCCTTGCACTTGCACTTGCTTTCAAGTGAATCACTTCTGTTATGTTACATTTTTGAAAAAACCTAATCGGCGAGCGCTTCGATCAAACGTTAGGTTCGTAAAGTCATTTTTTTTTCCTTTTTCATGGTTTACCCCTTCCTTCCCAAAAATGCGGGTACATTTTCACAAAATACGACCTGTCTCACTCTTACCCGACTAGTGCAATTATTATAGTAAGACACGAAGAAGGAAACATCACTTAAAAGCACTTTTAATAATATTGATTAGTATTACTTTTTTTTTTTTTTAGCCCTTTCATTGTTAAGAGCCAATAAATTCAACTTTCTAGATTTGAGCTAGTTCTGGCATTACCCGATAGATAGTGTAGGCATATAAAAAAAATTGAAAGAGCAACCTTAAAAATCGCCTCATGAATAACAGTTCGGAAATGTTTCTTGTATATTCTTGCAAACATAAAGAAATATTCGTGGAACTCTTCGCAAACAAACCCGGTTTGGCGTGGCAATAAAAGGGTTCAAATTAAACAACTGTCTATCTTTCCTTGTATGAAAACTACACCACTTCCAGTTTATGTTTTGAAGACGTTTAGCGAGATAACTGATCCAAACACTTTTCTATGAGCGTTCTAAGTACTTTAATGATATTGATTTAGATCACTCTAAATTGTGTAAAAAGTCATGGATGAAGGCAATTTTTCTTTAAAGTAACATATGTAGAATATCCTTTTATGATTCATCCATGAAGAAACACACGCATTTCAGAAATAATGGGAAAAGGATTTCACCATTAAAATATATTTTTTATACCATTTTTCCTGTTAAAGGAACAACTACGCAGTATTTGGCAAAGACGCCAATTCCCTATACCACTAAGAAGATAGCTTTCACAACATCTGTCGCCAGGACTCTTTCTATTAGTTAGTTTTTACACTGTTGACGAAGGGAGCAAGAGGCAAGGGGTATGTCATATATATAAGCCATTTGTGCGTATGATTAAGGGCAGCCGCGCAGCCACACACAGCCACACGCACAAGCAACGTCACACAAGTCAGTCAGGGACTCGCTGGCTCTCGCAGTCACATTCTAACACAGAATACAATAATTTACATTAATATCACAAGTGTGCATTGATATCAAGCATTTAATTGGAGTATGTATAAGTAATTAACAGATGTCATTTAAATAAACCGTGTGTGAATCAACAGCCATCATTAGTTATCGTTCTTATATTCATTAATTATACCGATTTAATTAGTGCTCGACCACGGAGCAATTAACAGCTAATTAAACGGTATATATTCCATACAGTGATAATAGGCGCTCGACCACGGAGCTATACACAACCTAAACATCATCACAGCATTATTATATCAAGGAATTAATCCGTAGTGTTTCAACCGGCGCCCAACGCGGGGCGATAAATCAAAAGTGTTTCAACTTGCGAACAAACTATTTCTGGTTCGAGTCCACCTTTGTTAAATAACTTTTGGAATGCTATCTAATTTCACAATTAATAGTTTATATAAAAAAGTTAAATCAACAAATAAACTAAATGTCCTAAGTTTTGTACACCTCATTTGACGTCAACTAAAACATCCCAAAATATCGATATCCTTGACGCGGGTGCGGACTTTCCTTGTACATGAAACCTATTTTTTTTCCCCCCCAAACAAAGACACCAAGGAGATGTGCCCTAAATTCACCCTCTTATTAGAACTTCCAAGGTCGCACGCTCAGTTTACTTAGTTATCCAAGCGATTGAACCGCCAATCACCCAACAACGGGGTAGCCACGAAGCTCTGGAGCTGACAGACGAAGCCGTTCCGTGGAGTGAACGCCAACCGTTCGGCATCACTCTTCTTATTTTCCTACTACCCAACTCCATAAATGGCTACTGAACATTAATTAGTAGTCATACATTTCATTACTGCCTTGTTTTATTTATTTTTATTAAGCACCGCGTCTTACTACCCGTTCGGGTTATACGCATAAGTACCAATTATGTTAATGGATAAGAAAGTGGGAAGGTTGAATTTAAAGGAAGTGAACCCGCATTTGTATGAAGGGAGAGTGGAAAACAATTTAGGAAAAACCACCCCCAGCTCACCCGACCGAGATTCGAACCTCTATCTCCCCGTCCTCAGCAGTCGAGCTCAACACTAAACTAGCGCGTTAGCTAACTACGCCACCGAGGCTGGTTACCACCTAGTGAATAATAGGACTACTTAGGCGTATAGAACATAAAATCACGCGCTTCGGTGGGTCACGTGGTATGAGGCGCTACTCTTGCAGTAGACTAGACTGCCGAGGACGGGGAGATAAAGGTTCGAATCTCGGTCGAGTGTACTGAGAGTGGTTTTTCCAAAGTGGTTTTCCACTCTCCCTCCACACAAATACGTGTAAACTTCCTACAAAAAACCAACATAAAATCATGAGAAACTTCTTTGGTATATTTTAAATAAATCTGTCAGTTACCAATTACAAATATTGGATTTGAAACATAAATAACAAAGTTTCAAATTAAAATAGAAAACTTTTTTAGGCCTAATATTTTGAAATCGGAGTCGGTAAAGTTTTTTCAGTCTCCTGACTCCATTTACAGCCCTTGTACAAAATATAAACTTGGCCTACTGTGACTTTCTTAGTAATGGACGATTGGGGCACTTTTTTTAGAAAATACAACATTGATAGTATTTTATTATACAAGTGTAATTTCATACATATTTATAATATATTTCAAAAGTGACAGCTGCATAACACATGACTTAACGCATAAACATATTATGAAAATTGTTCCTGTTAATTTGATTAAATGTCAAAAAATAGTTTATTTTTAACGAAATAAGGCTGCATCTATCATATAAAATGTTAGTGTTAGCGTGACAGTGTAACACTAATGAGCGAATGTACAAGGCAGTTGCAGGTTGAAACAAGTTATTCAATTCGCAACCATTTCACAACATATTTGCTAAGAGTCAGACTTGGAGAAAAAGCTGATGTATCATTCTTCACCAATTATGGTATTACAGCGAGTGCATGGTAACCTGGCATTAAATCAACTTCTCTGACCAAAACACACGGCATTTAAACCATTTAAAAACTATATCTAATAAAAAATCATCCGTAAGATTATACCCCGTCTTTATTTATGTGTTGTGGAGGAGTTTTTTTCACCCCATTTCTTTAGTTAAACAAACATGTCCACTTGTGGGAGCGCAATAGAAAGTTGTAAACGTGAAATTAAGTTTAACGTGTGATGCAAGATTAGCTATAGAAGAATTATTGGCAGCAAGATACTTTTAAAAAATACAAACTTATTCTTTTGCGGTAAACATTTATAACATTTTACTATATTATATATTTTTTTATCACCGCATCTTTCTAACCGTTCAGGTTATACGCCAATGGGGTAGGGATGAGCAAGAAAGCATTTTAGAGGTAGTATACCTGCATTTGCGTGGAAGGAGAATGGGAATTAATTTAGGAAAAAAACCCTCAGTAGACCCAACCGAGATTCGAACCCCGATATCCCTGTCATTAGCAGACTTGATTAACACAAGTGTGACGCCTTAGACCATTCGGCCACTGAAGAGGGTTAATATATTAATCATGTTATTTTATGGATAGCCTATTGATACTGTATCAAAATTGACAGCTAAAATTCGCAAGACTTGACGTATAAACACGTGAACGTAGGTAAATCTTGGTAACTTTTTTATTTGTCAGATAAGGAGGGTTCTTTCTATGAAAATTAAACTAAATAAAATAAACCTTTAGCAGTCAAACACCGAGATGCATTTATTAAAAGTTTTTTGTACATTTTTGATACCCGGTAACTTATTTGTTTACAGTAGCCCCATGGATTCTTTGGTGCTTACTGACAGCTCACAGCTGACAGCTTTAAAAAGTTACCAAACCAAATTACGTATCCCAACGCCGAACCAAATGATCTGCAAAAACATATGTTTAGCAGATGTCACTTCTGACAGTCAAAATTTAGGTATATACCTAAATGTTGACTGTCAGAAGTCAGCTGTGAGCTGTCAGTCAGCACCAAAGAAGCCACGGGGCTACTGTAGCATCGCGTATAAAAATATATTCGAGTGGGAGAAGAGATTGTTTAAAAGAAATCTCGTTTCACACCAACAATTTTCGACTCGCACACGTGCAACATAATCATCTCTCTTCATATGACAATGCGCTGATTGGAATGAGTCAATTTCAACAGACATTTCAAAATTGATAATCGTGAAGCTCATGACGTAACGGTTACAAACGTAAACATTATTCGACCCCGCAATGGTTCTTCGTTGGGATATGAATAATGTATTGGACCTCAACGTGTAAACAGATTGTTAATACGAATATAATGAATGTAATTAGTTGAAAAAAATAGCCCTTGGATATAGGCATCGAGCCCAGGACTTTGAAATTCCGAGGAAATATATTCACATTTACGTGGGCGTAAAGTGAGAAGAAGAATTTTGGTAAAATAAAAACAGCCTCTGTACACCCATCCGGGGTTCAAACCCAGATCAGACGAGCTCGCCGGTGCGGTTCATTGCCAGATTTACCGGCCCAGTGGTGTGCTGGTCAATGCGTCTGGCTACGAGCCAAGGGGTCCCAAGTTCGATTCCCGGATGGTATACCATGGGTATTTTTCCCGAAAGAAGGAATCATCTCAAAGGTCACCAGGGTTTGGTTAGTTAGATTTAAGTTAGTTTGTAAGTGTTTCCACTGGTTCCACACCCTCATACTCACCCTCACCCTCATACCCTCATATTCACTATCACCCTCACCTCATCTTATCGGGACATAGAAAGAGCCTCCATGGAAATGATGTGCTATTAGTACATTAGTACGTCCACTGGGCAACAGTACATTAGTACTGGATAATCTTTCCACTACTGGGCTACGAGTAATGTAGCCCAGACACGGATTATTATTATTATTATTATTACTATGGTCATATTGAGTAAGCCTCGAGAGCGGCATTACACTAAATACAAGACGACACCTACCTAGACTAGAATTCTAGTTCAGGTAGGTGTCGTACTGTATTTAGTGTCCGACTATGAAACTGCCTCAAAGTCTAGATACTTGTGGAGGGGGGGGGAGTCAATCGGGAAGAGAAGAGAGAGACACCTGGCAGACCTCTAGTGAAAGCGCGTAATAACTGCAAGATGACGGAGAATGATACAAGACTGTTATTAAATCACCGGCCACATGTCTCGCACTTGCACTCTCGTGAAAGCGAGGAAAACAAGCTTGACTCGTCAACATGTCAGTCAGTCTGACGGCGCGTGCATGTTGCCGCGCATGTTCGAGCGGACACTTTCTAGCACATGGTATCTGGGCGCTATTAGTCACTCAACTTACTTTCACGTGTTCATAAGTCAAGTCCGACACCTTAGCTCAGCCGGTGGCGTGTAAGTCTACTGAGATAAGGGTCCCGGGTTAGATTCCTAGAATGGACGGAAAAAAAAAGTATAATGGGTGAAATGTGGGTTTCCTCTTTCAAAGTGATGAATTAACGGCCGGGGGCTGGTTGTTGTGTCTGTTCTATATTTAAGTTAGTTTATAAGTCGTGTGCTGATATAATCAATCGGTTCAGAAAGTGCACGTTAAACACTTCAAATAAATGAAGAATTAAAACCTTGAAGGCAGCCTTACACCGGGGCAACAAGAGGCAACATGTAGCATGTTGCCTTCTGTTTCCTCTGCGACCTGGCTACAAAAGTTGCTGGTTGCCTTCCCGCCGGCAGCGGGTTCAGAGGCAACAAAACCGTGTAACTTAGGGTATTGCTTGTTGTATTCCGTGCCCTTATTTCAGAGTTTTTTTTATTGTTTCTAGCGCATAGTATCAGTGTTTCAAGATGGAGTGGTCATATTAGAAAACTCAAGTTTATTGAAGAGTGTAGGGGTCATGCCATACTTTGGAATCACCGATTAATTGATTATAAAAACAAAAAGAATGTGGGTGTTTTCTAAAAAAGAAATTCAGAGACCTATGAATAGTATGTTGCATTGAAGTAATTATTATTATTACTATTATTATTAGCACCGCGTCTTATACCCGTTCGGTCCATACGCACTTACGCTAATGTGTAATGGTAGGGTGATTGCGAGATGCAATGGAGGACCTACAGTTTAACGTGGGATCCGAACCACGGTGGAGGCCTGGCATTCCCCACATTCACAAGTTGTGATTAATACAAGTCTTGTCAGAGGTGAAAGAAGGGTTTGGAAATCAGATAAATCTGTGCCGGGACCGAGGATTGAACCCCGGACCCCCAACACAGAAGTCCGATACCTTACCCTAGACCGCCAGGTCCCCTGAAGTAATTGAATTTAATGTTGTAATAACTTAATTTATCAGATTAGAATGAAATATTACAATCATTTGATAAATAAATCCCTTTCTAAATGATTTTAGTGTAAAGGTAGAATGTGTTTCATATTTTTTCCATGGCTACATATTAATTGTAACTTAAGTGATGTTCAGGTAAAAAAAAATGCATTATTTGTGACTTAGTGAGAGATAGTTATAATTAGTTATAATTAATGAGTATTCAAGATAATCGATTAATAAATAAATAAGCATTATGAGAATAAATGTGACGTCCCAAATTTAAAGACATAAATAAATAATCTTCGTACCAATTCCATCGCTAACGCAAAGGCTAAACAAAAATTACAACTGGACACTCGCAAGTAGGCCCAGTTGCGATACGAAATCTTGTTGGGATAAATTTCGTCCTACAAACACTTGTCTATTCCACAACCTTCCTTTGTCTCCTCCGATTCTTTGTTTTACCTCTTCGGCAAGAATAAGGTAAGCCGCAATCTTTGTCCTCGATGACATCTTTGTAGCAGACTGGCGATTGAAAACAAGAGGCGATGTTGTCGCTGTGGTGTAGATGCTACGGAAATCGCAAGGGGCTGTGTTCTCCGACATACAACATTGAGGCAACATGTCACACGCTACATGCTGCCTCTTGTTGCCTTGGTATAAGGCCGCTTTTAAACGTCAGGTCAAATGATCTGCAGTTTTCACTTTTGATAGATATGATCAACATTTATAAAATAACAGTAATAGTATATTAGAATACTATCCAGGTTTACAGCAAATAAATAGGCCTATGATAGTATTTTCTAAGAGATGCTTCACACTAGAAGTGTTTATGTTTAGTTTACATGGCTGTACCAAGCTCTTTATATTAAGTCACATTCACAAATTAGTGTTAAGATTATTTAAAAAAAACCACCTTTTCATGACGCTTGTGAGCAAAGTAGAGAACGGTAAGATTTAAAAGAAATGTACCCACATTTTCGTGTTGGGGTGGGGAGTAGGAACACATTTAGACAGAACCACCGAAGTAAGTAGCCCGCATGCACTACCGACCCATAGAGGTTATATAGAAGTCTAACAAATCAGGAGGTCCCAGAAGTAAGTAGCCCACATGCACTACCGACCCATAGGTTATATAGAAGTCTAACATATCAAGAGGTCCCAGAAGTAGGTAGCCCCGGGCGTACCGCGAAACATACCTCGTGTCCCGACCGTGTCTCAGTGGTAGAGGAGGACTGAAGAATTGCTGGACGTCCTTGGTTATTATCATCCCGATATCGTAATCCGAACCAACCGCGATACTACACGACGACTTCCAAACGAAACTGGTACCAGTCAGAACCGAGCGTATTGTGAATTGTTCCCGCACAAGCAAGTAAGTACAATTTTTATAAAAAGGGCCTTTTAGATAATACAAACACATTGTTTTGCGGCCAACACTGATAACATTTTACTATATTATTATTGCTATTTTATGGGTCTATCAAAAGTGACAGCTGAAGCTCACATAATCCTAGTTAGATGTACCGAGGATTGTTTTTCATTAACAGTTTCTCCACGCAAATGCGGGTACACTTCTCCTATAATTCAACTTTCCTCCTCCTTAACACATTAACGTAATCGGAACACAAGCGTATAACCCGAACAGGTAGTAAGACACTATGATAACAGAAATATATTACTTTAACTTGACGTATGAACATGTGAAAATAAATCCGGTAAGATTTCTTGCTGTCCTGTAGTTGGACATTCGACCGCACGATATGAACGTCTCTCTAAGAAACCAGTGAGTCAGCCGGAAGCCGCTAAAGAAGCCGGTCGGTCGGAATGAGCGGCCCGGCCCTTGTGTGCTCACAACAACCAGCTCCCCACTCGTGTGGCTGTTAGCGCTCTCACCCATCCACTCGGCCATTGCGATACTAATATCCTGGTCCGAACTAACAGTCCCACCTGTAGCTCTTATCAGGGAGATAAACAAGTTGATCGTACAGTCCCGGAACAAAACAAAGTGGTACTCAAAATTATTATTACTATTGTTATCATCACCGCGTCTTACTACCCGTTCGGGTTATACGCACTTACGCTAATGTGTAATGGTAGGGTGATTGTGAGATGAAATGGAGGACCTACAGTTTAACGTGGAATCCGAACCACGGTGGAGGTCTGGCATTCCACACATTCACAAGTTGTGATTAATACACGTCTTGTCAGAGGTGAAGGAAGGGTTTGGCAATCAGATAAATCTGTGTCGGGACCGAGGATTGAACCCCGAACCCCAGCACATAAATCTAACACCTTACCCCCTAGACCACCAGGTCACCCTGGTACTAAAAAAAAAACACGATACTTATTTAACAGCCGTGTCTGTAAAGATACGAGATGGGGAGATTTTAGGATAATTTTTTTTCCGGAATGAGTTACATTTTCAAAGCAATAATAGTGATTACAATTCTATTTTTTCAATCTCATGTCGACCCTATCGACTACAGCGTTTGGGGGTTGAATAGAAAATACACCCCTACCCCCAATTCCTCTTTCTCTGGGTTTCAATGATATGACCTTTTTACTGGAAAATTATCATCTCTACTCCTTTATAGGAGGTACTGTCTTCTGCGAGGCGTTATAGGAGGAAAGGTTGAGAGAAATAAGAGCATAGGAAGGAGGATTAAAATATTGGATGACTTGTAGGCAAGAAGAAAACTCTGGGAGCTGAAAGAGGCAGAGGACAGGACACATTGGCGGTCTAAGTTCACTGATAAAAGGAATGGACCTGTCGTAAGACACAACAAATAATGATAATAATGAAAACAATAATAATAATGTAATCGGCATAATAGATATTTTATTCAAGGTTTTATCTGGGCAAGATCCTGATATATTTACATTGTGTCAATGGTAGCAGCGAAATTGGTATTTCCCGTCCATTCTGAGCCTCCCACTACGTTAACACTCCATAGTGGCCACGCGATAATGGGCGTACTTTTGCGGTACCGGCCCAAATAAGTCAGCCTCGCTAACGTCAACCGGCCGGATACTGCATGGACAGTCTCGTAACAGTGAACGAACCGCTATAAGGCCGCTTGCTACTCGACACGCATTTAGAGGACTATTTGATTCGCTCCGATTGTTTCTAATACGATAAAACAAATATAACCGAGATTATAGAAACCGAGACAGCAAAATCTCGAACCTAAAGTGAGAATTAATCTAAATTAATGTTATAATGTTGAAATTTTAAGGGGATGGGGTGACCTGGTGGTCTAGGGTAAGGTGTCAGACCTCTGTGCTGGGGTTCGGGGTTCAATCCTCGGTCCGGCACAGATTTATCTGATTGCCAAACCCTTCCTTCACCTCTAACAAGACGTGTATTAATCATAACTTGGGAATGTGGGGAATGCCAGGCCTCCACCGTGGTTCGGATCCCACGTTAAACTGTAGATCCTCCATTTCATCTCACAATCACCCTACCATTACACATTGGTGTAAGTACGTATAATACGAACGGGTAGTAAGACGCGCTGATATTATTATATTATTATTAATAATTTAAGGGGAAGGCGTATTAAAAAAATTACTAGTTCTGTAAATAATAAGCCTCACCCCCGTGCATTCAAAAAATGACAATCATATCATGTTAAGAATTAAATCTTGTTCTTATTGTTAATACAGTCTTAAAATTTCTCTTTGGACGTAAAGTTGAAATATTTCCTGTAATTTCTTTCTTGAATTTGAAGGTGATATTTTCTTTGGTGATTACAAACTAATTACTAAATTCAATAGTTTATTATATTAATAGAGAATACCTATTGTCCATGCGGTTTATAACGTCAGTCTCGCATTAATCCTATATAGATACAAAATAAACTCCCTCGGTACTCAAAAGAATTATAAATTCAAATCACACGAGATATTTAACGAGATATCTTATGCGCGGCCACCTTAATGAAAGAGATGATCAGATAAAAAACTATTTAAACAAATCGTTCGGC
This sequence comes from Timema cristinae, assembly GCA_039000515.1. Classification (NCBI taxonomy): domain Eukaryota; kingdom Metazoa; phylum Arthropoda; class Insecta; order Phasmatodea; family Timematidae; genus Timema; species Timema cristinae. The sequence continues at coordinate 65,007,567 of JBCFYV010000935.1, forward strand.
ATAGGGTCGAAGAAGGTCCCTGTCAAAATTGGTCCACGAATTTGGCAATCATCACGGAACAAACACCCAGAGAGACAGACAGACTAAATGACAAAATGGTAAAGTTAAAACAGGACCTCACTACGCTTGGTCAATAGTCCCTTTCATATAAATGTGTATTGTTCTCTAAATGGGTTATGGTCGAACCCCGGACAACACTTAGCTCATTATTACGTGAGTGTTTCACACACAAGAATGTTGTGTTGCGTCCCGTGGAAATATTCACACGTAGCTTGCGTGCACGCATGGTTGCGAGACATGCCATGCGTTTCCAAATGGCTACAGTAGCCCCGTGGCTTCTTTGGTGCTGACTGACAGCTCACAGCTGACTTCTGACAGTCAACATTTAGGACTGTCAAAAGTGACAGCTGCTAAAAACATGTTTTTGCAGATCATGTGGTTCGGCGTATGGAGACATAATATGGCCTGGTAATTTTTCAAATATGTGAGATGTCAGCTGTGAGATGTCAGTCAGCACCAAAGAAGCCATGGAGCTATTGTAGCTTCATGGTTTTCGTTTGTAAAAAAAACCCACATAAATTGTTAAATTTAAAAACTCTTGATACCTGACAACACATAATACAAATTTAAAAAATCTTGAGCCAATAAAATGGTTAAATCAAAAGAATATACTGTAATTAAAAAAAATGAGGTGTGTAAAATAAGTAAACAATCCTAAAGGTTGTACTATTTCTATTATACTATTGCAGTACTATTGAACGATCAAAACAAATTGTTTACCACGTCTTTTTAATTTATTTAATGCGATAGCTTTCTAACAATTTATTGTCACTATCAAATTGAAATGTCAGACTAAACAAGATATTAGTGCTGTGATGATTGTAAGATAAAAAAAAAGAGGTTTACGAAAGCGTTTAGTTTTCAAATTATTTACGTAATGATAAGCAATTCAATTGATAAAATATTTCTAGTCAGTGCATCACGTCTTATAATCCGTTCGCGCTACCTGCATATTTACACTAAGGGGTAAGGATGAGGAATGTAGAGTTTAGAGGAAATGGCGTAGAGAGAGTGAGAGAGAGAGAGAGCGTGCGTGTGCCCATAAGCGCAGATGATCTACCCCAGGGGGTCTTCAACCCGCGGCCCGCTGACTCATAAACAATATAAAATTATTTCAAGAGAAAAAATAACAAATTCAAATATTTTATATAATCAACTGGTAAAATAAATACGTAAGCCTATTTTACTTTATTTTATATTGAACTATTTTTTAACGGTGAAAAAAAAGTATTCTGTTTTCATTTAATATACTTTGTAAGGTCAAATGACAGCTCTAGTAAACAAGACAAATCTGCTATGAAAGATCTAAAACACGAAAAAAACAAAACAATAGAACATACTTTACGATAAATCTAAAATGTCACCTAGTGCCCACTGGATGGGTACCGCACGGTGCACCCACTATCCGCACGGACAGACTCGATTCTCTCAGCTGTTCTCGAGCCAGAATGTGAGTTTCTCGTTTACGTGCTCGAGAAAGTAATGTTTGTATTTCTGATTTGTTTCATGTTTATAATTGTGCGTGATATTTCACCGTATTTTTTCAATTTGGAAAGCGAGGAAGAATTTGTAACTATTAGTTGCCTTTTAATTGAAAAGGGTAGAAGAAAATTTGGGAAACGACGATTCTGGGTTCAAAACATCAACAGTAAACTACTTAAGTTTGGCGAATACACTTGATTCCTGATCGGGTTGAAGATGACGCCGCAAATTGCGGATCCCACTTGATTTTAATACCATCGCCCGGACTTTCTGACACATTGGGCGCTTACCTTAAGAATGAGCTAATACTGTTATTTTAATATTCATTCAACCCAAATAGAGTCGGCACAATACCGGGGTCCGCGACCCAACAAGAACAGAAACTTTGGCCCCTGGACACAGACACAACCTTACTTGGGTTTCGTTGCGCTCCTTTTGTTAATTTCAACACTGGGCCTCGCTGAAGTCACTGCTGGGTGATGATAGGACTAACCCCAGCGATCCTAGTGGTGAAGGGCTCAAGCTTCCAGAAGGAGCTCAACCATTTTAACCTGGAGGTTGAGTGTCTGGGTATATTATTTGTCTGTGCCCTTGTGCATAAAAAGGTTTAAGACCCCTGATATACACTATTGATTTTACGTGAATCTAATCAAATTTGACCACAAAAACAAATACCTTTACTTTTCTACGTGGTTTTACACTATCCCTCCACGCAAATTCGCGAACACCCTAATCCCTAATACGTTTGAGTAGTTAATAAATAGGTGTATAACCCGAACGGGTAGTAAGACTCTGTGCTAAAAACAAAGGGCCTACGTACGAGTGGTCCCTATTTCCTATGTCCCCGTCCCTGAAGCTTGCGCAGGGTTTTTACCCCCCCCCCCATCCCCTCACCCTGTGGCCAGTTGAAGAAGAACACCCCCCAGAACGCAACTTGGCTCGCTACGCCCCCGACATACCGACAACACATTCCCGAACAATTTCTATTCCTGACGCCTCGCCTCTCTCTGCTACATTCCAGCATGAGAGGAGACGATGCTCCAGAGTAAACACAGCATGCACAAGTTTCACAAACCGTGGAGCGCGAGGGTCGTGTGTTCAACAGGGGAGGGGTAGACTAGACTGAGGACGACATGGAGATAGAGGTTTAAATCTCGGTCGGATGCATTTAGGGTGGTTTTCCCAAATCAGTTTTCCACTCTTCATCCACGTAAATGCGGGCACACCTCCTTCAAATATAACTTTTCTAATCTCTAAAGCCATTCAAATAGAATGGTTTTATTTAATGCCATCATACGTGTTCACAAATGATGTCTTTTGGGCACCTCATGACTTAATCACTGGAACTCCTTTATTAAACTTTGATAAAAAAAGAAATGAATGAATATATTTTAATTTAGATAGTTGTAGCAGCCCAAATCAAACCGCACCACCGCGATAATTTATCTCCCCGGTAGGTCTAAACACCCTGATACTTAAAAGAACATCAAATTTGAAATTATAATAAACCACTTCGGTGGTCAAAGGGTTTAAAGCGTCACACTCGCAACAGACTAGAGTGTCGATGACGGGCGTACCGGCGGCTGATCTTCTAAATGGTTTTTATACTCTCTCTCCAAGCAAATGTGGGTACACTTCCTCAAAATTCAACCCCGCTCACCCCTAATACATTAATGTAATTAGTACATAATTATTTGTGGAAATTTAGCGAGTGGAGGTTGGTACAAACATGTCAGTCTTTACTCGGCATATTTCAATTATAAAAACGTGTGTAGCAATATGTGCAAATGTTTAATATCACATACGTTGGGAGCAGTAGTTTTATTATCTTATGTCCTACAATAAAATATCATACAATACTAAAACATACATACATACATCACGCGGCTCATGAACCCGCTTATGTCATCAGTCACAATTTGAAAGCCTGTCACATAAATAACTTACCATTTCTGCAAATAAAAGGTTATATATTTGTGACTAAAAAAAAAAAAAGAAGAGAGTGTAAATAAAGTAAGTCTTGAAATTTTATCTAACATTAATTCTATTTTTGTACTAATGAAGTAATTATTTTTTTATTTGAATAAATACAAATTGAATATTTGAAATATGGCTTCCTACGTATTTTTTTTATGTTTAATGTGGCCCTTATTATCAAACGAGTTTACGACATGTCTGCCTTCATTCGACCACCAAAACGTGTTTATTTCATCTTTAAATTACAATGCTATATAACTAGACTTAACGATGCACGTATATTATTTTTCACGAGCGAAACCAAGTCCAGGAATTGTGCGAACAGTAATAAAAAGACAAACCGATTTTAAATATCAATTACAGGAATATAACTCATCCTAACTAGCTTTCACGTGGGTGACGAGACGCATTCAAGGTCGAGTTGAATCAGGGCGTGGTAAGAACGGGCTGGGAAAAGTATTTGACCCTTAAAAAAAACCCGTGTTTTAACACGTTTAAATCATATGATCTGCAAATGTCACTTTAGACATTAATTATTGATATTGATTAAATAGTACTACTAATAATAAAGGAAATAGAATCAGTGATTACCACAAAAACTGTTACTGTCTTTTGACAATCAACTTTTTTTTAAAAAAGAAGCAAATTACTATTTAGGCTTAGCGCGGGCGTCGTTAGAGGCTGAGACACAACCCCATCCCCCAATCTGTTCAAATGGGACACCCTTAATACAGTGAGATAAACAGTGAACGGTTTAAAATCTAGGTTTGGATAAATGCATAAATGGTCATGGTAACTTTTTATATGACAGATTGTGACCTGGCAATCTAGGGGTAAGGTGTCAGACCTCTGTGTTGGGGGTCCGGGGTTCAATCCTCGGTCCCGGCACAGATTTATCTGATTACCAAATCCTTCCTTCATCTCTGACCAGACGTGTATTAATCACAACTTGTGAATGTGTGGAATGGCAGGCCTCCACGTGGTTCGGATTCCACGTTAAACTGTAGTCCTTCCATTTCATCTCACAATCACCTACCATTACACATTAGCAAGTGCGTATAACCCGAACGGGTAGTAAGACACGGTGATAATATATGACATATAGTTTATTACCATGTTAGTCTTACGTACAAAATAATTTTTATTTTCTAATTTAAAGTGAAATTGAGTTCGTTCTGTCCCTCCTTAAGAAATAGGACGTCTATGAGGCACAGAACAGTATGACTGAATAAAATACTTGAGCAGTTCTGTCTCGGGCATAAATCATAGTTACGAGTATTTATGTTGAGAAAAAAAAGTTAAATAGAAAAGTTTGTGTACAGTCTAATTTTCATTGGCAAGGCCATTTATAAAATATTTATATTTATGGCCAACAATGACAATATTTTGCTAAATCACTATTATTATTTTATAGGTATCGACAATCTATCAAAAAATAGTTCACATGACATGACCTATGAATATGTGAGAGTAGATCTAGTACTTTTTAACTGTGAGATAACTCAAATTTGATGTTTCATGTGAAAATAAGACTGTACAGTAGTTTTGTCTCTCCATCTATTAATAATATTTAGCAATATTTTTGCCAACAAAACGCCGGGGGTGACGAGTGTTACCCAAACCTTTTCCCTGGCGATGCAAGACACCTGGGTAAAATAGCGACATGTTGCTCACCTGATCTTCCACGAGCCAATCTCCGCGTATCTCCGGCTGCATGTGACGTTATTGTTACCGCTCAGACTACGGCGGTGTCTGTTCTTGTTATTGATAGCGTTGTTATTGTCGTTGGTTGTCCCGAGTTCTTCTACCGCAGGCGGTAGCATGGTTATGACTCGCACAACAACAACACTTTCACCTTGTCAAGTTTCGGTCGTCAGAAACCGCTCACTCAGTACGAGTTTTGAAAAACCAGGGATAAAGTCAACGAACCGAGGTGAGGTGACTCAACGGTTACCACTCACCAGTTCTTAACCGTTTTTAACTTACACACACAAGAGAATACTATCGCTAATGTTTGTCATACACTCCCCGAGATAAGTAAATATAGAGTTAAATGCAGTTACGAAATTTAATACAACACACAACACCGTCAAGAATAACAAAATTAACTTTGATTAAATACAAGTACTAATATATTTACCATTCATATGTCACGAATCACGTTACTAAATAATAAATCGGTATTTAAATAGACACTTTTAGACTGTATAGAACATGTAAAAGTTACGATTATATTATAATTTGGTTTAGTACGGCGAGCACAAATCCACACAAATTCAAGTTAAAATATAATAATATACATTCGAAAATACAAATTGCTTACACACAATCGATTTGATCAGTTTGATCAGGGTTGAAACGATCTCATCCGGTTTCGAGGTACATCTCAAGGTCACTCTATGTTCATATCACTGGCGCATAACGAAATACACATAGACTTGGGTGTTTCTTCACTTGACGGGCAGGGTTTGGAAACCAAGCGAACGATAACCCACACATGTCCCTGTAAGATTGGTCACAGCATCCCAGCTCGGTTACATCGTCCAACAAGAGTCTGCAGTTCGCTGCGAGAGAGAGATAACTCCAAACTCCGTGCGGCGACAAGGCCGGATCTCGACTGAGCAACAGCGAGAGAAGAAGGTCGTGTTGTGTGTGGCTTTTTTTTTTTTTTGTCGGCAACCTGTGGTTGAGAGCGCCGACTAGCGGCAAGAGTTGTTACGTGTACGAGTCTCGCATCCACACCGGCTCTCTGTGAGGTACCACCTTGCTATTTACACTGTTCGGGAGGTGGGGACGGCGCAGGACCGGCGTCTTTACACCCCCTCCCGCCCCTTCCATACCCCCTCAGGCGCGCGCGTCTGCGTGGGGAGCAACGGGTGATTGTCCCCCGCAGAACATTTCAAACCAACTTATCTGAGGGAGAGTTAAAAAAAAAAGTATTAGTAGTTGCCAAAATAAAAGATAAAAAAAATCGCAATGTAAATCAGCCAAAGTGGTACCGTAGTCAAGAGGTCCTGGATGCTGACCTAGAGATCCCGTGTTCGATTTCCGGCTGGAAGCAGATGATTTTTCTAAGGAGGAGAATAATTACCATGGTCACCAGGATTTGATTTAATACTTAGGTATAAATTAGGTTTATCTTCATTGGCTCCACCACGTCATATTAACTATCATCCCCCCCCCCCTCATCTCATCGGGACATGGAAAGAGCCTCCACGTTAAAGATGTACGATTAGTACATTAGAACGTCCCCTGGGCAACGGTATATTAGTACGGGCTAATCTTCTCACAAACTCTGCTACAAACATATTATTTACTAGTAAAATTTATAAACTGATGTTCTGAAAGATCTTTGCTCCTTCCAAAATCCTACTTTAGAGTAGGAAGTCCTTGTCGAAATTTCTTTTTTTCTTCCAAAATCTACTCGATAATATAATTCTTGTAAGAAAAAAGACCTTTCAGAACGGACTTCCAACAAAATCAGTATATTATTTCCTTTTTCCAGTCCACCCGGTCGGTATTCAAACCACGGTATCTCGAGTCGAATAGTCCTATACATCAGTGTTTATCAAACTGGGGTACGCATTGTTCCGAGTCTTACTACCCGTTTTTTATACACATATTGTGTGTCCTTAGTATACTAATGTTTTAGGGACGATTAGGTGAACCCACATTTGGGTGTAAGGAGAGTGGAAAGTGTAAACCCTTTAGGGAAAAAAACCACCCCCTCAGTATACTTTACCGGGATTCGAACCGCAATCTTCCCGCTTATCGAAAATCCAATCTATTGCGGGTTAGCGGGGCGGGCCTACAAACGAATTATTTGCGGTGAACTTATTGTTATTTGATATAGATTAATATATATCAAAAGTTACAGCTGAGGCTCACACGACTTGACGTATGATTACATGAAGATAGAACTAGTATTATTATTATTATTATTATTATATTAAGCACCGCGTCTTACTACCCGTTCGGGTTATACGCACTTGCTAATGTGTAATGGTAGGGTGATTGTGAGATGAAATGAAGGACCTACAGTTTAACGTGGAATCCGAACCACGTGGAGGCCTGGCATTCCCCACATTCACAAGATGTCTTGTCAGAGGTGAAGGAAGGGTTTGGAAATCAGATAATCTTGCCGGGACCGAGGATTAAACCCCGGACCCCACACAGAAGTCTGACACCTTACCCCTAGACCACCAGGTCACCTTAGAACTAGTAACTTGTGTGTGTTTCAGAACAATGGATTGATGGAGTACTACTACACTAGTTAAAATCAGTGTGTGTGTAAGTCGTGCTGCTACGACAGAAGCAGTCGCAGCCAGAGGGCAGCGCGGGGCAGAGAGGTCAGGTTAGGTGTGAGGCAGGATTGACCCTGACCCCGGAGACTGAGGTTAAATCTCTGGCCGGATGCGGTATCAATGCCCCCCCCCCCACCTCTTTCACAACACTCTCAAATAAGGTTTTCCCCCGTCGTCACTCCTAGCGAATACCGGTGCATTCAATTCAGATAATCTTCAGTGGTCGCATGGTTAAAATGTCACTCTCGCGACTAGATTAGGATCAGGGTTCGAATCCCTGTCAGTAGTAGGTCTACTGAATATAGTTTTATTTTCTTAAATGGGTTCTCACTCTCCTTCTAATCAAATGCGGGTACATTTACTCTTAAACTTTAGCTTCCTTATCCCTAGTACATTACTGTTCGACATCTCAGTAGGTGGCATGCCTCTCTAATGATCTAAGGGTCCCCGGTTTGATTCCCGGCTTGGCCGAAAACTGTACCATTGGTTTTTTTCCCCACGCCCTTGCAAGTTATACATATTCTATAATCTACATAATTATATTTATTGAAAATCTTACGTACCCGCCTAAGATATATTTGCGTACCCCGGGTTGAACACCACTACCACCAGAGTTATTACGACCACGACGCAAAACTAATTTGCGACCGTTAGCAGAGAGACGCTAAACTTTGCGACCGAAACTGGGTCACGTGTCTATCCGCGCGGGAGTTCTGAGGAACTCCAACGGAGTTTCACGTAGCGGTATCGGCACTAGACCGAGATTCGACCCCGGTGCCCCAGAGCGTGTGACGGTGAGCACAGTAATGATGGGTTTGTGTATTTCTGTTGACATAAAACCGTCTCAGGGAGGTTTGTTGTAACGGTCGGACCGTGTGTGGAACGCGGTTACAGTATCACTTCAAGATGTGACCCGCGCGCATCGTCTGCCCCTGAGATATGTTGTGCGCGCGACCGTATCCGGGACACGGTTTCAGGGGGGAGGAGAGGGCAGGCATGTATATTATAATAAAACTATACTAGAACGTCCATTATCAGATCATTCTTTACATCGCGTCCTAAGTACCTGTTCGGGTTATACGCATACGTTATTATTATTATATTTGAGGGAAATCCGCTTCGGTGATCGAATAGTCTAAGGGTTCGGTCAGACTGACAAGCGTGCGAGCGAGCGCGTAATTAGCAGATAGCTCTCGAAAAGCTGTTGACAAGGAGGCAAAGGTTCGAATCTTGGCTCAGTGAAATGAGGGTGGTTTTTGACAAGTGATTTATTGTTGTGGTTTTCTAAACTCTATGAAGATCACGTCATGATCTGACTCGGGTCGTCCGTATTCGATTCCAAAGAGTGTGGTATTTTTTTTCACCCTCAGCGCTATCTTTCATCCTTTGTTTGGAAAATAAAATGAGCCATTTCCTTTTTAAATATTCCCTTTCTCACTTTTTTTCCTTTGGATTAGATCTATCACAGAATTCTGTTTGGAAGAAACTTTTAGAAAACATAAAACCTATTTACGGACAACATTTTACTCTAAAATTATTTTTTAATTTTTTAGATATTGAGAATCATTAATCACCCTTAAATTATTATTATTATTATTTATTAGAAAACGATCAAACATTTTTATTTAGCTTGTAAAATCCTCTCCATGTACAAATTTTAAGTAAAAACACTAGTCATTTTCAAAACAGTCCAAACGTTCAAAAATCAATAATCGATATATCGCCTTAAATTTGAAGTCTGAAGATTGACTATGACGTATAAAAGTCGATGTCTAAGTCAACATTAAACAAAAAACCTCAAGGTATGACCGACCATATAACATTAAAAAAAAAGTTTGGAAAAAAATACATCAAAATGTAGCGCTCTATCCATTATAAGCTCGAGGTAGAAACAGCTGTCCACGATTACAATACTTTATAAGTAGGAGAAAGTACAAAAAAAACATTTGAAGTTCATAACGTGAACTTAAAAAATAAATAAATTTTTATCTGACGAGTTTTCTTTTCTCTATCAAAGGTACAGTAGCCAAATGTTTTCTTTGGTGCAGACTGACGGCTTTGAAAAGTTACCAGACCAAATTATGTATCCCGACGCCGAACCAGATGATCTGCAAAAACTTGTGTTTAGCAACTGTCACTTCTGACAGTCAAAATGTATGTATATACCTAAATGTTGACTGTCAGAAGTCAGCTGTGAGCTGTCAGTCAGCACCAAAGAAGCCACGGAGCTACTGTATATACCTAAATGTTGACTGTCAGAAGTCAGCTGTGAGCTGTCAGTCAGCACCAAAGAAGCCACGGGACTACTGTATATATCTAAATGTTGACTGTCAGAAGTGACAGCTGTGAGCTGTCAGTCAGCACCAAAGAAGCCACGGGGCTACTGTATATACCTAAATGTTGACTGTCAGAAGTGACAGCTGTGAGCCGTCAGTCAGCACCAAAGAAGCCACGGGGCTACTGTATATACCTAAATGTTGACTGTCAGAAGTGACAGCTGTGAGCCGTCAGTCAGCACCAAAGAAGCCACGGGGCTACAGTATATACCTAAATGTTGACTGTCGGAAGTCAGCTGTGAGCTGTCACTCAGCACCAAAGAAGCCACGGGGCTACAGTATATACCTAAATGTTGACTGTCAGAAGTCAGCTGTGAGCTGTCAGTCAGCACCAAAGAAGCCACGGAGCTACTGTATATACCTAAATGTTGACTGTCAGAAGTCAGCTGTGAGCCGTCAGTCAGCACCAAAGAAGCCACGGGACTACTGTAGCATCCACCTTGGTCCGTAGTTTAGGAATAACTGCTCTAACAGCCAGTGTATTAAACCGGTGCTGACACTACAGCGCCTGCGCACACCACAGCTGGCAGATATTAGGAATCTGGAGGCGACGTCTGAACGAACACCCATGCGAGCCAGGGTGTGTGGGATGTGGGGGGGGGGGGGGGGGGGGGGAGTTTTGCGGCCCGGCGATATTGCTAATAAAGATGTTCGCGCCAAGATTTATAAGACCCCACGAACCAGGGGAGAGCTCAAAGAAGGAATAAGTTACTAACCCGTTTCAGTGGCCAAACGTTCGAAAGCGTCACTCTCGTGTTAAACTGGCCTGACAGTTCGAGGTTCGAATCTCGGTCGTGTCTACTGAGAGTGGTTTTCCCTAAAATGGTTTCTCACTCTCCTTCCACGCAAAAGGGTAGATTACCTCTGAAATATTTACTTTCTGGCACTAACCCGTTAAGAGTAATGTTCATAATATTATGTATGTAAGCCTAAACAGTTATCAAGACGCGATGATGATAAAGGAAGTTATTACGATTATATCCGGCTAGGACGATATAAGTTTCAAGGACAAATAAATGTTTGTAGGCCTACATTGTAATCTAAAACATAAAAATAAGTCTGTTACTCGTTCATCCTTTTTCAGCTCCGAGAAACAATGTGTATTGCTACAGAATGATGTGGAGTTGAAAACTCGAAAGTATTCTCTGATTATTTGAGAAAGCTACTTGCGGCCAAAGTTCATATATAAAAATATATGATTATGCGGAAATAATGAAGCTATCTTCGTCAAAGACAAATCATATTAAATAAATTATATAACTAGGCAAAATAAAAAAAAGGTAAGTACATTATTTAAACGAAATAAAATAAATATTGAAGAATGTAAGGACGTCCCATTGGAACAGCAAACCAATCCGGTCTGTAGAGTGCACCTATTGGTCCAAGGTTCAATATCTTACGAAGGAGAGACATCCAAAGCCGTGAACTAAGCTTGGTTCCTTTCCCTCAAGAGTTGTCCTCAGCGCTAAGAGGTCTGGTTGTTATATTTATTGAAAGCTGTGAACTAAGCTTGGTTCCTTTCCCTCCAGAGTTGTCCTCAGCGCTAAGAGGTCTGGTTGTTATATTTATTGAAAGCTGTGAACTAAGCTTGGTTCCTTTCCCTCCAGAGTTGTCCTCAGCGCTAAGAGGTCTGGTTGTTATATTTATTGAAAGCTGTGAACTAAGCTTGGTTCCTTTCCCTCCAGAGTTGTCCTCAGCGCTAAGAGGTCTGGTTGTTATATTTATTGAAAGCTGTGAACTAAGCTTGGTTCCTTTCCCTCCAGAGTTGTCCTCAGCGCTAAGAGGTCTGGTTGTTATATTTATTGAAAGCTGTGAACTAAGCTTGGTTCCTTTCCCTCCAGAGTTGTCCTCAGCGCTAAGAGGTCTGGTTGTTATATTTATTGAAAGCTGTGAACTAAGCTTGGTTCCTTTCCCTCAAGAGTTGTCCTCATCTCTAAGAGGTCTGGTTGTTATATTTATTGAAAGATGTGAACTAAGCTTGGTTCCTTTCCCTCCAGAGTTGTCCTCAGCGCTAAGAGGTCTGGTTGTTATATTTATTGAAAGCTGTGAACTAAGCTTGGTTCCTTTCCCTCCAGAGTTGTCCTCAGCGCTAAGAGGTCTGGTTGTTATATTTATTGAAAGCTGTGAACTAAGCTTGGTTCCTTTCCCTCCAGAGTTGTCCTCAGCGCTAAGAGGTCTGGTTGTTATATTTATTGAAAGCTGTGAACTAAGCTTGGTTCCTTTCCCTCCAGAGTTGTCCTCAGCGCTAAGAGGTCTGGTTGTTATATTTATTGAAAGCTGTGAACTAAGCTTGGTTCCTTTCCCTCGAGAGTTGTCCTCAGCGCTAAGAGGTCTGGTTGTTATATTTATTGAAAGATGTAAACTAAGCTTGGTTCCTTTCCCTCGAGAGTTGTCCTCAGCGCTAAGAGGTCTGGTTGTTATATTTATTGAAAGCTGTGAACTAAGCTTGGTTCCTTTCCCTCCAGAGTTGTCCTCAGCGCTAAGAGGTCTGGTTGTTATATTTATTGAAAGCTGTGAACTAAGCTTGGTTCCTTTCCCTCCAGAGTTGTCCTCAGCGCTAAGAGGTCTGGTTGTTATATTTATTGAAAGCTGTGAACTAAGCTTGGTTCCTTTCCCTCCAGAGTTGTCCTCAGCGCTAAGAGGTCTGGTTGTTATATTTATTGAAAGCTGTGAACTAAGCTTGGTTCCTTTCCCTCGAGAGTTGTCCTCAGCGCTAAGAGGTCTGGTTGTTATATTTATTGAAAGCTGTGAACTAAGCTTGGTTCCTTTCCCTCGAGAGTTGTCCTCAGCGCTAAGAGGTCTGGTTGTTATATTTATTGAAAGCTGTAAACTAAACTTGGTTCCTTTCCCTCCAGAGTTGTCCTCAGCGCTAAGAGGTCTGGTTGTTATATTTATTGAAAGATGTAAACTAAGCTTGGTTCCTTTCCCTCGAGAGTTGTCCTCAGCGCTAAGAGGTCTGGTTGTTATATTTATTGAAAGCTGTGAACTAAGCTTGGTTCCTTTCCCTCGAGAGTTGTCCTCAGCGCTAAGAGGTCTGGTTGTTATATTTATTGAAAGCTGTGAACTAAGCTTGGTTCCTTTCCCTCCAGAGTTGTCCTCAGCGCTAAGAGGTCTGGTTGTTATATTTATTGAAAGCTGTGAACTAAGCTTGGTTCCTTTCCCTCCAGAGTTGTCCTCAGCGCTAAGAGGTCTGGTTGTTATATTTATTGCATGGTATGAGTTGGGATAGGCAATCTGCAGCCAATGTATTATTACTAAAGCTTATAAAATATGTATTTAACGGAAAGTTTAAATGAGACTCCAGGGTAACTATAGTCAAAACTAGATAGAAATAAACTTTTTCGACGGATAAAAAAAAGTAGGCCACTAAGACAAATCTTTACGCGTCAAGTCATGTAATCTGCAGCCGTCACTTTTTATGTAGACCAATGCATTATCAATAACTATAAAATATTATTATTATTATTATTAGCACCGCGTCTTACTACCTGTTCGGGTTATACGCACTTAGGCTAATGTGTAGGGTGGCTGTGAGATGAAATGGAGGACCTACAGTTTAACATGGGATCCGAACCACGGTGGAGGCCTGGCATTCCCCACATTCACAAGATGTGATTAATACACGTCTTGTCAGAGGTGAAGGAAGGGTTTGGCAATCAGATAACTCTGTGCCAGGATCGAGGATTGAACGCCGGATCCCCATCACAGAAGTCTGAATAGTACTATTAATATAGTAAAATAATACCAGTATTGACAGCAAAAAAAAAATTGTTTGTAAATTATTAAAATTTTCTTCTTCTTTAAAAAATAAAAATTAAAAAATCGATAAAAGGGGAATGAGCACCCATACTTTAATGTTCAGAGCAGAGGAAAATTGGGAAGAGGAGGAGAAGATGGCAATCAATCAAATTATTGACAAGTGCATTATGAAAGAAGATCATCTATGCTTCTTAATATAGTTTTTATATCGCCCGTTCAATATGTTGCACGAGTCATCGCGGGGGAAATATTTTCGTGTGAAGGTTGGTAACCAACCGGGGCTGCAGGCAAGTCTGTACAGGCCGCAACAGCTCGAGGGAAGAGACGAAACGCTCGCCCAATTAGACACGCGGTTTCGCTCTGAACATAAACAAGTCCCCATCTTATTCGCGGCGTTGCTTGATTGGTTGATTACAAGCTATTTTTATGGAGCGGGTTGCATCTTTATTTTGATAACTTTATGTGCGAAATAGAAAGGGAGGGAAGAAATGATAGCAGTTTATCCTGCTAAGCATTCTGTTTATCCAGTTGATAACACTTCCCCTCTTCCGATGACGAGCATACACACTCACTCTACTATCTGTGCTCCCGTAAGGCATTAGATTGCATTTAAAATTAACTTTTGCTCGTTTGCTTTTCTAGATATTTTCTCACGGACATTTATAATCTACATCCTGGCAGGATGATTCATACAGGTCATTTTTTTCGTGAATAAACTCTTTTTTGAGTTGTAGACGATTAAAAAAAAGTTTACAAATTTTTTTTTGTAGTAATGTAAAACAATTTTTATAAATATTTATGAATGTTTGGTTTTGGTTCAATATTATATATATTTTAAATTTAAACACGTCGAATGAAACGTAAATACACAAACATGAGAAATCTGAACTTGACTTGCCGTGACGTCACAGGTAGGCAAACTTCTCCGTCAAATGAGGTTTAAGAGGACTTATCTAATTAGTCAGAGACACTTTCCTTCGTACAAAAAAATAGCTGTGCCGAAACTCTACATGCCCGGATACGAACCACGGATAATAAGTGAGTGCATTGATGACATATTCGGTGACTACGAAGATAGAATGGGAAAAATCGTTGAGGGTTTAACTGGAACCGGGTCGAGAATCGATCTACTGACTCATGGGTCAAAGTTTTTACTTTTTTTTTTAATAGAGAAGGTGAACAATTTTCGACCTCATGATTTTAATGAATCTCAATGTTTTATGTGACCCCGACCTATATTAAAAAAAAGTAGTTCTTACAATTCTGTCTATAGGCCTACCCAGGGTGACCGCCAAACCGATTAAAGATATTAATTCAAATTTGATATTAAGATGTTAAACATTCATAACCTCGAGCTTTAAAATGCCGGGTAAGGTGTCAGACTTCTGTGCTTGGGGTCCAGGGTTCAATCCTCGGTCCCGGCACAGATTTATCTGATTGCCAAACCCTTCCTTCACCTATGACAAGACGTGTATTAATCACAACTTGTGAATGTGGGAATGCCAGGCCTCCACCGTGGTTCGGATTCCACGTTAAACTGTAGGTCCTCCATTTCATCTCACAATCACCCTACCATTACACATTAGCGTAAGTGCGTATAACCCGAACGGGTAGTAAGACGCGGTGCTAATATAATAATAATTTAAAATGCCAACTACCAACTGACAAACTTCCCTCTTGGCCAGACGTGTCATCAAGAGACCAACCAGCTGTTGTCTTGAGAAGACGGATAATAACTCTCGAGCAGGAGTAACCAGGACACACTTTCATCGGTATCCATTCACCAAGTGAGACTGCAGATATTTCACCAGTGTAGCCAATTGCTCAACAGAAGTAATGGAGGGGTCATCTCTAATTACTGTATTCATTCGTGTAATGGTTTGTTCTAATTACGCTCAGCTTAGAAATGATGGTATCATTGAACAATTGGAAAGCCGACAAAGAAAGAACATTTCCTCTCTGTTGAAAGAAATCGCATTAGAAGGGACTACGACCTCTGTATAACTTCTTGTGTCAACAACAAGTTAACCGACATCTTATCTCAGTCGATAGCGCGTCTGCCTACTGAGCTGAGGGTATTGGGTTCTTTCCCGGCAAGGCCGAAAAAAGGTATAGTTGTGTAAAATTAGAGCTTCCTCTTTCTAAGGAATGAATTAGCGACCAAGACGACGACGGGTGATTAGTATTTTCTACAATTACGTTAGTTTGTAAATCGAGCTAGTTAAAAAATGCTCGTTAAATACCTCAAAATAAAAAGTAGCTGAGCTAGTAGCTCTCAAACTGTAGGTTGAGAAATGTTTTTGAAAGGTGAAAATTTTGCAGTTATATGAAAATAGAAAATTACGAAACTTTTTTTGAATGGGAAAGTGAATACATAACAACAACAACAAAAATTAAAACCCACTTCGGTGGCCGCACGGTCTAAGGCGCTACTTTAGCAATAGATTAGTCTGACAGAGACGGGGAGACCGGGATTCAATCCCAGTCGGGGGTAGTGAGGGCGGTTTTTTCTTAAATGGATTTCCACTCTACCTCTACGAAAATGAGAGTACACTTCCTTTAAATTCAACCATTCTAATCCCTAACACATTAGACGTGTAATTAGTACATAGGCGTATAAACCGAACGGGTAGTAAGGCGCGGTGCTAAAATAATTTATTTTTATTACTATTACGTCTAGCATAAGGGGGGTCATTAACAAATTGCTTTAAGAGTCAGAAACGAGGAAGGTAGTTAAGAGAAATGCATCAGCGTTTGCATGGGGGTGGAAAACCACAGTGAAATAAATCACTCGTGGAAGAAAAAAAAACACCACCTTAGTGTACCCGGGTGAGAATCCACCCTTGACTTCCGTGTCGCTGGCAATCCACTTTATTGTGAACCTGACGCCTTATTCCGGCCACCGGTACCGGTAAATATATATTATTCTAGACGAGTAAATAAAAATGTAAATGTTACCGGAGCAACCTGTAATACTGGTCCACATATCAAAATGGTGAAAGTAAACAAGAGCTTATTATTTAAACACTTTCCTAAAAGTAAACAGAAATATGGCTGGTACATGCATGTTATAAGGAGATTTACACTTCAGAGGGCACTAGCTCAATCCCAACCGAGTAACTTATCTAACTTTGGCTCCCTTGAACACCCCCCCCCCCCCCCCCAAGTGTAAAAACTCTGTGTTTTTTTTAATCAAGAGATAAATTAGATTGTGTCAGAATACAGAATACAGCTAATTCAACGCTATAAAGGTTTCTTTTATAGGCATGCAATGCTTGCGCTGGCTATTAGCCACGTATCCCCTAGCATGGTTCTAGCACAAACACAACAGCTAGACCCCAGAGTGGTACTACACTATTTAGCGAGAGGGGGAGTGAGAACATACGCCTTAACGTTGATAGAATGTTATATAAATAAAGAATTTGTTTTTCTTTCATGAGTAGCCCATGTGCATGAACGTGTGAATCCTTGAAGACGGAATTTTAAAACTTATGATTAGATTTTTTTTTAATTAACTAAAAACAGGGTCCTGCTTCAGGAAACGTAACTTCACAGAGTTACCTTCCAACGTAATCATTAAACTAAAAACCTTTATCGCGGGCTACTTCAGCTAGTACGGGTACTTTCTAAAAACAAGTGTTCCCTCCCTTGTTCCTACTATATCCTCGCGGTTCTAGGTTATAATAGTTTGTAAGTCGTGTACTAAGATGTCAGGGAGATATTCGAGTCTTCTCGTGAGCCCTGTGGTTTCGTCAGCTGTCTGACGACCTTGATATGACCTTGAGACTCACCTGTCCTGGAACTACACTCCTCTTGCACGTACACAGAAGATACGAGGAGAGAAAAGAGAGGAAATTGTTCCTTCAGTAGGATTTGGATAGTTCGAACCCACCATGATTCCCTAAGGAATCTCTATTTATATAAAGGATAAAAAGATAATTCGAATTTTAGAATGTTCGAGGCTTATAATGAATGGCCTGTGCGAATCATCCTGCCAGGATGTAGATTATAAATGTACGTGAGAAAATATCTAGAAAAGCAAACGAGCAAAAGTTAATTTTTAAATGCAATCTA
The DNA here is from genome assembly GCA_039000515.1 of Timema cristinae. Lineage (NCBI taxonomy): Eukaryota > Metazoa > Arthropoda > Insecta > Phasmatodea > Timematidae > Timema > Timema cristinae. Next base: position 65,025,559 of record JBCFYV010000935.1, read on the forward strand.
ATGCCTTACGGGAGCGCAGATAGTAGAGTGAGTGTGTATGCTCGTCATAGGAAGAGGGTAAGTGTTATAAACAGGATAAACAGAATGCTTAGCAGGATAAACTGCTATCATTTCTTCCCTCTCTTGTTAATTTTTTTTTAGTACCTATCAACTAATTTTGAATCTAACTTTAAAGTGGTTCGTCCAACATGCTTCTCCAAGAATGAATAGGCTGTAACATTTTGACAGGGATTTTTAACATGTTTGAAAGGGGGGGGGGGGGGGCGTATGGACAGGTGGAGTGGGAAAGTCAGCTGGGATTGCTAGCTCTTTGTTCACAACAGTGTTGTCATAGCACTACCTCTTTTTTCCGCTAAGGAACTTCACTGTTATTTAGTAATTTAGAACATGAATGGTCACTGCATGGCTCTCACCCGGGAGTTGTGGTCTTGAGTTTGAATCCTGGCTACTAAGATTCATAGAATATTACTATTTTAAAATAATGAACTTATTACACGTGTCGCAAAGTATTTATTGTACCAAATACTATTAGGCCTATATTTACAAAATGTGTTCTTAGAAGAAGAAAAATATGTATTAGTCTAAGCAATTAATTTAATGACATAATTTTAGTGTGAAAGTTTAAGGGTTCTTATATTAATTATTCTTTTAGCACCGAGTCTTACTATCCGTTCGCGATATAATCACATGTACTAATTACGCTAGTTAGTTAAGGATTAGGAAAGCTGAATTTAGAGGAAATGCACTAGTATTTGCGTAGAGAGAAAGGGGAAACCATTTATAATAAAATTACCCTCTGTACACCTGACTGAGATCGAACCCCGATATCCCTGTCTTTAACGATCTAGTCTACGACGAGAGTGACGCCTTAGAGACTATGCTAGCACCGGAGCAGGTTTTAAAGTTCTTTATTTGTAGTAAAAAGTAATACTTTTCATTGTTATTATTATAATTGTTAACAGAACTCATGATTGGCATCTTACAAACCGGCCAAAAAGCTGTAAAAATGTTCGAATGCCACGTAGGTCAAGTGGCCTACAAGACTAGGAGCAACTGGTCGACAAGCTTATGCATAAGAGGGGATACAATTTCGGGGAGGGTTTGAACACCCAAACCCCACCCCTCCCTCTGTCTACGGCCTTGTAGGTAACTGAAAACATCGTAGATAAAATCTTTCATTGTTTTAAGTTTATATCTATTCTTGTTCGATTTCGCCTTTTTGTTTCGTGAGTTGAAGAATAAAACTAACACAGTAAAATATTATCCAAGTACCAAATTACTAGAGGAAGGAAAAGAGACAAAATAAATGTCACAATCGTCACTCAGGTAGTAAGACGAGGGGCTAAAAAAATCCCTTAAGGGTGAGTCAACGCGGTGTAGATAATAAAATATAAGTAGAGTTAGACTAATAAACCAAACAAATTTGAAATAACGACATTATGTACTACAAAATGATATAAAATCGAAGTATCGGGGTTTAAAACGAAAAGTACTTGTATAAGTTCAAAAATTATGTAATTTTACAATATTAAATATCTTAAAATTAAAAACAAATTTTATTTAAAAATATTGTAAGTACTTCATTGCATATACTTCATATGCATTCTGCTAGAATAAATGTAATCCCCACACATTAACTACTTTACCTTAAAATTATACGTAAAATGGATAAAATAGTAAGTTTGACTACTTATAACTCGAGAATAGTAAAGATTTGAAATCAATGAATCAATATTTATAGCTTATATTTATACACTTATTAAAATAGTACAATACAATTTTGATGGTCGAATGACCTTAACGACGGTGTAACGTTGTCATCTGGGGAGATTCTTTTAGGAGTAAAGAATAAAAAGAGTCAAGAATCCTCTGATGAAGAAGACATCACAGATATTCTATCGAAAACCAATACCATCCGTTCTGAAGTAATTACAACGATGTAAAACCTGAGAAGATTCACAAATCTCAACCAGACGTGAAAGAATTTTTTAATGCAATCAGTGAAAATGAAGATTTTATTTATCGTTTCAAGACAAGCAAATTACAACAAAGATAAATGATTGTTTTTATATTTGTGAAAAATGGTTAGTTCGAATTTTGGATTTTTGAATTTTCTTAGACATTCCTTGGACTTGGAATTAAAAAAGTTAATTTCTTTCTCCAGTCAGTGGCGTGACAAGTTTCCTAAACAACTTGATTTTTTTGAGCAGGTTTTGTACCAAGGTTGTTATAAGAGGAAATGCACACTCCGTTTACCCTGAAGGGTAGCAGTCTTACCTTGACTTATTACACTATGACTATCTTATAAGCTACACCATAGTGGAACAAACCGAGGAAAGAATGCTACATTACAGGGTAAATTAAAGTTGTCTTCATTAGCATGGAGAGAGTATTGGAAAATCCCAATGATAAATTACGTATGAAAACCAATACCGGGTGCACCCAGCCTAGAGTCGAACTTTGAGTAAGAGGATAGAATTTAGGTGCAAATTTAAGTTAAATATGAAAAAGGTTGTAAGTGAAGATAATTACTATTTTACTAATGTTTTAACTCATGAATTATATTTTTATTTAAAAAAAGGGGGCAGTCCAGTCGATACGAGGTTAATAAGGACTAATGACGTATGGCGTGTCAGGGGGAGGAGAAGAAACCCCCTCCCCCCCCTATGCTGACCCGACCAATCCACCCCACATCCTCGCCAACAATAGCGAAACTAATCACGCGGCTTTCTGTGTCGCGTGAAAACTACCCCTAACGAGAAGGATATAAGGGGCAATTAAATAGGGAGCCTGGTGGCCATGTTTTTCTATTGCGGTCTCACAAAGAGCAATTGTACCCGTCGATTGTCACGGAATGGGAGTGGGTTACATTCCGTCCGGTAATTTGGCAACAGTGACAAGATGACATGATGTAGTGTCGGGATCAAGAAACCATATCAAACAAACACTGTTTTAAGGTTCAGTGCCAATACACAACTAATTCCTAATATATAAATATCCTGTGTTGTGTTAAATAAACATTTTGGATTTCGCTTGGTAAAAAGTTGTATTTCTGTATAAAGTGGGTTAAAAAACCTATAAAAATAACACTATAATAATAATAATAATAATAATAATAATAATGTAAAATGTTATCAATGTTGACCGCAATAAAATGTGTTTAGATTCTCCAAACTGTTCTTCCAAATAAAATCAGCCTATATATATTTTTTAAGTAAAAAGTTCCGGGCCCACCCTAAATGAAGACCAAGGGAAAAAAACAAGGGAAGGAGATTGAATGGAAACTAGCAGCACTTTTAGCTTCTTTTGAAAAGGGGGAAAAAGGCGGGGGGGGGGGATGGTAAGGAAATGCAGAAATGGCAAGAAATATATGCAATGCAGACTACGCGATTGAGAAGTTCTTAAAGCGCTGAATAAGCGTATCGTGCCAACAACCCTGTGTAACCACTTGTGTGTGTGTGTGTGTGTGTGTGTGTGTGTGCGGCGTGTGTGTGTAGGGTGAGGGGGTGTAGTTCTCTCGCGTTTAGGGATTTCTACACACACGCGAAATGAGATTTTACTTGGGGTGTGTGAGGTCCATTTTTTCCAATTCGAGGCCGAATCGAATTAGATGAGAAATATTCTCGAAGCTGAATCGAAGCTTGAATACTACGGAGGCTGCCTAAGTAGCTAAGATAGTGCCAATATGATGTTGCGCTTAGGTTGAATATTTACAAACCTTTAACATAACAAGGAGTTTGTGGAATGAGCAGAAAAACTATTTTATATGACCCTTTTCAAATATAAGACTCATAAACATAGTTGAAAAGATGAAGTTTCCCACGTTTTTCCAAAAATCCACATATTTCGGGCAATCGTTGAGACCTAAATGTCCGGGAAGTGAAAGGTAACTGATATATTATTATTAGCACCACGTCTACCCGTTCGGGTTATACGCTAATGTGTGATGGTAGGGTGATTGTGAGATGAAATGTAGGACCTACAGTTTAACGTGAGATACGAACCACGGTGGAGGCCTGGCATTCCCACATTCACAAGATGTCTTGTCAGAGGTGAAGGAATGGTTTGTTAATCAGATAAATCTGTGCCGGGACTGAGGATTGAACCAGGGACTCTCAACAGAGGTCTGACACCTTAACCCTAGATCACCAGGTCACCCATATAGTAATATAGAATGGATCTTTGTCAATCGAATGATGTTATTCAATAAGTGGCACAAATTGTAATCCCAGTTGTATTTTCTTCATCCCCTATCTGTTCTCCTGCTGCCAGACAGCTGCACCAAGGAACGTTATGAACCCCCTTGGTTTCTGGCGTTTATGAATTCTTTCTAGACTATTCTAGTATCTTAAATTTAGGGATAACATATTATATTTGGCATAATATGTTATATTATTATTAGCACCGCGTCTTACTACCCGTTCGGGTTATATGCACAATATGTTATAGCTCTAAGCATCAGATAATTCCTTGCAGTTCGTTATATTGTAAACATAATCAACATAATTCGTCCTAAGCTGATAAATCAAGTTATTATATCACATGTGTGTAATTATTTTAGATTGTTACCATGTGGACATTAATTCTAGATCTACACTACGTTTGCATTGAAAGGTAAGTCTTACCTCGATGTATAACACTATGGAGACTCACTTCGGTAGTCGCGTGGTCTAACGCGCTATCTCGTGTTGACTGCCGTAGACGGGGAGATCAAGGTTTAATCTCAGTCGGGTGCACTGAGGGTTTTCCACTCTCCCTCCACGCAAATGCAGGTGCACTTCATCTTAGTTACACCTTCCTAGTCCCTAACCCATTAGTGTAATTAGTACATAGGCGTATAACCCGAACAGGTAGTAAGACGCGGTGCTAAGAAACCACTATGGAATAGCCTATAGAATAGTCATAGTGTAATCTGCAAGGTAAAGTTGATGTTACCTTCCAGGGTAACTTGAGTGTATGTAGGTAACAACACAAAATTACAAAATATTTACATATACATGTATTTTAATTTTCAATATTTCGACTGACAAATCTTTGTCAATGATTAATTAAGCCCTTCATATGAAAATTGGACTATACATCAACCACGCCATGGCACCAGCCTGTAAGCAAGCCATTCCACCTCCGTTTGTAGGCGAAGATAGTGCCAACTTCTGCGGCTAGAAGGTTTCGCGTGGCCAGCACAACAACCCTTCTATTCGTTGATACCAGTTTTCTAGACCGAAGCCGCTACTTCTTTATTCAAGTAGATGTTCGTTTGTCCTCACGAGGCTGAGTCTGACCTCTGTCGTTCAGGATCAATTTTTAAACAAAAACTTTCTTGAAGAGCTGAGGATCGAACCCGGCATCTCTGGATCTGTAGCCAGGAACTCTGACCACTAGACCAAAGAGGCGGGAATACATCAAACACAGGCTGATAAAATTTAAAATCTTACAGGAAAAAAAACAGGTTTAAAATAATTTGTAAGAACATTTTCAATAAAGGCGATTGGTGACCTGGTAGTGTAGGGGTAAGGTTCTGTATGGGGCCGGGGTTCAATCCTCGGTCCCGACACAGATTTATCTGATTACCAAATCCTTCCTTCACCTCTGACAAGACAATCTTGTGAATGTGGGGAATGCCAGGCCCCACCGTGGTTCGGATCCCACGTTAAACTGTAGGTCCTCCATTTCATCTCACAATCACCCACCATTACACATTAGCGTAAGTGCGTATAACCCGAACGGGTAGTAAGATGCGGTGCTAATAATAATAATAATAATAATTATATTATAAAATTTATATTATATAGCGAATTCACATACGTTTTAAAATGCTGGTTTATATTTGGGCGCGCAAGGGCACTGCTCTCCCTCGATTGATGCAACGTCACAGGGATATTTATTGACATTCGTATCGGATATTTTCCTCAGTGAGATTTTAATAACAGATCGTGAGGTCCTTCATTTATAAGTCGCCCTTTGGGGATGAAAGAATGGCCCGATACCTCAATAGATATGGAGATGATCTATTGATAAAAAAAAAAAAAAAAAAAAAAAATGGGAGCAAGGGAAGAAATGAAAAGAGCGCAAAGAGCCTAAAGACACCATTAAAAGGTCGAGGAAACGCGAGAGGAAGAAAAGGCAGGCCTGCTAGTTACTCCAACAGGGCACGGTACCAGGGGGTGTATGGACCCTTCCCTATCAAATATGTAGACAATATTTACTGTATCCTTTGTCTAGGAATTTAAATAGATGCCTTATAAAGAGGATTTTTTTAAATATTCTTCTCCTGGAATTTTTTTGAAAATTATATGTCTCTTGAAACTATTTAAGAGTGAGCTTTTTCAGGCGAATTTTGAAAAAATGGATGCGCTCCCAAAATATTTTGAATAATCTTCCTTTGGGGATTTGGATGATTGGATATCTCTAGAATATATTTATAATGCTGTTATCCCAACAAAATTTTGAAAATTGGATCTATCTAGAAGTTATTTATAATTGGATACAAATGTCAGAGTGGAGTAAGATAAATTAAAGGGGGGGCAAGTTTTTGATTTTCTGAATGGTTTTCCCACTCTCTCTCCAAGCCATTGCGGGTATATTTCTTAGTAAATTTCATCTACTTTCATGCCTACCCTAATATTGTCATTAAACGCACAGAGCCCGGACGAGTAATGAGACACGAAGCAAAATAAATTAATACAAACAGTAAAACAAAACACAAGTGTGTTTGGTGGGTGGAGGGGGGTACCGAGGAGGGTCAGGGGGTTCCAGGATCGGACCAGTAGCGCCACTAATATTCCCTCGTACCCCAAACACATCAACTCATGTGGAACAATGCCGCCATGATGTACGGCGGGAGAAACAAACGAAGGTCATCCCCCGCGCTATTCATACGATGTATGACACAATACTTCCATGATAAATACCCACACATGTGATTAGGGTATCAAAAATGGTCGGGGATTTGCACGACCCGAAATAAAAAAAGAGGGTAGCGTTTAAAAAACAAATAAAAACCTTCCCCCGCTATATGTTTTAATGGCTCACGATTTACATCAACGCAAGGCGTGCGAGCAATTAGTAAAACGGACCGGCGTCCACCCCCCCCCCCCCCCCAGGCTAATCGCAGAGGCACTAATTACTTCATTCATTACGAGGAGAACTCTTTACGTTACGTTGTCCATACCTGATGTGCGCGATCTTCCCTGGCAGCTCGACATGTGACACACACACGCACACACGCGGCAATCATTTATATGGGGAACGGACTTGAACAGATTTGTATTCCGTGAGCTCTATAGGTGTTTTTTATTTATATCCACCACTCACTAACACTCCGGGTTGTTCTCATTCAATTAAACTAAAGAGCTAAGGATAATATAGGTATAAATTAGACAAGATGTACCTTCATTTGTATTACTAGTGTAGGATACCAATTTAAAAAACTTAGATTTAATACAACATATACTAGCAATGGTGGGGCACACGGAATAAACGTCAAGCTCATTTACCGGACACGGGGCAGGAAGAGGGTGGGGTAGAGAGGCTTTGGGTTCGATTTCCGATCGGATGTGTCGAGGCTGTCTTTCCTTCTAGCTGGTTTCATTTAAATTATATCCCATTAGTGTGATTAAATAGGGGCTGGCCCGGGCGGGTACTAAACCCCTTCCCCCTCTCCATCATTTATCAATAAACGTTCGGGTTTCACACGCATACATTTTTTTAGCACCGCGTCTTCCTACCTGTTCAGGTTACACGCAGTTAAGGATGAGGAGGGTTATAACTATGTAAAGTGTACCCGCAATTGCGTCGAAGGAGAGTGGAAAACCTTTTAAGGGAAAAACTCGGTACACCCGACCGGGATTTGAGCCCCAATCTCCCCAGCACAATAGTGACGCGTTAGACCATACGAACAGCGATGCGGTGTTACATCGATTTTGTTTTGTCGACGGATCTGGCCTGCTGTTGCCAAGGTCCTATCTGCCCCCCCCCCCCCCTCATCTGATCTAAAGGTGAGGGGAGGGTGTATTTATCATGCCAGAAGCATGCACATTAGCATGATAAGCCATGCATCCCAAACATAATGCAGCTTCATACCCCCCCTTCCCTTCGTTTCAATTCCAGTGCTGTGCACAAACACGCAATAGGGTGTGTGTGGGGGGGGGGGAGTTGAAGGGGGATGTTTAAAGTCATGGGCTGGTGTCGGGATTGCCCCCTGGGTACACCACAGTCGCTCCAAGATAAAGTCCGCGGGGAAATAACGACAAACATCGCCCTCCTAACAAAACGTCGCGACGAATTAAAGAAAAAAAAAAGTACTTGGGGCCCCGTCTACAATGGAGGAGAAAGCAGTTTAAAATAATTTAAGGTTATCGCTCTGAATAAAAATACACACGCTCGCAAAACCAGGTATAGACAAATTTGCATAGAAAGAGCCTTATTTGACAGCTAAGAACAAAGTTACTGAGGTAACCTGGTGGTCAAGGGGTAAGGTGTCAGACTTCTGTGCTGGCGGCCGGGGTTCAATCCTCGGTCTCGGCACAGATTCATCTGATTTCCAAACCCTTCCTTCACATCTGACAAGACGTGTATTAATCACAACTTGTGAATGAATGTGTGGAATACTAGGCCTCCACCATGGTTCGGATCCCACGTTAAACTGTAGGTCCTTCATTTCATCTCACAATCACCCTACCATTATACATTGGCGTAAGTGCGTATAACCCGAACGGGTAGTAAGACGCGGTGCTAATAATAATAATAATAATAATAATAATAATAATAATAATAATAATAATAATAATAATAATAATAATAACAAAGTCACTAGGTATACTTTCATGTAGCCACACGCCAAGTCATGTTATCTGCAACTGTCACTTTTGATAGATATCAGCAATACCCATAAAATAATAATAATTAAGTAAAATATTATCAAATATTGACCGTAAAAACTCAAAGAGTTAGAAAATTATTTCCACAGTTTTGATACTAAATGAAATATCTCCTAACCAACAAACATATAATTAACAATCAAGAACATGTATGTACAAAAAACAAAGTTTTTTTTATTATTAAAGTAACAAAGATACAAAACATTCACTCGCAAATCATCCAGACAATAATTTAAATACCACCGTAGTAGAGATTATTTTCTGGTCATTAATCAATAAGATCATTACTACCCCTAGGTAATATTTATATATTTTAAGGTTCTTCCCACAAGACACGCGGTAGGCCGTGAAGATTATTTCCGTCACAAAGACGTGAAAGGGGAGGTGGTTTTTCTTCTTCTTCTTCTTCTCGCTTTACACGAATGATAGTATCTTCCGTAACGGCCCGTTAGGTTGAACGTAATTCCAAAGCATTCGTTATCACACGTCATGACACTAAACTTGTGGAGGGGAAAGGGGTTGTTTAAAAAACTACCCCTGTGCGCAGAAAGGTCATGTGAGCCACGGAACATATGTATCAGCAGAAGCGAGGAGAAGCGCCCCGAAAAAAGAACACAGTCTCAAAATTTGTTGAGTGAGTGTACGAGGTCCTGTTTTAGCTTGACCATTTGGCATTTTGTCTGTACGTTTGTTCCACAATAACTGTCAAATACGTGGACCAATTTTAACCAAATTTGACGGGGACATGTTTCTGAATCTAGGCTGAACGATATGGATACATAGTTTTTCGATATGTCTCTCCATTTCAAGATGGCATCCATTCAAAGTATTTTTGTTTGTTTAATAACCCATCTCAAGTAATGTGAATTTATAATTCTAAACAACCGATGAGTACTTAGGACGTTTTTTTAAATGTTGACAATTGTGAGACTAATGTCTTAAATCGCGTGAACATCGGTTATTATCTATGAATATAGTATTCATTTGTTTTCTGTAACTTGATCACCAAGCAAATATTTCATCTAGAAATCTAACGTGAAAGATTGAGAGTGTAGTAAGGATAACATGACGTCATGCACGTACTTAGTGCAGGTTTGTCTGGATGGAGGTAGCGAGGTCTACTGTTCACAGAACTAATAGTTCAGTGATAAGTGACACAAAACAACGTGATGTTTTATGAAATCAAGTCACGATGGGAAATTGAAGCTCCACGTGTCACCAACTTTCCTGATAGATGTTATAACTTATAAGGTATACAAAAAATACAACATATTTATTCCTCTTTTGTACCGCGTTCTACTATTTGTTCAGGTTAGAGAAAGTGGAAAGCAATTTTGGAAAAACTACCCTCAGTTCACCCGACCGGGATTCGAACTCCTTGTTATCAGCAGTCTAGTCTATTGCAAGAGTGACGCCTTAGACCATTCGGCCATTGAAGTGGGATGCACTCATATCAAACACGTTAATGTGGTAGGGATGAGAAAGGTCAAATTCAGGGGAAATGTACCCGGAATTGACTAAAGGAAGAGTGTGAAATCTTGAAGTAAAAATCACCCCCGGTGCACCCTGCTCAAGATTCGAACCTCTATAGGGCCTAACTCCGTCACCCAGCGATCCGGTTGTATCGAGAGTTTGACGCCTTAGACCGCAGGACCACCGGTATTTATATCCAAATTTCCAACAGTCCCGTTACAAATCAAAGGAAAGCAGACAAGTTCCTGGTTTCTAAGTTTCCAAAAGCGAACCTGGCGGTCACGAGACGAAGCTGCAGCGATTAGAGGAGATGTAGCCGTGTGGTTTGTGCATCCAACACTTGGGCCTACTTTCTACCTCAAATTATATCGCACGACGTGACTGACACGACCGAGTGGCAAGTTAAAACAGACTTTGTCCTACTTGCGTTGAAACAAGAGCTCCCCTCTGGAAGCAATCAAAAATGCATGTGTTTGTTGTTGTCAACATCCTTTTTTTCTCAATCATTATTATTAGCACCTCGTCTTACTACCCGTTCGGGTTATACGCACTTACGCTAATGTGTAATGGTAGGGTGATTGTGAAATGAAATGGAGGACCTATAATTTAACGTGGGATCCGAACCACGGTAGGGGCCTGGCATTTACCCCATTCACAAGTTGTGATTTAATACACGTCTTGTCAGAAGTGAAGGAAGGGTTTGGCAATAAGATAAATCTGTGCCGGGACCGAGGATTGAACCCCGTACCCCTAACATAGATGCTTGACACCTTACCTCTTAGATCACCAGGTCACCTCTCTTTCTCAACTAATACAAAGCCTACAGCTATGAATAAGGTATCAGTTGATAGGTGTTTTTTTTACAGACTTCTGATATAGCGAAGAGAAGTCAAAGCCATTTCTTTTTTAGCACCGCGTCTTACTACCCGTTCTGGTTATACGCATAAGTTCTAATGAGTCTTACGGTTTAGGAATAGGGAAAATTGATTTTTTTAGAGGAAGTGAACCCGCATTTGCGTGGAGGGAGGGTGGAAAACCATTTAGTAAAAACCCCTCACTGTTCACCCGACCAAGATTCGAACCTTTATCTCCCCGTCCTCAGCAGTCTAGCTCAACACGAAACTAGCGCGTTAGCTAATCACGCCACCGAGGCGGGTGAAGTCGAAATTTCCGATAAGATTTGTGTTACCACATAAAGATACTTCCAATGTGCATCTAGGTAAAGAGAGAGTTGCAGAGAGAGATTCAAAGCACACTATTTTATGCTGACGTATCTGAATGTATCTCTGCTTATGTTACAGATGTAATTTAATCACTCACTGGTGTAAAAAAAACTGTTTAGTAGCGGTATTAAAAATTACCAACCTAGTGTGCATGTTGAAATATATTGTCAAATTAAATCTTTTTAATATATCTCAGTTCTATTTTGTCTTTGAAATGTTTTCAACATGCGAAGGTTATTGTAGATGTCGAAGTCGAAGCGAAAGAGATTTGATCTTCGACTTCAACTTTTATATTTCAAAGCGTCTCACACCCCTAATAAATACCCCACCCCCTCCTTTAACCCCATAAGTTTCCCAACCCATACGGGCCGTAAAGTATTACACTAGTGAAGTAGAAATGAGGAAGTTAGAATTTTGGTGAAAATGTACCCGAATATGCGTGAAAGGGAAACAGAAAATAAATAAGGAAAAACTACCCTTAGCACATTCTACCGTGATTCGAACCCCGATCTCCTAATAATCCAGTCCAACCAGAGAGTAACTAGTTAGACAACACGACCACAGATGCAGCTCACATATTTATTAATTATGTAACTACGCTAGAAAAGGAAGTGCGCCCGCATTTACGGGGAAGGAGAGTGGGGAAACCATTTAGGCAAAAACCACCCTCAGTACACCCGGCCTGGATTTGAACCCTGACCGAGTTTGACATTTAGACCACATGCCCACTAAGGCGCAGGTTCTATTTTTAATAAAATGAACCCCCCTGTTCCCCTCACTATTAACTTACGCCCTTATTGTTTAGTTTGTGAAGATCCACCCAGCAGCAGTGCATGATGTGCACCTCCACCCCCCATTTCCCATCTTGACAGTTTGACAGCGAGGTTCCCTGTCCGGCCGAGGGCAGCGCTGACCGCAAAGTGGCCGGCATGTTGCACGCCAACAAAGAACTCGGTCCACTGGCCCATCACATGCCACCCGCTCGGAGGAGGAACCGCGCAACTCATTTCCATTCAAAGCCGAACCAAGGGGTTCTTTTTGGGGGGAGGGGGGGAATACCCCCCTTACACCAAGTATTATTGATAATTAACTTTTGTACTCCCCCTCAAGGATTAGGCTGGATTCTGATTGGAAGAACCCTTTATAACATACAAACTTTTTTTTTTTGCTGTCCACATTAAAACATTTAACTTTATTAATAATATTATTCGATAATTATTGATAATTTCTATAAAAAATGACAGCTGCAGATCACTTGACTTGACGTATGGATATTTGAATGTAGTTTTAGTTACTTTTGTAGCTGTCAGTGTTAGGGAGAATACTATCTGACAGCAACAAAAGTTTTTAAAACAATTTTGATCTGGATTTAAGGACCGGTGGTGTCACATAAATAAGGACAGAAGTGTCACAGAGGTATGAAAGGACCGGTGGTGTCAAAGAGGTAAGAAAGGACCGGTGGTGTCACAGAGGTAAGAAAGGACCGGTGGTGTCAAAGAGGTAAGAAAGGACCGGTGGTGTCACAGAGGTAAGAAAGGACCGGTGGTGTCATAGAGGTAAGTAAGGACCGGTGGTGCCACAGAGGTAAGAAAGAACCGGTGGTGCCACAGAGATAAGTAAGGACCGGTGGTGTCAAATAGGTAAGTAAGTACCGGTGGTGTCACATAGGTAAGTAAGGACCGGTGGTGCCACAGAGGTAAGTAAGGACCGGTGGTGTCAAAGAGGTAAGAAAGGACCGGTGGTGTCACAGAGGTAAGTAAGGACCAGTGGTGTCACATAGGTAAGTAAGGACCGGTGGTGCCACAGAGGTAAGTAAGGACCGGTGGTGTCACAGAGGTAAGTAAGAACCGGTGGTGTCAAAGAGGTAAGAAAGGACCGGTGGTGCCACAGAGGTAAGTAAGAACCGGTGGTGTCACAGAGGTAAGGACCGGTGGTGTCACAGAGGTAAGAAAGGACCGGTGGTGTCACAGATGTAAGAAAGGACCGGTGGTGTCACAGAGGTAAGAAAGGACCGGTGGTGTCACATATGTAAGTAAGGACCGGTGGTGCCACAGAGGTAAGAAAGAACCGGTGGTGCCACAGAGGTAAGTAAGGACCGGTGGTGTCACATAGGTAAGTAAGGACCGGTGGTGTCACAGAGGTAAGAAAGGACCGGTGGTGTCACAGAGGTAAGGACCGGTGGTGCCACAGAGGTAAGTAAGAACCGGTGGTGTCACAGAGGTAAGTAAGGACCGGTGGTGTCACAGAGGTAAGGACCGGTGGTGCCACAGAGGTAAGTAAGAACCGGTGGTGTCACAGAGGTAAGAAAGGACCGGTGGTGTCACAGAGGTAAGAAAGGACCGGTGGTGTCACAGAGGTAAGGACCGGTGGTGTCACAGAGGTAAGTAAGGACCGGTGGTGTCACAGAGGTAAGTAAGGACCGGTGGTGTCACAGAGGTAAGTAAGGACCGGTGGTGTCACAGAGGTAAGTAAGGACCGGTGGTGTCACAGAGGTAAGGACCGGTGGTGTCACAGAGGTAAGTAAGAACCGGTGGTGTCACAGAGGTAAGAGAAATCACAATGTATGAACCAAAGCTTCTCAGTGAACCAGGTCGGGATTGAACATCAGCATTTCGGACCAAAGTCATATTTGCTGACCGCTCGCCTGATATTGCGAGTAGTTGGGCTCGTCAAGTGACAAAAAGAGTATCAATCAGTTCTACAAACATGTCTGGCGTGAAATGGCCGACATGTGACTGCAGTGATGCGTGAAACATCAGCAGAAATGTGACCGCACATTCCCCAATCGTCCTCCGCCGCGGTTAAGGTGTCAGAAGTGTATCACCCAAATGTACGTACACATAATCCAACAAAAAAAAAAAAAGCCCACTAGCGCGCAAGAACTGCCGTGACAGCTCGTTAAACTAGAACTAGGAGGCATAACCGCACACACACATAATAGCAGCAGGACTTTCAAAACTGACGACGGACGAAAGAGACCGCTGATGGTTTGATGGCAAGGTTTATTACACACATGACGTTATTGCGTGTACAGCCCAAGCTTTAATAGGAAGAACATTATCTGACGGCTAGGAGAGTTAGCTAAATTTACTTTCACGTATCCATACGTCAAGTCATGTGATCTATAGCTGTCACTTTTTATATATATATTATCAATACTTGTAAAATGATACAAATAATACGGTGAAATGTTATCAACGGTAGGACTGATAATACTTAGATCATGCCTTTGTTTTATTGTAGAAGTTCGAATTAATAATAAGCGTGGCGTTAGATTTTCTAATTTCTTTGGTTAAAAGTTATTTGATAAAATAAATATTATGTCACTTTAATTCCAAATAAGCCCGCCTCCGTGGTGTAGTTAGCTAACGCGCTAGTCGTGTCGAGCTAGACTGCCGAGGACGGGGAGATCGAGCTTCGAATCTCGATCGGGTGAACTGAGGGGGATGTTTCCTAAATGGTTTTCCACTCTCCCTCCACGCAAATGCGGGTTCACTTCCTCTAAATTCAACCTTCCCAATTCCTAATCCATTAGCGTATTACCCAAACGGGTAGTAAGACGCGGTGCTAAATAAAAATAATATATTTTACAAATATTTGATGAACGAATTGACCTTACAAAAAAACATGCTCTAGGGGTTTTAGCAAATAAAATGGCGAAATTTGAAAGTGTTTACCTATACATGCGAAGAAGTTATATTTTGAACATAATTAAAAGTACGTATTCTCAGTTACGGAACATCATCGACTATGTGTAATATAGTGCATACATCAATATCTTTTAATACAGGCATCGTAATTACTTGGAAAAGAGAAAATACTTGTCATATATATATATATAAAATTATTTTATCTATATATATAATTATTTTATCTATTATATATATATATATAATTAATTATTTTATCGTATTTAGAAATATTTAACTGAATGAAAATATTTATATCAACTGCGTGGGTGCATCATTGTCAATAACTTGTTTCCGTCACGTTCAATCACATGGTTTAAATTCGTCAGTCGCCATTTTAAAGCTATGATAGTTAGAACTTTTGTGAAAGTGATGCGAATAATTTTTTTAAGTGGAATAAAACGATAAATAAGCTTTGTGTCCGACCTCAAATAAATATATAAATAATATTAGACTGAATTACTGTGGTTAACTATCACATTCAGTCATTCATATATTGCCATATGTTTTCATTACAGCCATCTATAGTGACAGATGTCAGCTGTTGGCGTAGGGATATATTAGGGATTATTTATAGTAACTTTTAGAGCTGTCATCCAAGTAAACTAAGGTCGTGAATGAATTATTTATAACCAGGGGATAACAGAAAAATCTGAAAATAGTCTACAAATCTATCAACTCCAAATGTTTCGTAACCTGGGTATGGTAGGAAAATAATTTGAAAGGACATTCCACAGATGGTAATCATTCCTAATCATATTCCAAATGTTTCACTACGAGTTTGTTCAACAAAGGTTAGGATTACAAAGAGATCTATAAGAACATCTCTTGTAGACAATGTTCTCGTCTTTATGTATTACCATAACAAACACTTCATTGATATAATCAATAATTTATGAGATAATTGAAAAAAAATGTTTTAGGGCGTTATTTTCCAAAATGCCGGATGTGGAGGAACGTTTTAAGAGTGGTTACGTCAGGTGAGGAGTTAGGCTAGATTGGTGCTCTGTTTGGTGCATCCACCCACCCCTTCCATCGAGATAGCGCCTTAGGCAGTCGCCCGGTACTAGACCAGCTTTGGTGAGCATTTTAAAAGTTGTATGGTGCAATCGTGAATATTTTTATATACTGTACTATGTAATTACTAGCTCCGCGTCTTACTACCCGTTCGGGTTATACGCACTTACGCTAATGTGTAATGGTAGGGTGATTGTAAGATGAAATGGAGGACCTACAGTTTAACGTGGGATCCGAACCACGGTGGAGGTCTGACATTCCACACATTCACAAGTTGTGATTAATACACATCTTGTCAGAGGTGAAGGAAGGGTTTGGTAATCAAATAAATCTGTGCCGGGACCGAGGATTGAACCCCGGACCCCCAGCAATAGAAGTCTGACACCTTACCCCTAGACCGCCATGTCACCCCACTGTACTATGATTGGCGTCCATTTTTGTAGCAGCAAATAGCTGAACAAATTTAAGATTATGTGATTTTATCAAGGGTAGTGTCAATCTTTTATCGTATATTTTATAAAAATATAAATATGAGGGAGGGTGTAATATTGGTCGCTCCCTCCCTCATCCCACCGTAAGAAAGAGCTGGACCTCCCAAAATGGAAGCAGGTGTAGAGATTGTTATTGGATTAATTGATAATTGAGTGTGTGCAGATAGAGCGCGTGCTAATAGAGGCTCTGAGACGGCTTATCTACAGCCTGCAGCTGCACACTCCCCCCCTTTCCCCAACCATCCATTACTACCAAGGTCGACACTCGGCTGGATCACGTGATCTCCTAGAGCCGACACGCGTCACTGACCACAGCTGCGGGTGGATTTATTTTAGCACCGCATCCAGGTTAAACGCCTATGTACTAATTGTACTAATATGTTAGGGCTGAGAAAGGTTGAATTAAGAGGAATTGTAGCCGCATTTGCGTGGAAAACTGTTATGAGAAAACCATCCTCAGTACATCCGACCAGGATTCGAACCCCAATCTCACCGCCATCTGGGGCCAGTCTATTGCAATAGTGACGCCTTAGACCATGCGGTCACCGAAGAGAATATCAATTAGTTACTACACAATTCTGAGTGTTCATACAGGCTGAGCGTAACGAGCGCTTGGCGGAACATGCGTGTGTGTGTGTGTGTGTTGCTGATTCAAACCATATGTGGGGTGCATTGCAGAGGAAATAACCCCAACCCCCTTTTATTTAATACAATCTGTTCGATAGAACTTAATGTCGAAATAAATAGTCTTTATACGATAGTTTCGGCTTCTACTTTATATATTTAATTTGAAGCTTTCACTTAAAACCAAAAAACTGCGAAAATCGGCTGTGTATAATTTCGGGAATCGCTGTCTAAATGAATCACTCCGCGTTTTGAATGGTATTTTCATGGGTCGACAAGGTTGTCGAATAATTCCCTGGACCGTCAGTCACACACACACACTCACACACACTCACACCTGCCCACAGAGAAGACAGGTGAGGCTGTCTCTGCAAGAAAATGAGTGACGTCACAAAGGACGTGGGCGGACCAACACCTGCCAAGGGGGGGGGGGGGGGGGTCATGTCCCCTATACGCGGGCACAACGCAGCTGTGTATCGAGAAACCCGCATCGTCAAACGCGGTTCGAATTCCGGTCGGGTGTACCGAGTTTTTTTCTTTTCTAAATGGTTTTACACTCTCCCTTCAGGGAACTGTAATGAGCATGCGCAGACCAGAACACAATAACCCCACGTGAAAATACACATTTCCCAGAACTTCTCTTTGATTCCGGACTTACAAAAACCTAGCAGTGTTGTCAAAGAGTGAAAGTGTCACAAAACCTCTAGAGAAATAATATAAAAGCAGACATTAATAAGTATGTGTAGGGATGTGAAAAAAGTATCGATACTTTACTAATATCGATACTAGTTTTTTTTTTTATTTGATACTTTTACTGATATCAGTACTCACACTCCGGTATATAGGATGGACTGTGGAGGAACACGAAGAACAAATGACGGTGCAATTGGCGACCAGTCTACTACCCCTTCCTTTATCAATAACCACGCTAATCAAAAACTAAACAAAATAATCTTTTGTAGAGCTCAATGAATTCAAGTCACCTCAAGGGTGTTACAAGCAGACGAAACATAACAGAGCGTCCATTATTCTATTGTTTGTCAATAGTTAATAATTTATCTTGATAGAGTATATAAACGAAGACTGTAGTTAGTTAATAAATGACACCTCCCAGAAGTGAATTAGGGAAGTTTTTTAAGAAGTTGGATAGCGAAAAAGCGTTATTAGTAGATAAAAAATACATATTTTCTTTCAGATTAAAATTTCATACCGGTACTTACTGTTATCAATATTTTTCTTACGAATCTTTTAATGAGTACGGTATCGATATTTCTCTTCCGATACTTTTAATGAGTACAGTATCGATACCACATCTCTATGTATGTAATAGTAAAAGACAAAATATGATTATGAAAACGATCGAACTGAGTGACCTTGGTTTTCATGCCGTGTCCGACAGTAAGTGAGGGCTGTACAAAGCGTGGGATGGTCTACCACGCATATAAACATTAGTGAGGACCACGATTCTTCAAGATACCGCGCGGGCAGCAAGATTGAACTCTCATGAAGGCCATGTAACAAACAGGAATCCTAGATTGGGTTATAGGGTCTACTTACGTTCAGTACTCATCTGGATATTATCAATTTAAGGTTTCAAGGGGATGACGCAGAAACATCAACTCACCTGCAACAAAAACAACATTTCGACAACATTAATAAACGTAAGAGAAGCATTTAAACAGGTCATAAATCAAGTTACAATCTCAACATGTAATAACTTCAAAAATGTTTTCATATGAATATTAATTTGTGGGCCTACATTCCGTCTGGCCTGGAAGGTAGCAATCTTACCTTGAACTATATTATTGCTCTATCTTGTAAGCTACACCATAGTGTAATATTATTATTAGCACCGCGTCTTACAACCCGTTCGGGTTGTACGCACTTACGCTAATGTGTAATGGTAGAGTGATTGTGAGATGAAATGGAGGAACTACAGTTTAACGTGGGATTCGAACCACGGTGGAGGCCTGGCATTCCCCACATTCACAAGATGTCTTGTCAGAGGTGAAGGAAGGGTTCAGTAATCAGATAAATCTGTGCCGGGACCGAGGATTGAACCCCGGATCCCCAGCACAGAAGTCTGACACCTTACCCCTAGACCGCAAGGTCACCTTATAGTGGTTGGTAATATTACTACGATACCACAGGGTTAATATTAGTTTTTTTTATCGCTGCGTCTTATTTATTACCTGTTCAGGTTGCACGCATATATAATAATCACTCTAATGGGGTAGGTGTGAGGAAGGAAGAGTTTTAGAGGTAATCGACCCACATTTTCGTAGAAGGAGAGTAGAAAACCTTTTAGGAAAAAAAAGCTCTCAGTAGACCCAACTGGGATTCTAACCCCGATCTCCCCGTCTTCAGCAGACCAGTCAAACACGAGAGTGACGCCTTAGACCATTCGGCCATTGACGCGAGTACATATAAGTTGATAGTTTTTTTTAATTGGGAACGCTTCATAGTTGTCGAAGCCAAGTTATAGTTTTAAAAACTTTGCATACCTCTAATATATTTATAAGTCAAATCGTGAGGTCTGTAGCTCTCACTTTTGAATGTGTGTGTACACATACACGGTAATGTGTGTTCAAGCGTCCCGCTCTTCTCCCCCCCCCCCCCCCAATTCCGACAATGGCGTGTCAAGGAGGAGTTACTCCTGAGCCCACAGCACGACTCGACTACAACTGGTTCTTGTGTGGGACGTTTGGCGGGTAACGAACGTGGGACTCTCACGGAATAATCGCCGGCCACACACGCCCCCGACGGAAACACGGGCACGAAGATGACCCCATTGGACAGCCGTGCAAGAGTACAATTGGGCAAGTGTATTTACTAATTTAAAATAAATAAACTTTGCTACTTGGGATTAGTTATAATGCTTGCATCGCGGCATGGGAAGGTTTGGCAACATTGAGTACTAATGCTTTTATTTTTGATTTTGTTAGTTGAAATCAATAAAAAAAACTGACGTGGGGCAATTAATTATTTGATTAGTATACTATGCAATGTATTACTTGATTTACACGAATAGTACAATACAACGTATTGTATTATTATTATTATTATTATTATTATTAGCACCGCGTCTTACTACCCGTTCGGGTTATACGCACTTACGCTAATGTGTAATGGTAGGGTGATTGTGAGATGAAATGGAGGACCTACAGTTTAACGTGGAATCCGAACCACGGTGGAGACCTGGCATTCCCCACATTCACAAGAATTCTTGTCAGAGGTGAAGGAAGGGTTTGGTAATCAGATAAATTTGTGCCGGGCCCGGGGGATTGAACCCCGGCCGCCAGCACAGAAGTCTGACACCTTACCCCTAGACCACCAGGTCACCTAACGTATTATAGAAGGCTAACGTTTGTTATTTATTCTACATAAATAGCGAAGCTTAGGGTAGGTTTATGCTGCATCCTCGCCATGGATCATGGATGATCGCCGGGCACCTCACCACTCACATGTAGCTATGATGTTGCCATGGATCATGGATGACCGCCGGGCACCTCACCACTAGCATGTAGCTATGATGTTGCCATGGATCATGGATGACCGCCGGGCACCTCACCACTAGCATGTAGCTATGATGTTGCCATGGATCATGGATGACCGCCGGGCACCTCACCACTCACATGTAGCTATGATGTTGCCATGGATCATGGATGACCGCCGGGCACCTCACCACTAGCATGTAGCTATGATGCTCGCCATGGATCATTGTCTCAGTCATCTCGGCCAGGATGCATGCCACTGGTCCCAAATCGCTTTGTGTTCGAAAACAGCTGAGATCAGTGTATGTTTTAAATCTTCACTCATTGTTCAAATTGTTATTAAATATCCATCTAAAAAAATTAAAGGAAAACCTCAGGAAATAACTTGCTACTGCTTGCTTGTGAACGCGATACGATTACCAGTGAATATATAAAAGAAAATTGAGTAATGGGGTTCACAGTGAGAGTGAGCTTAAAGGAACCAATCACAGCTCAAGTTTAGGGATCTCGGCGATTGTCTAAGCTCAAAAAACAAACTAGTTTGTTATCATCCCTAAACGTACCCTTAGGACAGCCCTTTTCAAACTGGGCTTCGCGGTGCCCTTGTACCTAAAATTAGCGACTTTACAACAACGATACTAATAGCGTCAAAGATTCATAGCATGAGAAAATATTCGAAAAATTAAGATGTGAAATTAAATGGTAAAAGGGAAAGAGCGATAGCTTCCAATCACATCTAGAACTAGAGTATAAAAAAAGCTAATTTTTATAAAAATATTAAAAAGAAACAGTTTCTATCAGAAAAGAAAACGAAACTTTTGGTTCTCTGTGCTGGGACGATCTTAGAGTGAAATGAAGGGTTGTGAAAAGTGGCGGAAAATTCTGAGCTCTTTACGCGAGAAAAAAAAAGGTGATATGGAGAGGGGTTAAAGGGATAGATATGGAATAAGAATTACAACCTGAGGGTGGCCGGGAGTGTGTTTAAAAACCCACCCCAGGTGAATGGAGTGGCCATGTTGGTGAAAATATACGACTCCAACAGCTTTAAGTCTTATCCTCGTGTTCCTTTAGCGGTTCATGAGGGAGACCGTGAATTTATAGACGCGGGGGAGGGAAAGAGTGAGGAGAGAAGGGGCGAGGACAACAAAAAATATATTTAAACATCTAAATTTAAACCGTGATATTACAAGTACAGTGGACTTACCACTTCTATGGTTTTCGATGACAGCTAGCAGACGCTAGCAGATGGTATCATTAATGCCAACATTGTCTAAAAGTAACTTTTGTCACCATATTTGGAAATAATAATTATTTACTAATTACTACTATTATTATTACTAAAAATACTATCAATCACCATTAACAATACTTCCCCAAAGATTACAGTATAATTTTACTTTCCATAATCAAATTAAAGAAAAAAAAGTCTCGTAATTTCATTTTAGTTTTTCTTTTAACTCTTGTGGTAATAACAGGTTAAATAGAGCGTGAAATTATACATTTAATGGTATTATATTTAGTTATTAATATTTTTATAGCTGCCCTCGTATATCTTTAACATAAACAAATGGTTTGTAATAATAAAGAAGAAAGAACATTCAAAATGTTTGTGAAATAATATAAAGTTTAAATCTTGTAAACAAAGAGTATTAATACCTTTGCCGCGTAACGGACAACGGTCCTCTTTTTTATACGTCATCAACCGGCACCTTTTATTCAGTGGCCATATTTGTTGTCAGCTTACAAGGCCACTTTTAACGTTCTCTTGCTTTTAAAAATTAATTTGAATTAAACAGCAAAAGAAAACTTCAATATTAAGCAACTAACAAAACGGTTATTCTTATAACCAAAATCCAACAATTTTAAAATGCAGTATAACATTGAATTATCGTATAAAATAAATTTAATAAAACCATGTGCGTGAATCAGCAAGTTGAAGAACAAAATATTTTATAGTTGAGTATTATTGATTTGTATTTAGGCGTGTCTATTCTACCCGTTAATAATTTTATTACAAATTTGAATAGTACAGTGTCTTTTTTAAATACTAATTCGGCTATTTATTAATCTGTGTGTTCTTTTGTGAATATTATTTTGGTGTGTGAGCGTATTATCCTCGGGAAATAAACGATCTTTGAATAATTACTTATCTAATATAACATTAAAGCGTGTGATAAAATAAAATAAACGAGTGTTTCTCAGTAAATATTAGAAAATTTAAGTCTATCAAGACTATAAAATAAATCTTTTAACCTCAAGATTGTGTTGTGTTGCGCTCTAGGCTAAAGATCGTGTTTTAAAATTTTTATGTTCCGAAAAAATATGTGAAGTGAAATAAAAATAGTTGCGAGTCTTTCTCCAGTATTGATTAAATAAATACCAGGTAAGACTTCAAGTTATAAGTTATTGTATTTTTATTAGAGACTTTGTTACAACTGTTTAAGAGGAGTGAATCTAAAATAGATATTCGTTAATTAGGATAGCTTTTGATTTGTCATTGTCATTTATTTTATAGGCCTAAACATATTTTCTAAAATATTGATTGATACTGACTTTGTTACAACTGTTTAAGAGGAGTAAATCTGAAATAGATTTTTGTTAATTAGGATAGCTTTTGATTTGTCATTGTCATTTATTTTATAGGCCTAAACATATTTTCTAGGATATTGATTTTTGTTTATTAAATTATTTAAAGTCATTATAAATAGGCCTACATATTAAAACAATATAAGTTCTTGCGAACCCCGTTGGAAAACACTTGACTGAACCAAGATAAGGATTAGATTTTATAAATAACATAATAATTATTAATTCTTCAAAAACGTTGTAACAAGAACATTTTCTTAACTTTATTAACCACTTCTTTGGGAGATGCTAACCCACAAATTTACTTTTATAGCATAATTACAACACTGTAGATCTTTAAGTTTTTTTTTCTCACTAATTTGTTGTATCAAAGTTTTGTTACTAAATTTTAATATGTTTTATGTGAATTTTAGACTTGTCGTAAACCTATATTTTTATTCTATTGACGTTAATATAAATTTATTGAAAATTTTTATATGACATTTTGTAGCTCATTAAAAGCAAAATAAAATCAATCTTTTGAATATTAAAAGTTAATTAATCCATATACCAAGTTTTAACTTTATTACCACTCCTTACTTTAAATTACTTTAGAATGTTTTCTGATATCTATCATTATTATTATTATTATTAGCACAGCGCCTTACTACCATTTCGGGCTCTACGCACTTACGCTAATGTGTAAAGGAAGGGTGATTGTGAAATGAAATGGAGAACCTACAGTTTAAAATGGGATCCGAACCACGGTGGAGGCCTGGCATTCCACCAATTCACAAGTTTTGATTAATACACATCTTGTCAGAGGTCAAGAAAGGGTTTGGCAATCAAATAAATTTGTGCTACGACCGAGGAATGAACCCCGGACTCCCAGTACAGAAGTCTGACACCTTAACCCTAGAGCACCAGGTCACCAACATGTTGTAATACTTAAAAATGTTTGATTGTTTTTTTTCTATGTGTAGTAATAGATATTCAGATTTTTCACAATTATAATGTTAATAATATTAATACTAACCAAAAAAATTGGATTTTTTTTATCATTTTCTAAATAATTTTTTATAAGAAAATTGGATTTTTTTTTATCATTTTCTAGATAATTTTTATAAGAAAATTGGATTTTTTAAATAAAACTTATCTATTTATTACAATAAAAACTTATATGGGATTAAATTCTATTTAGAAAAAAATTATATTCTTGAAAAAATTAATAATTAATATTAGGCCATCTACATACATACATATATATATATAAAAAATAAAAGTCATATAAGTTTCTTGTTGAGACCTAAAATTTGACTGTCAGAATTGACAGCTGCTAAACACATGTTTTTGCAGATCATATGGTTCGGCGGAGGGATACATAATTTGGTCTAGTTACTTTTCAGAGCTGTCAGATATCAGCTGTTAGCTGTCAGTCAGCACCAAAGAAGTGGTGTGGGACCTATATGTATTCGTAATGTTTACACGTAAGCTCTTGAATATACGACACAAGAAGTGTCTGTGAGTTTTCCACACGGTGAATCTTGACTAAATAAGACCATATTCTTTAAGGGCAGAATAATCTCAACCGAATAAAAAAAATAGTTTTTTTCCAAACAAAAAAACTATCATAATATACATAGGTTAGTTTCTAGCACTATAAACACTATAAACACTATAGCTTGTAGTTCAGTTTCTTAACACCACGTCTTAAGACCTGTTCAAGCATATGTATGGTGTAGATTACTAATTACGCTAATAAGTTAAGGATCAGGAAGGTTGAGTCTAGATGAAGTGTTGTGCCAGCATTTGCGTGGAGGGAGAGTGGAAAACAATATGAAAAACTACCCTCAGTACACCCGACCAGGATTCGAACCCCGATCTCTCAGTCATCGGCGGTCTAGTCCAACACGAGAGCGACGCCTGAGACCGTGCGGCCATCGAGGTTTTAATGGGAAGATCTGAAAGCTAGAAGACGTACTAGATCTACTTTTACGTATTCATACGTCAAATCATGTGATCTGCAGCTGTCACTTTTGATAGATACCTAAGGTGACCTGATGGTCTAGGGGTAAGGTATCAGACTTCTGTGCTGGGGGTCCGGGTTCAATCCTCGGTCCCGGCACAGATTTATCTGATTGCCAAACCCTTCCTTCACCTCTGACAAGACGTGTATTAATTACAACTTGTGAATGTGGGGAATGCCAGGCCTCCACCGTGGTTCGGATACCACGTTAAACTGTAGGTCCTTCATATCATCTCACAATCACCCTACCATTACACATTAGCGTTAATGCGTATAACCCGAACGGGTAGTAAGACACTGTGCTAAATCATAAGATAGATACCTAGTATAAATACCTATAAAATAATATTAATAATAAAGTAAGATCTTATCAATGTTGGTAGCAAAAGAATAAAATCTAAAAGGCTCCTACAAGCCACTAAGCCAAAAATATTAACTCCGTGCGCGCACGGTTATGTAGCATCGCATCATTCGACACATACAGAGCGAGAAGCGCGATAGAGATAACACGCCGTCTCCTTCTACTCCGTTGTTGCCGCGCCAACTGTCTCTTATCTCTGCCACGGTCCAGTTCAGTCACAGAAAGAGTGAAACAAAGTTATCGATAAATAGCCAGAAACTTACGACTTGAAGATAAGTTTGTATACTGTACTATGTTATTTGTTTCAGCGGTTCCATTGTTGTTTTCAATAATTACGTAAATATTAGTTTATATTATAATTTTCTTTTAGCTTGTACCTTGGTATTTGTGGTTGCGTTTTGGTTATATGGATGTGCTTCTTTTGAGATTTAATAGATTATGCTGTTTTATCACGCTTTTATTTAACCTGCAAATTTCCTATTATATAATAATAATTTAATATAAATAATTTAAACTAAAGCACTTCTAAAAGCAGTGAAATCTAACAAAAAATACAAGTTTAATAAAAAGTAATTATTTTTTGGTAAAGCTAAATAATTAGTTTGAAGTTTTTTTGTTGATTATTTCGATTTTCTGTGATATGATGTGATCTCTTGCAACCTAATAATAAAAATTATGATTATAAAAATGTTGATTTTAAAAATCTAGGTTTTTTTTTAGCTGTCCCGAGTTGAAAACCAATATCCCGATATTTTTTAACCCTCCGTCCCGAAATTGAGCATACCGGACCTGGCAACACTAGTGGCCAGACTTTGGATAAAATGTCCAATCTATTCTGAACACACTTCTAGACTCGTGGTTCCTGGCCGAATGTTGAAACGTTATCAAGTTCTGAAACTAACTTTATTTAACGGTCCATAGCCCTGAATACATGTTGGGGACGGGTCCATTGCCCGGTCGGTATAAATCTTGAATACCCTTCTCAGTCGAAGTTGGTGTAAACTCGAGAGACCCGCCCACACCCCTCGAGGGTGTTTAGTAGTACTTGCTCACCTTGACAAGTGACACTTGCACCCCAGCCTTGGAAACTGTGGTTGGAAGAGGGGGGAAGGGGAGGTAACAACAACCCTCTTCACCTAGCCCCAGAGTCTGTAACACCACCAAACTAACTCTGGAGTGAATTATAGATTGCATACAAACAACATACTATACAAAACTCCAATTAAAAAAAGGGTATTTTTTTGGTCAACATAAGACATAATGAGGAGTTACATACCCTGTACTCATCACAAGACATTATCAGGATAATCTAGTCTCGTATATTACGGTGGGTAGGACATGCAGTGTGAATGGGAGAAACTAGACTCGTGTTCAGAGTACTTATTGGCAATGAGAAGAGATCAGTGGGAAGACCTAGGTACAGATGGGAGGATAACATTAGAATGGAACTGAAATAACTATGGTGTAACGAGGTGGACTGGGTAGAACTAGCTCAAGACAGGGATATGGTGTAATGAGGTGGACTGTATAGAACTAGCTCAAGATAGAGATATGGTGTAACGAGGTGGACTGTATAGAACTGTCTCAAGATAGAGATATGGTGTAACGAGGTGGACTGTATAGAACTGTCTCAAGATAGGGATATGGTGTAACGAGGTGGACTGGGTAGAACTAGCTCAAGATAGGGATATGGTGTAATGAGGTGGACTGTATAGAACTAGCTCAAGATAGAGATATGGTGTAATGAGGTGGACTGTATAAAACTGTCTCAAGATAGGGATATGGTGTAACGAGGTGGACTGGGTAGAACTAGCTCAAGATAGGGATATGGTGTAATGAGGTGGACTGTATAGAACTAGCTCAAGATAGAGATATGGTGTAACGAGGTGGACTGTATAGAACTGTCTCAAGATAGAGATATGGTGTAACGAGGTGGACTGTATAGAACTGTCTCAAGATAGGGATATGGTGTAACGAGGTGGACTGGGTAGAACTAGCTCAAGATAGGGATATGGTGTAACGAGGTGGACTGTATAAAACTGTCTCAAGATAGGGATATGGTGTAACGAGGTGGACTGTATAGAACTGTCTCAAGATAGAGATATGGTGTAACGAGGTGGACTGTATAAAACTGTCTCAAGATAGGGATATGGTGTAACGAGGTGGACTGGGTAGAACTAGCTCAAGATAGGGATATGGTGTAATGAGGTGGACTGTATAGAACTAGCTCAAGATAGAGATATGGTGTAACGAGGTGGACTGTATAGAACTGTCTCAAGATAGAGATATGGTGTAACGAGGTGGACTGGTATAGAACTGTCTCAAGATAGGGATATGGTGTAACGAGGTGGACTGTATAGAACTGTCTCAAGATAGGGATATGGTGTAACGAGGTGGAACTGTATAGAACTGTCTCAAGATAGGGATATGGTGTAACGAGGTGGACTGGTAGAACTAGCTCAAGATAGGGATATGGTGTAACGAGGTGGACTGTATAAAACTGTCTCAAGATAGGGATATGGTGTTAACGAGGTGGACTGTATAGAACTGTCTCAAGATAGGGATATGGTGTAACGAGGTGGACTGGGTAGAACTAGCTCAAGATAGGGATATGGTGTAATCGAGGTGGACTGTATAAAACTGTCTCAAGATAGGGATATGGTGTAACGAGGTGGACTGGATAGAACTAGCTCAAGATAGGGATATGGTGTAACGAGGTGGACTGTATAGAACTGTCTCAAGATAGGGATATGGTGTAACGAGGTGGACTGGTAGAACTTAGCTCAAGATAGGGATATGGTGTAATGAGGTGGACTGTATAGAACTAGCTCAAGATAGAGATATGGTGTAACGAGGTGGACTGTATAAAACTGTCTCAAGATAGGGATATGGTGTAACGAGGTGGACTGGGTTAGAACTAGCTCAAGATAGGGATATGGTGTAATGAGGTGGACTGTATAGAACTAGCTCAAGATAGAGAAAATGGTGTAACGAGGTGGACTGTATAAACTGTCTCAAGATAGAGATATGTGTAGTATTACCGAGGTGGAGTAGTGATTAGAACTGTCTCAAGATAGGGATATGGTGTAAACGAGGTGGACTGTATAGAACTGTCTCAAGATAGGGATATGGTGTAACGAGGTGGACTGTATAGAACTGTCTCAAGATAGGGATATGGTGTAACGAGGTGGACTGGGTAGAACTAGCTCAAGATAGGGATATGGTGTAACGAGGTGGACTGTATAAACTGTCTCAAGATAGGGATATGGTGTAACGAGGTGGTGGAACTGTAATAGGAACTGGTTAAGATGATGTGATAATGAGATGATGGTGTAACGAGGTGGACTGTAGGTAGAACTAGCTCAAGATAGGGATAGTGTAATGGGGTGTTAATGATGAGGTGAAGGTGATATAAAACTGTCCAAGATAGGGATATGGTGTAACGAGGTGGACTGTGGTAGAACTAGCTCAAGATAGGGATATGGTGTAACGAGGTGGACTGTATAGAACTGTCTCAAGATAGGGATATGGTGTAACGAGGTGGACTGTATAGAACTAGCTCAAGATAGGGATATGGTGTAACGAGGTGGACTGGTAGAACTAGCTCAAGATAGGGATATGGTGTAATGAGGTGGACTGTATAGAACTAGCTCAAGATAGGATATGGTGTAACGAGGTGGACTGTATAGAACTGTCTCAAGATAGGGATATGGTGTAACGAGGTGGACTGTATAGAACTAGCTCAAGATAGGGATATGGTGTAATGAGGTGGACTGTATAGAACTAGCTCAAGATAGAGATATGGTGTAACGAGGTGGACTGTATAGAACTGTCTCAAGATAGGGATATGGTGTAACGAGGTGGACTGTATAGAACTAGCTCAAGATAGGGATATGGTGTAACGAGGTGGACTGTATAGAACTAGCTCAAGATAGAGATATGGTGTAATGAGGTGGACTGTATAGAACTAGCTCAAGATAGGGATATGGTGTAATGAGGTGGACTGTATAGAACTAGCTCAAGATAGGGATATGGTGTAACAGAGGTGGACTGTATAGAACTGTCTCAAGATAGGGATATGGTGTAACGAGGTGGACTGTATAGAACTAGCTCAAGATAGGGATATGGTGTAATGAGGTGGACTGTATAGAACTAGCTCAAGATAGAGATATGGTGTAACGAGGTGGACTGTATAGAACTGTCTCAAGATAGGGATATGGTGTAACGAGGTGGACTGTATAGAACTAGCTCAAGATAGGGATATGGTGTAACGAGGTGGACTGTATAGAACTGTCTCAAGATAGGGATATGATGTAACGAGGTGGACTGGGTAGAACTAGCTCAAGATAGGGTGTAATGAGGTGGACTAGATAGAACTAGCTCAAGATAGGGATTGGGTATAACGAGGTGGATTGGATAGAACTGTCTCAAGATAGGGATATGATGTAACGAGGTGGACTGGGTAGAACTAGCTCAAGATAGGGTGTAATGAGGTGGACTAGATATAACTAGCTCAAGACAGGGATAGGGTGTAATGAGGTGGATTGGATAGAACTAACTCAAGATAGGGATTGGGTATAACGAGGTGGACTGGGTAGAACTAGCTCAAGATAGGGTGTAATGAGGTGGACTGGGTAGAACTAGCTCAAGATAGGGTGTAATGAGGTGGACTAGATATAACTAGCTCAAGACAGGGATAGGGTGTAATGAGGTGGATTGGATAGAACTAACTCAAGATAGGGATTGGGTATAACGAGGTGGACTGGGTAGAACTAGCTCAAGATAGGGTGTAATGAGGTGGACTGGGTAGAACTAGTTCAAGATAGGGTGTAATGAGGTGGACTGGATAGAACTAGCTCAAGATAGGGATAGATGGCTTACTTTTGTAAGTGCGAGAATGAACTTTATAGAGTTCCCAATGCCATATAGCATGTTAGTCAATATTAATAACATTTTATTATATTATTAGTGTTATTTTAAAGCTGTGAGATATGTTCATTCTTAAGAAAATTGGGGTAGAGGTCTACGATTTTATCAGATCTATCCTAATTTTAAAGGAAAGTGATTGATAGTTTTTCTTGAAGAGGAAAACAAACGTTAATGCAAGAAATTCAGGATGAATACAAAATTAATTCCCGTTTTTTTTATTATTAAGGTTGACTAGTTTTGGTCTTAAAAGGTGCACGTGGGAGGGATTTAGAACGGATAGCCGAACAATCACAACGCCGCGTCATTCTGAAAACTTTTACACCGGTGTAAGCGGAAAACATTAGTCCAGGATATTGTTAGTCTGAATGCAAGAAGGACTCTAATGCAGCATCGGCACTCACCCAAAAGAACGGCGTCCTTTGACACCCAACAGCGCTCTAATAAGCTCATTCAAACTATCACACTTTAGTTATTTACCAAAGCCTTCACCGCATCAACACCAATATTTTTTAAAATCCTATCTTAAAAAGGAACAAAGAAAGACCATTGGCATGTTATTATGTCAAAAGCCTTTGAATATTTATATGGGCCTATATTTAATACTGGTTTGAGCAGTGGCATACTTGAATATTTTACACTTAACCTAACCTAACCTAACATCTTATTATTGTTGTCTTTATTTATATGGCAAAATTAAGGCATAGGCCTTCTCTTACATTTAACCATGTCTTAAGTTAACATTACACCGCATTAACAATATATATGAAATAAAATGAATAAACATCCCAAAAGACACACTAACAATTGAGAAGATTTCCTACTAAGAACTACATATCTGCGTTGACAAAGAGATTAAAACAAAACAAAAAGGGCGGTATTGACAAAGAACCACTACCTAAAATATTCCCAGTCTAAATATATCCTGCCAAACCAGCTCACCTTAGCACTTGGCTCCAATCAATATTCAGACCAATCACCTCACCACCAGCCAGAATAGTCGGCACGAATATCACATAAGAACATTTCTGGTAAATCTTTTGTTTTGAGTTAAAAAAAATTTTTTGAGCAGAAACACGGATGGACTACGGTTGATTCAACAACTAGTTAATCACTTTGGTGGGCACATGGTCTAAGGCGTCTCTCTCGCAATAAACTGGACTATTGATAAAAGGCAGATCGAGGTTCGAATCTCGGTCGGGTGTACTAAGGGTAGTTTTTCTTAAATGGTGTTCCATTCTCCATTCACACAAATGCGGGTACACTTCCTCTAAATTCAGCCGTTATAACAATGTATTCATTCAATTCGATTGGCACCTGCTCCGGTGGCCGCATATTCTTAGGCGTCACTCATGCAATAGACTAGACCGGCGAGATCTGGGTTCAATCGCGGTCGGGCGCACAGAGTTTTTTTTCTAAATTGTTTTCCACTCTCCTTCCACGCAATTGTGAGTACACTTCCTCTAAATTTAACCTTCATCGTTCCTAACACTTTAGAATAGTTCATAGAGTACAATCCAACGTTAGTAAGGCGAGTGCTTAAAAAAAATAGATATTGTTAATCAGTCAACCTCTGACAAGACATCTGTGAATGTGGGGAATGCCAGGTCGCACCGTGGTTCGATCACGTTAAACTGTAGGTCCTCATTTCATCTCACAATCACCTACCATACACATTAGCTTAAGTGCGTATAATCCGAACGGTAGTAAACGCGGTGCTAATAATATAATAACAGTTAAGAGTTAGAACTCGGCAATTTTTAATCCTCACACGACGATTCTACCTACTCCTCCTTCCCTTCAAGCCCCCCCCCCCCCCTCATGATGAATATTCATACAATAACTGTTCCCCGGGATGGGGCGAAGCTACCCTCCCTCCCTCATCGTCGTTACTTATCAACGCCGCGACGCCTAATACCCCGAGCTTAGATCATGCCACCCTTCCTCTTAAGACAGCCCTCCCCCTCCCAAGGTATAATAGGGAACACACTCGAGATGTTTTAACCGGGATTTGTTGTGTTTGTTGTGAGACGATAATATTGTCATTCCGTCTGTAATCCTTCGAAAAGAAACTTTAAAACAAATGGTACGACACGGCCGCACAAACTTTCTCATGTTGTGTATTATGGCTTCGAAGATTATGATGATGATGATGATGATAATAATAATTGTTTCATTAAACTATGCTACAATAGCCCCTTGGCTTCTTTGGTGCTGACCGACAGCTTTGAAAGGTTATATTATTATTATTATTATTATTAGCACCGCGTCTTACTACCCGTTCGGGTTATAAGCACTTACGCTAATGTGTAATGGTAGGGTGATTGTGAGATGAAATGGAGGACCTACAGTTTAACGTGGAATCCGAACCACGGTGGAGGCCTGGCATTCCCACATTCACAAGTTGTGATTAATACACGTCTTGTCAGAGGTGAAGGAAGTGTTTGGTAATCAGATAAATCTGTACCGGGACTGAGGATTCGTGTCCACAAAAAAAAAAACCTAACTATTAGTCATAATAAAGAGATCGATTTTTTTCACGGTCACACGGAAAATAATAAGATTCGTGATCGCGAAGTAAGCAAGAATATCAAACATGTCGACATTTTAATGAATATTAATATTATTTATTTTTAGCATCACGTTTTACTAATGTGTTAACGGTGAGGGAGGATGAATTTAGAGGAAGTGTACCTGAATTTGCGTGGAAAAACATTTAGGAAAAAACCTCCAACAGTCACCCGACCGTGATTCAAACCCTGATCTTCTCGTCATCGGTAGCCCAGTCCAACACGAGAGTAGCGCGTTAGACCACGCGGCCACCGAAGCGGGTGAATACTTATTATTATAGCACCGGTCTTACTACCGTCGGGTTATACGCATTACGCTAAGTGTAATGAGGGTGATGTGAGATGAAATGAAGGACCTACAGTTACGTGAATCGAACCACGGTGAGGCCTGGCAAAAGGGTGAATACATAAAACAATTTATAAAGTATCTAAGGTAGATTTAAGATACCTTTTGATTCACACTTAATTTCAATTCTTCAATAAGAAATTGACACACACACACTGGTGGGCACGTGGATAATGGTGTCAGATTCATCAAGTCTGGCTTGCCACTGACATCAGAGTTTGAATTCGAGCCGGGTGTACGGAGGTTTTGATTTTAATTAAAAGGTTTCTCACTATCCTTACACGCAAATTAGTATGCATTTGATCTAAACTCTATCTTTTGACAGGGTGGGGGAAAAAAAAGAGAGCAGAGGAAAAAGTCACAGATAAAACCAAAACAAAAGTCAATCATCTCACGAAACACACTTTTAGGTTATTTTCCTGGCAGTATCGTTCCAGTTCCCTGCCAAACGTAGCAGTAGTTGCCGTTTCCTCTTGTCTGGAAGGACCGGAAGGTCGTTATTAGAGCAAGAAGCAGGCAATGAACTGTTGGCACGAGGGCTCTGTCGCAACCAGAACAACACAAGGAAACCAAACGAAAACAACTTCGCTCTACAATCTCAGTTACACAATGAGGGACATTTAGAAAATACAAACTTTTATTCATTTTTTGCTGTCAACATTTATCACAGGTTTATATTATTACCCACTTCGGTGACCGCACGGTTTAAGGCGTAACTCTCGCATTAGATTTGACTATCGATGACCGATCGGGTTCGGATCCCGGTCGGGTGAATTGAGATAAGTTTTTTCTCTAAATGGTTTTCCACTTCCACAATCATTTGCGAAAATAGCTCCGCATCATCATGTAGATAATGTCGTTAAGGGGTGGGAGGGGGAGGAGGGATGTAGGGAACGCGAAAAACTATTTTAAGTGTTTTATCAAAACATTTGTTTGGTCTAAAGGAATCAAATCCTTTTCCAGTACAAACAAAGTTTAATTTTATTCACGCGGTGATATCAACAATTCTAGAATATCTGAGAAAAGTGGGCAAATATTTAATGAGATAAAAAGACAACTTTTTTCTCTTCATTTAATAAGTTTATCTAATGTCGCTATGCTCATGAATCATGATAAATATTCAAGAACTCTTGATATCACACTGTGAAGAAAATTAAACTCTTATGTCTCCATTGGAGAACGATTTGATTTATTTTGAACATATATATATATACACTGAAAGTTTCACGCGTTCCCTACATCCCCACCCTAACTCGAGTTACCTGGGATATATCACCTTAAATTTTGAATAAAACAAAGATTTGGATCAATTTCTAGTTTAGTCTCCCTCCGTGAACAATGCGCACGTTTCCCGAAGAGGAACCGCTACGCCCCCTAATCCCGGCTGTGTTTAGAGAGAGCCGAGCATCTAGTGTTCGGGCTCCACCGACAGTGAAATATGACGAAACAGAAGACATCAACAGACTATAAGACGCAAGATTCACCCCTCCTTGCGTCTTTTAAGAGATCTCATCTCGGTGTAGAGGGGTGTGAGCACAGCGCCCGGAAATTTCAACCCCTCGGAAAAAAAAAGGACCTTCCTCCTCCACCCCTCACCACCAATACGTTCAGCGACGTGACAACGTTTTAAATGATGTAGTCCTTCTCCAAAACGGAAAGCGGCTGTAATTCATAACCTTTTCTCGCGCGCTTTACATCACAAGACCGTCTCAGCTAAAACTTATGCTTATTTCAGAGCTTCCCCCCCCCTCCCCAAAGTTCTGGGATTGCGTTCATAATAGAGCCACAGTCAAGGTTACTTATGCGAGTTGTGACAATTCGAGCGTATTCAAATAGGAATAAAACGGGTTCAAGTCCAGTTGCTGGATCATCACAAACCACTTGAAAGGAACTCCCTTTTTTTTTTCTCTCCATCGCGTCTCAGTACCCGTTCGGTTCATACGCATACGTTCATTATGCTAATATCTTCTTCGGTGGCCGCATGGTCTAAGGCGTCACTCTCGTGTCAGGCTAGACTGCCGATTACAGTGAGATCGGGTGGATTGAGGGTTTTTTCCCCCCCCAAATGGTTTTCCGCCATACCTCCACACAAATGCGAGTACACTTCTTCTGGACTCAACCTTCCCCATACCTAGCGTAATTAGTACATTTTTATCACCCGGACGAGTAGTAAGACGAGGTGCTGAAATAATAAAATAAAGATTAGAATGTTGAAAGCAGCTCGTTCATAAATCTTCAGAAACCTCAGGTTGCAAAGTTGCATCTACATTTTTATCATATACATTTTTAAAATGAAAATAGAAAAAAAAATAGAAAAAAAAACTGTTCCGCAAGGTTCTATCCTGTCGTTTATACTCAAATTGTGTAAAATTTCTGCTTTAAGTCACTTAGAGGTTTCTGGAAATTGTGGAAAGAGACACATATGAGGGAACAGGAAGATGTGTGTTTTTTAGGTGTATCAGCTGACACGCCACGTCGTCCAACAATCGTCACGATGCGTGCCCCGCCCAAGGACGTCTGACGAAGTTGTCCGTGTCGTGTTCGAATCCCCGCTAACCACATTGTTAGTCTTGAGGAAAGTAAACTGTCTGATTGTTCCTCTTCCTCCTCTTTAGTGAGAGGGGGGAGGGGGGGGGGCAGACCCACACCTCACAATCAACTCTCAACCTCTATATCTGCTGACACGTATTTTCACGAGGGAGAGGAGAATTTTGGAAAGGAGCCCGATTCATCTCTCCCTTGAAATACGAAAACTCTCTTTAGTTACAGTCCAATTTTCATAAGAAAGTCCTTTTAGA
This sequence comes from Timema cristinae, assembly GCA_039000515.1. NCBI lineage: Eukaryota > Metazoa > Arthropoda > Insecta > Phasmatodea > Timematidae > Timema > Timema cristinae. Next base: position 65,062,041 of record JBCFYV010000935.1, read on the forward strand.
AAATACAAACCTTTTGGCATCTAACATAAATATTATTTATTATTTTAGCACCGCGTCTTACTACCCGTTCGGGTTATACGCTTTAAGTACTAATTACGCTAATGGATTAGGAATTGGGAAAGTTGAATTAGAGGAAGTGAACTCCCATTTGCGTGGAGGGAGAGTGGAAAACCAGTTTGGAAACCCCCCCCCCAGTTCACCCGACCGAGATTCGAACCTTGATCCCCTGTCCTCAGCAGTCGAGCTCAACACGACTAGAGCGTTAGCCAACTACGCCACCGAGGCGGGTCTAACATAAATAACATTTTACTATACTCTCAGTGTTATTTTATAGGTATTGATAATATTTATAAAAAGTTACAACTACAAATCACATGACTTGGCGTATGAACACGTGAAAGTAATCCCTGATTTTTTCATATGAAGCCTCCTTCTGACCCCCAATATTGATTGAAAGTCACTAAAATTTGGCATTCTAGAAATATATTTATTATTTTATTTATCAACTATAAAGTTCATCTGAAACATTATCAGAAGCTTCCAATAATACTTCCTTATGGGTTAATGTATAATTTATGTTTACAATATAAGCCAAACAGAAATACAATGACAACAACAACAACAACAACAACAACAAAATACTGCCATTGTGGAAAAATTAATTTCCTGTTTTAAAATAACGGACTATCTATGAAAATCAAAGTATATAAGCCTATTGTAGTTATTTTTTGTTTACATTCTTGGAGTTTTCTCGGCTCTGCCTATTTTACAGGTCCAGCCCTGTTTGTTTTTTACCCTCTCTTACTACTTGTTCAGATTATCCGCATATATGATAACTCTAACGGGGCAGGAATGAGGAAGGAAGCATTTTAGAGGTAATCTACCAGCATTTGTGTAGAAAAAGAGTGGGAAACCTCTAGGAAAAAACCAACCTCAGTAGAGCAGACTGGGATTCGAACCCCGATCTCCCCGTCACCAGCCAGCCAGTCTAACACGAGAGTGGCGCCTTAGACCATTCGACCACTGAAGCTGATCACGGACATGTGAAGAGCGCTTCCCCGCAAGTACAGTAGCCACATGGCTTCTTTGGTGCTGACTCACAGCTCACAGCGGGACGGCTTTGAAAAGTTACCATACCAAATTGTGTATCCTTATGCCGAACCAAATTATCTGCAAAAACATTTGTTAAGCAGCTGTCACTTCTGACAGTAAAAATGTAGGTATATACCAAAATGTTGACTGTCAGCACCAAAGAAGCCACGGGGTTACTATATATACCAAAATGTTGACTGTCAGCACCAAAGAAGCCATGGGGTTACTATATATACCAAAATGTTGACTGTCAGCACCAAAGAAGACATGGGGCTACTATATATACCAAAATGTTGACTGTCAGCACCAAAGAAGCCATGGGGTTACTATATATACCAAAATGTTGACTGTCAGCACCAAAGAAGCCACGGGGTTACTATATATACCAAAATGTTGACTGTCAGCACCAAAGAAGCCATGGGGTTACTATATATACCAAAATATTGACTGTCAGCACCAAAGAAGCCATGGGACTACTGTAGACTGAGAGAGTGAAATTCCGGCGACGCTATTCGCAATTAAACGCGTGTCTCGCTCTCGTATTATAATGAGTGCATTCCTCTGTTTGGCTTCTCTTGGTTGACTCACTTACCACTAATACCATTGAGGGGATGTGATGCAATACGGAGACGCGCGGAATGTGGTCGGCTCGTAACAAAGGTTAAGGGGGTTTAATTGGAACATCTGCGATGTAAGGGAAAGGCAGAGAGGGACTCCCCGTTGTCCCAATATTATGATGGACCGAAGACGTCAGAAACAATGTTTCAGGATAGCCAACCTTGGAGCCGGGGAATAATGACGTGACGTATTGTCTCAAGTTGATAAACAGTCGACTAAGGATATTATTAGGGCTTGAAGACGTGCCGACACACAACGCAGCCAATTGGCGCTACAAAACACAGATAGAAATGTAAAACTGATGAAAGGGAAGAATAAAATTGAAGACAGGAAAGTTTAGATAATCGGAAGGGCCATGGCTGCGTGAGAGGAGCGAAGAAGAAAGACGGGAGAACCCAAAGAAGGAACAATAATTATATCCATACCCACTCCCTATAATCTAGGGGCATAACGTGATGGGATTCTTAGAAGGGGTAACTTGTTTATTATTATCTGTGACTATAAGCAACCGTTGAATATAGTATATTTTATCTGTGACTATAGGTTACTGCTGACTATACTATATTTTATCTGTGACTATAGCAACCGTTGAATATAGTATATTTTATGTGTGACTATAGGCAGCCGTTGAATACAGTATATTTTATCTGTGACTATAGGCGACCGTTGAATATAGTATATTTTTATCTGTGACTATAGGCAGACGTTGAATACAGTATATTTTATCTGTGACTATAGGCGACCGTTTGAATATAGTATATTTTATGTGTGACTATAGGCCACCGTTGAATATAGTATATTTATGTGTGACTATAGGCAGCCGTTGAATACAATATATTTTATGTGTGACTATAGGCAGCCGTTGAATACAGTATATTTTATGTGTGACTATAGGCAACCGTTGAATATACTATATTTTATGTGTGACTATAGGCAGACGTTGAATACAGTATATTTTATCTGTGACTATAGGCGACCGTTGAATATAGTATATTTTATCTGTTACTATAGGCTACTGCTGACTATACTATATTTATTTTAATGGTGTTATTGTGTGTACACATTTTTTGCTATTCATTCTATAGTTATTTAAACTCGACTTAATGACCGACGCATTTTATAAAGTGTAATGTGGCACTACAACGTTTTCGAACCAACTTACAGGAGACATTACTACTACTGGTTATTCTATTACAAACTCGGTACAAGTGCTGTCGCTGCTCTGACAGCTGTAGGTCCCGGGTGGCGAGACCCCACGCCATCAGTGGCTCTGTCCATATAAAGGTTCGTCGTCTCGCTACGAGCAGTGTGGGATGACGATGACTAGTTTTCACCTCTGCGAGTAGGGTGCGAAGAGATAACCCGACATCTAGGTCCTTTCCTGACAGTTGGCTCCATTTCCTCCAAGTGTTCCACGATACCTAGATCTCTATCCTCTGACTTCTCCCTAATATCTAGGCTTTTATCCTCATCCACATATTTCTAGATACTTGGATCCCTAGTCTAAAAATGTATTCTAATACCACCTGGGTCATATTCTACAAATCTTTCCCAATACCTGGACTCAATTATTACCACCCTGCCCCCAATATCTGGGCCCTTATTCTCAAAATTTGCCTCAATACCTGGGTCCCTACTATCCAAATATCGCTCAATACCTGGGTCCCTATTATCCAAATATCACTCAATACCTGGGTCCCTATTATCCAAATATCACTCAATATCTGGGACATTATGTTTCAAATGATCCTCAATTCATGTGCCCTTAGCTTCAAATACTTCTTTCTAATACTCGTTCTACATAATTCCTTCTCTATTCGTTATAATGTATGCATCGTATACAAGTAAACGCGAAGATAAGAGAGAGAGAGACATAGAAATAAAAGACAGACAAACGAGGGCCTAGTAATATCAACGTTAAGAGCAGAGCCATGTTATCAACTCCTATTTGCAATGCAAATGTACCTCGCACGTTGCACGATGAGTCATCTAGGACGGCATTTCAAATTCAACACCCCCCCCCCCCCTCCCCAACAGCCTCCTCTCTGGCGTTAATGTACTTGCTGTCCCACTTGACTTGAGAGGTCAGCGTTTGATATCTTAGCCAGGTGAACAGTTTGTTTTTAGACTATGTGTGTGATTTCCCGTTTGTCTTTGGCAATGAGAATGCTCATGTATTTACTTAGAGTCCACTCTCTTTAAACTATTCCATGGATTTTGTGGTTCGAGTATGAAACTAGTACTTGGCTAAGCGTCTTACTGAGTGTTCAAGCTATCCGCAACATACACTGATTTCATATCACAGGATAAAAAGAGCGAGGTTTTATTAATTTTTTTCTCCGTCACTATCTGCCTGCTTCTGTCATGTTCTATTAGCTTTCTTATTCTGACACTATCTGCCTGCTTCTGTCGTGCCCTACTCTTCCTCTGTGATTATCTTCCTGCTTCTCACATGCTCTATTATTTCTCTGTTACTATCTTCTCATGATTCTTCATCTTCCAGATCCAAGATGTAATTAAGTTACATCCTATTAATAACTTTTCATATGGTTCATGTTTCTAAAAAGTATGATAAAGTACGCAATTATTTTTAAATCAATCTAGATATAAATATAACAAAGTTGTTTACATATTATGCCTGTATTGGTTGTTACAAGCTCAAATTGTGAATTAAGCGTTGATATTACCCGATATTTTTTTAAAATGCCAAAACATTTCACGTTAGAATACCACGAAAATGTTTGAATACATCACTGGAATCACTGGCAGTTATCTAAAGTATGGAATAAACTTTAAAGGTACGGATTTTTGCATAGTGTTATAAAAACAATCAGGGTTATTTTAGCCAAGGTCCTTTGATAAGATAATTAGAAAATTAATCCATGTACACTGTACAGTGTAGGTATTGTTAGATTATGTTGAAATGTTGACTATACGTTACTCAGCAATTTTCTGAAAGTCATGCATGAAGCCGTATTTGAGCTAGTAACCATAATTAAAACCAGTTGTATGAGACAAAAGCCAAACCCCCCTCCCGCCCATACAAAAAGGATGTTAGAATTGTTAATAGCAAGATCACTTGACCCAACACGAATAGTAATACAAAAAAAAATTTATAGAACATCAAGCAGGAGCCTTAAGGTTGATGAGATTTTTTAAAAAAAGCAACGTGCTAATTTGGGAATATCACAAAAGGCAACGGCAAAAACAACTCACAAAATAAATCTAGACTATGCATTTTTCTATCTCTCATCTTGAGCCATCTTACGTTGCGCCTGCGCATGCGCATAACGCAGCTGGGCTATGTGTTAGACAGACATAGTGCTGGATTGTTGAAAATAACCAAAGAAGTGATGACATTTTTGTTTTCATTTAGTTTAACGTGTATTTAAGTAATATTTTATTTAGGTTTTCTATTTAATAAAGGTTTTTATTATAAAATGGAACCGTTAATTGAACACGTCATACAGTTTCTTCTCTTCCAAAACAGCTGCTAGCAGCAGAAGCAGTTCCTCTTCCTCAGTGCTATCATCTGAGCTCAAACAATACATTTTGGAGAATGCCATAGCTTAACTTCACTGGAGCAGACCAGAAAAAAACACAGTGAATTCAGGAGGAAATGAGAAACTATAGCTTAGTAATTAGCGTTTTGTGTGAATGGGCCTTAAGACCAGTGTTTGTACAGTAGCCCTATAGATTCTTTGGTGCTGACTGACAGCTCACAGCTGACTTATGACAGTCAACATACAGGTATATAACTAAATCTTGACCGCCAGAAGTGACAAATGCCAAACACATGATTTGCAGATCATATGGTTCGGCGTAGGGATACATAATTTGGTCTGGTAACTTTTCAAAACCGTCAGCTGTTAGTTATCACTCAGCACCAAAGAAGCCATGGGGCTACTGTAAGACTTCCAAAAGCACACCACTTGATACTGATCGATGCAACACGCGGACTACCCAATACTACCTACCCTACACTTGTCGAGGCAGGAAGTTTTCTAATGAAAGTGTTTGTCAAGCAGTAAAGCAGCATATTTATATAAACTTGTTTCATTTTATACACATTTTAAAGTCCGATTAGTGGAAAATATATAACTTTAATATAAAACACCACAGGCTGGAAACAGTAATGGATGTAAAAATAAATCCATATCGAAAAGTTGGCAGCACTGCTTTCGGAGTTGTCGGTCTGTAAATGCATGTGCAGACTATGACGGCGATACTGTAGTTGTGGGTGTGTTGTCTAGGAACTACCCGACAAGGATTGCCGGCGCAGGAACAGCGTGGTTCTGTGTGAAACTCGTCCTTCAAATACTGGGCAAACTATACTCCAGGGGCTATAACAAGAACAGTCATAGAGGAAAGCCAGCTTCGAGTCTAGTTTATTGCGAGACTGACGCCAGTGACTCCGTGCACACAACAATAATAAAATGCGTTGATTTTTTTTCTCTTTAGATTTATTAAGAGTTTTTTTTTTTCCTATCCCAGACGATTGACACAAACTAAGAGTTATTAGCGTCTGGGACCGCACTTATTCGGATTCACTCGTAACACATCAGGTGAATAATAATAAATACGTTTGGATTCTGCCGGGATTTGAACCATTAAAACCTCTCAGAATGGTGAAAGTACACAGTCGTTCATAGGGGTACATTTGATTGATGTACAGTATATTATAATTGAAAAATAGCTCCTAGAAGCTGGAATCGAGCCCGGAACCTTTGACTTCGCTCACCAGCGCTCTGCCACTGAGATTATCAGCGGGCATCCATCAACTCGCAACGAGGCAACATGCCACTGCCAGTCAGTAAGATACTCAAAGACTCACCAGCGCTTCACTAACCGCGCATGCGCATCAGGTCATCGCGAAGATCCGCGCGATTATTGTGGAAATAACTAACAGACCTATCAGATGTCTTCGACAGTTATGTTGCCGAGGATGGAGATTTTCCACTTGAATAATGGACCAGTACAGAAAAAGGAAGTCCCTGTACGACGCGCTAAAAGAAATGTATAAATATATAATGTTCTCATTTGTATTACTGCAATAGCTAATACAGTCGGTTATTGTCGTTCTCAGCGTAGATTTAACGCCTTATCGATCGTGGCCATAGCCGAGGCCTGTATTTAATTAGTCATCACGACGTTAGTTTCCACAGCAGAGTGTTTCGGCACGTTCCAGATGGTGACTAAACTGAGCCTGAGTCATGAATCAAAACTTCAGTGGAAACGACCGTATCTCAGTACCAGTAAAAAAAAAAGTTTAGATATGAAATACTTATTTCAGTTAGAAGTCACCAGCTTGTTACAGGTTTGCCACTATTTTATTAATACAAAATTGCCTGTGTTTTATAAGTTTTCCAGAAAGAATTACCTCAGACATTTAGATATACGTCAAAAGAAAGATAATTTATTTTATTTTTCATAAAAGTGACTCGTATGAAGTCCACCGGTTGGGAACCACTGGTCTGACACGCTACTCTCGCGGTAGACTTGACTGCCGATGACGAGGAGATCAAGGTTCGAATCTCGGTCGGGTGTAATGAGAGTGATTTTTCCAAAATGGTTTTTCTCTCTCTCTCCCACATCAATGCGGGTACAATTCCTATGAATATAGCCTTCCTCACCCTTGAAACCATTAGCGTACTTAGTACATAAGCGAATAAACCTAACGAGTAGTAAGACGCGGTGCAAGAAAAAGTAGAAGACGATTGAAAAGAATTGTGTCCACAAAGAATGGGACGTTGGACCAGTGGAAGGTGAGTTTGAGGGTTGAGTATTTTAAAATGAGGCAGTCAGACATTTCAGGACCTATTACTGACACCGGAGTCCTTCCGCTCTGGAATCTGCTCAACAAACCTGAGCCAGGACCGGGAAGAACCAAACTACTTCCGCCCGTTTCCGGAGAAGGCACCCCGCCCTAATATATGTGGCTGGACCTTAATTTGAGGATTGTTTTGATATTTCAGAACCACCATTTCTATATGAAATGCTGCAGCATGAGGATATTTCCTTTCAGACAGGCGGCGCACGACGTTAATCCAGAAACCAAAGCTTGTTTTGTCAAAGGAAAGAAATGCCAGACGCGCCAAACGCGTCGAGTCATCCCGAGAAGGTCGGCGTTTGTACCCAGTTTGAGTCACCGGCCGTCATAAGAGATGGGGAGAGGTGGGTATTTCCATGTGGCTCAGTGGTTGGGAAGGATCACCACACGCGGTGTAAAGGGACCATGGCTTGATCCTGATGAATTTAATTCCGTAAGTATTTTAATATTCCAGTCGGTGACAGGCGGTCTAGTGTCTGTGCTGGAGTTCAGGGTTCAATCCTCGGTCCCGACACAGATTTATCTGATTACCAAACCCTTCCTTCACCTTTGACAAGACTTGTATTAATCACAACTTGTGGATGTGTGGAATGCCAGGCCTCCACCGTGGTTCGGATTCCACGTTAAACTGTAGGTCCTCCATTTCATCTCACAATCACCCTACCATTACACATTAGCGTAAGTGCGTATAATCCGAACAGGTAGTAAGAAGCGGTGCTAATAATAATAATTAATATTCCAGTTGTGACTTGTGGGACTCGAATAAGTCATAGGATTACGAGAAAAGGCTCAGATCTAAAGTTCAGGGACCGGGTAGAATAAAAGCGTTCCTCTAACTTGCACTCAATCACCCGGAAATCTCCCACAAGCTCGCCTATGTAGGAATCGTGACGTCAGGGTCACACTAATTGGCTATGCCTGGACTTGGACCCATGCCATGTTGTTAATGATTTTGAAAAATTTCTTGCTACCAGAATATTATACATATTCGCAGCCGACTGTTCAACGTCTTAAAGTTTTGATAAGGCTTTCCTGCGTGAAGAACGGGTCAGATTGCTATTCCTACAATATATTTATCTAATTTGGTAACAAATTGAATATACTGTTCCACCCCATAAAATTGTTAGAGTTGGGATTGAGACACACGTAAAGAGTCGAGAGAGCGTTTTACTTTAGATTAAATACTGAAAGCTCAATAGGTATCTATGGACATTTGGTGGCCTTTAACCCTTAAAATTATAGTAAGACTTAATTCTATAGAATCCTATACTAATAAAAAGTTTTGGATACATTTTAGCGCGAGAAATCAACTACGGCCATCACTTCAACGATGCACTATTTAGTTACCTATAGTAGCCCCGTGGCTTCTTTGGTGCTGACTGACAGATCACGGCTGACTTCTGACAGTCAACATTTAGATATATAACTAAATTTTGACCGTCATAAGTTACAGCTGCTAAACACATGTTTTTGCAGATCATCTGGTTCGGGGTAGGGATTATAATTTGGTCTGGTAACTTTTTAAAGCTGTGAGCTGTCAGTCAGCACCAAAAAGCCATGGGGCTACTGTACATATTATAAGTATAGCCCTAACGAGTAGTAAGAGGCTACGCGGAAAATAAACCTCAAACTTGAAGACAGTTATAAAAAAAAAACTAAGATCCAAAGCTACCAACAACACAAACTTACTGAAGACACAAAAAATAATAAATGGCGAGGGTTGGGAAAGAAGAGATGAGTAAGATCAGCAAGAAGGATTTGGCGGCAGTCTCGTCTTGATTACCGAGGTGTTTAGTGAGAAACAGGGAGGGAAGGGGTGTGGTGTAGGGGATGGTTAAGGTTGCACCAATCTGTCCTCCGGTATTATACCGCATCTCGAGACGAGGTTGACTTTATTACACGACATGGCGGCAATCATCGTTACCGAGAGGGACGGTATTTACATGAGCCACGTGGGAGACATACCGACAACAAATCTGTTTTCTGGCGCGGTAAGCAGACAACGAGACCAACTCGGGTTGTTTTCTTGCGACACACGTGGAATACACAAATAGCTTCCGGTAAGCTTGAAGGATAATGAAACACAGTCCATACAAATTTGGGCACACGCACACAGAGGGCGCTTTAGAATAGTCGTGCAGAAATTAGTTAACATCCAGAAACCAGGTGGGTTCATAACATTCCTGGCTGGAGTTGTCCGGCAGTAGGAGAACAAACTGGAGAGGAGGAAAATACAAATGACAGTAAAATGTGTTACTAATCCTCCCCCCTATTAAAGTTATATAATTTTATTCCCGAAGATCAATTCTACGCTCCTATACCAGTTAGTTTCCGTTTCCCGAGCATCTAACTTTTAATTATCAACCAAAAAACGTGGATTTTTAGATTTTTTCATAGCGGAAATTTTAAACTCTTAGCCTCCTCAGACCCTGCGTAACCTATAGGTTACATCTTTTAAAAATCCCGCCAGAAATCAAACAAAATGTCCTTGAGAGTTTTTACAGTTCGAATCATGGTTCCTAGGTGTCTCTAGTAGTACCACTGTGAAGACAGAGTGCTTAGACTTTAAAACACACTGGTTAATCATCATTATGATCAAGATGGCGGACCCTTGTTCAAGCAGAATTCTACGCTCTCGTGAAAGTGAGTAAATTTTAATATTTAAGTAGTCTTTTGAAATATGAAAAAAAAAAATGTTTCACTGTAAGCACTGATAGATACATTGAGCACAAAATATATTGAAATAGGGATAATCTGTATGACTTGTAAGGCTCTTTCTTTTATTGTAACCTCCTGGTTACATTGGGTTCTAGTCTTTCAATGATAAAATTTTCAATAATATTATGTTTTATTTTTATACTGATAAATAATTAGTTATGTTCTTATTTTCATTTACTAAAGTGAGCACATGAATGTTTTATCCTACATAGCAATATATTGATTTATTTTCTTAGTAAATGTTGTTTAAAAAAAATACCTTTCACTAAACTGGTTGTGATGTTTGTTGCAGAACTATCTCATATTCAAATTGAAGAGGAACTAAATGAACTTTCTGACTTATCAGCTCTCTCAGATGAGGATGACATAGATGACAGAACATACAACCTTGCTTTGATAATGCTGCTAACGATATTGATTTAGTCACAAGTTCTGACGAAGATCCTAACATTGAACACTTGCACATAGATGCCAAATGGGTACGTAAAGATAAATTTGAGCCTCTACCTCCTGCTCCTCCACCTGATATACAAGATGTAATTGGCGAGATGATGGATCCCATTGATCGCTTTGAAAGGTATGTGGGAAAAGATGTGTACCACAAAATAGCTGAATGTACAAATATCAGGTACATGAAAGATAGTGGTGTACCCCTTGAATTACGTGAAATTGAAGTGAAAATCTTCATAGGAGTTTCTATAATTATGTCATATCTCAAATATCCTAGAATTAGGATGTATTGGGGATGTAAAACTAGAGTTCCTCAAATAGCAGATTTAATTACCAGGAATCGATACTTTAAAATAAGAAATAACCTCAAACTTGTGGTTGATGACTTAATTACTGATGATGAAAAAACGAAAAACAAATTTTGGAAGTTGCAGCCGATAATAAATAATATCCATCAAGCTTGTGTTTCAAACCCGAAAAGTTTGAAAGTAGCCATTGATGAACAAATGGTACCATTCTGGGGTCAAGTGGCAATGCGTCAAGTCATCAGAGGAAAGCCTAACCCATGTGGTTTGAAAGTTTTTGTCTGTGCAGCACCAGATGGACTACCACTAGATTTTTTTCTATACCAAGGTAAGGGTGATACCATAACCAATGATCCAGTAGCACAAGATCTTGACATAGGGGGAAAAGTTGTTGTGAAATTGTCAGAACATTTACCCCCTGGAGCAGAAGTGTTCATGGACAGATATTTCACATCTATTCATCTTCTTGATATTCTTCACTCTGATAAAGAACTACAAGGCACAGGAACACTACAAAAGTCCAGATTTGATATTCAAAAATTTAAGACTGACCTTGAAATGAGAAGATCTGGTAGAGGATCCCATGATTTGCTAGTTCGAAACGACGATCAAATTTCTGCGTTGAAATGGTTTGACAATAAAGCTGTTATCATTACATCCTCAGCTCATGGTGTAGAACCGGAAGAGAATATTCGTCGTTGGTGCAAACATTCGAAAGAATTTGTGATGGTAAAACGACCTCACATGATAAAGGAGTACAACACAAACATGGGAGGTGTCGATTTTCTTGATAGAATGATTTCTTACTATAGGATTTGTGCTCGAACAAGAAAATGGACAGTTAGACTCTTTTTTCACATGATTGACTTAGCAATCGCGAGCTCGTGGATAGAACACAGGCGTTCTGAAGCAACAGAAGGAACTCCTAGAAGACACAAATTAGACTATATGGATTTTCGCGTGGAAGTAGCTCACAGCCTTTTGAACTCATCTCTCGCATCTAATGAAAACTCGAGTGAAGAAAATGAGCAGCCTAATAATGTGAGTACAAGAAAACGAAAGGCAACAGTTCCACTACCACATGATGCTCGACGAACCAAAAAATGTGAACACATGCCAGAAATTCCTACAGAAGCTAAGCCATCACGATGCAGATTTCCTGGCTGCAGCAGTCCAAAATGCCGTGTGAAATGTTCAACCTGCAATGTTTTTTTTATGTCTAAATGCTAATAGAAACTGTTTCAAATTATTTCATGAAATGTAGAATTACAGTTACTAAATGTTGTGTACTTTTAGTGTTTTTTATGTTAACTTTTCTAAAAAAAAAAATTCATGTATTTTTTTAAAAAGTATTTAAGACCCGAAGTAACCAATAGGTTACATGCCAAATAAAATATAACAAATGTGAAAAAAATAAAATTTAATTTTTTAAGCTTGAAGTTGATTTTTTTGGAGATGAAATCAATCATAAAAACTAAAAAAATATTTTCATCTAACTGTGGGGTCTGAGGAGGTTAAGCTATGTTTACAAGTCTGTATGTGTTTATATGGTCATATTAAATAGATTTGTATTACAACCCGTAAACACCAAACTCTCTGTATTGTTAAAGGTTTTGTCAATATTTAACCTAAGTGCAACATCTTATCGGCGATATATTAGCTACCTAGGCAGACCCCTTAGCCTAGTTTTCCAGTGACGGAAAGATCAGGGTTGGAATCCTATACGGGTGTTTTTATTAATCTCACTCCCCCTTCACGCAAATGTGGGAACAGTTTCACTAAATTTAACTCTCTCATCCCTACTCTATTAGTGTGAATAGAATAGCCCGTATGGGTTCGGTACAATATTAATAGAAAGGGCCTTAAATAACAGTTAGAAAAGTTACTAGAATTACTTTTACGTATTCATACGTCAAGCATTGTGATCTGCATATGTCACTTTTGATAGATATTGATATCTTTATTTAAAAAAATACCCTATGGCGTCAGCCTGCAAGCGAGCTATACCGACATAACGGCCGCCTTATGTTGACGAAGATAGTGCCAACATTTACGGATGTAGGGTGTCATGTAGTCAGCATAACCAACCCTTCGGCCGTTACTCTCAGTTTTCTAGATCAAAGTTGCTACTAGTTTATTCTAGTGTCTCCTAATTTGTCCCCGCAAGACTGAGTTTACCTCGTTCCAAACACGATTCACAGAAAATCTGTAACCGTGGATCGAACCCGGGACTTCTGGATCCGTAGCCAAGAACTAGAACACAGAGACGGTCATAGCTTTATAGCGACCATTCGCTTCGCCCACAAGCCCCCAGTGGGTTTTCTTTGCAAGTGGATGTAAACTAATGTAGTTCCAGAGCCGTTGTTTGATAGGTCTTACCGTTTAGCCACAAGAGACCTCCAAAGAAAGGTCCGCACCGACTTTAAAGTTGCTCTGCCATTATGCATTTTTTTCAGGGGTTAAATTATTTTTTTTACTTTTTGGAATTTTTCAGTTGGTTACAGGCTAGAAGCTATATGTTTTCCAAATTTCAAGTTTCTAGCTAATCTGGAAGTGAGTGAGTCAGCCACGATAATAACCCAACTGGATGGTTGTAGGAGCTCGTCCTTGTGACTGTTTGAATCCCGGCCCGGTTGTAGTGAGATGACATTCCATCTAGTATCTATCATCCTAAGGGCGCGGGCTACTAATAAAACAGACCGACTTTTCTAAATAACGCCAAAAAAACCCAGCAACACCAGCATCAATCGCTGGCTGTGACGTCACAATCCAATGTCGAGATATTAGAGCAGCCTTTGTGAACAGCGATAAGGTCCCAAACACGAAGATGGATGGATGGATGGATGCCCCTAGTTTTTCTGAGGGTCACGTGATGTATTACCACTTCCGGCCGCTCTATCGGCCAACACATCAAACACAACATCTGCTCCCGTCTGAGTGCTCCATCACAAGGGACAGAGCACTCGCGGAACTGCGTCACAGACTGCGTGATCACGGTTACAAACTCTGTCCTCGGGCCGATAAACGTGATAACACGTCTCGACGTGATTGGGAGGAAACGCATCCAACACGTTATCGGTGGATTGGCTCCATCCGGATCACTAATACAGTCCGATTTTCGTACGAAGAGACTTTAAAAAATGTTATTTCCATCCTAAATAAATAACATTTTGCTACATATTAAAATTGGTATTTTATATGTATTGATAATATCTCTCAAAAGTGACAGCTGCAGGCCACATGGCTTGACGTATGAATATGTGAGCGTAGATCTAACTGTCGGAGAAGACGCTTTCTATAAAAATTGGACTGTAGTTTTTCTGGATTGATTTGTGGACCAGCTTCACACAAGGGTAGGCTCATGGAGGCTTTGCATTTTAGACAAATGTCCAAGCCATCGTAAATAAAATTGGTTCGAATCCCGGGAGGTTAGTTTTCACGCGGTATCAGCGATCCATAGCAAGTTAAATGGGCGATGGACGGGTTTTGGACGAGCGCGAGATGTTCTTCCGAATCCCTCGTTAGATGAGGATGTTTCTGAAAGCACCGTGATCAGGAGGTCCCAGGTGACACCAACCCAGGAGTGTGGTAGCATGTGGGCCAACAATACCCCCCCTCCCCCTTCCACCAACTATTATACGCGAACAAAACACCCCCAGATGGCGCCCACCAGTTCCCAGAGGACAACTTCCGGAACCATTATGCGGCCCAGTCTGCAGACACGTTACAAATAATAATGAGGGCAACAATAAGATTTTGATTGAAAAAAATTTACCCGTACTTTTAGAAAATACAAACTTTATATTCGGTCAATATTGATAATGTTTTAGTATACTATTAGTGTTATTTTTAAGGAATTTATACTTTTTATCAAACATGATAGTTGCAGTTAACTTGGCGTATGAATACGTGAAGGTTGATCTTTAAACTTTTCTAATATATACACAAAACAAGCGCACACATATACGCGCGTGTCTGGGATACATCACTCGTAGCCCAGTAGTGGAAAGATTATCCAGTACTAATGTACTGTTGCCCAGTGGACGTACTAATGTACTAATATCACATCATTTCCGGGGAGGCTCTTTCCATGTCCCGATAAGATGAGGTGATGATGAGTATGAGGGTGATGGTGAGTATGAGGGTGATGGTGAGTATGAGGGTGATGGTGAGTATGAGGGTGATAGTGAATATGAGGGTGATAGTGAGTATGATGATGATAGTGAGTATGAGGGTGATGGTGAGTATGAGGGTGATAGTGAGTATGAGGGTGATAGCGAGTATGAGGGTGATAGTGAGTATGAGGGTGATGGCGAGTATGAGGGTGATAGTGAGTATGAGGGTGATAGTGAATATGAGGGTGATGTTGAGTATGAGGGTGATAGTGAGTATGAGGGTGATGGCGAGTATGAGGGTGATGGCGAGTATGAGGGTGATAGTGAGTATGAGGGTGATAGTGAGTATGAGGGTGATGGCGAGTATGAGGGTGATGGCGAGTATGAGGGTGATAGTGAGTATGAGGGTGATAGTGAATATGAGGGTGATGTTGAGTATGAGGGTGATAGTGAGTATGAGGGTGATGGCGAGTATGAGGGTGATGTGAGTATGAGGGGTGATAGTGAGTATGAGGGTGATAGTGATATGAGGGTGATGGTGAGTATGAGGGTGATGGTGAGTATGAGGGTGATAGTGAGTATGAGGGTGATAGTGAGTATGAGGGTGATAGTGAGTATGAGGGTGATGGTGAGTATGAGGGTGATGGTGAGTATGAGGGTGATAGTGAGTATGAGGGTGATAGTGAGTATGAGGGTGATAGTGAGTATGAGGGTGATGGTGAGTATGAGGGTGATGGCGAGTATGAGGGTGATGGTGAGTATGAGTATGATAGTGAGTATGAGGGTGATGTGTGAGTATGAGGGTGATGGTGAGTATGAGGGTGATGGTGAGTATGAGGGTGATAGTGAATATGAGGGTGATAGTGAGTATGATGATGATAGTGAGTATGAGGGTGATGGCGAGTATGAGGGTGATAGTGAGTATGAGGGTGATAGTGAGTATGAGGGTGATAGTGAGTATGAGGGTGATGGTGAGTATGAGGGTGATAGTGAGTATGAGGGTGATAGTGAGTATGAGGGTGATAGTGAGTATGAGGGTGATAGTGAGTATGAGGGTGATAGTGAGTATGAGTATGATAGTGAGTATGAGTATGATAGTGAGTATGAGGGTGATAGTGAATATGAGGGTGATAGTGAGTATGATGATGATAGTGAGTATGAGGGTGATAGTGAGTATGAGGATGATAGTGAGTATGAGGGTGATGGTGAGTATGAGGGTGTGGAAGCACGTGAGACCGGCCCTCAGTGTAGTAGTTTTGTAAGAGTAAGCACAACTGTATCTGTGTATGTTTGCATTCATTATGTCTCCAGTTGACCAATCATACAGTGGTGTGTCGTGGAGTGTTTCCAGGGTAAGCAAAGCACAACATCTGTACCTGTGTTATGCTCTTCACACCTCACGTGAAAGTTTATTTCCATTGGTTGTTATACTGAATGATGAGAACAATAATTCAGTTTAAACTAGGTAGCTCTGCTAACCCTGCCGACACTTCACGACACGAAAATGATATTGATATGGAATATCACCAGAGTCCACACCAATACTCCTATTGGGTCGAACCACCCCAAAAACCCCTGCAGCGTTCACTCGAATATTCAAAACTCAACAAGGTGCATAACCCGAACGGGTAGTAAGACGCGGTGCTAAATTAATAAATAATAATAATAATAATAATAATAATAATAACGTTGCATTGTTTGCCTCACCTTACCTCACAATCGTCGGCCATGCTTGATTATAGTATGAAAAGCTGCGTGTGACGTCACATCCAGTGGGGCGGCTCCACTTCCGGCATGGAGGGGAGGAGGTTCCTCCATTCATCCGAGTCGGAGCGGCGGACAATCCGGAGGAAATTAGAGCTACTGGTTAGATTCCCTGTACATTTACAGCCGGTATAGTCTCCAGAAGTGGGATACCAGGCCGGTCTGGAGACAATCCGCATGGAGATGCCGACACAAAAGATGATCAGAACATGATTTCAACCGTAATGTCCTATAATTCAACGATTTCTATTATGCGGCAAAACAATTAGTTGGACGCCTCCTTAAAGCGCTGTTCCCCTCCTCCCTCCGTGGAATGCGGCAGCCATTCTAATTATTGCCTTACTCCATTGTAAAGGCCTTCACTAACGACTTGTTTGGAATTGATAGTAAGCGCCTATGGACCATTGGAGTCGTGTTAAGAGTTTAGGATATAATTTATTTAACCTTGCTCTTTCAGTGAGACACCTTAGCAACCCTCCCCCCTTTTTTCAAGGAATGGATGAAAGTATTTCAGAAGGAACGAGGGAGAACGAGGATGATGGCGAAGGGTGGATGACGCCTTGCGATCCAGAAACGAAAAGCCTTTAATTGAATTCCATGTGATAGATCACGTTTTTTTTCTTCTTTCTTACCTCCTTCTCGTTATATCTTTAGCTTTCTTGCTCTTCCACCCTTCAGACTTTCTTCTCTACTACATTGTTATTTCTTTCTTTCTTTTTAAGTTCAAAATTTCGGATATTTTTCTCTTCGTTTCTTAACACTTCCGTGTTGACCTAAGAGAGGAAAGATATCTTCCTGGGAGTATATGTTCTAGCAGAGAGATAATATTAGCTTTTTTTTGTTATTCAGAGTATTTAATTAACACTTTTAGGAGAAGGGTCTATACATGCAACCAGCACATAGCTTGACGTCTAAGATTAAACACAGCACTAACAACAAATCTTATCACCAGAAATATATTATAAGTAGCAAGACGAACATATGTGGTAGGTGGCAGGAGAAAATAAAATATATTATATTTTCAGTCGACAATTAAAAAATGTACCTAGGCCTAATTATGTTATTATTTTATCGGCATTCATGTAGGTGTCAAAATGACAGCTAAATAATATCATACATGAAAGTAGAGCTAATAGTTTTTTTTTTAATGTCAACTTACCTTCTCTCTATATTTTTACTTAACACAACATATTTTAGGCATTATCAGGGATAGAATTAGGTTCTCCCATAACTTACTAGCCTCTTCGCCACACTAAAAAGAGAACAGTTTTATATATCCGTAAGAATTTTAATATTCAGTTGTGAATTTTGGGACTTGGTAAAGTCATGGGATGATGGGAAATGGATCATTATACAGATCTCGGCCTCAGGGATCGGATTAAAATGAAAAGTTTTCCTTTAACTTGCGCTCAATCACCTGAAAATTTTCATGTTCACCTGTGTATAAAATATGACATCAAGGCCACCCTATATACCTGTACTTGGACCCAGCTCCCTACCCCCTTCCCCTGCGCAAGAAGGGACATTGTGGAAAGAATGCGCTACAACTGTTCACTAGTTCTTATGTAATATGTCCAACAGTTATTTGTATAAATTAACACAATCTTTTGGGGTTAATAAGAATCCTTTATGGCCGCATCGATGGGCACGCAGACTAGACGTAAAGATCGTTTACTTTGTTTTGCCTGTATCACGGACGGGACCCCCCCCCTCCCCCTTCCCAATCCAATGTATATATGGATACGTTTCCCATCAAATCCTACGTTCCTCGATTCTACCTCATTAGTATTATTAAATGCGGATAACCCAGACCCGCCTCGGTGGCGTAGTTGGCTAACGCGCTAGTCGTGTTGAGCTCGACCGCCGAGGACGGGAGATCGAGGTTCGAATCTCGGTCGGGTGAACTGGGGGTGGTTTTTCCTAAATGGTTTTCCACTCTCCCTCCACGTAAATGCGGGTTCACTTCCTCTAATTCAACCTTCCCAATTCCCAATCAATTAGCGTAATTAGTACTTAAAGCGTATAACCCGAACGGGTAGTAAGACGCGGTGCTAAATAATAATAATAATAATAATAACCCAGACTGGTGGTAAGATGCGATGTGAGAAAAAAAATAGCATCACTTCCAGGAATTACTTTTTTAATATTTCAATAAGTTTATTCAGGTTCATGTGAAGGTCAGTCAATAACCTAACAGCTTCAGGTGTATGTGGAAACTTGATGTGCCGAGTTCGATCACGACCGGAAGTAATTAAGGAATTACCCTTCTCCATTTACACACACACACAAGTAGTTTACCATTCTCTGTCCAGGCGAATATTAGTCAACACCCTCTCCTAGCTCTGTTATATTCTAATAGTTATGTATACCCTGATTTTGGTTGTAATAACAATATAGAAAATTCAAATATATTTCTTTATGGTCAGCAGTGATAACATTTTAATATTGAAAATATTGGAAGTGCCAAGTCATCTGATTTGACGTATGAATGCGTGAAAGTAGATCCAGTAGTTTTTATAGCTGTCAATATATAAGGTTATTCCTATAAAAAATGGACTGAAGTTCGAGCAGGCGTTTAAGAACCAACCAAAACATTTGTAACTATGTTCGAAATATTCCAGTATATAGCGTTGATAAAAACAATTGGGTGAAAGTATCTTCCCTCTAGTAACGACTTCAATAAACTACAAACCCTTTCCTTCCAATAATGTCCTCCTTCCAAGGATGTCTTCTTTCTAACAACCCTTCAATATTATTACATTTTTCTTTTTTTAACAATCCTCCTTCTTTAAGGACCCATATAATACGTTCCGTCTCCAAATTAAAAAAATCCGGCAGCTGGATTGGTTCGTGGAACGACACCGACAATGTCTGCACTTAATCTTAATTGAGTCCATAAAAAAAAGTTCTCTCTCACAGGGGAGGGGGGAGGGGAGGGTGTACCGTTGATTCGCCCGTTGTCTCGCATACTGAGTAGGTCATAAAGTAAACACATAGTCTGCAAGGAGTCAACTTGACGGAGCAAAATAATTGCTCCCCTAAATAGACAATTCCCATTCTAAGGAAAAGTAGAAGAAATTTTCAGACGGTAAAATACTATGTTTAACAAATTTTATTTTTCCCTCCCTCCAAGAAATGAACACATTGCATTTAAAATTGAGGCAAAAAGAAAATAGGAAATTTAAGATTTTTTTGTGAGCAAAACAAAAAGCCTATCATAAAAACAGAACAAATTAAATTAAACGAAGAATCAACGACCAAAGCCGGTTTAAACTGTGCATTTTCAATCATTTTGTTTTTTTTCGAAATTGACGACGAAAAGAGATTCCCTTTTATGCCTTCTTAAACATCTCGAAGTAGCGATGTATATCACAAACAGTTTATTTTACGATGAAGTTAAAGTGTGTGTGTGTTTTTTTACAGCAAATGAGAAAAAGATTGGAAGAAAAAGGATCAAGAGATTAATTATTTAAAGTGAATACTGTAACGGAAGAATTATTTTTTTAGAAGATCTCTTTTTAACTTTACGATCCACTGTTTTCTTCCAAACACAGAGCGCATGATAGTCAAGCCAATGCGTTGTAATTTGACATATTCTTGTCAACGTCCCCAATTAAGGTTGGGGTGTAGGGAGCGATAGTTAAGGGCAGCGTTTTTGCAGTTTTTATTGTAAAACTTTTTTTTTTTAGAAATAAATATAATATTGATTTAGTAGAACGTATAGTTTAATTTTCTTCCCATGATGATACCAAAAGTTGTTGAATATCTGTCAAGGATGTCTTGGAATTTAATGACAACTTTTTATCTTCATTTAAAAGATTGATCATCTAATGCTGCTATGCTCATGACAAGATATTCAACAATTACTATTGATATAACCATGTGAAGGAAATTAAACTCTGTTTTTACTGGAGTGATATTTTATTTATTTCGAACAAAAAAAGTATTTTGATTTAAAAAAATGCAAAACATTATCCTTTTCTCGCGTCCCCTACATTCCCAAGCTAAATCTCGAATTAAGAACGAGCGTAGTAACAAAGTAGTTATGAGAGGATAAACGATAGTAGAGCTTGTGAATCAGTGGCTAGGGAGGCCGTCAGACTGATGTAAGGCCACCAGACCAGTAAAAGCCTGATGCTATTTTTGCGTTAAGCCCTTGTGTCTGAAGCGAGATAATTACTAATGATGTGAGTTAAAGACAAACAGGGCTGCCAATATTTTCTCGATACATGATTCTTTGTGATTTACAGGTTTTCCGGATGGAATTCCCATTTTCTCCAGACAGTTTGTAGAGTAGTCTAGAACAATGGTATTCGAAGACATGTGATGTGGTCTACTGATCAAAGCTCCTGGCTACTACTGATCCAAAGGTCTCTGGATTGATCCCAAACTTATCCAGATTTTTCTGTGAAGCAGTGTGTCTGGAACGGGGCCCAACTCTTGTCTCGTGAGGACAAATGAGGAGCTACTTGAATGGAAAAGATTGCGCCTCCGGTTCTAAAAAAAACTATATTAATAGCTGTTCGTGGTGCTGACCACATGACACTCTTTATCCACGGAAGTTGGCACTAGGCAATCTTCGCCAACCGACGGCGGCCGTTCGGTCGGATGAAGCCATGGTTTATCGAGGTAAGTGTTCGCCTGTATTCCTGTATCGTGTACAACTACAAACTTTATATTCATAATTCGCAGTATAGTTAAATTATATCCAATGCTAGAGCAAGCATTTAATATATTTATATATCTGTAGAAAATAATCAACATTCCTAAATATGTATGCGAGTCAATTCTTAAGTGGTCCATTTTTAGTAGATAATAAATTCTAAAAACCTCAACAGTCCACCAAAAAAATCGTCTTTCGGTACCGTAAATGATCTGCAGCCCGAACTCTCCCAAACCTGCCATAGAGTTTAGCGTACAAAGCCTATTTTGTTTACACAACATTTTAATACCGGAATAATGCCATTGGAGGAGTATAATAAGCCTCAATTCACTCGTCTTGTGCGCTGAATGGCACCGCTCGATATATATATAAAATTAGTACCACGTCTTAATACCTGTTCAGGTTATATTTATAACATGTACTAATTACGATTATAAGTCAAGGTTGAGCTTAGAATATGTTTACCCGCATTTGCGCGGAGGGAGAGCGGAAAAACCATTCAGAGAAAAACCACCCTCGATGCACCCGACTGGGATTCGACCCACGACATCCCTGTCTAGTATATTACGAGTGGGAGGTCTTAGACTATGCGGACAAGTCCGTAGCCAGCCAATAATTTCAGAGGGTGAATTCTAAATATTAAACACCTCTAGAAGGTGATCTGGCGGTCTAAGGGTAAGGTGTCAGATTTCTGTTCTGGGGGTCCGGGGTTCAATCCTCGGTCCCGGCACAGATTTATCTGATTGCCAAACCATTACTTCACCTCTGACAAGACGTGTATTAATCACATCTTGTTAATGTGGGGAATGCCAAGCCTTCACCGTGGTTCGGATCCCACGTTAAACTGTAGGTCCTCCATTTCATCTCAAAATCACCCTACCATTACATATTAGCGTAAGTGCGTATAAACCGAACGGGTAGTAAGACGCAGTACTATACTACTACTACTACTACTACTACTAATAATAATAATAATAATAATAATAATAATAAACACCTCTAGAAGCTCTATGAAGTGTTTTTATGGTAACACAGCCCATTAATTTGTACTTGTACCTTTATTTTGATATTGTTTGAACCATAAATAAAGCCATATATAACTTACTTTAATAATAACATTTCGTCCAGGGGTGGGGGATGGGGGATTGAACCCCCTAAAACTCCTCCTGACTACGGCCTTGATGCGGTCACCGAGGCAGGTTCATTCATATTAATTACGATATTTATAAAAATAATATTTTGAAAAGTCGATCAAAAATGGTGATCGGAAAGTAAGATCTCCCACAGCAATACCCCTCAAACAGAAGCGTACAAACAAACCAAATGCGACATCCCTCGGCCCGGAATGAGCGTCGGAGCGAAACAATGTGTGGTACGTTTGTTTTTGTTTGTCTTTTTTTTACATTTCCGCGCTATTCCTCCTCACTACATTCAAAATGTCTTTCCCCTTCTTCACAGATATATTATATTCTTGTTTGGAGGTTAAAGAGAAATGAGATGTCTGGAAGGATAGATAGTCGGCGGTTTGTTACTGGGGGTTGGCGTAGCTTGTGAGGGGGTTATTTATTTACTTTACCATGTTGAGTTTCTCCCCCCCCCCCTTCCCCCTTCACGGGGTAACGTTGACGTCGAAAACATGTGTTATGTCTTGTGGGTATTCCGTGGGAGAATTTACAGTTTCCCGTTTCGATGAAGTCGACGTAAGGTGGTAGATATTGTAAGCAAGATCTTTAGAGGGTGAGGTTGTAACAATAAACAACAGGTGTTTTCTGGAGTCTCGGCCCCAGGTACAAAAAAAACACATGAAGATGTTACTACCCGCGAACATACGTGTTCTAGATCAGATGTCGGAGGGCGTTTGTCTCTTAAAAATAATTAAATACGTGAATTATTTATTTTACGTCATAGAGTAATCAAACTAAATTTATTTTATGGCATTAACAGGTTGTTAAAATAACGAGAAAATAATTGATCTAAAGACTTGATTGATAGTTCAAGTGAGCACTGAGCACGTGGCACGGAAAGTTGCATGGGTTGTTTAGTGACGTGAGAAGTTTCAACACAGGCTGAGGTTTGTCGGCGACCGACGCCATACTTGTACCACTTACGGGGTTCGAACAGAATCCTCAGGGAAGATCTAATAGACACAGAGAACACTCACCCATAGCAGTCTGCAGCAGGAACTGACGACGCTTGTCTTTGGTTGCTGCACGTCTGCAGGAGAAGAGACGTGTACTGTGTGATCAACATTGTCCGGTGGGCACGTCACACAAACTTCTTGACAGCGACCCACAGAGTGCAAGCCCATCTCATCCTTCAGGAGGACGACGTAGCTCTGTTCGGCCGCAGGAGAACACTAATTACAAACCAGGCGTTAATCCTTTACCATCCATAGTCCGTGTGACTGTCCCGAACACATCCGAACTTAGTCCTCATCACCGTGCGTGTGTAATTACAGCGGTCAGCTCCTTCCTTTGCCGCTGCTGTAAAACGAAACGTTTTCCGCCGTTATTTTGTACATGCGTGTCACGATCCCTGTTGTGTGTCAGTGTGTGTACAGTTCCATTTTGCAATCACTGACGTTTAAAATTAAGGTCGTAAAATGCACCCTTGCGATGATATTAAACTCAATTTAGCTCTAGACTAAGCATTACTATTTTTCAAACGAACCCAATTATACTGCTTTGTTTTTTTTTCAAAATTACTTTATTGAATACAAATATATACGGATCCATCTCACCACCGATTAACCGGGAAAATTATATATATAATATATGATAACGCTCGAACTAGAAAACATATAAAAGTGTATTTTCCGCATTCGTCACTTGACAATCGCAAAAATGAATTAAATCCGTTTGATTTTGATTTTTAAATTATGTTGCACTAAAAAAAAAAAGATAAAACTGTTCCATTGGTCTCATCCCCCCCCCCCCCCCCCCCTCTTTTTTCTAAGCAGACTACATAAAACAGCGCCACTACGCGACGCCTGGTTCGAACTGTATAACCTAAGTTGGGTGTTACCAGGAGGGGTGAGACGGACAGAGGGTCGTGAACGCATATTTTTGCATTTTTTGTATCAAATATTTCTCCCGTATAGACATAAAGAGTTCAATTTTCTTCACCTGGTGATATAGATAGATGTTGAATATCGGTCAAGAATGTCCTGGAATTTAATGACAACTTTTTCTTCTTAATTTAAAAAGTTTTATCATTTAATGTTGCTATGATCATGACAGATATTCAACAATTGTTGCTATCACCAGGTGAAGAAAATTATACACTATGTTTTTTTTTACAATATTGTTTATTTTGCTATAAAAACTGCAAAAATACAGCCCTTAATTCGAATTTCCCCCACACCCCCACCTTTTAGTCAGATTATAAAGAGATTGTCTGAAAAGCCATTTGGTAGGATTCTGGTGGGCCAAAATACCGTTCAAATTTCCCTTCCTACCAAAATCAATATTACTCGTTTGAGTAAAACGTAAAGAAGTACATTTACAATTTTCCGGCACTAAAGTGAAAAGGCAAAAATAATATAATAATGGTCCCAATGAACCAACTACCCAATCTTTAATGTTGACGTTTCGTTTAAATGTTAGAACTTTTTGTTTTCTCAGATTTGAGGAATCAAAACCGTAATATTAAGATCCAATTCAGAGACCGGTCGCCGGACTACTTTACCTAGGCCAAGCTCAAACAGGCTAATAATAATATTCCCACAGCGGTATTTTTAGTCCCTGGCCGCTCGAACAACTCTGTAAAACACATCTCGACACTCGTGTCGGACTATTAAACCGAGACCGGAAACAGTTTCGATAAAACGGAGTGAAAACACCCACGGGTCGGTCGTCGCTTACCTGTACAATTAAATACAGGTAATGTCATTAAAGTGGGATGGAAGCGATAGAGCTGTTAGGACTATTTTTATTGCACCTTTTATTTTGAAGATTTTTTAAAAATTAGCACCGCGTCTTAGGAACCGTTACGAACCAACTTGCGCTAATGTATCATAGTTGAGGAAGGTTGAATTTAGAGGAAGTGTATCAGCATTTGCGCGGAAGGAGAGGATTGTGCTGGGGGTGGTTTTCCTAAATGGTTTTCCACTCTACCTACACGCAAATGCTGTTACAACTATTATAAATTCAACCTTTATGTCTATTTCATTAGCGTAATTAGTTCATGGGCGTAAAACCTGAACAGGTAGTAAGACGCGGTGCTAGAAAAATATAGAATATATTATATTCTGTTACAAAATATTGTATGTGGGGGTTACCTTTTCAATTAGACGAGATGAATTGAAATTAATGTTTGTTTTTAATAAATCATCAAATTGAATGCTTATGAATGACATGTAACTAATTTTTTATCTGAAAGATGGGTGGGTCCCTTTCCCTTCAATTTAGATTTTATTTCTTTATCTGTTAATTTTTAGAGTAAAAATATCCAAAATTTACTAATACGGCTTTCATTTTATACACACATACTTCTGATTAATTACCTTAGCGCCTTGAGACCACCTGATACCACACATTACTCCTCCCAAATCCTGAAAAGATACTGCCAACCATAGAAATAAGAAACAATTTGCTTTAAAAATGGATTTTTTTTTCTCTCTCTCATAACAGGGTTGCACTGGTTAGTTAAAATAAAATGTCAGTAGTTACACTTCTTTTTAACTCGCCCGTGCGATATCCAAACCTTTATAGAGGTAATTCAAAAAGCCATTAAGTTCTAAATCGATAAAATAAAACGTAAAGGTTTTTATGATTTAAATGAAATTTTAAGTAAAATTACAAGGATAATGTCTAGAAGAAGAAAAATAACGAGTAAATAAAACAATATTAGGACGAGTGCTTCTACGTGTTTGAATTGTGGCGGTTAGGTGAGAATTATTAGCGTTCGAAAATTAAGTACTAAGGGACATTTTTGGACGGTGCAAGAAAATGGTCTTTTTAAGCAAGCAGACATTACAGTAATAATAAGAAGCAAAATAATTGTGTTGAGAAGGGAGAGGAAATTTTTAAAACATGTGTACCTAAGAAAAAAATCCAAAACTTGAACTTAAATATGAGTACAGAATACAATTTGGACATTTCAAGTGATATTTGCTTCATCAAATTTACATCAATCAAATTTTAAAATAATATAAAACACATTAAAATAAAAACACTAAAATAAACTAATGTCTTAATTAGTTGAACTCAAGACTCTGTATCATTTTTCATCCGAATGTATCATAATATAATGTCAGGGTAAGAGCAATAATCTCTTTTTTAACATTTGAATGATTATTAAATAATCGTTTTTTGAAGACTGTCGAGAAACGTTCGAAAACTAATGGTCTGAGTAGAAGTTAAAAGATATTTATTTTGGTTGCAAAGTCATGGATGAAGGAACCAATCAATAGAAACCCACATATGTGGTCACGTGGGGTATGGCGTCACCTTCGTACGGTCTGGTTTGATAGTAGTAGGGAGGACGGGGTTCGAATTCGTATCTGGTGTTGACTACTGAGAGATTTTCCTCCTTGCGGCCTAGTAAGGAGGTGAAAGGAGTGGGTGGGGGGAGTCAGCACCTAAAGCCCATTACATAGGAGGATGGGTGGGGATGGGTGAGGGTGGGGGGGGGGGGGCAGAAGTTGTTAGCAAATAGTGAACACAAACAAATCCAGGACCCTTAGTTTAACAAAGAGACGTGCTTCCTTCTGTAAGCCTGCTAATTGATAAATAACACTTAACACCGTGTCTTACTGCTCATTCGTGTTATACACATATGCACTAATTACGTTAAGGTGATAAAGGTTATATTTAGAGGAAGTGTATCCGCATTTGTGTGGAGGAAGAGTGAAAAAACCATTAAGGGAAAAAAAAAAGTATATCCGACTGATATTCAAACTGCAATTTCTCCGTCATCAGCAGTCCAGTATATTGCGAGTGACACCTTAGACTATTCGGCCAATGAAGCAGGTAATACAACAACCAGAAGCTAGTGCAGGTGACATCCGATGGATTCGCCAACTGTTGTAAAAGGAAGCAGGTACATTCCAGTTCAGTAAAAAAAGAAAAGGAAAGTACAGTGGGAGTGATAGAGAAAACGCTACTGGTATCTCTCTTTGTAAATGAAAGGGTTTTTGGAGAGTCAACCCAGCGACTCGCAGCTGTCTTAGCAACAGCCATATTTCAAGACAGGCCGGCGTTAGTTTTAAACGATGGCCGGTAGTTCTAAATGTCTCGTGCGACGTTAACTTTCACTGACTAACGCCTTCACATCCATCAATGGGAAGATTAACCTCGGTTGTCCGAATGTGAGGGCTCTCTAATAGGTCCACCGCCATTTTTAAAGTATTATGTTGGGTCTTCGAAAAAAACATAACTAGTCACCAACAATCTCGTTGTTTTTTTTCAAATGCCTTTCTAAATATTGTAAAGAGTAGGTGTGGTGTGATAATTTAAAGTGTGTGTGTGTGGAATTTATTTTACAGACGCGGGTAATTAATGTTTAGAGTTAAGTCTTACTGTGAGATAAGTTTTCGAAATTAGAAATATAGTAGACAATCAATTTAGAACTTGGTAGTGCAACAAAATAAAACGTGCATCAAAAATATAATTACTTTTGTTCCTAATTAAAAACTATTCTTCCATGAATTTAATCTAAGCCTAATTTTATGTATCTGGCTACAAATATATTTATTGATACCGTGTATGTACAAAGGTGTATATAGTACATAAATATAAATATCTATATCTATTTTGTCAGATTTAAAAAGGGATCATTACGTAACACTTTTGTTAAACCAGTTTTAACAGCCTTAAAACAAACAGTTTTTCAAATAAGTTTGACCACAGAAGAAAAAAGTTGGTTTTGTGACATATTACTGTAAAGTTATGAAGATAATAACGACCCAACTATCACTTTTAGGTTATGTTCCTTCTAAACGTCCACTTACAGAATATCTATTATAGGTTTTAAATGCAACAAGTTGTACACTCCGGCTATTCTGAAATATGTCTAGCTTACCTTCAACTTTTACACTATGGCGTAATTTATAAGATAGTATCATAGTATAATCCATCAAGGTAAGACTTATATATAAAAATAAATAAAACATGCTTCGGCGGCTGCATGGTCTAAGGCGTCACTCTGTTAGACTAGACTGTCGATGACAGTCAGGTGCACTAGGGGTGATGTTTTTCAAATATGGTTTTCCATTCTCCCTCCACAAAAATGCGGGTATACTTCTCTAAATTTAACCATCCTTATCCATAGCTCTTTAACAATAATTTTTTTCCTAGATTGTTTCTCAATCTCATTCCGTGCAAATGGAGACCCTTTTAATTCTACATTCCCCAGCTTTAAGTCATTAGTGTAACTATGCAAAAACTGTAGGAAAAAGCTCAGATGGGTAGTAAGACGAAGTGGACATGGTAAAAAAAGAAGAAGATTAAAATAGTTTATTTAAAAAAAATTATTATGACAAACGCTTTCACTGTAAAATTTTCATCCTTTTTTTTATGTTGATGTCCTCTCGAACTATTAATTGAACTCTTACAACGAAAGGCTCGCCCTTAATCTGACACAATCGACTCACACGAAGCAATCCTTGGTGTGGGAGGAATTCACAAAACTAAAAGAAACTTGGACGTTAATACCCATCTGACAAGAATCCGGGACAGCGTATAAATGTAGTTTCATGGAGGAAAGGAAGTTTTTAAGGTGCGGCCTAAGTGTTTTTACAGTTTTTATAGAATTGAAATTTTTTGGCCAAAATAAATCAAATATTTCTTCAGTAGAAACATAGAATTTAGTTGTATGCACATAATAATATCAACAGATCTTGAATATATGTCGAGGGTGCCCTGGAATTCTGTCAAAACTTTTTAAATAAAGAGAAAAGTTTTGACAAAATTCCAGGACACCCTTGACAGATATTCAAGATTTGTTGATATTAGCATGTGCAGAAAACTAAACTCTATGTTGCTACTGGAGAAATATTAGATTTATTTTGGCCAAAAAATGTCAGTTATATAAAAACTGTAAAATTACTCGCGCTCCCTTAATACATAGCACTTATTTTTAACTTATCATTTAGCTAAGTTTGTAAGTCTACTTTTTTGCGAAACGAAGTTGTTAATGTTACACGTGAGACTCTTAATATATATATTAATTTACAATGCATCATTATAAAGTTAAAATAAGTCAAAATATACAAGTTTTTGAAAAGACCCAACATTATATTTAATATTATGCAAACTAATTTCCATCCATCGTGTGACAGGAGACTGATAAATAAGTTATTTTCAAAACACATACAACACATGAAGCATAAGTTGTTTTATTATAATAAAATAATTCGTGGATGCACTCACTCATGGATACTATTTTTAGGCAGAATATAATGACAGCTAGAAAAGTGACAAGATCTACTTTCAAGTATTCATAAGTATTTTAGCACCACATCTTAGTACACGTTCGGATTATACGTCTATGTACTGAATTACGCTAATTGGTTAGCGATGAGGAAGGATTGGATTTAGATAAATGTACTTAATTTGCATGGAGGAGAGTGGGGGGAACCATTTAGGAAAAACTACCTTCAGTACACCCGACCGGGATCGAACCCCAATCTCCCCATCAACAACAGTCTAATCAATTGCGAGAGTAGCGCCTTAGACTATGCAGCCATCGAAGTGGGCCATTCATAAGTCAAGCCATGTTATATGCCGCTGTCGCTTTTGATAGATAGTATCAATGTTGACCGCGAAAATGTGTTTGTATTTCATATTAGGGACTTCCAATTAAAATGTGACTGTCTCAGTGACATGGCTTATTTTTATTTTAGAATTTAAAATATATTTAGGCCTACCAATAAATATTTGGAACGTCTCATATATTGTGAGGTTCAGCGATTATGTTTACATAACATTGGCGTGAACCAACAACGTTACACTGTTCTCTTTGTCTAACCTGTACGGTAGAGCGCTTACCTTACATTATGCCACTATGGAATAGCTGTTAATATAGGGCCATAGTGTAATCCGTCGAGGTAAGACTGCTATCTTACAAAGTTTACTCTCAAGTTGGGAATGTACGGAACGCCAGAAAATGTAAATGTTTTTGCAGTTTTTATATCAACACTTTTTTTTTGACCAAAATAAATATATTTCTCCAGAAAAAACACAGAATTTAATTTTGTTCCCAGGTGATATCAAAAGTTGTTAAGTATCTGTTAAAGGTGTCCTGGAATTTAATATTATTATTATTGTTATTAGCACCGCGTCTTACTACCCGTTCGTGTTATACGCACTTACACTAATGTGTAATGTAAGGGTGATTGTGAGATTAAATGAAGGACCTACAGTTTAACGTGGGATCCGAACCACGGTGGAGGCCTGGCATTCCACACATTCACAAGTTGTGATTAATACACGTCTTGTCAGAGGTGAAGGAAGGGTTTGGTAATCAAATAAATCTGTGCCGGGACCGAGGATTGAACCCCGGACCTCCAACATGGAAGTCTGACACCTTACCCCTAACCCACACGGTTACCTCATAGTGTAAAAGTTGAAGGTAAGCTAGATACTTTCAGAATAGCCGGAGTGTAAAATTTGGGTCGTTATTATATCTTCATAACTTTACAGTAATATGTCATAAAACCAACTTTTTTCTTCTGTGGTCAAACTTATTTGAAAAACTGTTTGTTTTAAGGCTGTTAAAACTGGTTTTAACAAAAGTGTCACGTAATGATCCCTTTTTTAAATCTGACAAAATAAATATATCTATTAATATTTAATAAACTTGATAAAAACGTTGCCCAGGATAGGAGTGGGTGTTAAACATACATCAACTTTACCCGCGAGCTTCCTTTCTCGCTGTAGGACAAAACGAACGGCGGATTCACAAGAGTAACACGTTTCACTCAATCCGAACCACACACACACATTGACCTCACAGTAAACTAAGCAGAAGACGACAGACACGCGGTTACAGAGCGGGTGGTTTTGTTCCACCAGTCAGCGGTGGTCTCCGACTAGCAACTGCCTCGGTCAGTGTTGCCTGAGTTTGGTTAGTGTGGGTCTTGCCTACATAACTATCCGCCAACACTCGCTGCAATGCGAACACATTATGTTGAGAGTTTAACACTTCAACACTGGCTGCAATGCGAACACACTATGTTGAGAGCTCAACACTGGCTGCAATACGTACAAACTATGTTGAGAGTTTAACACTTCAACACTGGCTGCAATGCGTACACACTATGTTGAGAGTTTAACACTTCAACACTGGCTGCAATGCGAACACACTATGTCGAGAGTTCAACACTTCAACACTGGCTGCAATACGTACACACTATGTTGAGAGTTTAACACTTCAACACTGGCTGCAATGCGAACACACTATGTCGAGAGTTCAACACTTCAACACTGGCTGCAATACGTACACACTATGTTGAGAGTTTAACAACTTCAACACGGCTGCAATGCGTACACACCATGTCGAGAGCTCAACACTGGCTGCAATGCGAACACACTATGTCGAGAGTTTAACACTTCAACACGGGCTGCAATGCGTAACACCATGTCGAGAGCTCAACACTGGCTGCAATGCGAACACACTATGTCGAGAGTTCAACACTTCAACACGGGCTGCAATGCGTACACACTATGTCGAGAGCTCAACACTGGCTGCAATGAGAACACACTATGTCGAGAGTTTCAACACTGGCTGCAATACGTACACACTATGTCGAGAGTTCAACACCAGCTGCAATACGTACACACTATGTTGAGTTTAACACCAGCTGCAATACGTACACACTATGTCGAGAGTTCAACACCGGCTGCAATACGTACACACTATGTTGAGAGTTTAACACTTCAACACTCGCTGCAATGCGAACACACTATGTCGAGAGTTTAACACTTCAAAACTGGCTGCAATGCGAACACACTATGTCGAGAGCTCAACACTGGCTGCAATACGAACACACTATGTTGAGAGTTTAACACTAGCTGCAATACGTACACACTATGTTGAGAGTTTAACACTGGCTGTAATACGAACATACTATGTCGAGAGTTCAACATTGGCTGCAATACGTACACACTATGTTGAGAGTTCAACACTGGCTGCAATACGTACACACTATGTAGAGAGCTCAACACTGGCTGCAATACGTACATACTATGTTGAGAGTTTAACACTGGCTGTAATACGAACATACTATGTCGAGAGCTCAACACTCGCTGCAATGCGAACACACTATGTAGAGAGTTTAACACTGGCTGCAATACGTACACACCATGTTGAGAGCTCAACACTGGCTGCAATACGTACAAACTATGTTGAGAGTTTAACACTTCAACACGGGCTGCAATGCGAACACACTATGTCGAGAGTTTAACACTTCAACACGGGCTGCAATACGTACACACTATGTTGAGAGTTCAACATTGGCTGCAATGCGTACACACTATGTTGCGAGTTCAACACTTCAACACTGGCTGCAATACGTACACACTATGTTGAGAGTTCAACACTTCAACACTGGCTGCAATACGTACACACTATGTTGAGAGTTCAACATTGGCTGTAATGCATAAACACTATGTTGAGAGTTCAACATTGGCTGCAATACTTACACACTATGTTGAGAGCTCAACACTGGCTGCAATACGTACACACTATGCCGAGAGTTCAACACTGGCTGTAATACGAACACACTATGTCGAGAGTTCAACACTGGCTGCAATACGTACACACTATGTTGAGAGTTCAACACTGACTGCAATACGTACACACTATGTTGAGAGTTCAACACTTCAACACTGGCTGCAATACGTACACACTATGTTGAGAGTTCAACACTTCAACACTGGCTGCAATGCGTACACACTATGTCGAGAGTTTAACACTTCAACACTGGCTGCAATACGTACACACTATGTTGAGAGTTGATTATTGGTTGCTACCCGCTTCGGTGGGAGCATGGTCTAAGGCGATAGTCTCGCAAAAGACTGAACTTATGATGAGGAGGTTAGGATCCCGGTCGGGTGTACTGATTAATAAATGTACTGAGGGTGGTTTCCCCTGAATGATCCTCCATGCGGGTACACTTCCTCGTCATTTAGAAATTAGCGTAATCAAACGTAGTTTAGAGCCCAGACGGGTAGTAAGATACGCGGTCATAAAAAAAGTGACTACAAGAGCTCTCGGGTTGTTTGACATGAGCTGGCTCGTCGGGAACATCCTCCCCCCTCCCTCCCCTTTCAGTAGCCCAACAGACTAACAAGTCGCTCTAACACTCGTCTTTATCGTCTTGAGACAGAAACAAGACAAAACCAACAGGAAGCCGGGCCAGCTTCTGATTGGCCGAGCACTTGTTCTGTTTGGAGTGGTTTCGAGACAAATGCGCCCGTCCCCGTGATTGGATGGTCAGGGTTGTCGGATATAAGTCTAGGGAACCTTGGTTCAATTCCCGGTCAGACCAACACCTTAGTTCTTTCGGTAGCGGATCCTGGGCTCAATTCCCGTCATGGCCAATGAGTTATCGTTGGTGAAATGTGGTGAGTTAACTGCCAGGGGGCTGGGTGTTGTGTATGTTCAAGATTTAAGAACGTATATAAGTCGTGTGCTGATATAATCAGTCGGTTCACAACAGGGGCAGACCCAGATCATTTTCATAATTATAAATAACATAGTTAATTACAATGTTAGATTTCTGTTTACAGCCATTTAATAGTTTCTCATTCATATTTGATCTTATGTAGTATGTTTTAAACCGTGGTCATCCACTCCAAGTTTTTAAAATCAGATACTTTTTATAAACTATTTGTAGTGGCCCTTCTTCAACAATTTTTTTGAAAAATTGTTCACTCTAGAAGCTATAAGTAGTCTTCGCCTTGATTTAAAAAAAAAAGATTCTTTCATAAATTATAAGCCATTGAAAGTGTTCCTCACCTAGCCATTTTTGAAATTTGGATGCCCCTCATAACTATTTAGAGTGATCCTCACCTTAATTTCTTCGGATGGTTAGATACCTCTAGAAGATAATATTTGAAGTGGTCTTCCACCGACAAAGTTTTTAAAATATAATTATTCCAGAAACTAGGCTATTTGGAGTGGTCCTCGCCTGAAAATTTTTCAAAATTACATGCACCTAGAAGCTATTAAGAGTTGTCCCTCCCCTAGACATTTTTTTAAATATAGATGACCTTGGAAGATATTTAAAGGCTTCTTCCCCTGACTTTTTCTGCCTGTTAGATGCCTCTAGTCTAGTAGTTATTTGAAATGGTCTTCTCCGGCAAATTTTGACAACATAATGCATCTAGAAGTCATTTGGAGTTTGATTTAAGGCCATCTTTCAGCTTCATATTCGATATTAGAGGATTTGAAACATATCTAGGGAGGGGGGGAATTTATTTCAGATAGGGGCAAATTATTTCCAGGGGGCAGAGTCCCCCACAGACCCACCGCTCCTGCTGTCCACACATACTCTATATTCGGTGTTCGTGGATGAACTGCTCTCAGGCGATATGTGGTGGTCTACCATCTCTATACGGAACAATGTTCATTACTCGACAAATATCCGTACATGAAAACAATATTTTTTCCACAATAGGGTGAGTCATATCGAACATTGAATAAATGTTGACGAATATCGCAATTATGGACTCGGCTTAAGAGGTGTCTGCGCGTAAAACGACAAAAAAATTGTATAATTTATCTCTGTTGTGTTTTCTTTCTAAAGTTTGAACTTTCATTTTGTTTTTTGTATTAATTTTCTAACTTTCACAGGGGGGTCAACTGACCCTTTGACCCCCCCCCCCCTCGAATCCGCGCCTGGTTCAGAAAGTGCACGTAAAGTACCCATTTAAAAAAAACTATTTACTTTTGATAAATATTTATATATGGGCTCGTCCTGTATTCGATTAGCGTGAGGTGTATTATTAGGCGTACTGTACTTGATTAAGTTAGTCTGTGAGTTGCGTGCTGATATAATCTGTGTATTTATAACGTGCACATTAAATACCACAATTTTTTTTTAATCACCGCGTCTTACTACCTGTCCAGTTTATACCCATAATATTATTTAACGACAGAAATAAAACAAGATGTATGTAATGAACGAGCTATTACCAGCATAAAGAGAGTACAAACACATCGACCATAATAAATCAGACCACTAATTGCAAAAAATAACATAGCCTATTACAAAGTGATATTCTACTTTTACCTCTGGCTGGGAATCGAGCCCGGGGCTCTTAATTAAGTAAATAAGACTATCAAGCAGTGATATCGAATACATTACACGCAATACAGTTAAACAAATATTGGGGGCACGTTAATAATCCTTCTTTCTTTGCCCTGCTTACCCGCCTCGGTGGCGTAGTTGGCTAACGCGCTAGACGTGTTGAGCTCGACTGCTGACGGGGAGATCGAGGTTCGAATCTCGGTCGGGTGAACTGGGGGTGGTTTTTCCTAAATGGTTTTCCACTCTACCTCCACGCAAATGCGGGTTCACTTCCTCTAATTAAACCTTCCCAATTCCTAATCCATTAGCGTAATTAGTACTTAAAGCGTATAACCCGAACGGGTAGTAAGACGCGGTGCTAAATATTATTAGTATTATTATTATTATTATTATGATTATCACCGCGTCTTACTATCCGTTCGGGTTATATGCTCTTACGCTAATGTGTAATGGTAGGGTGATCGTGAGATGAAATGGAGGACCTACAGTTTAACGTGGAATCCGAACCACGGTGGAGGCCTGGCATTCCCCACTTTTTTCCTATTGCTGGCCGGGAAATGTTTCCATCTCCCATCTTGAGCCATCTTACGTTGCGCATGCACATAACGCAACTTGGGCTCCGTGTTGAACAGACGCAGCGCTGGTTTGGTGAAAATGACTAAAGAAGTGTTGACGTTTTGTTTACAGTTTGTTTCATGTGTATTTAAGTAATATTTAAATTAGTTTTTATATTTAATACATGTGTTTATATTAAAATGTAAGCGTTAATTGAACAAGTCAAACCTCCACTTCCTAAATTTTCTTCATCTTTCGAAACAGCAGCATCTTTTCTTCCTCAGTACTATCATCTGAGCTCTAACAAGACATTTTGGAGAACGCCATCATAACTAAACTTCACTGGAGCAGACCAGAAAGAAACAACACTGAATTCAGGAGGGGAAATAAGGACGATTGCTTAGCTTAGCAATGAGTGTGAAACCAAAATGACAAAGTCTTAGCAGAGGACAGCACACAATAGCTTAGCATAGTTTTGATTATCCGGATAAATAAACATTAATACATGTAAAAAATTACATCATATTTAAGCACTATTTGACGAATTTGGAAACCTTCGAAACGAAATAACCGCTCAAGTCGATAAATTACTTTATATTGTTTTTGGAGTTGGGGGAGGGATCAAAACTTGTTGACGTTTGATTCATGAACCCAAAGTTTCGCAGTTTTTATTTGGCCGGTGTTCGTGTGAGGACTTGGCAGCCGTCTGTCCATACGCCCCCCCCCCCCCCCCTCGTAGCCCTGGCTAACCGTTCTGCCCAACGATTTACCTCCTCGGGTTTACGTAATGTATGTGTCACGCAGGAAAGAACGGGAGAAACAAAATAAAAAAAGCTTCGTGAAAAAGTTCGCTTCAAACAGATATGACAAAGACTGGTTCAATTCACGCCGCGTCATATTATTAGTAAGAAATGTTTATAAAAAACAATACTATAAAAATACGCGTGAGAGTGTGAGGGGAAGAATGCGGGGGAGAGGGGTAAAGGTATCATAACTCATATTTAATAACCTATCTCATATACTCCGAAGCAAGAGAAAAATCTACTGACAGACACCTAGCACACATAAAAGTTCCTGGCAGTTAGTATCACCCGCCTCGGTGGCGTAGTTGGCTAACGCGCTTGTCGTGTTGAGCTCGACTGCTAAGGACGGGGAGATCGAGGTTCCAATCTCGGTCGGGTGAACTGGGGATGGTTTTTCCTAAATGGTTTTACATTCTCCCTCCACGCAAATTTGGGTTCACTTCCTTTAATTCTACCTTCCCAATTCCTAATCCATTAGTGTAATTAGTACTTAAGCGTATAACCCGAACGGGTAGTAAGACGCGGTGCTAAATAATAATAATAATAATAATAAAATTAGTATCACCCGATTATCCGTGGACTAAGTGCCTTTCTTCACTTGTATAACCGGGAATCAACCCTTCCTCCCCAAATAGAACACGTGTTCCATTTGACCTTGTTTCCCAGCTGTAGCCAAGTGGTTCCACTAAACTGTTTGGACATTTCTTGACCTGTTGACTGCAATGCTTGCAATAAGGTCGAAAGTGATCATTTTGACAGCTCCACATCACTGGAGTACAATCATCACTATAATTAGGAAACGAGGTTAATGAGACACATATTGTTTATACGAATTATTTTCATGGTTCGTGTGTATCCTGTCCACCGGTGAGGTGGGCCCCAAATGTCACGGTACACTCTGTATATGCGCCTATATAAAAGTAGATAAATACAAGTTTAGCTAAGCATGAGCAACACTAGGTCAGCATTACGCTGTTCCGGGCGTTACCCTCCTCAGTTGCGCCAACATTGCAATAATGTATGTACAGTATACCCATAGCTTCTTTGGTGCTGACTGACAGCTCACAGCTGACGGCTTTGAAAAGTTACCGGACCAAATTATGTATCCCTACGCCGAACCATATGATCTGCAAAAACGTGTGATTAGCAGCTGTCAGTCAGCACCAAAGAAGACATGGGACTACTGTATATACCTAAATGTTGACTGTCAGAAGTCAGCTGTGAGCTGTCAGTCAGCACCAAAGAAGCCACGGGGCTACTGCACATACACATGCAATGCATATCTCTCTTCCTACTACAATTTTTTTTAATTTGGAGGGGGGGGAGGTCAAAAGGTCGTCTTCCTTCTGGGTACACCACTGATTTTGAACTTGTGACTACGCGATACTCACCCTTTCCAATCAAGCGTATTATTATGTAGGGGAGGGGGGCGCGGGGACGAGGACGAGGAGGAATTAAGCAAGATATAATGCACCGCAGGACTTTACCCTTAGTGATTATTGCTACTTGCGTTGAAGTCCCTTTTAATGTAAATATTTATTTTTAAATTAAATTATTTTCTGAAGAAGTTTACATAATTGAGGTTGTAGACTCCATCCAATAGGCTAGGGCCTATAATAGGCATTGGGAAGGAATTCAGCCCAATTTTCATGGTAGGCGCCTTTAAAAAAAATGCAAACATTGTTTATTTATCTCACCACAACATTGATAGCATTCTACTATATTAGACTCTTAGTTTTTAGTTTATAGGTACAGATAATATCTATCAAAAGTGAAAGTAGTAATTTTTCTAACTGTTATAAAAAGGGTTTTCCTGCTAAATTTGGACTATATAAAACTACATTATTAATAAAACTTTCAAGGTGAAACAGATTTAACCCCACTCCCCCTCTATATCCACAAACGACCCTGCTGAATTGGTCTGATCGAGGCGAGGGGTAGTAAACAAGTTTGTGTCTAAACAAAACACGTGATGGTCTTTGGTCGGAATTGAACAGTAACCCTTTGTAATGATACTGTTTTGGAGCCCTCTCATATATTCAAAAGGTCATGGATGAAGTGTATTTTTCTTCAACGAACTGTATGTAAAATTTCCTTTTAATACTTCATCCATGGAGAATCACGCGTTTTAAGAAATAATTTTAATATATTACGATTTAAAACTTTTTTTCTTTAAAAGATAAATTCCGTTGTCTTAGCAAAATCTTGTGACACGCTTGCTCCCTCTACCCAATAGGAAGCTAGCCTTAAGGGTGCTACATGGGCAGGTAGAAATACCGCGTCGCCTTTTGGGAGTAAAAAAAATATTCCCCTCTTCTCTTTACCTATCTTTCTTTCGATGAGTTCGTAACAGCTTAGTGAAAGAGGAAGGACGAAAGACTTGTCACTCAAGGCCGGGATGATTCATTCACCAGTAAAAGCGACAGCTTTTCCACTCTTTTGGTTTATATTTCACAACAGCACACTGGCTTGATGCACAACCAATCTACTTACAAATTTAGACAGTGCGAGTTGTTTAAAAGAAATAAGAACATTACTATTTCAAGTTGCTAGTAATGCTGCTCTTGTATATTAAATCGTGGTTTACATTCATATACATAAAATAATTAGGTACTTACATTCATGTAAATAGATTAATTAGGTACTTATAACTTTATTTTTAAAATTTGTATCTAAATATTGAAATCATTAGGTTAATTTTCCACAACCATCTAACTACCTGTTATGGATTATTTGCATGTGCACCAATTAATACGCTAATTTGTTATAGAATAGCAAAGTTTAATTTTAAGGGAATTGTACCCGCATTAACGAAGAGCGGGAGTGGAAATCGACCATTGAGAGCAAAATACCTCTCGATACACCAGACTCGAATTCTAACCCTAACTTCCATGTTATTGGCAACCAATTTTATTGTTAGAATGACGCCTTAGATCATTCGACCCTTTGGGTAAATCCCAGCCGGGCAGTAGCTTGAACTCTTTTAATATTTAGATTAATTATCTTATAAAACCATGAATAGAAAAATAATAGCCCTCTCCAGTGGGGACGTGAACAAAATCATCTCTCTCGTCTAGTCTAATTTACAGGTGATGGTAGGTTGGGGCTGGAATTCCAGTCGTATGCTCAGAAATTGTTTGCCTTCAATTATTTTCCACTCTTCCTTTACACAAATGAGGGTATAAGACCTTTGATTAATAATTTCCACTTTCTTTCCCTTTGGTGTAATTATTGTATTATTAGGGAATTCATCATTATTTAAAGGCAAAACTAGCAGCGCCTAAATGTGTAGCAGTATCATAACAATTACCTTTTTTTCCCATTTTAAAGGTTAAGTGGTGGTGAAAACTTGTATTGTATAGAACGTTTAGCTATTAGTGGTACAATATTTTAATTTCTAGTTGTTGTAGTTAAAACTATTATATGACAACTTTATAACCTGTCATTATAAATAGTAAAATTAGATAAGATGGTGTAGGTAAGCGTGACATTTCAACTACTTATTAGTTATACCCATAAAATAATCACGAAATATTATGTTTGTGTTTTGATTTATTTAAATTTTTACATTTATAGCTTAGTTTGTATGTTTCCAAATATTCCTAAACCAACAAAATATTACAATAGCTATCAATAAGCTTTTTGGATATAGTTTTTACATAAGTTATATAAAATATTAGATTGATATGTTGCTGTGTGATTAAACTAGCTTTCATATTATATTTACCATCAAGTAAATCTGTTAGTTTCAATCTCTACGTGGAGAGACTAAACAAGGGAAGTAATGTTCAATATATTTTTACAACCTAATAAAGTTGAAGTAAATATAAATCTAGAATTAAATTCAGGCAAGGAATATCCACTATATGCGTACACCAGATGAAAGGCAACAATGTCCAATATACGTGTAAAACTTATGAAAGCTAACAATGACCACTATACGTGTACAATTGATGAAAGCTAACAATGACCATTATACGAGTACAACTGATGAAAGCTAACAATGTCCACTATACGTGTACAACTGATGAAAGGTAACAATGTCTACTATACGTGTACAACTGATGAAAGCTAACAATGACCATTATACGTGTACAAATGATGAAAGGCAACAATGTTCAATATACGTGTACAAATGATGAACGTTAACAATGTCCACTATAAGTGCACAACTGATGAAAGTTAACAATGTCCACTATACGTGTACAACTGATGAAAGTTATCAATGTAATGTTAACTATATGTGACTTCACTATCAGTATGGTTCAAGGCAGTAATACTAAACCTTTTTTTTTTTAGCTTACTGCCCTCTTCTGAGAATTTGATGCTGCTACAGCCCCTAAACCTAAGTTATATGTAATATGCATACTGAAATCAATGATAATAACCTTGCAGAAATACTTCTTTCCCACTTAGTCAATATTACCTCCTTTTAAATAAACATGATTACAAAATAAATTCACTTTTTACGTGGCATAATTTATAATTCTTATGAATAAAACACTCGTTAAAACATAACTAATGTTAAGTGGTTACAAACATAAGGAATAAATCGTATTGTCAAAATTATAGAACATAAATACAGTATTTAATTTAAGACCCTTTTGTTAAATATTTTTTTGCCTGTGTTTATTAGCGTAGAATTATTCCTGCAATATCAGTAACAACCCATACGCTCCCGTACAACTTCCTTACAATTATTTACCATCTCACAAAATCGTATTCGGGTATGAAAAACTACACGTATACCACAAAGCTTAGAAAAAATATGTTCACTATACGTAGTCCTAAATTACAAAATAAAGGAAAATCTTATTCATTACACGTATACCACAAAAGTTAGGAGAATAATGTTCACTACAAACACACATAACGCTTAAAAATAATGTTCAAAAAAAAGTTTTATCACATAATAAACTAAATTTACATGATATATTTATTATATCACAACATAAAGAAAAATTATGTTCACTACACATACACAAAGTTTAGAAAATTATGTACATTACACATATGCCACAAAATAAAATAAAATTATGCTCACCACACATAAATGCCTACAACAAAGTTTAGTAAAATTTTATGCAATACACTATCACAATATATCACTAAACAAATTAAAATCATGCCCATTACAACATATCTCAAAATAAAGAAAAATCATAATCATTTCACTTATATACAGTGGTGGACCTACGGTATGGCAGATTTTGCAAGTGCCCTGGGCGCCACTTAACGGGGGCACGTCACTAAATAGGTTCTATTTACTCAATTATTGTAATTTATCTTACTTTTTGATTCCAAATACTTTTATATTTTAAATCATTTTTAGTTGTTATAATATAAACTACTAAATAGAACGTTAAATATTTGTTTTTGTACAAACTGTAGCTAAATCCATGAGATTCATACTGAAAATAGCCTATATAAGATCACATACTAATTATCATGTCAGAACTTGGCCGTTGAGATAAAGCGAACCTAGGGCGCAAAGGTCCTAAGGGCGTATTTCAACTTTTTGTTTTGTTTTAAATGTAAAATAATATTTAAACTAAACACTTTCTAATTATTTATCAATAAATAAATAATTTTATCTAAAATTGAGAATATATTAAAAAAAATTACTAACAACACAATCACATTTGTTTTATGACGTTTGAGGTCGCTTTGATTTTTATTAATGATTAAAGAAAATTTTAACAGAAAAGGAAAAAAAAAAGGACGAAAAGGAGCTAAAGGAGTTTCAGTCACAGTTTTATGACAACCCTGCTGTGATGGTTGACACAAGAGTAGTGTTCAACAAAGAATAAGTGAGACAAACAGCCTGGCATTGTTAGTGAATTGCGACAATCACTCACTCAAAGAAAGGTATGAAAAACGCTGCGCCTGTGGTTGTGAAGTCGGAGCCCAAAATCAGATGGAGTGCAAGGATAAAAGCAATGAAGCCGGTTAACAAGTACCTTGAGAAGATATGGAAATAAAACCAGTGAAATAAGAAGTGATTTTCTTTGACTTTCTTATTGATGCCAAGGGACTGTGTTACGCTGACGATATTAAAGATTCGAACCAGAAGTGCGAACATTTAGGAAAATTTTATAGCTGTGTTGTTGATGGACAACAACTATATGAAGACATTTTAGATTGTCACATGTTTTTCAAGTCGGGCCAACATGAAAATATCAAGACTTGAAGAACTTCCAGAATGTATTGCTCAGTATGCAGATGAGAGCATTTTCCACAATCTTCACAGTGATATTCAGATACTGCTAACCATCGTCAGCTGTGAGATCTGAAACTAATACCTTCGTATTTGAAATTCTTCATGGGTCAAAGCTGATTGTGTGATTTGCTCTGTTGATTGTGTAAAGAGAATAAACAGAAACAACAGACTTTAAGACATCATAGATCAATTTGCGTCAGTAAAAACAAGGAAGGTACATTCATAGTTTTCTTATGTTACCATAATGTGTTAAATATAAAATTAATGAGTTTGTCTTATTTTTGAGCAGATATTGTGGTAAAGTTGTTTAAAAAACAGGTGTCAGGTGTTTGGACAGAGGCGCAATTCCAGTGCTTGCCATAGGTGCTATTTTATGTAGATCCACCATTGCGTACATCACAAAATTAAGACCTCTCATGTTCATTTAACGTTTATTAAGTAATGAAGGGAAATTATGGTCAGTAATGTTCAAAATATGATGAAAAACAAACTGAAGGGAAATAGTCTTATCTATCTTATCTATCTAATATTCTTATCTAAACTCCACCAAGGAGTAAAACAAAATTTCATCCATTCACAACCCAATTAAGATATTTTCTTTTTGATGGCTGATCATCATTTTAAATATTGGTTTTCTCTAAAAGGTGTCCCTTATTGGCAATCCTCGATCATATCTGGAGTCAAGTATCTCTTGAAGCAAACTATCCATATAAAATATAATTAATTGAGGCTCCATTTCACTTTTCCAGAAGATGTCATCCCTTTCAATTTTCGTGAAGGACATTCCTTTTCTTGTCCAGACAACAAAGTGACACCACCGTCTTTCAGTTAT
This sequence comes from Timema cristinae, assembly GCA_039000515.1. Taxonomy (NCBI): domain Eukaryota; kingdom Metazoa; phylum Arthropoda; class Insecta; order Phasmatodea; family Timematidae; genus Timema; species Timema cristinae. The sequence goes on from JBCFYV010000935.1 coordinate 65,106,263, forward strand.
GTGTAATTGTCCTTGCACTTGGTAATAGTAACTATCTCTTTTTTTTAAAAGGATATCATTTCCTCGTAATGTGCAAAACTTGATTTTTTTGCATTTTATGGCTTCATTTGGTGTAAAATCTTTCGCTGATGCAGGGGACTTAATTTCGACGATAGCATCATCACCTATAAATCCATCGGGAGATGCTGCAATAAATGATATATTTCTGTCGACTACCAACCCCACCCTTTCAACTTTTACTCCAAGCACTTCTTCCAAAGCTTCTATTGCCATAGGTCCATGTTCAACACCATATCGAGTCCTATAATTTACAAAGAATGTTCCATGTAACATAGTCTTTACTTGATTTGCCTTGGATGTGGTCTGTCATTTTATCAAATCATGAAGCTGTCACTCGCTTCCTTCGCTGTCTTCTACATTCTTCATTCTAACTTTGTTCGACCGTTTCATAAATCAAGGCTTTCCTCTGCTCTTCTGTCATACGCAAACTACAAATAAAATGTTCTTTCTTCAGATTATAGTCTTCTTCATTGAGGTCAGCTTTAGCCGGAATGTCCAGAACCCCATAGTGCTCATCTGGACCTGAAGACTTCTTTTGTGGTTTTCTGAGGGGAGGGTACTGCAATTTCCGCTTGGTCCTTGCATTTAGACGTTTAACTTTTCGTGTGACAAACCTTTTAGTGTTTACACCAGGACTGACAATAGCCATCTTTTTGTGCAGGAGTCTGTGTAGTGTAGGACCTTTGTTGTGGGAAGTTACTGCTGCTGTACAGCGAACTTGATAAGAGCCCCTCAAAGCATAATTAATGCGCTTTCTGCCGATGAATTTGGCAACTACACTATTAAATGACTCTGCAATATTATTACTAACGTTAAAGATTAAGCTCTGAGCATGGAATGCTAAGGAATTACGAGCACTAACTATATCTTCCCATAAGCCATATTTTATCAACTCTGGCACTAAATTTGTTTCGCCTTCTTTTGGTCCCTGATAAAAATATCCTCGCTCCCCACACCGAGAATGATCACCAAAAACATGACTTGGCCCATTACTTATGTCTTCCTTTAGTTGTTTGACATTTTCATGATGAGGTAAAGGTTGTACTTGACGATATTTTATTGCCTCAGTTACAGCATATCGCATTCTTAAAACTCTTTGTTGAATGGATGACCTAATAATTCCAGGAATTGTACCTAGTTGGCTCTTTCCTCTTTTCCCAATTTCCTTTACCCTATTCACATAGTTGCGAAGAATATGATTTGCACATTCAATCTTTTTTATCTCGAAATCAGGACCATACGGCTTGGCTAGGCTCAAACGTTTCATGACACTGCTGTCTCCATCTCCTAAAAAGAATAATTAAATCCACTTATTAATTCAATATCATACTGGTAAGGCAATATCATTTATTAATATTAATTTTTGTTGGGTTCCCAATGAAATAACTGGATTATAAATTAAAACTTTTTGATGTTACGATATTAACTAATTGTTTAAAGCGCTATGTTAAGTTACCAATAAGTTCAGCATACACGATTCCATACATTGGTACACTTTGCTTGAACCCATCAACTATGATGTCAGCTTCCATTGCAGTGGCAGATTGTGTCCAATTTGTATAGCATATGTGCTCTTTAGTAGGTTTTTCTTGAGAAGATGCTCTTTCACAAATAGAGCAATAGGAGTTTCGAACCCCCATGTATATCACCTTTTTTTGTTTTGAAGCCAACTATGCATGCTTAGTATCATAAACAAAATTTAGTGTAGGGTATATTAACTACAGGACCATTAAAATACTTTAAACTGAAAAGCAAAGACAAAATTGAGTTTTAAAAGTTTATTTAGTAATTACTATATTATATTAAATAATATATCTAGCTCAACACAAAGTTCTACGTCTCAATACTATGTGTTATATATAACTTACCACTCCTGAGAGAGCATCGTATTTACTTTTATAAGATCTTTTGCACCATACTCCATCTGCAACAACAGTTATCATTGGTCGACCCTCTTTGTCCACATTTCCGGCTTTGACAGCCAATGCTGCTTCCTCACGCGCGGCAGCCATCATCTCATCAGAAGCAATGCTTCCTAGGTGTTCACCTACTTCTTGGTGTATCTTTTGGTACATAGATTGCCCATAAAAGGCATATCTAGTGCTGCAGAAAACTCTTCCATCTGAGAAAAACCTTGGCCTGTGTTAATAATGCCAGCCACCTTTGCGGTATTAACATTCATCGGTGAGTTGGGGTTTTCAGTACGGAGTGTTTCGAGAACCCCACACATCTTGCACTGCAAATGTAATGTGCTGCAGAAGCCATTCCTTGTTTCGCCTGTAATATTCATATTTGAAAATGTGCAGTCGAACCCTTTATGCTTTATTGCTTGAATACATTCCAAAAAGTACTGTAAGTCACTATTCTGCGTCCTTCTATGATATAGAGTGTTTTTAAAACATTTGTGTCCCTGGAAAGAAAAAACAAAACAAAGTTGCACTGTAGCTTGACGTATTTAATGCAAGGAATGGAACTGGAACCATAACCATAATTGTTAACTGATAGCTTTAGCACGGAAATTGAACCCCGGACCTTTGGCTTAGCACTCACGGAATCAATTCCCGTGTACATGTATAATTTTTCAACTAATTTAATACTAGGCTTAATTTATATTGATCACCTTCCCACTGCCATGATTGTGCTAATCTTAATTTTAGCCTGTGATATTTAATTAGCATTTATTTTATTACATTCATAATTCTAGATATTGTATTTCAGCTTCTAATTGTATTTTCATTAGGTGACACTCCTATTAAATATGTATCATATTTAATCAGGGTAGCTTGGTAACAATTTAATTCAAAATTTGAAATTAATTTATTGTTCACTAAAATAAGTTAACACTAAAATGTGTAATGTAATATTTACTGTTGTGAAGACAATGGTGTCTGTGGCACATCTCCCGGGAAAATATCCATTATAACTTCTGTTTCTGAATTAACATTAGTCGAATGTATGGTATTATCTAGAGATGTGGGGTTAGGCGACTCTAAATGTGGAGGGAGAATACTTTCAATAGTGTCACCATCAGTTAAGCTACAGGATGGCATCCCTGAATGCCGAGGGGGCTTATTTGAAATGTATCGATTGTAGTATTCCTGAAAAAAAAAAAAGATTATTGATGTAAAAATAATAATTTGTAATAAATAAATCATTGACTAAAGTTTTTGTTGAATTTATGTCTTGTGCATTCTTTAATTTTTTCATTAAAATACATACACCTATTTTACACTATTATGTTTAAAATTAAACTGCTATTTTGTTTTTCTTACTAAAGTTATTTTGAGCTAATCAAATACATACATAATATATTATTATTATTATTTAGCACCCTTTAAGTACTAATTACGATAATGGATTGGGAATTGGGAAGGTTGAATTAGAGGAAGTGAACCCGCATTTACGTGGAGGGAGAGTGGAAAACCATTTAGGAAAAACTACCCCAGTTCACCCAACCGAGATTCGAACCTCGATCTCCCCGTCCTCAGCAGTCGAGCTTAACAAGACTAGCGCGTTAGCCAACTACGCCACCGAGGCGGGTCATACATAATATAAAGAAAATATTTCAGGAAGACTATTAACATACATTTTATGACTTTCATTTTTTTTTTAATTCTCATTCTCGCACAATGTAATATCATATATATTTAATAAACCAGTTTAGTTTTGACCTACAGCAAATCAATTAATTTGTAAAATTGGGGAGATATGAGGAATAAATTGGCAATTTTTTATCTCGCAATAAGCACACACAATATTAATACCATGTATGAGTAAATAAACTCTTTAATAAAAAAAATTAAATCAACTTGGTAAAATGGCTTGTTTCAACGCTAGTTTGAGATCTAACGATGACCTCTAAAACGTTTTTTTTTTGTTATGGAAATTAATTCGTAGTAAGTAATGATTTCTATACGTTAAACTCCATCCCTGATCTTGAAAGCAAGATTAATTAGGTATTAATGTATTATTCCTCAATATCTGGCCTGTAGCTTATATTATATAGTATATTATTTCACACTCCCCATCCATACCAATGTTGTAGCATTTGCTCAAAATTATACTTTCCTCATTCTTGTCCTAGAAGTGTAGTTAAATAAGAATAGCCTGGAAGGGCGAAATAAAAATAATATATATTTCATCCCAACCGTATAGTTACTTCAAATGAAGACAAGCCCAAACTAATGACACGTCTTTCAGCGCGATTTTTTAATAGTTAGCCAGCCATAAAATCACAGTGTGTGGGCGTGTATTTCTTTCTACTATTTGGAGTCCTTTTCACTCATGTTTGACTTAATTTTCTCATATAAATGTGAATTCCACTCTTACCCAAAAGTGTTGTCTAAAATAGTAAGATAAACATTTTGCTTCGACTTACAATTGATCTAAATCTCCTCTTTCTGTAGCGGCTTCACCACGAACCTCATAACATGGTTCTGTCATGGCAGGGACGGGTTCCAAGTATGCCAGATTATAGTTGATACCTCTGTACCAGTTCAAAATACATAAAACACATAGTTATAACTATAGATATCATAGCTAGTTTCAGACTTTATACCCTTCTTCTATGAATGTGGCACTCCTATTAACTGTACTTAGGGTGGGATCAAAGGGGATGCCAGGAAAACTAGGTTTTTTATTTTGCAGTTTTCGTAGCAAACCATTTTTTTCAGCAAATTAAATCAAATATTGCTCCAGTACAAACATAGAGTTTAATTTTCTTTACAAGGTGATATTAACAGTTGTTAAATTTCTTTCATGATTGTCCTAGAATTTTGTGAAAACTTTTTCTCCTCGTTTAAAATGTTTCTCATTAAATGATGCTATGCTCATAGCAGATATTCAAGAACAGCTGTTGATATTGCCATGTATAGAAAATTAAACTATATGTCTCTAATGAAGCATTTGATTTAAAAAAGTTTGTTGTGAAAACTGCAAAAAACACTTAATTTTTCTCGCGTCCTCTTCCAGCCCACCTTAACTTGTTCACTAAATAAATTAAAACACTAAAGTGAATTATGAAATCTAATATTTACAGTTGTGAATACAATGATGTCTTCGACTAATCGCCGGAGGAAATGGCCATCAAATATTCTGTAAAGGTGCTGCTGCTAGGCCTACTAATTATTGAATGTGTGAATATATTAATTTGTACGCTGCTGTGAGGATACCGAATAGTATCAGATAAGATGAGGGTAGGTGTGCCCGAAAGTGGAGATGAATATTCATAAAATCAAAATGTAAACAACTATTGGTAGGCCTATATAAAATAAATTTGTTTTAGTAAGGATGCTGTGGTCCTTTCGTCTTAGGAACTATTAATTTGGTTATATATATGTACAGCTTTTAAGCACTTTAATATTTATTATAAAGTTTTTATACTCAAGATTTTCAAGCAATAAAATTTATTGCAAGTCGACAGAGAGCTGATTATATTATTATTATTAATAGCACCGCGTCTTACAACCCGTTCGCGTAATACGCACTTACGCTAATGTGTAATGGTAGGGTGATTGCGAGATGAAATGGAGGACCTACAGTTTAACGTGGAATCCGAACCACGGCGGAGGCCTGGCATTCCCCACATTCACAAGATGTCTTGTCAGAGGTGAAGGAAGGGTTTGGTAATCAGATAAATCTGTGCCAGGACCAAGGATTGAACCCCGGACCTCCAGCACAGAAGTCCGGCATCTTACCCCTAGACCACTTGGTCACCAGATGATTATAGACCACACCATAACATTATTTAGAAACTCACCTTTCTTCAGAAGAAGGAGACATAGAATTGCAATCCATAGTTTCTATCTGTTCTTGAATATTAGGTTTTTGCTCGCTCGATGAACTGTTACCACCTCTGTTAGTATTTATGTCACTTGCCTTTACAAAGCGTACTCTGTAGATAAATAAGATCACGTTTTAAGAAACTTTTTTTTTATAAAACTACAACATCAAAAGCCTATAAACGGTATATTTGAACATTTCTGACAGTAGAAAAAACATAAAGCCGAATTTACTATCCCGCCATGATGTTTTGTGTTTTGGTCATTGATCATTCACCAAAATCACAGAAATTTATAACATTCTTTTATTAAATAGTTATTTTCCTATAACCAGTAAGTATTTTCTGTAAATTGAATATAATTGTGGAGTTATATAATATTGGTTAAATATAAGAAACCGCTATGCTTTGCCTTACATTTTGCATAATTAGTATTTCAGCATGTGACTCAAAAATCTCAGGCGAAAAGTGTAATTATCTGAATATATTATTGCTAGGACATATTATTTGCATGCAAAATAATACAGGATTTAATTTTGTCAAGCATGTTCAAGTATTAATTATTGTCACATAAAACTTGTATTTTTTTTAAACTAACCATTTAACCAAATAAATTAAAACAAATATTCCAGTACTCTATTTTATTATTATGAAGTCATGGGAACAAATATTATTCTTAAATTAAATTTATGAATTTTTAATAACACAGTTTTGGTTTAAAAATAAGCCTTTGTTACTTTGAGGGGGGGGGGGCGGACGGAGGAACTATTAAAAAAAATTAAAACAACAGTATAAAAAATAATTTACTAGGGGTGAGGAAGAGAAAGTATTTGATACAAAAAAGTGCTCTCACATTAGCGTGTAGATAGATTATAAAACCAAAGTGAATTTCACATTTAAAAAACTATCGTTAATGCACCTTGGTGGAGATTCGTGAAGCTGATTCAGGGTGTGCTATAAAATAAAATTTCTATTTCTAGATGGATACGTCCTTTTATCTGAATAGTGAATATCGAGGCAATTTTTCTGAATGTGATGTACAGATCACATTGTTACCTAAGTTAGGTTGTGTGTTTAAAAAGTGTATGATAAATACATGAATATAAATAGGCCAGTGTCATTTTTGACCAATTCACTATTGCTATATAAACTTAAAAAATAGTCACCCAGAATCACCAATCCATAGTTTCTTCCCCTTATTCCAATTTCTTTTCTTTCGATGGGCAGTGAGGTATAATCTTCTTTTTTTCCCTCTTCTATGGTCCACAGTTGTTTTTTATTCGTCCATACTAACGCTAATTTTTTTAGCTTCCACTTAATAAAATGTGGTCAATGTACGTATTTTTCAACTAAGCGTGCCACGACCTGCAATATTCTACCGAAGGTGATGAGCCGAGTGGAAGTACGAACGGCAAGAGGAAGCGACGGAAGGATTAGCCTGCTCGTCTGCCATTCTTTCATTTCCACTACTACCTCCTACGTTCGTAGCAAAGCTTGACTGGTCCTTTGCCTAGTGATGGCGTTAGCGTACAGGGAAATGCTACCAGTTGCTACCTCTCAGCTTAATAATGATACCAATAAATTTTGTGTTGTGACCCCCCTAATAAATTATATAATTCGATTCACAAATCTCCATTCTATGTTCCTAGAGTATTGCCCTCTAGTTTCCCTCGGATTTAGGTCTTTAACGATCAACTCAAATATCCCTTATTATGACTTCTCTAAGGGCAAAATTTCATATTTTAAACTATGTTGACATCTCTCTTTATTATAGTAACATAGAATAAAGTTTTGTATTCATCCCAGTGAAGACCAAACCTCGATACTACTAATAGTTTAATCAAAATCGTGAAAGAGCTGAACACTTGAGTGACACTGTCTTGGCTCCCCTATGCAAGCCCCTTAATAACATCAGGTTGCCAGGAGTTCTCCAATCAGTTTTAACACTGGTGACAAGGGAACCAAGAAGCAAGAGGTAGGTCATATATAAGCAGCGTGTGCGTATGAATCCACACAGTGATAACAGTGACCCAGTCATATATCAGTAACATAAATCTACACAATATTCAATACACATTGACAGAAATAGTGACAGAAATATATTAACAGTGACACAAGAACATTGTAATATCCCAGTACACAAAATACAGAAAATAGTTATATTAACACAGAAAAATAGTAATATCCCATACAAACTGTATTAATGTCAATAGTGAAAGTGTAATCGAATCAATAAATTGTGTACAACATCAAGTTTTATCCGATTTCAATCAATTACATAAAATCAGATCACATAACCGCGTGCAAGTGCCCAGAAGATATGCACGCGTCATCATCATAAAACCCGGTATCGTCCACATTCGCATCACAATAAAATCCCATATCGTTATAATTGGCGTTCAATCGCGGGGCAGATATCACAATAAATTCCATATCAATATACCTTCAGGAGGAATATTTAACTATAACCGGTATAACCCCATGAAAAACTCGGATATTCATCACCCGGTGTTCAGTATTCGCCTCACATGACAAAAGAAAAGGAGGAAGTGTAGGAAAGAACGATTTCCGGTGTATCCGCAAGTGGAATGCCAGTGATGGGATTCATCTGCTGCCTCAACGAGCGCTAGGAATGCGTCGGCCCCCCTTTCCCCCAACAAACTGAGGAGTGGGGGGAGGAATATGAAAGGTTACTGACGCGACCCACCTCCTCCACTTTACAACATGTGTCATCGAACGCAAGGTATCTGATTCAATATATATATATATTTGTTGTTGGTAATAATCTGTTTTATTACCTTGGCAAGCCTGTGTGTGTGTGTGTGTGTGTGTGTGTGTGTGTGTGTGTGTGTGTGTGTGTGTGTGTGCTTACGCCACGACGCTTGAACGAGTCACAATGTGACTTCAATCTCACGCTTCAGGAAGCCTCACATCGACTGCACACAATCGCGTCTTGAGAGATTCACTTACCAGATCGTTGAAGTGCGCGTTGCAGGTTTTCGCCGAGCTGCGTTTATTAGACGCCGTCAAAATGACACTCAGTTGTACACACTCACAAACTATATAGATTTTATTTGACGAGAGATAAAAAAAAAACCAACATAGGGGATAAAACTACAAAAGTGCCAGCAAATCTTCTATGCTTGCTCCTCAATGATCGTGTAGAAGGATATTTCAAGATCCCAGTGGGTGTCATGTCGCCAGGATAAGCAGATCCCAGTGGGTGTCATGTCGCCAGGATAAGCAGATCCCAGTGGGTGTCATGTCGCCAGGATAAGCAGATCCCAGTGGGTGTCATGTCGCCAGGATAAGCAGATCCCAGTGGGTGTCATGTCGCCAGGATAAGCAGATCCCAGTGGGTGTCATGTCGCCAGGATAAGCAGATCCCAGTGAGTGTCATGTCGCCAGTGTAGGAATTACTCTCTGAAAGGTCTTTTTTTCCTACCAATACCCTGATATATAATAGATTTCTGGTAGAGAAAAGGGCCTTTCAGAAAACAATTCCTACGGTGAACGGACTTTAGCAGAGTTTGTCTAAACAGCAGTACCTGTGAATTGATCACTCATATATCGGAAACACATTTCTCATATGAGGTGTGTTGTGCAGAACCAGACTTTTAAAAACGACCAAAGATAATACAACTTACAAGGTCAGATGAATCGTTAGTATTCAACTGGAAGTAACAGTTTGGAGTTTGCAACATAATAACATCCGGCCCGTGATGTATTGAGTGCGCATGACTGCGAATCTAAGGGTCCCGGGTTCAATTCCCGGCCAATACCTTGGGTATTTTTTCTCTCTCAAGAGGAATTGTCCCAATAGTCGCCGGTAAATTGGGCTTAAATTAGGTTTAATAATCCCAATGGGCCCCCCCAACTCCATATTCACTATGATAACATCATCTCGTTGCTGGTACGACGTGTAGACAACCTCCTGCGGTGTTCCCTGGGTAATGATCTGTGTCACTAGAGGGGTCTATAGTCTACTTACAGGGGAATGAACTGGATGTCATGTTCCGGGGAGATCAAGGTTCGAATCTCGGTCGGATGTACTGAGGACAATTTTTCCTAAATGGTTTTCCACTCTCCCTCCACGCGAATGTGGGTTCACTTCCTATAAATATAGAACCCTCCTGATCCCTAAAACCACTAGCGTGGATAAGTACATAAGCGTGTAAACCGATTGGGTAGTATGACGCGGTGAAAACAAAAAAACCACTTGGTATAGGCTGTTTTGTCGATGACTGGGAGGTCGGGGTTATAATCCCGATCAGGGTGGATTCCTTTATTGTCTTTCACCCTCCCTCTAACAAAAATGTCATTACATTTAGTATAATGAGGTGAATACGGATAAAAAAACAACATGTATGGTCACATAGTTCAAGCGTTCGACCAACACTAAAACCTGTGAAACTCCCAATATTAAACCTAATAAATTCCACAATAATAAATTTTTCACAGAAAGACACTTTTGTAAATACTAACACATTTTATTGATGACAATTTATTAAGTTATTAGTGTAATTTTTTAGATAAACCATCTGTGAAGGAAATGTGTGTAAAATGCAACCAAAATAAATGGAACAAATTAACATTATAATGAGGACAAGGTTAGAGTAGAGGTTAGCACAACATACTCTGACTTGAGGAGTCTGAGTTCGAGAAGGAATGCCCAAGATAAGTATGTGATTTTTACCTTCCTTTTTCCGCCCCCCCCCCCCCCACAACACACATTCATACATTGTGGTTCCCCATTATTTGTTCAGACGAACGCTAGTGCAGTTTCTAATAAATAGTCAGCCTCTTCCCCTTGAGTTAAGCCATCCAAAAGTCGGTGTTGTGAGTGGATCCAAATTGTAACCAACATAAAAAGAAAAAGAGCACGAGATGGAGTGTCGATTTTTTTTATTGTTCCAGAGTGCGCTCCATCACCCCCCCCCCCTCCCCCGGACACGAGTGATCCCGAGAGAAGCAGACACATGCCCCTTTGTCAGGCAACCCGCCGCTCTTCCAACGCAGTGACGAGACCGACCTCCCTGCGGGCCTTGTGATGTGGGCCCCACCGCGCGCCACTGTGCTGTATCGATTCCCCTCGCTGCGCCGGTTATTGACTGGTTGCTATACGACACACAAAGGCCTCTCAAAGCACCCCCCTCCCCCCCCCTTCCAGAGCTGTTACACTCACGAGAGGGGCACGGGAGAAGTTCCTTGACATGTGTATCAAACCTTTGATCTGAGAGGAGAAGGTCTTAACCCCCCCCCCGCCAAGTTGAAATGTTTCTGAATGAAACATTCTCGCAGAAATGATATGCATTCCGAAACAGATGGAAATGTGACAATCCCCCTGAACCCTTTCCCCGTGATTAATGGAATTGAGGGTTGTTGACCACCCCTAGTTTTCGTGAGTCATTTGTTAGTGACACATTAACAGATAAACGCAACTCACCAAATTTTAAAAAAAAAAAAAAAAAACGTATACACTACCAATAAATATAAACATGTTTGTGAAGGAAGTTGATTAGCGTTTCCTTGCACCCACGCCTTGCTACCCGTCCGGAATATCCCGCAATAGTTATACCAGTGGGATGAGGAATATATAATTTACGAAGAGAGGGGAATCATTTAAGGGAAATTACTTCAGTGCATATGTTTCCAAAATGGTTTTACACACACTCCACTCACGCAAATGAGGGTACGATTCCTTTAAATTCAACCTTCCTCCACTCTTACTCAATAGCGTAATTAGTTCATATGCGTATAGCCTGAACAAGTAGTAAAGCGCGGTGCTAAACGGTCGCAAGCTTAACCTGATGGTGTAACTTATAAGACAGTGTCAAAGTATAATCAGTCAAGGTAAGTAACTCACATATCTTTTCAATACAGGCCATCTACAGTAACCCCATGACTTCCTTGGTGCTTATTGACAGCTCACAGCTTTGAAAAGTTACCAGACCAAATTATGTATCCCTACGCCGAACCATATGATCTGCAAAAAGATGTGTTTAGCAGCTGTCACTTCTGACGGTCAAAATGTAGGTATATACCTAAATGTTGACTGTCAGAAGTTAGCTGTGATCTGTCAGTCAGCACCAAAGAAGCCATGGAGCTACTGTATATACCTAAATGTTGACTGTCAGAAGTCAGCTGTGAGCTGTCAGTCAGCACAAAGAAGCCATGGAGCTACTGTATGAAGCTAAAATCAAATGTGATATTTTATAATCTTTAACGTTTGCTTGTACTGCGTATCAGAATAATTGGATTTTCTTCAGGACAGTCTTTATTGGCACCAAGCCAAGAAACGTACTTTGAGAACCTGATCTCCCCCCCCCCCCCTCAATCCTCCAACTCCCTTTAAGCTCTGGACCGAATTGCGGGAAGCTATTAAACCCCTGTCCCCGGGGTATTAATCTAAGAGTCTATAACCTAATTTAACTGACCTTTTGGCGGTGAAAACAAACTTCACTTTAAATTCAATTAAACAGTGTTAATACCGCCTCTCCCCCCTTCTATAGAGCCAGGGACCCCCTACAGGCTTTGCTAAAAGGGGGCAAGGGGGGGGGGCGTAATTGCCTTAATTAATGTTTCAAAGTTTAGTGCAGGCTTAGGCATATCGGCTAAGTAGATTTAGGAAAATAGCTGATTGAATCAGTTTTGAAGTTTAAAAAAATACAATGTGAATGCATTGATGTTAGAAGTGGTGCAAGGTCGCTAACCGTTCTTGCTGAGTTAATTATTTGCAAGTAGGTCTGGATAGATACTCCACATATTATTTCTAATAAACTATTTACTGGCAAACCCGATAGGAAGACCTAGACGAGGATGGAAGGATAACATTAGAATATACCAGAAAGAAACAGGGTGTAATAAGGTTGACTGGGTAGAATTAGCTTCAAGAGAGAGATAGAGGGTACTGAGGTGAACTGTAGAGAAATAGCTCCAGATAAGGAAAGGTGGCGTACTTTTGAAAGTGCGGCAATTAACTTTTTGAGTTCCTAACTCTAGAGCGTAAGCAAGTTATTGTTTTACATGCTGTGTGTATTAATACTCCTCTGGGCTACCCGCATATTTATACTTTTTAAAATTTGTTCTATGTATGTATCCACAAGCGTTTGTTCAACCTGAATTCTTTGTTAATTTTGATACTGGGGGATTGGTCAATTCTCGAGACTGAACTATAAAATACGTCACATGTTCACACCCCATTGTTTTCTAAGTAGTTAATGTTTACAATAAAAGTAAAAATATATTTCATAAAATGGTTCGTGTACGTATAAATAAAATATCACACATATTTTTTTGAACTAAGAATATATCCATTCAATACATTTAAGTGAAACCACATTATTCTCTAATTATTTTTTTTCAAAAACAATATTTTCGATTTTTTTTATTTCGAAAGACAAGGAAAACAATGCTCCCTTTTGCGCATGCGTCAGTACAGAAAGTTATGATCTGTGCTACTACCAAATTACGCCCTAGCTTCCATGATAGTTGACTAGTACTGAATTAAGTACGGAAAGATCGCCCCAAATTCACGAGACAGAGCATTATATTATTCTTATAATCATGAGAACATTCATAGACACGTGTCACACAGAATGGCGACTTTCTGCGGGGAAACTTGTCGGAAAGCAGTGACGCGAGGTCAGGGTCAACCGGACGACGGAGTGAGACGTATAAAGAGTGCGTTGTCTTGTCCAGCACACGGAGGAAGTGGGCGTGGTGTGATCTGGCAGACACAGATCCGTCAGGTTCAGCGAACGGCCATTATAATTGCCCTGCCCTATACCACGTCCGATGCAAAAAGTTCAGAGCTTCGCGGCGTCTGGCTGTTGTGTACTCCGGACCTACTCGACAGAAGCGTCGCGACGGGCCGGCTTTACAGGTCCCCTATATACAGGTTGATCCAGAAGTCACACAACCCTGGTTTTCCGGATATTTCTCGCAGAAGAACATGGAAAATGAACATGTTGTTCATATGTATGGCAACATTGTAATGTTGGCCGGGTGTTGTGCAGGCCGTGTGACCTTGAGACATACACTAGGTCCAGCCAGTTGAGTTACAGCATTTGAAAGTGTAAGATGAGTTTTTCACGAAGAGAGCGAGTATTCATTTTGGAACATTATTTTAAGGCCAACTTGTACAAGGAATTTTGTGACAACAGAAAGGGATTTAAGTTATTTCAAAGCTGCAATTTCCAGTACCATTTTTTTTTTAAGTTGAAACGTGATAATATTGTGACAACAAAGATAAGAAAATGTTACTATTTTGCTTATTTAATTTCAGTTTTAATTTATTAAATAAATGTATAATTATTTGAATGTGTACCTACGCAGTTTCAATATTCTTGCATTATTTTGGTGGTGTATCCCACAGTTCCATAGTAGGTTTAATTTAAAGGTATTAAACCTTTTGATTGCAATTAATAAATACATTTTATAAAAATTAGGTATAAAATTAAGTGCGTGGCTATGGATATTTACCAGGGGGTTCACACAACTCAGATGTTTGTGAAAGGGGTTCGCGAGTCTAGAAAGTTTGGGAGCTGCTGTTCTAGAGCATGGCCGAGTCATTGCTCGCTTAGTTACTTCCCCCCCCCCCCCCCTCCCATCAGAATTAACAGCACTAACATGATTCATAATTGATATTTAATTGGCATGAAAATGGTGGAAAGAGGGGAGGAGGGAGAGGGGGTAGTATTGGAAGCGATCGTAGACACGAGCATGGCTGTCTGCCGCTGTTTCAACAACTTTTATTATGGTTTCCTTCGAGTTGAACAATTGGAAACCTGCCCGTTTCTTCGTCGGGCCGCGAACAGTAAATTAGGGCGCCTTCAGACTTATCAAGGCTCTTCTGAGAAGATCTTCAGTTTCCAAACACTGGAGATAAATCGAGCGTTTTATACACAGCCACAGCTAGTGGAGGCCACAAAGTTTGTTTTTTTTAGCCGTCCGGGTTATACATAGGCTTATGTGGTTATATTTATAGGAAGTGTATCCGCATTTGCGTGGAGAGAGAGTGGATAAAAATTTAGGAAAAATAACCCTCAGTACACCCTACCAAGATTCGAACCTCTATCTCCCCGTCATCGTCAGTCTAGTATACTGCAAGAGTAGCGCGTTAGATCACGCGGCCACCGAAGCTGGTCACAAAAGAACGCTCTTTTTAGTGGTTCCCGTCTGAAGGTGCCCTAAATAGGAATAATGTTGGCGAGGAACAATGAATAGAAGGGGGGGGGGGGGGTACATTCGAGAGTAGCCACAATAACGTTTTTATGGAATACCGCAGCCTAAGAGTTTAGATTCTGTTTTGAACACAGATGAAAATTTAAGAGATTTATTACAGACATTAAAAACAGTATTCCCAGGATATAATAATAATAATAATTATTATTATTATTATTAGCACCGCGTCTTACTACCCGTTCGGGTTATACGCACTTACGCTAATGTGTAATGGTAGGGTGATTGTGAGATGAAATGAAGGACCTACAGTTTAACGTGGGATCCGAACCACGGTGGAGGCCTGGCATTCCCCACATTCACAAGATGTCTTGTCAGAGGTGAAGGAAGGGTTTGGTAATCAGATAAATCTGTGCCTGGACCTAGGATTGAACCCCGGACCCCAGCACAGAAGTCTGACACCTTACCCCTAGACCACCAGGTCATCTAGGATATAATTAACTTGGAGCTTACACTGGTTAAGATATATACTTAAAAAACCTCTCATAGAATATATTGTGAATAAAGCCATGACTTGAGGTTAGTCGCCTTCTCCATCGTGTCGTGGAGAGATGGAACAGAAACAAAACTAGCAGAGACGTAAAGGAGAGGGGAGGGGGTGCCCCCTGGAATTTGATGGGAGCCCCTGAGGGAGGAGGGGGGTGTCCATTTATACGCGTAAAACTTTTATTGGCTAAATGTACAGTGACATTTTCTGGCGGATCCACCCTAAAAATGAGCTTTCTGTGCCCTTGAAAACAAGACAATAATAAAGTTAACACAATAATACTATTAAGTAGAGTTTTTGGTTTTCTCCGCGTCTCAAAGCACATCCAAGTTATACGCACTTATTTACACAATAATTGAGTAAAGACGAGGACCTCTTTTAATTTTTTATTACTACCGCGTCTTACTCCCCGTTCGATTTATACGCCTATGTACTGATTACAATAATGGTTTAGGAATTAGGACGGTTTAATTGAGAGGAAGTGCACTCGCTTTTGCGTGGAAAACCATTTAGGGAAAACAACCCTCAGTGCACCGGATCAGAATCGAACCCCGATCTCCCCGCCTTCTCCAAGTCTAGTCTAAAACGAGAGCAGCGCGTTAGACCACGCGGCCACCGAAGTTGGTGTGAGGAAAAAAAAAAGAATAATTTAAAGGAAATATAACCAACTTGCGTGGAGGTGGAGTGGGAAAACCACCCTCAATGCAACCGGCTTAGATTCGAACCTCGATCTCCCCGACATCGGCAATCTAGTCTATGGCGAGAGTGACGCCTTAGACCATGCAGCCACCGAAGCGGGTAAAAAATATAATGTTAGGTTGAAAAATGTAAGCAGGTTAAGATAGTAACAAAAGCTGCTAAACTTACATTCATACGTCAATTAATGTGATCTGCTGCTCTAACTTGTTTATAAAACCACACTAATATCATAGTCACATATCAATATGTTTGTATTTTATTATCTGCGCTTCCTATCGTGTTTATTTGCGACATAATTAAAACAAGCTTCAGAACCAATACAAACACTATCAAGCAAAAAAAAAAAAAAGGAAAGCTAATAAAACCTCAACGAAACAGTATTGTGGTATTAACGATATTGCGTCACGTATCCAAACCACCATAAAAGTATCCTGGATGCTACAATGTGTTACCCGTGTTAAGGGTACTCATTTGAAGAGTCTAAACAGTGATTAACCACATAGCAATGCAGCCAATACCTGAACACTTCATCGATTTAACCTCGCAATGTAAGGGTGTCCATTCAGATAGTATGACGTGGGTGGACTGGTGGGCATTTCTTTTGAGCCCAGGTGGGTTGGGCACAGCTACCTTGCAGCGTGATCTCCCTACAAAAGTGGATCGGGCACTAATGGTATAAGGCACCACGATTTACCTCCCAAGGTAGTTTGGGCAGAACTAACGTAACCTAACCTAGTCTTGCCCCTTCCCCCTCTCCCCGAAGAAATTGTACCTACAACATACTGTAGGGAGTAGCTAACTTGCAGTTGGATGGCTCATATTGAACTGAAGTCTGCCGGCGATTTATTGAATTCATTTCCAATGATAGTATGCTATGAAGTACCCAATCCACCTGTTTACAATTATTCCTAGTCGAGTTGACAGTACCCAATCCACCTGTTTACAATCACTTCTCGTGAATACAAATGTTACACAAAGAAGATATCGACGCTTAGTCAGCTGGCTTGTGATAGCCCATTATTGCACTAGCCACACCAATCAAGGTAAGAGCATCTCAAGTGAAACAAATTCCTAAAGTTATCAAAAACTTTCCCGGCCGACAAAATATTGGAGAACATGCGTCCGACGATAGAAAGTCACGCGATTAAATTGGTCATCACTCATGAGCCAAACAAACCCTTAAACAGTAAAATACCCTAACTTTTTAAATGTACGTAAAGGAAAAAAAAAAGAAAATTAAATCCCGTGAGAATATCATCACGAGACTGGGGGAAAAAAATCTAGCAAGTCTTTAAACTTTTCCATAGTTTAGTGTGAAAGGGAATGTATAACTATTGAGTAGCTTAGGCCTATGTCTTGAAGTAAAAAAAAAATTACAAATAACAAATTTTAAAGTTCTTTAAAAATACTTTCGGTGTACCGGTATGTAATTTATTGCGAAAGAATAAACACACACATTCCAATTATCTTACGAATAGAAAATAATGTTGGCCATGAACTTTGTATCACAGTTGTCTGAATGAGAAGATAATGTATGCCATGAACTTTGTATCACAGTTGTCTGAATGAGAAGATAATGTAGGCCATGAACTTTGTATCACAGTTGTCTGATTGAGAAGATAATGTAGGCCGTGAACTTTGTATCACAGTTGTCTGAATGAGAAGATAATGTAGGCCATGAACTTTGTTTCACAGTTGTCTGAATGAGAAGATAATGTAGGCCATGAACTTTGTATCACAGTTGTCTGAATGATAAGATAATGTAGGCCATGAACTTTGTATCACAGTTGTCTGAATGAGAAGATAATGTAGGCCATGAGCTTTGCATCCTCTTTACTTGTCTGATTGTAAAATACACATTCCTGGTGAGACTGCAACTAGACTGGAGAGGGTTGCGTCGGGAGGGGAAAGCTATTACTTCTCAATCACATATTTGTAAATCAATGTTATATTTAGTAGACTTTAATAGTTTAGTTGTTAAAAATTTTCATTTCATTTTACATTTGTGAAGTGCGTGTTTGATTTAGTCATGTGCCTTTATTACTAGGTTTATTAATTTATTTATTTTTAAATTTGAGGTGAAGCCCCTGTTAATAGCATGGTGAAACATTATCAATGTTTACCGCAGAAAATATGTTTACATCTTATACAAGGCTCCAAATATCCATTTTTAATAAAATCGCATACAAACATAGAGGCATCTATACATAATCATGCACTATACAAACAAAAGAGGCCCCGCTCTAGAAAACTAAGATTAACGCACGGATGGTTCGTTGTGCTGACCACATGACACTCTCTAACCGCAAATGTTAGTAGTATCATCACTAACGTAGCGTCCGCTCGATCGGAGAATTACACAATAGAGTTTTTGTTATGAAAAAAAGGGGGGAAGGGGGGGTGGGTTGATTTAGCTCACGTTTCATGAATAACGACTTTGAACTAAATTGTTATGTCTCCATCTGTTTGGAAGGAGGCTCTCAAGAACCTCTTATGTGTCCCCGGGAGAAGAGGGGGGGGGGGGGGTCTTACCAGGCGGCGCACCATATTAAAATGGCCGCAATATGCTTAACAGAGGAGGAGCAGTAAAGAGTAATGTGTTGCGAGAGAGGTAAGTTTTAAGTGGCTCGACGGAGAGGTTGGCACCTGCGACCGCCGCGTGTTTGCGGGTAAAACGGGCTGATGCGGGGGGTAAGGGGCAAGAAGAGTTAGAGCAGCTAAATAGCTCATTCTTGCTTCCCCTTTTATCAAGCCCCAGGTGGTCCGCTTCTCACGAACCACCCCCGGTCCCCCATCTTACGTAGACTACCAAGTAGGAGAGAGGCCATCATTTGTCTCGGACAGGGGGAGATAAACGAACCGGAAGAGGGGGGGGGGGGGGGTAGGGCGAGGGAGTGAGGAGCGTTTACTTCGAACAAAATATGGAATATGTTACGTTTTTATTTCTTTATTTAATAGATATATTTATTGCTATTGTTTTTTTTTTCAGAAACTTGACGCCCGAGTCATTAGGGTTCGAGACCCGACTAAGGAGAGCTTGGATGGCATCGTGTTATCTGATAACAACACTCCACTCGCAGTCAGTCCCCAGTCGGCCGGTAAGCCCATGTACAGTAGCTCCATGGCTTCTTTGGTGCTGACTGACCGCTGACGGCTTTGAAAAGCTACCAGACCAAATTATGTATCCCTACACCGAACCATATGATCTGCAAAAACATGTGTTTAGCAGCTGTCAGTCAGCACCAAAGAAGCCACGGGGCTACTGGAGATCCTTAGCATTTCAGACTAGGTCTTACCGCTCTCGGCCACGGCAGGACCTCGTCTGGCAGGAAATGGAATCATTTCGATTAGGTTGTTTTTTTAAGTCACCGCCTGCCCAAACCATTCGAAGAGACGAGTAATATTTTTTAAAGTAGGTCTCCCAAATAACCTTTATATTAACAAGAGAGCGACAATTCAATATCTTATGGTAAAAGTAAACACATTTTGTTCAAACAAAGAAGAAAAAGCGAGAAAGGAAATCACCGGCCAGGTTTGGGTCGTCATGATAAAGTAGCCGAGCAAGACGACACCACTCCCAAGCAGTTGTTTTTATTAGTCTCTTCCTCGCCATTTACCTTCAAATGACGGGTACAACGTACCTCAGAAACCCTGAACAAACAACAGCGCCCCTGGTGGACAAGTCTGACGGTGTTTATGTAAGCGTTCGAGGGGTAGGGAGTGAAGGGTTGTGACGATGGATGAGGGATTTAGAGACAGGCTATTGTCACTCCCCATCAAACCCTGCGTCCCCCCCTCGATCCACTGCATTATACTGATTGCGTCAATGATAAGGGAGGGAGGGGAGACAGTAATAATGACACATCGTGGAGCCGGCGACACTAATACAGGCGATAATCACAACAGGAACACCGAGGAACGATAACAGACAGTTGACGACTACCTTCCGCGAGTGTAACTTGCCCTCGATGATCGGATCTCTGGTGATAATCCCGTCAGGGGCAAACAGATTGACAGCGGGACGAGATTAAGAAGGGACTGAAAGTAAACGCGAGTTGACATCAGTACTTTTGATAGTTTTTATAGCAAAACAAAATTTCCGGCCAAATAAAATAAAGCTCTAGTAGATAAGTTTAGTTTAGTAAAATTCTACAAATTGTAATCTCAATAGTTCTTGAATATCTGTCATAAGAGAATTGGTATTTGAATTATCTCGATAAACCTTCAAGAACTGTTTAGATTAGTACATGTACAGTAGCCCCATGGATTCTTTGGTGCTGACTGACAGCCAAATTTAGGTATATACCTACATTTTGACTGTCAGAAGTGACAGCTGTTAAACACAGTGTTTTTAGATCATTTGGTTGGGTAGGGATACATAATTTGTTCTGGTAACTTTTCAAAGCCGTCAGCTGTGAGTTCAGTCATCCCAAAGAAGCATGGGGATTACTGTATATATACCCCAATTCTCTTACAAATGAACGTAGCTTATTGAAACTAGAAAAGTCACTAGATATACTTTCACGTATTCATACTTCAAGTCGTGTGGTTTGCAGCTGTAATTTTGATAATATTATCTATACCTCATAATAATAAGGTAACATGTTTTCAATGTTGGCAGCAGAAAAAAAAATTTTTATTTCTAAAAGGTGCGTAATAAAATCAAGGTTTTGAAAATATACTAAACTGTTTCCATCCAATTAGATTTTCTCCCCTTGTTTGGATCGAAAGGTTTTTTTTAAATAAATTTAAAAAAATCCCTGCAAACATGATATCCTTAAACTGCGCCCCCTTCTACTGATTAGCTGAAAATTGACATCCCCAATAGAGCGTACTTTAATTTTAGCACCACATCTTACTACCCGCTCGTGTTGTGCGCATAGGTATTAGTTACACTCATGTATTAAGGATAAGGTAGGCTTAATTTAAGGTGGTGTATCCGCATTTACGTGGAAGGAGAGTGAAATACCATTTAGGGAGAAAAGAAACGCTCAGTACGCCCGACAGGGATCCGAATCTCGATATCCCCGTCATCGACAGTCTAGTCTATTGCAAGAGTGACGCTTTAAACCGCTCAACCACCGAAGCGGGTTTACTGTAACGTACTGAACAAATGTTTTCAGGTTGCATAGTAACGTCATGTCGTTCCTATTAAATTATATGCCGAATAATATCCGAAATCTCTGTTCCTTCCCCCCACCCCTTTATCATATTTTTCCCCCATTGATTTTTTTTCTTCTGTTGCGTCAGGTGTGTAAGATGACGTGAGAAATTACAACGAGGGAAGGAAAGAAAATAGCAAAGTGAAAGAGAAATGTAAAGGGAGAAGAGGGTTGTGATGGAAATACTTCCAACGACCGCGCGGAGTAGTCGAGAGATGACACCGTAACTGCATTGGCTTCACTGCCATCTGATGGGGCTGGCGCATTTGACTGCCAGCCGCCGCCATACTTCTCTCTCCCAGCCAACTGAGAAGACTTTATCCGCGCCCGCCCACCCCCCTTTTCACCCAGCCAGAATATTTCCCACTTTTACGACCTCCTTTCCCCCTTTCTCCTTCAGACTACCACTCTCTCATTACACCGTGATTCAATAAATCGTAAAAATAAATTCAATGGGCTGTAAACAGGGAGGACTCTCAACAATGATGATAGTAATAAGAAAATAAGAAAATATAACGAAAATAATAAATTTAAGGCTTCATTTTGCGCATATCTTTGTAGCAATAAAAAAATAAGAATTTAATTTATTTTTTGGGGGGATATATAGTGAGATTATTATGGGGAGATAAATCAAAATTGGACGCCTGAATGTGTCATCCGTTTAGTGAGAGCTCGCTTGGTACTGCCAACTTTACAAAACACCAATGTCGTTTCGTGGAGTGATGCCAGGGTTGGCAGAGCTAGTTTAAACCATGACCTTCCTCTATATTTAAGGTGGCAGTCTAGGAAAGGCGAGAAAAGGAAAGTGTTTTTGCACTTTTTTATTTCAAAACTTTTTTTGGTCATAATGAATAAAATATTTATCTAGTGAGAAACATATAGTTTAATTTTCTTCACAGGGTGATATCAACAGTTGTTGAATATCTGTCAAGGTTGCCCTGGAATTAGATGAAAACCTTTTCTCTTCATTTGAAAAGTTTGTCATCTAATGTTGCTATGATCATGACTGATATTCAACAACTGTTGATATCAACATGTGAAGAAAATTAAACTCTTTGTTAATACTGGAGAAATACTTTATTTATTTTGGCAAAAATATGTTGATATAAGAAAACTGTAAAAGCAGTGAGCTTTTCTCGCGTCCCCTACATCATCACCTTAAAGTGTACCTGTGAATTGTTGTAATCACTCAGTTGAACACTCGTTGGTCAAGTATCAACGGAAATACATTCCCATGTGAGGTGTGTGTGGAGTGGAGCATATGCGGGATTGGTCAAATGGGGGGACAGATAAGAGTTTTAACAAGCTCTGATTACCCTGGCAACACTTTGCGACAAAACACTGCTCTATATATGATAGGTCTAATGGAAAGAGATCACAAGTTCAGTCTAACAAGCTATGCTTGCTCTTGTTACGCTCCACGACACGACACTGTTTGATTGGTCAAATGTTTGCATTTGTTTAGGGGTCCCTTCCTCCGAAAAATTGAACTGTAGCTCCAAGTCAGAAACAGATGAATCGAGACAGACAGACAGACCGGGGTAGTGAAGTGGTGGAGTATCGGCACCCAGGGACGGTCCAACGGTCTAAGGCGTCACTCTCGCAAGAGAGTGGAGTGCCGATGACGAGAGATCAGAGTGTACCAAGGGTGGCTTTACATAAATGGGTCGTACACAAACTCTCCAAAGCAAATTCGGGTACACTACCTCTAAACTCGACCTTTATCATCTCTAACACATTAGCGTAATTAGTCAACATTCGTCTAACCCGAGAGGGTAGTGAGACATTGTGCTAAAATATAATTAAGACGCTAAAACTTCACACATATTTGAATAATTTTTCGAGAATTTTCTGTAAATATCTTTGTCAACTTTTTTTTATATTAAATTAGGACGATTAGACGAGCCTGCAATTCAAAACTGGTCCTTCCAGTAAATGTAAGTCGGTGCAAATAACCCCCCTGCACCCCCCACACGTAAGTAATTCAACAATAGACTCCAGCACAATGCCGGGAAGAAAGCATTAAAGCCTACACGACGCATCTCAAGGCCCAGGCATTGTTGTACATCGGCGAGGGAAGTCAAGTGTGAAAAAGTAAGGGAGGGTTTAGGGAAAAGGAAGGGGTGGTATTCAGGAAAAGTGGGAAGAGAGAGAGCTGAAATAGCGTCGTTCCATTTTCAGATATTACGTACTACGGCGTCGCGGCGCTTCCTTCTATCTGCCATCGCGGAAACCCTTTTAGGGTCGTCTTGGGGTTTATGGTGAAACCCACCACTCCATTCTTCAACCCCTTCAGCAATTGTCAAGGGTTTTTATGCAAATGCTTGATGAAAAAGACATAATTAAATTGAAGTAATGTCAGGTAAAAACTAAAGTTTGAAAAAACACTTTTTTAGAAATATTTCCTTTATCGACCGGGCTAGCCGCACGGATAGCCTAACTGACCAATTAAATAAGTTTGTTATATTAATCTTACAAATCTCAAAAGTTACAGCTGTACTAAACATGCTTAGATATTATTATTATTATTAGCACCGCGTCTTACTACCCGTTCGGGTTATAAGCACTTACGCTAATGTGTAATGGTAGGGTGATTGTGAGATGAAATGAAGGACCTACAGTTTAACGGGGGATCCGAACCACGGTGGAGGCCTGGTATTCCCCACATTCACAAGTTGTGAATAATACATGTCTTGTCAGAGGTGAAGGAAGGGTTTGGTAATCAGATAAATCTGTCCCGGGACCGAGGATTGAACCCCGGACCCCCAGCACAGAAGTCTGACACTTTACCCCTAGACCACCAGGTCACCGCTTAGTTGTTGATTAGAAGAAAGTAGCAGAAGAGTCAATAAATGTCATACCGACTGTAGGGCTACGCTGCGCAAAATACGGTTACCGCCTATGAGCTAGGCAACTGTATATGTCTCCACGCTAGACGGGTTGGGGTCGTTAGATATTCCAGGGGTTTCAAGGAAAAACGCTTACAGTGATGGATGACCGGAATCAGTATAAAAAAAACAAGGGTGGGTGAAAATTATCGACCTAGGATTTGGCGAACGAATGAATATAAAGATCGTAAGATTATTCGACAGAATTTCTTGATAGTGGTTGAGTGATATTAGCGTTGTTACTTTGTCATTGCGAGTGAAGAATAATTATAATGAATGGAGCGCTCTCTTTTATTTCGGCCACAACTATTATTATGGATGTGTATTTTGAAAATAGAACAATTATTATTTCCCACTTACGCGTCCAGACTATACAATTTTTTTAAAATATTATCTTTTAGCACCGCGTTTAACAACTCGGTCGGGTTATACCTACGCTTATGTACTAATTATGCTAATGTGTTAGGGATAGGGAAGGTTCAATTTAGTGGATGTTTACCAGCATTTTCGTGAAGAGAGAGAGAAAATGTGTGTGTGTGTGACAAACTATTCAGGCGAAACACCCGACCGAGATTCGAACCCCAATATCCCCGTCACCGGTAATGCAATCTATTGCGAGAGTGACGCCTTAGATCATGCAGTCCCCGGAGCGGGTTTAACCATATTCAACTATACCAATGGAGTGAATATGAAGAAGGTATAATTTAAAGGAAATGTAACCAGAATTCACACGAAGGGGGAAAAAACGAAACTCTCCCGTGGTGCACTCAGCCAGAAGTGAAGCAGAGACCTCCTAGTTACCGGCAAGCCAGACGAGAAATACACGACCGCGCGACCACCGATACAGGTAGGAGATATTAGCCCACGTGTCTTGGATGATGAATTTTGCTACTACTAAAGTTACAAAAAAAAGACAAGAATAATCAAAATTCTAATAGCAGTAAACTAACGACAGTAAAATTTCAAGTGTGATTGTAGGCAAAAAATAAAACCCACTTCAATGGCCGAATGGTCTAAGGCATATCCTCATGTTAGACTGGCCTGCTGATGACGGGAATATCGGGGTTCAAATCTCGGTCGAGAGGATTGAGGATGAATTTTTTCCCTGGATAGTTTATTACTCTCCTTCCAGGCGAATGTCAGTAGATTACCTCTCATCCCTACCCCATTAGAGTAATTATTATAAATGTATGCATACAACCTGAACTGGTAGTAAGACGCAGTTGTATAAAAACAACTAAACTATAAAAATGATAAGATTAAGACCAATACAAGTTTCAGTGATGACCAGAGAAGCTCGAGATCAATATTTTGTTACCAAGCAAATGTATTTATGTTAGGCTCTAGAAATAATACTTTGTCAAAAAAGTAAACAAGATAAAGAAAGTTCTTACATTTATCTATAACTAAAGAAAGCAACAAATCAATTCTGCGGCTGAATTGTCAGTAATTTGATGCATAGTCTTTCCTCAAACTTCTTTCTATTCTTTCTGCACAAACAGTCTTTATTTTTCAATCTGCTAGATTATACAGTAGTGTTGCCAAGAATTACATTGTTGTATTGTTTTCCTTTATTATGTATCTTTTTACTCCTTTACTAACTATATTAAAATTTAAATATGTTTCTATAGATACCGAATAGTAATTAATATATTTGAATTACTGATTTAATCAGATGCAGCAGCCCCGTGGCTTCTTTGGTGCTGACTGACAGCTCACAGCTGACTTCTGACAGTCAATATTTAGGTATATACAGTAGCCCCGTGGCTTCTTTGGTGCTGACTGACAGCTCACAGCTGACTTCTGACAGTCAACATTTAGGTATATACAGTAGCCCCGTGGCTTCTTTGGTGCTGACTGACAGCTCACAGCTGACTTCTGACAGTAAACCTTTAGGTATATACAGTAGCCCTGGCTTCTTTGGTGCTGACTGACAGCTCACAGCTGACTTCTGACAGTCAACATTTAGGTATATACAGTAGCCCCGTGGCTTCTTTGGTGCTGACTGACAGCTCACAGCTGACTTCTGACAGTCAACATTTAGGTATATACAGTAGCCCGTGGCTTCTTTTGTGCTGACTAACAGCTCACGAGCTATTTCTGGCTTCTTTGGTGCTGACTAACAGCTCACAGCTGACTTCTGACAGTCAACATTTAGATAATATACAGTACCCCGTGCTTCTTTGTGTGACTAACAGCTCACAGCTGACTTCTGACAGTAAAAATGTAGGTATATACCTAAATTTTGACCGTCAGAAGTGACAACTGCTAAATACGTGTTTTTGCAGATCATATGGTTCGGCGTAGGGATACATAATTTGGTCTGGTAGCTTTTCAAACCCGTTAACTATCAGTCAGCACTAAAGAAGCCATGGGACTACTGTAGCATACATAATGTATTTAATCAAACTACAAAAAACACAATAAAAACCAATAAAACCCAACCGAGTTTTTTTAAATAAGCTGTTTTTTTTTCAAACCTGAAAATAACAATAACAATATAGTAAAATGTTATCAATGTTAATCATAGCAATTATGGTGAATTTTCTAAAAGGCCCTTTCTATAAAAAATTGGACCTGGATTACTGGTACTTGACTTTTTAATTCCCTTAGAACGCAATTTACGACAGTACATACAAAAACTGAACAACCGGACGCACATGTGTTTTTTTTTAAACCAGAGGTAATTGTCCTTAACCGACCGTTGCGGCTAAAATACCATTTGCAATCATTTTTACCTCTTCAATTTTAATACTAATTAAGCTCTTTGATTTTAATCGCCATTACAACTCAATTAGCGAACTAGTAATGAAACAACATGGCGTTGAATGTATGTGTATGGGGGGAAAAGGGGGGGACGTAAATCCTCAGAGAGTTTAGTTTGACCACCACCCCCTCCTCAACCCCCTTCCTGCATGGCTGTGCGTAATATTTCCGATCCCAGGAGGAAAGAAACGGAAGGGGGGAGGGAGTTGAAGGATGCGTTACGTGTGCGTTACGCAAAGGGCAGTAAAAAAGTGGACGGTTCCGACGCAGGGCCTATTAAGTGACATAAGTTCAATATGAGTGACCGAGGCAGTTGAAAATATTTGTGTTTGAAAACTTGCTCACCTTAAACGGTGTTTTAGTTAAAATAAATATTCTTCCCCTCTAACCAATGGAAAAATCCACGAATCCATCCCCCTCCCCTCCCATTTTTTTGATTAAAAACAAAGTCGGGTACTATAAATAAATCGGGCTTTGTAGGTGATGGCTCGCAATTTTTACGAATATTATTACAATTCACGGTGTTTTATTCATTTTTTTTTTAAAAATTCCTTATTTTTTGTTCCGGACACTATAATCGGGGACTAAAATTTTGATTTCAAAACCCAATTTGATCAATAATGGTGACCAAACCATAAACTATAATCCTCAAATCAGTTAATTACCATTACAATGGCGATAAGGATGGAAGCAGGAGTTTTTGCTGACGAGCCTAGGTTTAGTATGTTGTATATTTATTAAAATTTACCTGTTCGTTTTAATTAACTAATGTGTTATAGGAAGTGAGCTCGCATATGCGTGGAGGGAGAGTAGAAAACCGTTTAGGAAAAACTATCCTCAGTACACCCAACCGAGATTCGAACCTCGATCTTCCCGACATCGGCGGTCTATACCAATGCAGAGAGTAGGCGTTAGACCCGGGCACCGAGCGGGTCGCGATAATTCAATAATAACGAACACTGAAGACACTACAAACAAAGAAACGAAAACCCATTTCGATGTATTTGCATTATGTTTTCAAAACCGATGAATATACTTTGTTTAAATCTTTTGTGCTGTGTAGTAATAGAACATATGACCGCAAGGTTGCCGGTAGTGCCATCTGGCCGACAGACGGTGAAGTAATTCACAAATGCGATCTGGTTAAGTTTACGTAAATCATTATAATTTATTCCAAACAAAGATTGGTATAGTTTTGTTTTTGGAGGGACGAGCACAATTCAGAGCTATTTTTAAAAGAGCGTCATGGGAACTAGACCTGAAATGACCGCAGACCAGAGAGGAGGTTACGTAGAACAGTCGTAAAACGTATATTACCAGGGGTATGTACTATACGTGTATTTATTTAGGAATGTTACACTCCTTCCATCACAAAACTTTTAATTTCACATAAAGGGAAAGTATTGTAATCATAAAATAAATTTGACCTTGAAATTATGATGGATAACAACTTTTTATGTCTACAAATTAAAAAAACGCTTTTTTTAAACATTTTATTAAATATTATAAATAAATATAGGCATGTGGTGAGGAACGTATATTCATAAATAATTAAAATTTAGACATAGAAAATAAAATAAATAAATAAATATATATATATATATATATAATATTAGTTTCCATCACCGAGTCTTACTTAATGCCCGTTTGGGTTGTATTCTAAACAAATGTATTAATTACACTAATGTGTTGGGTATTAATTAGGGTGGTTGAATTTAGAGAACGTGCACTCGCATTTGCGTGGATGGAGAGTGAAACACAATTTAGGGAAAACCACCCCGATCTCCTCGCCATCGGCAGTCCCAATCCACTAAGAGAGGGACGCCTTAGACAATTCGACCATCGAAGCGAGTTATCACATTATCAAATACCTATAAAATAACAAAAATAAAGGCCTCAAGTAAAATTTTATCAAAGTTGACAGAAAAGAAAAACTGTAGTTGTATTTACAAATAACTCTTCTTATGAAAATTGGACTATAGCGTTGACGATCCTGTGAATAAACCTTACAAATCAGAAACAGACGATTCGAGTTTGGAAGCAGATGCGACCTGGACGGTTTTTCTCCCGACCCCTTCACGCGCTTTCGTTAAATGCAATCACCGAAAAACGTCCATATATTTCCCAAAATAAAAACATAACAACCACAAAACACAAGGAGCTGAACCGAAAGGGGGCTCAACTCAAACCCCTCCCCCACCCTCTCCTGCTCAAGTGATGAATTAATGTATAAAGTGAAGAAGCGAAGAAGACGCCAATGAAGGCGGTTCCAACCCTACCACCTCCGATGCCCCCCAATTAGCCCCGAACAGGCAGAGCAACAAAGAGAGGGGTTGGGGGGTAATACCAACACTGTTGGAGTTAATTAGGATTAGCATCACAAGGTTATACTGCGCCTTTTGCAGGGGGGAGAGTATAATTTAAAATGGAGGGTTAACGAACGGGTTCAAACAAACATTTACCAAACAAGGCACACTCCAATTTTCATAGAAGGTTTTTTTAAAGAAAATACAAACGTATTTTTCTTGTGACCAAAATGATAGTATTTTACTATTTTATTGAGTTTTTTTATATCTATCAAAAGTGGACTCGAAGCATGAATACGTAAAAGTAGATCTTTTAACTTTCCTAGTGTCTTATATTGTCATGTTCTGACAGCTAGAGTCCGTTCAGCGTAGGAATTGTTTTCTGAAAGGCTTTTTTCCTTACCAGATATCTATTAATAGCAGAATATTGGTAGGAGAAAAGACCTTTAAGAAAGTAATTCCTACCGTGAATGGAGTAAAGAAAAGTTACTAGATCTATTTTCACATAGGACTACTCATACGTCAAGTCAAGTGGTCTACAGCTGTCAATTTTGTTAGATATTATCATATTATCAATATAAACTAACACTAATAATATCATAATCGTAAATAGAATAATTATACCCGGAAACGGGAATCGAACTCGAGATCTTTGGCCTTGATCCCCAAATTGATATAACCACTGAGCTATCCAAAAGTCATCCTGTGCCCAGGGTCATTCTTTAGGGCCATTGCCCATTTTATAACCTTACTAATCAAATGTAAAGGTAAAAATAAAATATTTGTTTTGAAAGCATGAGGCAGTTAAATTCAGTTTTCAAAACACTGTTATTTTACCAAACTAAACTCAAGTGATATCATATATGTTGAATCCTCATGCGAGCAATATAAATACAACATATGAAGTACTCACATATGTCTCCATAAAGTCAATACAGCTTCACTCACCTGAAAAAAAAAAAATTCAAGTCACAAATAATTAGCTCAAACATGGAAACAAATTATTATTATTGGAATATATTAGATAAATAAAGTCACAAAGAAGTACTCAAACATGAAACAAATTATTATTATTGGAATATATAGATAAATAAAGTCACAAAGAAGTAGCTCAAACATGGGAAAAAAGATTATTTGGAATATATTAATAAATAAAGTCACAAAGAAGTAGCTCAAACATGGAAACAAATTATTATTATTGGAATATATTAGATAAATAAAGTCACAAAGAAGTAGCTCAAACATGGGAAAAAATGATTATTATTGGAATATATTAGATAAATCAAGTCCTTTGTGGGTTCACATAAGTTGTGAAATATAATGTTTGGTCACATTTAAAACAAGAAAAGAAGATAGCAAAACTGTTCATTAAACTATATCTTGGAATCTAACGCACTTATCTTTCGCCATCACAGTAAGGACATTTTCAAAACTAGCTATGGCATTCTTTGGAAAAATCGATAAAGCACGACTAGAAATAAGATAATATTAATGAAGCGGAGAAATCAATCAAGAAAAATAACACAAATAAAACATCTAAGATTCGCAAAACTGTGATAAAATGTAAGAGAGAGAAAAGAGTGTTGGTTCAGAACTCTGCCTTTGTTCTTCAGTTAACGATGTATTTCATAACACAACAAATCAGCCAATAAATTTGAAAAAAAAAAAAAACACGTCTTATACCTATCTAGGCTACACTCATTTAATTACACCAATTGAATTGGGACTAAGAAGGTAGAACTGAGAGAAAACACACACCGCATTTGCATGGAAGGTAGTTTTGAAACCATTTAGGGGAAAACCACGTGTACACCCGCCGGGATTCGAACTCCTACCTCCCCATCACCGACAAACCAGACTATACAAGTATGACACTTATTCCAAGTGCGGGTGGCTGTAAATCATTCGAACGGAAAGGTTTAGGCGAGCGATTAGCAAGTCTGTCTGACCTCTTGAAGCCTCGGTGCCATTTCAACCGGTTACACTACTGAATATTTATGTTCTCAGAAAGTGGTTTTAACAACCGCTTCCCATTTTCTTACACGCCAGTCCTTTGAACTGGTTTCCTTGACGGATTAAATAGCCAAGCTATTACAGTTGTTAGGTACGGTTAGAGCCGCATCTAAATATCATATTCTTTAAATTGAAAAATTACACTTGCGCACGGGAATCGAATTGAGTTAGATGGTTTGATTCACATAACACTTGAGAGTACAATCAATACTTTTAATACAAGTTAATCACCCAAGATCAGTCGGTAGAGCGCTTGCCTAAGGTCCCGGATTCGTTTCTTGGCGAGGGCCAAAAGTGTATCTTTTGAGAATGTTATTATTATTAGCACCGCGTCTTACTACCCGTTCGGGTTATACGCACTTATGCTACTGTGTAATGAAATGAAGGACCTACAGTTTAACGTGGAATCCGAACCACGGTGGCGGCCTGGCATTCCCCACATTCACAAGATGTCTTGTCAGAGGTGAAGGAAGGGTTTGGTAATCAGATAAATCTGTGCCGGGACCGAGGATTGAACCCCGGACCCTCAACACAAAAGTCTTGACACCTTACCCCTAAACCACCAGGTCACCCCATTTTGAGAATGGATTGGTTGGGAGCGGTACTAATAGGCTAGCCATGTAGGGCTAACAGGCATTGAATGACAGTAATAATAATAATAATAATAATAATAATCTTTTTTAGCACTGCTAGGCCTGAATTAAGTTGAGAGAATTACTAAATATATCTTCGGGCCGCGGTGCAAAATGATAATCATATTTGGCCCTTGAGATTAAAACCGTTGGACCACATTACCTTAGACAATGCAGCCACCGAAGCAGTATAGTAATATTAGTATTAACACGCCCAAACACACTCCCTCCTAGAATCCGTCCCACACATCAATGGCATGTGAGGCAGATAGCTACTGACAGCAGTCAGTCGTCAGCAGTAATCAACAAGTCCATCCATCAATTAGCTACAACATGTCCCCGGGACAAGTCATCAGCTTAGGGGGGGCGACCAGGCGAGAAACACGCTCCATCACCCCTCGGGACTGTGCCGGGTTCGAGGCTACTGCGTGACGTCATCCGGCACCCCTCACTGAGGTCGAGAGGGTTACCGTACTCTTAGAAAGAAATATATCGATAACAGTAGAATATCTGTATCGAGAAAATGTCAGGTAACACGGCTTGAACCAGGCCACGCATCGTGGAGTCTTCATTAGAAAAACAGCGAGATTAACCAGGGAAACTTTCTGAGCTATTAAAAAAAAAGATTTGAATAAAACCAACAAAATATGTGTTTTAAGATTATAAAACTATTTTACTCATCCTCCTTTCTATTTTCCCGGTTAATCGGCGATGGGATGGGCTCTTAATAGTCAAGCGATAGTGACGGGACGGGAGAGGGAGGGAAGACGCCTCCCTTTGAGCGCGACGACGCTGACAAGGCGCCGAGACAAGAAGTCGCGGTGATGGATCGACGCTCGCCGAGACTCGTCATTTGTTTAGGTTACCGCGCGGTGATTCCCCCCCCCCCCCTCGCTTGTCACAAGGGATCCCCGGGGACACTGCTAGAACACAGACTCTCCATTAAATGACATTACTGCCAACTTACTAAACCTATCATCAAATATTCACTGATTTTGGTTGAAATTGACATCTGCGAGGCTTTTTTTCCTAACATATTCTTACTCTATAGTAAGATATTGACAAGAAAGTAGGCCTTTCAAACAGCCATTCCTACGGAAATCAGAGTGTACACCTAGGTATGTGATAATGTCGACACTTAAGCTACCTTCTTCGGTGGACACATTGTCAAAGGCGTCACTTTCGTAAAATAAACTTCTTATGACGGCAATATTGGGATTCGAATCCTAGTCAGGTGTGTACTGAGGGTGGTATTTCCTAAAGGGTTTTCCAATTTTCTTCCACGCAAATGAGGGTACACTTTCCCTAAATCCAATCAAACCGTATTCAGTATATATGCGTGTAGTCCGAACTTGTTAGTTTCTTATAATGATATGGTCCGTACACCTCGTTTCACTGCCTATTTGGGCTATGCTCATAATTTACACTAGCAGAGTAGTAACGAGAAGATAGCATTTAGAGGAAAAAGCACCCGCGTTGGCGTATAAAGGAGAATGGGAAACCCTTTGGAGAGAAATTACACCCTATTGGGATTCAAACTTCGACCTCCTCGTCATTGGCAGTCGAGTCTAATGCGAAGGTGACGCCTTATACCATTCGACCATCGAAACGAGTTTGACTCCAGTTCATCAGTAGGTTTATATACAGTAGCCCCGTGGCTTCTTTGGTGGTAACTGACAGCTGCTAAACACATGCTTTTGCAGATCATATGGTTCGGAGTAGGGATACATAATTTGGTCTGGTAGCTTTTCAAAGCCGTCAGCTGTGAGCTGTGAGCTGTCAGTAAACACCAAAGAAGCCATGGGGTTAGTGTAGTTATGAATAGGTAAAAAATGTGTAGCGGCGCCAAATGTGAACGGGACAGTAATACACTACACGAGACTAGATGTGCTAGATGGACTTGAGGTTTAAGTCGTGTTAATCTAGTTTAAGTGATAATAGAGGACACGTGATAAATATATATATATATATAACACACAAACATATAATACTAACCCATTAAAATAAATCACGAACACGTCAATCGTACAAACGGACTACCTTTTATTTCAGCTAGGGGAGGGAAATAACTTCAAACAATATCCATCCATCGTTCACAGCAAATTAAAACAAAAACATAGCTCATATATCCCTCTGAGCTTTCATATCATCCCCCCCCCCCCACCCTGTATCCCTCCGGGTGCGCAGCAAATTGTTTTACTGTTCCGCTTTTCAATGTCATGTGATTATTGCGAGACCCTATTAAACGGACGAGGGTTGAAATATCGCAACTGCCGGAACGGAAAAATGAGGATAGGACCAATACGTCAATCAGGGAGTGTGAGGGAGGGGGGGACCACAGGTTATTCGTCGAACAAAGAGTTTTCAAAGAATCAATCAATCAAGTACTTATCTGTTGAAGGGCTTCCTGTCCGAAAGTAAAACAAACAGAAGAGGATCAAAATACAAATGACAGTGCAATTAGTGTTGTAACCCCCCTGCCCCCCAACCATTAAATGAAGTAATTCACTAAGATGAATTCCACGCCGTTAGGTCAGTTACCTTTAGTTTCCTGGTCACTTAGCTCTTAACGATCAACAGGAGTATGTGGATATTTGGACTTGTCAGGGTGGAAAATTTCAACTTTTAAACATGTTTGTTTACACGTCTATATAATTATGTTTTGGGTTCATTCCAGTGGAAACTACACTCGTGTATTGTTAAAGGTTTGGTCAATATTTAACCTAAGAGCAACATCTGATTGGTATCTTAGCACTTTAACCCTGGACCACCGAGGTCGATAATCAATATTTATAAAATAATAATAATAATAATAATTATTTTATCTTTTAAGGTATTTAAGGTACATTTTCTAATTATATCAACGCACGACTTATAAACAAACTTGAATCTAAAGCAGGCACAACACCCAGTCCTCCAGCCGTTAATCTATCAATGTCACATTTAACAAAGGATTGATACATTTTATGGCCATGACAGCTATCAATCCCAGGACCCTTGGCTGAATATACAGATACGCTACCCAACTGAACAAAACTGTCGGACGTTATCATGGTTGAGAGAGAAAAAAGTCGACCTCAGTGGGTGTTGGGGGTAAAGTGCTCGCCTTAGGACCTGATGTTCGTGGGTTCAAACCCAATCGAGGTCAACGGATTTTTCTTGGGCGATAAACATCCGTAGCACAACTTCCTTCGGTATGGAAGTGAAGCTCTCGGTCCTATGTCGATTGTGACATGTAAAGGAACCCCTGTAAGGTGTATGAAAATACCTTTCCCGGCAAAATTGTTAGGCCCTTTCACACTCGCTCAGAGAAAATTCTCTTGTCCTGATATAATCAGTCGGTTCAGAAAGTGCACGTTAAATACCACAAACAAACAAAAAAGGGTTATATTTTCCAAAAAGGTCCTTCGTACCAGAATCCTGCTATATTTGTGCCACATCTCGCAGCGAGACCGCTTGATCCATGAACACAGAAGAGATCCTGTTCCCCCCACCTCCTCTCTCACAACGACACGTTCCCAGCGCACGTCTGGCACGCGGAGCAGCTCTGAGACAAGACGATACACTCGCCTTCAGAGACAACTGGCTATTCTCTCTCGACTGCTCAAAAACACCGGCTGGAATAGTTTTTATCTGGCAATATAAACTAAACCGGGGGAAAACACACGAAAAAGGACGTATTTTTTTATATTAGAAAAAATAAGTTTCTATCTTTAATGGTTCCTATAGAACATCTACCCGAAAATATAATATAAGAATATAATACTGTATATCCGGAATATACAACTTGAAACAAAACGTTTAGTTCCTACGGCCAAAATCACACAACTTAGCTACAGTCCAATTTTCATATGAAAGGCCTTTTAGAAACTACAGCTTTTTTTTCATGGTCAACATTGATAACCTTTACCCTATTATTAGTGTTATTTTATAGGTATTGATGGTGACCTGGTGGTCTAGGGGTAAGGTGTCGGACTAGTGTGGTGGGGTCCGGGGTTCAATACTCGGTCCCGACACCGATTTATCTGATTACCAAACCATTCCTTCACCTCTGACAAGACGTGTATTAATCATAACTTGTGAATGTGAGGAATACCAGGCCTCCACCGTGGTTCGGATCCCACGTTAAACTGTAGGTCCTCCATTCCATCTCACAATCACCCTACCATTACACATCACCGTAAGTGCGTACAACCCGAACGGGTAGTAAGACGCGGTGATGATAGTAATAATAATAATAATAATAATAATAATAACGTCCTATCAGCACAACGAACACAACCCAGATCGTTATTTAACACTTATTAAAACCCGCAGAGGTGATCGAGGGTTCTAAGACCTTTGAATCGCATTTGAGTTTGGTCGCCTTTGACGGGGGAAATTAAGGTTGAAAACCCCCGAAACAGATGAACTTGGGCTGGTTTTCCCGTCCTCTCTCCAGACGAATACATGGGAAGTTCCTCTACACAGCCCTCCTTAACCTTATCTCAGAGATTATTTGTTAATAGCCTTTATATTTAAAAAAAAACACGTAATTTTAATTATAATTAAAATATGATATCTAGAACACGAGAATCAAACTAGGTAATTCCTGTTCATCCGTAACCAATTGCAATTTCAAACAATTGAGTCAATTTAATACTAACTAAATGTCCACTCTCATCGGTAATCGAACCCTAGACCTTATTTTCAATATGCTGGCTTCTTTGGTTCTAAATGACAGCTGACGGCTTTGAAAAGTTACCAGATCAAATTATGTATCCCTGCGCCGAACCATATGATCTGCAAAAACATGTGTTTAGCAGCTGTCACTTCTGACTGTCAAAATTTAGGTATATACCTAAATGTTCTGTCAGAAGTCAGCTATGAGCTGTCAGTCAGCACCAAAGAAGCCATGGGGCTGCTGTAGAAGCTTTAACGTTTGAAACGAAGTTGTCGGAGGGTTTCTAGTTCTATCCGCGACTTGTAAAGTACAGATTCTAAAGGGACATGTCGAAATGAAGTTCACATGTTTGTGCCATATCCGTCGCCCCCGGACCGAGCCTTGTATTCCTGGGTGCATTCTCTTGAGCGTCTAGAAGGGCCCCCTCTGCAAAGTTAATTGGGAAAACAATTCTATTGTCTCTGAAGGCGAGTTCACACACGGCGAGTCAAGTCAGCAGGTCGCTTGCGTCAATCTAATATTGGAGGTAAGACGAGTAGGATGCAGGTAACGAACCAAGCTGGCAGGCAAGGCAAGTGAAGATAAATATGTTCTAATTCGAGCACCCTAGCACCCTAGCCTTCCTCTGCCACACAATTATTTCCCCGGTAAAGCTATTCGCCCGTTTGATCAGGTTGTAGCCGAACAGAGAGCGTGCAGACAGAACCTTGGTTATGTTTCATCTGTTCTTGCTATTATTGTAGAGTTAATGTGAACCGTTTGTAATGATATAGAATTATACATATCAATAATTTATTATTCACATCTATATTCAAAATTACGAGATTTTAAATAAGAGCGGGTAGTAAGATGTATTTGTTAAGTTTCAAGGTATGGCGACATCCTTCTACGTCTCTGTTTAAAAAGACAACGCAGTTTTGTGGACAGAAACGCACCTGGATGACACCTTTTTTTTCTTTTAGGAAGCTTCGAGAATGAAATGTCGCTTGATATACCCCTTCATTTTTCCTTCCTGACAAGGAGCCGTGTAGGTGGAGTCTATTACATCTTAATCTGTGTTCTAAATCCCACGTGTCGGGAATTATCATGCATATAAAGTAATAGTTGGACTTTTATTAAACTCTACAACTTGAGAAATATCTAGCAAAAAACTGTTTATCTACTTAAAATTAAAATAACTATAAAACACCAGAACTTTTAATTTATAAAATAAGACATTATCCCTTTTTTAATTATTATAATACAGAACAGCAAACTTGGACCCAATTCAATCGTTATATCAAATATCACCCTAATGGCGGCGTACAAACATTAATATATCAGGCTAGATATTTTAAACGTTACACGTTTGAGGCAATAAAATACATCAATTCCTCAACGCCAGAAACCAAGTGAGTTTATAACGTCCCCGGGTGGCGCTGTTCGGCGGTAGTAAGGTGTGAGGATGTAAGGAACGCGAGTTCAAAGAAGTGTTTTTTTGGCAGTATCTATAATTAAACATGGTTTTGGCAAAAATAAATAATATATTGCTCCACTAGAAACTTAGAAGAGAGTTTAATTTTCTTCACACGGTGATATAAACAGTTCTTGAATATCTGCCAAGAGCATGGCGGCATTTAGAGGAGAAAATATTTTTAACGAAGAGAAAAAGATGTCATCAACTTCCATGACAGGCATGACAGATATTCAAGAACTTTTGATATTACCATGTGTGGAAAATTAAACTCTACGTTTGTAATGGCAATTTATTTGATTTCTTTCGGCTAGAAAAAAAAGAAAGGTTTTGATATAAAAACTACAAAAAGCCAGTGCCCTTAACTCTAGTTTCCTACATCCCCACCTTACATCCAAGACTACGACTGGACTCACATGTGCTTGGCACGTGTGAACCCGCCTTGACTGTTAGTTTTGGGGAAAGGAAGCGCGACACCTGGAAAACCACCTACGAGACGTTATGTCGGCGGATTACAGACTCGTGTTCCTACTAATGGAAGTAGAGCAGACTCGCCCGACTCCCGAGAGAACTGTATCCCACCGCTGACACCAGTGTGCGCGCGGAGAACATTTACTGGAACAACCAGCTCCACTGTCTCTGTACATTAACAGGGTTAACTAGACTGGAGGACGAGTACAGTCATGGCCGATCGTAAACAGACAACTCTTGCTACCCATGGCGGTCGCGTGTAGAGGCTTGAAGTGGGTTTATACTAAGCAAGTAATAAACCAAATCAAGTCAGCAGCTACTTGCTGAGATCTACTAGTACCACGTAAAGAAAAATAATACTAAGAGAACAACAGATGATGGAGGGATAATCTTAAAGGATCCTCATGACCCTGAAGCAGTTGGTAACAAGTGTAATCCAGGGTCGGGACTAGCGGGCACCCGACCCGGCCCATCAAGTTGGACAACGACAATAATAGCATCCAATGCACGTCCTCTGAATAGTAAACAGCAGGTAAAACGTGGACAAACACGTCTATAAATGCAGCAAATACGTTAGTTTCAGATAATTCAGTAGCTGGTTATTAAGTTAGGTTGGGTATCTGATGCAGTAACCAAATAACGCCAAAATCCAGAAGAGCTTTCGCCAAGAAAAACGTGAGCGTTCCGTTAGGTACAGTAGCCCCATGGCTTCTTTGCTGCTGACTGACAGCTCAGAGCTGACTTCTGACAGCTGCTAAACACATGATTTTGCAGATCATTTGGTTCGGCTTAGGGATACGTAATTTGGTCTAGTTAATTTTTAAAGCCGTCAGCTGTCAGTCAGCACCAAAGAAGCCATGGAGCAACTGTAAATGCGATGAACTGCATGTTGATGTAAGTAGTTGTAAGCGTTAGATTCCATTGGTATCACTAGAAAAAAAAGAAGATATAAAGTAGAATCAACTAATAGTAGAAAGTACAGACCTATTATATATAATAAGACAATAGGTAATATAATATATAGAAGATTGAAAAAATAATCTATAAAAAATTAAATACTACCTGAACAGCTAATTGCTTAGTATTTAAAATACCAGTTTCAATGGTCGAATGGTCTAGGGCGTAGCTCTCGCAATATATTGGACTGCCCATGACTGGGAGATCGGAGTTCGAATCCCGGTCGGGTGTACTGAAGTTCCCCCCCCCCCCCCCCCCATAAATGCTTTTCCCCACTTTCCCCCCGCACAAATGCAGGTGCATTTCCTCATCCCTAACACATTTAGCGTGATTTGTACAGATACGTAAAACTAGAAAAAAAAGTGTAGTAAGACGCGTTTTTATAGGTCAGGCAAGTAAAGAGAAAACTGTGGGAATGCACCAACATTAGCGTAGAGAGGTCATAGGAAAACCAAAGTGATGTGGGAAAAATGACCACCCAGAATTTCGGCGATCCAGTCTATTGCGATTCCAATGCCGACGCCGAAATCTCGTGAACCCGACGATGCAGGTTAAATTCCTGTTGTGTCCAAGTAATCATAGTGAGGACTTGTACCTGTCGGTAAAACTGTTGGGGATGTGAAATATTCTGAGATCACTCACTATAGAAATATTCTGAGATCACTCACTATAGATGTGATAGCAGGTGCTAAGGCCCCTCCCACCTTCTCTTCACTAGTGAAAACTATAACTCGTCGTTTTACGACACTAATAGCGCAACGAAATATTGGCCAGAACAAAATCTAAGAAAAGGGTAGACGCTGGCCCATCTAAATGATTACTCCCCACGTCCATAAAGCAGGCTGAATATCCCAGATGTATATATACAGACCAATTTTCATAAGAAGAACCTTATCCAGAAGCTAGAAAAGTTACTAGATATAGGTTACTTTCATGTATTCATACGTTAAGTCATGAACTATACAGCGGTCACTTTTGATATATAATATTAAAATATATAACATAATAATACGGTAAGATGTTATCAATGTTGGTCAGAAAAAAAAAGTTTGTAATTTTTAAAAGTGCCTTCCTACACAAATTTGGTTGTATGTGCATATATACGACGGGTTGGAGAGGAAGGGGAGGGGTGTCGTATATTTTCAAGGTATAAGTGGATAAGGGTGAGTATAGGATAGGGGAAGAAGTGGCAAATTCGTGAATCGATATAAATCAAAAAAACCTTCCCTACTACTCTACGTGACGAGATTTCAAATTCCTACGGAAAAATAACCGGGAAAGGATCAGCAGAATGAGGGGGAGGGGGAGATCAAATGAAGTGAATTTGTTCCTGTGGTACCTATCGTATTGGTTGAATACGGCGGGGTTACTGGGGCCGCATCAGAGAGGAGGGGAGGGACTGGGCGGACATAGAGAGGGGAGTCTCCATGACAATTTGGTTTCAAATTCTCGCATCAATTGCTTCCATTCGTAGACAAACCCTCTTTATTTATTCGGCGTAGAGTATATATATATATATATATATATATATATATATATATATATATATATATATATATATATATGATGTTAATTTAG
The DNA here is from genome assembly GCA_039000515.1 of Timema cristinae. NCBI lineage: Eukaryota > Metazoa > Arthropoda > Insecta > Phasmatodea > Timematidae > Timema > Timema cristinae. The sequence continues at coordinate 65,147,420 of JBCFYV010000935.1, forward strand.
TTTTAAATTGTTAAAAGAATGCAATAATAATTGTATGAAATATTATTTAAATAATAGCGTGGCTTTACAAAAAAATGAATTACGGCTTTATTTTATTTTTACACGAAGGATGATACTGTATTATAAGAAATGTTATGCAGCGATGAAATCTGTATTCATCATTTGACAGGTAAGCAGAGCTTGTTACAACTGTACCTGTGATATGTTCTCCCCACTCTGTCCCCATTTGACCAGGGTAAGCAGAGATTGTTACAACTGTACCTGTGATATGTTCTCCCCCACTCTGTCCCCATTTGACCAGGGTAAGCAGAGCTTGTTACAACTGTACCTGTGATATGTTCTCCCCCACTCTGTCCCCATTTGACCAGGGGGTAAGCAGAGATTGTTACAACTGTGCCTGTGATATGTTATCCCCACTTTGTACCCATTTTACCAATCACACATATGCTTTGCTTTACACCTACATGGGAATGTATGATCGTTGATACCTGACTTGTGAATGCTACCCTAGCAACACATCACTCCACTTCACTGATTCACGCACATCTACCCCAAACCCTTCCTATATTTTAGGATGTTACTTCCAACAACGCTATCGATAATTCGGCGTTGGTCCAGCCAGTTTGACAGCGATCCAGCGAGCAGTCGGTCCACGCACGGTACCACGACCAGACACTGTAATCACACTCGACACGCTCCATTGGCTGCATCGCTAACGTGATAGATGGATGTGTTCGCTTCTTTGAGCGATTATTATCGAGAGCTCGCTGTGGGACTTTCAGGGGCCGGACACGATCAGATCTATTGGCGAGGATGGTGTGGGGAGGGCAGGAGGGTGTAGAGTAGGTTGTTTTTTTAAAAGTGCGCAAAACAAGAAACCAGGTACAAAACATCCCTGCAAGTCTGATGGCTCTATTAGATTCCTAAACAAATATGTCTTGGACCCCGGAATGAGCGAGTTTCAAAACAAGGAAATAAGCAGTAGTTCGGATTCTGATGTGAGAGGTTCTCGCCACGATTATCCGGAAACTGATAATGACAAACAGAATGATAACCAGTCATTAAATTCCTCAAATACACTTCCAATATAATTCAGATATAAATAATCTTAAACATTATTACAATTTGTTATTGAATGTTCTTACGGATGAATTGGCACGAATAAGAGTTATTAGCTACTGGGACTATACTAATAGTGAATTCAGAACCCCTTGCACATGGCTTGAATATTATTAAATCTACTGAGACTCAAACCCATTGTTCTCGAAGACGAATGACCCCTATTTGACCGCTCGCGTGTCCGCGGCAATTTACTACCCGTTCGGGAATTTAGTGGAAATTTACCAGTGGGAAACCACTTAGGGCAAGCCACCCTCAGAAAACCCTATCAAGATTCGAACCCCCTAACCATCCCGCCACCGGTAGATCAGTTTCTGAAGAATGACGAGTTAGACCATGCGGCCACCGATACGGGGTAGCCTTATGTTGATCTAGACGTGATGAAATAAACAAATACATTACAGACTTTCCTACCTGTGACGTAGCGGCAGGACAAGAAAGGATTTCCCGTGTTAATGTATTTATTTACGCTTTATTTGGTAAGTTTTAAATATAGGCCTATAACATTTAAAAAAACTAAATTCTTAAATAAATAAATAGCTTTTTAATTTCACAAGATTATTTTTTAAATTTTGGAGTAGTTTTTAGTATACGATTTTTTTAAATCGTCTGTAACTCAAGACTATTTGGTACATTTACGGAAATGTCCTGTAGGAATATTCCTGCCGGGAGGTTGATAAAAATGTCCTTGGAAGTATAATGAAGAGGAAACAAGAAAACTATATCATTTTGAAATGTAAATCAATGTTGTAAGGCGAAAATAGTAGAGTGAGTGTGCATATTCGTCAAAGGAAGAGGGGAAGTGTTATCAGCATGTAAATTAAAGGCCTCGCGGGGTGAACTGTTCATTTTCTTCCCTTTCTTTCTATTTTGTGTATTGGCGTCTTAAGTGTGACCATGCTTAGAGTGTGTAAATGCATCAAGCTAAGACGCAACCCGCTTCGTAAAATAAATTCGATTCCACCAATTAGGCAACATCGATAACTCATTAAAATCCATGTCTTTTGAGGGAAAAGAAAGGTGGTTTGTTTTCCAAATTTGTCCAAGTTGTTGGTCCACAAAACACCACACACACACACACAATGCCTCCTACACGTGTGCTGGGAGAACATTACCTGGATTACTCGACCAGAAAGAAATAATGGAGACAATATTCCTTAGCCATTGTTAACAAAAGAGTCCGCCTACAACAGATGGAAACGACAATGGTCACCCGTCCGTCGCCCCAAGGATACCTCTTCCTTTTTATGATAGCCTAATATAAAGCAAAGGTACTTACTTGTATACGCATTGCTTTTTTCTCTTTTTCTTCAACTCTTCTTTGATAATAGAAGAAAGATTCTATTGTAGGGAATTACTAGGAAGAATTAATAAAACAAATATTAAGTATCAAAAAAGATAAGGGCATATTACTTTGGACATAGAATTAAGAGCTTTATTTTAAGTCGCTAGAATTATTGTCAATAAGAAATTCAAATACATCAGAAACAACGTGGGTTCATAACGTTATTGGCCCGGAAGTATGAGAACAAACAAGGAGGACAAATGACAGTACAATTATTGTTGTGACCCCCTTATTAAATTACATCATTCGATTCACAAAAATCCATTCTACGCTAGCATTTCTCAAACTACCTTGGAAGGGAAATGGCCCTGCAAAGTAGCATTGCCACCCTGGCGGAGGAAGCGGGGTAGCATAGAGTCCAAAACAGTGCCTAGTTCACCTACGACCTAATGAAGTCCATGAATTCACGTTAATTTACCAAACCTATATATATGAAACCCAGTGGTGCATCGCGTACCCCCAGTAAGACGCGCACCACAGTTTGGTAAACAACAGCCTGATGAATGGGGGGCTGTCGTGTTACGTGCGTGCTCGACTCATGTACATTGTTACGCTCGCTAATGTTGTGTTCGTGTTGTGCATTCATATAACACAACATTCCTCCCGGCCCCGGGATCTGCCCACGTGATGCGAAACAAATTAGGACTAGTTATTATTTTTTATGTTACAAATGTGTAGAGAAAAATTAATGAAGTCGCCGGTAAAGATGTAAGTTGGTAATGTATGTAGAGCACGAATTGTGTTTCTTTGAAAAGGAAACTAAAATAGAGGTGGAATGTTTAATTCTACTTTACGAGAGCCTAAGTTCCTTACACATGATGAGACTGTTAACATCTACGTCTCATTAGACAAGAGTTTCTTGGTTTTGTGACAGACTTGCTCCTGAATATTTCATAGTTTCTTGATTGATATCTTGTTTTGTGAAGGGCTTGTTCCTGAATATATCATATAATCTTGATTGATATCTTGTTTTGTGGCAGGCTTGCTCCTGAATATGTCATAGTTTCTTGATTGTTATCTTGTTTTGTGACAGGCTTGCCTCTGAATATCTCATAGTTTCTTGATTGATATCTTGTTTTGTGACAGGCTTGCTCTGAATATCTCATAGTTTCTTGATTGATATCTTGTTTTGTGACAGGCTTGCCTCTGAATATCTCATAGTTTCTTGATTGATATCTTGTTTTGTGACAGGCTTGCTCCTGAATATGTCATAATTTCTTGATTGATATCTTGTTTTGTGACAGGCTTGCTCCTAATATGTCATAGTTTCTTGATTGATATCTTGTTTTGTGACAGGCTTGTTCCTGAATATGTCATAGTTTCTTGATTGATATCTTGTTTTGTGACAGGCTTGTTCCTGAATATGTCATAGTTTCTTGATTGATATCTTGTTTTGTGAAGGGCTTGTTCCTGAATATGTCATAATTTATTGATTGATATCTTGTTTTGTGACAGGCTTGTTCCTGAATATGTCGTAGTTTCTTGATTGATATCTTGTTTTGTGAAGGCTTGTTCCTGAATATGTCATAGTTTCTTGATTGATATCTTGTTTTATGGCAGGCTTGTTCCTGAATATGTCATAGTTATCTTGATTGATATCTTTTTTGTGAAGGCTTGTTCCTGAATATATCATATAATCTTGATTGATATCTTGTTTTGTGAATGGCTTGTTCCTGAATATGTCATAGTTTCTTGATTGATATCTTGTTTTGTGGCAGGCTTGCTCCTGAATATGTCGTAGTTTCTTGATTGATATCTTGTTTTGTGAAGGGCTTGTTCCTGAATATGTCATAGTTTCTTGATTGATATCTTGTTTTGTGGCAGGCTTGTTCCTGAATATGTCGTAGTTTCTTGATTGATATCTTGTTTTGTGAAGGGCTTGTTCCTGAATATGTCATAGTTTCTTGATTGATATCTTGTTTTGTGGCAGGCTTGCTCCTGAATATGTCGTAGTTTCTTGATTGATATCTTGTTTTATGGCAGGCTTGCTCCTGAATATGTCATAGTTTCTTGATTGATATCTTGTTTTATGGCAGGCTTGTTCCTGAATATGTCATAGTTTCTTGATTGTTTATCTTGTTTTATGGCAGACTTGTTCCTGAATATGTCATAATTTCTTGATTGATATCTTGTTTTGTGAAGGGCTTGCTCCTGAATATGTCATAATTTCTTGATTGATATCTTGTTTTGTGACAGGCTTGCTCCTGAATATGTCGTAGTTTCTTGATTGATATATTGTTTTGTGAGGGCTTGTTCCTGAATATGTCATAGTTTTTGATTGATATCTTGTTTTATGGCAGGCTTGCTCCTGAATATGTCATAGTTTCTTGATTGATATCTTGTTTTATGGCAGGTTTGCTCCTGAATATGCCAAACAGGAGAGGGAAGAGAACGGATCTATATAATCAATTATTTTATTTCGTTTGTTTTTTCCGCTATGTCTTACCCACCCGTCCGGACCGTACTCATTGTAACAACGCAAAGGGGTAAAAATGAGTAAGGTGAAATTTAGAGTATATGTACTCACACTTGCGTGGAGGGAGAGTAAGAAGTAATTTAGAAAAATTCAGCCTTAGTAAAGCCAAACGAAATTCAAGCCTAGATCTCCATAATCGTGTAAAAACAAACTAGATGAGCCTGGTATCTAGTCATCGAGCCCATCGATGCGTGTGGTGATGTCGTGATGACTCGTCTCTTTACCGTCAAGAGAGACAGACGTTTGTAAGTCGAGCGGACCGGATACGCAGGTGGAGTGGTCGGACGTTACCTAAGTGCGAGGTTGTTAATCGTGGCCTTGACACGGGGACCAAGGCGCGGGGCAGTCAACTGCACTTCCTGTCTTTGGGGCTCCACCCCTCCCGTGGTCTTGTGGGGCCGAGGAGCAATTGTTGTTAGTCGGAGGACTATTCAGAGTAGGGGCGAGACCCACCGGACAGGAGGGAAACATGACCGTCTAGGGCTTGTGGAGCCGGTGGAAATGATTTCGACATTTTCATGAAAGGTTTTTTCGTTAGGGTGTTTGGGAAATGATTTTGATATTTTCATGATAGTTTTTTATAGGGTTTTCAGGTATATAAAAATAGTTTTCACATTTTCATGAGTTTTTATTGTGTTTTTCAGACTAAATCTTACTATCTGTTCAGGTTAAACGCATATGCACTAATTACGCTAATGAGTTAGGGTCGAGAAAGATCGAATTTAGAAAAAGTATACCCGCATTTATGTTTTTTTGGGAAAATCACCTTAGTAGTGCTATACCCGACCGCGATTCGAAGCCCGATCTCCCTGTCCATAGGCAGCCTAATTTAACACGAGAGTGACGCCTTAGACCATAGGTTTGTGGGCTTTTGGAAATGTTGATATTTTAATGATCGTCTGTGACCGTGTGGTCACGCAGACAGGGGTGGCTGAGCGCCTTAACACATCCTCCGACGCCGATGTTGCACGGATCGGTAGGGGGTTATCTAAAATATTCAAGCCTACAATCCCCGCGAGGGGGGTTTGAAGGATTTAACAGATACATCACCCCCCCCCTACCGTGAAGGATCGCTTTGATTAACTTAAGTAAAATACTTCGTGAATTTACGTTACCACCTACGTTCACTTCGAAGCGCGGGCTACCCAACAAACTGCCTGATTATCGTTCGTTGCGATATTTAGACCACTCCTCTTCTAACCGAGATTAACCGCCACTCCTTCTTCAACTTGCGGGAGAGTGGGGAGGGGGGATCCATTTATTCTATCTCCTACAGGAACCACATAAATCTGTAAACCAAACCAACCAACCAACTGAGCTTCCCTCCTTTACGAGTTGAAAGCCCTTGAAAGCCCAACCCCAATAATTAGTTTTATTTATTATGATCAGACGCCCTGGGGTTGTTAGTACATTGGAACGCATTTACTCATTGCCACAAATTATTTCACTTTATATAAATATTATGTTTCGACCTTATCGGGATTTGAACCAGTATCTCTCTGATCAATCTTTAATGATCAACTTCTTGACAACAGCAAAAGTTCTTTCAAATAAGTCAATCAGAATTAAAAATCAAATCGGCTTTTCCTTGGTATGCAAAAAAATATTTAAAAAAAGCATTTACGTTGAAAGATATAAAATTGTTTGAAAATGTAAATATCTGAAAACACGTTTTGGTTAACTGCACGAACATCGTGCCCGACTTTGAACAAGGGCTCAACAGAAGTGTTTATCCGGAATGCGGGTTTCCAAACACTATCTGAGCGGATGTTGGAGCTATTCTTTAAAATTCACTTCTCTCGTTTTGCTCCCCTACGTTACGCACTCTATTTAACCTCTTAGTAGCGAGTTTTGGTCCTAGGCTGCACGTATAAGTATGTGTGTGTGTGTGTGTGTGTGTATATATTATAATATGACAATACTTAAAAACAAGCTTTGTAGATTTTCGACATTCGATAAAACTTGAAGTCTTTTATGTGCTGAAATATATTAGTTAGTGGCCAATGTTTGCAAATAAATAAATATGTCTAATTTGAGTTTTGGTTTAAAGTCTACCAGAGTGTTTAATGAATCTAGTACAGTTTCACACGCTCCTAGCAGGTCGCTTTCAGAGATAATTTAAATAAATGGTAACTAAATCACGAGTTCGCTGCTCGGACCGGACGGTGAGTGTTGAAGGAGGGAAGTTTGTTTTCTCCGGGAGCCTGTGGACCGGGCAGCCCTGCCTTCCCTCTTCGGTGAATTATTCACTGGTAAGAGGGGTGTGTGGGAGGGGGGCGCTCCAAGACTACAGGTTGCGCCTTGAGGGGATCCCCAGCCCTAGCCAAGAAAAAAAAAAACACACACACAAGACGGCCGCTATGGCCAACAAAACATTGAACCCCGCGACAAATTTTCAAATTTAAACAATTCGCTATCAGTAGAATAACCCCAAATTATTTTTTTCTCGGTTAAGTTTACACTCTTTGTTATTTTATTATATTAACACATCCCAGAGATTAATTTTTAACAAAATCACAAGGATTGCTTAAAAAAATTTTTTTTTCGAAAATCGATCAATAAACGACCCTTACACGAATTATTTTTTGAAAAACAAAACACATTATTATTTATCATGTACAACACTAAACAGCTATTCAATTTGAACCAAATATAATATCAGGCGATTTTCAAATTTAACATTTTCAAAAACAAGTCATTAGTAAAATACCCTTTATTTTAGAACTATAATCAAGATCACGATTTGGTCTCGAGCTATGAACATACAACATCTAAATACCAAGTATCAATTAATTCCATAAAATTGTTTTGGATTGTAGCCCCAGAGACAAGCAGACAGACAGACGGAAGGAGATAATTGAGTTCAAGAGCACGTCAACCGTCAAGATCCACCATAATATTTTGATCAACAATTTTTACTATTACAATACTTTATTTATACGATAAAGTAAATGAATATTGAATCTGTGGTGGTTTGACCACATGTCTTCATCTATTTCCTCTTCCGTAACCCTGGTTTTAATCCTCCCCACAGCAAGGCCAGTCACCCGAGAAGAGAAGAAGTTTAAGGCGACAAAACATTAAAGTAATATAAGAAGAAGTAACTGGAGATGTCGAACTCCAAATGACTCCACAACAACACAAGTATCGCTTTCATTGACTAAAAATGTGTTTGAGATTTAAAAAATTGGTTTTATTGTAAAATTGTTTAGTTCGGCCCAATTTTCATAGGAAGAATCTTACAAAATACAAACATATTTTTTGCAGCCAAAATTGATCTATCAAACGTTTACAGGTACAAATTATATGACTTGACGTATGAATACGTGAAAGTATATCTAGTAACGTTTTCTAGCAGCCAGATAAGGTTCTTCATATGAAAATCGGACTGTACACTGGTTTTATCCAAGCCTGGGTTTGATGTATTGGTTTTTTTTATCGATTAAGGGAGAATATATTATATTTTACCTGAACTTTCTCTTAATTAGCTTTGGTTAATAACTTTTTTTCTTGCAACGACTTTCTCAAAAGTTGAAGTATGGTCAGACTTCCTTTCTTCCACGCAACTTTTAAAAGAATGTTGTGTCAGGTTAAAAATAGATCGGAGAAACGATCGTTCAGTCCATGAATTAAAGGAGATTAAAAGTTGCCAACAAAAGAATGCGCCGTGTTCCGCTAACAAACTACGATTGGTATTTTTAAAGAAATACTTTTTGGAGATGATTTACTCGTTTATTTGCTTTCTCATTTTAAGTTAGGTAGATCAAGTATTGTGTTCCTGAAAATCTTCTACCTCAAGATAGTGATGAATGTTGACATTTTATGTGATCCGAACTTAAAAAAATATTATATATTATTATTATTATTATTATTATTATTATTATTAGCACCGCGTCTTACTACCCGTTCGGGTTGTACGCACTTACGACTGATGTGTAATGGTAAGGTGATTGTGAGATGAAATGGAGGACCTACAGTTTAATGTGGGATCCGAACCACGGTGGAGGCTTGGCATTCCCCACATTCACAAGTTGTGATTAATACACGTCTTGTCAGAGGTGAAGGAAGGGTTTGGTAATCAGATAAATCTGTGCTGGGACCGAGGATTGAACCCCGGACTCCCGGTACAGAAGTCCGACATCTTACCCCTAGACCGCAACTTGAAAAAAAAAGTATACAATAATTATATTTGTCTGTCTGTATCTGAAATTATGACCAAAACTGTATTCTAGCTCTAAAATTACAAATGATTGATTTTTGAAAATTCATTTTTTTTAAATGGTTTTAACGATTTCGCTCGAAAAGGACAGCTGGAGAGTTTTATACGATAAATAGAATTTTATAAAATTTTTTCAAGGTTAGTTTACTGATAACCAATCTGGGAAATTTTGTTCCTAATTTAAACAGACTACATGGAAAATTATGTGTAATTGTGTCGTACGATTTATTTAATTAGCGTTTAATACACGGACCACTAAGTTCATCCCACACTAACGCGGAGAGGAAGGAAAGGCCACATGGAAATCACATGTACACACACACAGCCGGAAGAAGACACACAATTCGCCTGTTTGGATGAAATTTGTCAGACACAGATGGGTGTCTTGGTTCAAGTAAAATACATTTTATTCAATCCAACCTCAATCGGGATGAAGTCTGTCTATAGAGAAATGTCCCGTGTCCGGCGGACTGGCCGAGTTACGGCCCTGGCAACAACAGAATCAGATAATAGCCCATACATGCATCTTACACGAGATGTGCCAGCCTCAGGCCAAAGCTCAGAACACTTGAGATTCCAAAACCACACAACCAGAGTACAAAGAAGATATAAAAGGAAAAGTGGAGAAAAAGGAAGAGGGATGAAAAAGTAACGCCGTAGAAGAAAATACGATGGGAAATCCTCGAGACGTCTGGAGTAGAGCGTTGGAGAAAGGGCTCGAGGAAGAAGGGTCGAGGTTGTGGTCCAAGAAACCCCCCCCAGACTGTATAAATCAGTCCCAGGTCCCAAGTTGCCAATATCTAAGGGAACTTGGAATACGTATTATTGTGTGGTAGTAGCTTTCTTGTTTTCCCTTTTTTCCCCCTTCATTCTTTTTCTTTGTAAGAATAGTGGCAAGCCAGTTGGCTGCGGCGAATGAGATGTATGGCGAGTGTGTCTGTATATATTGTTCCTAGTGTCTGCTAGGGTCCATTTATTTGGCATAAAAGACACGTGTTTCTTCCCTCCTCCCACCCCCCTTTGCCATGTTGTAGGTAGTGTATAGAGGGGAGACGTAGAAACGAAAAAGAAGGGGTGGAACTCTCTACCTGGTCCATTAAGAAAACACGTGTATTTGGGGTGAGCATAAGGACGGACTGCCGCAAAGAGATTGAATATTTTGAAGGGGATCACGCTTCGTCAAAGATAGATAAGCAATTTTATCAAACATTTTGACGCATCAATTAAGACATTAACAATATGTGATAACGATTGGCGATTCTGAGACCATGCACAAAGTGATATTCCAGTGAATTAACCGATAGAATTAATTGAGTATTTATCAGACTAGGCTAAGCGCTTGATGAGAGTCAGAACAAAGTAGGCAGAGTAAACGCAGGACTTGGAAATACAGCACAGTGCAGTGCATAATTGTGGAGGGAGAGAAATCATTGTAGTTGAGAAGAGAACTAGATGCAAAACAGTAGTATTTGTTTTGGAGAGCTCACAAAATATGGACCTAAGTTCAGAATCTGATGCTGAAGCGAAACTGAAAACATTGTAAATGTTGCTGTCCAATGTGAATTAAAAAGGAAGTCATTCTGGGAAACTCGGACAAAAGAAACTTTAAAAAAACCTACAGTGCTGGTTTATGTGGGAAAAAAAATTATAAATATATTCCTCAAGTTTCTATGGAACGCTACATGTCCAATTTTTATGGGAAGAACCTTATCTGACATATAAGTTACTAGATATACTTTCACGTAATTAATTTGTCATGTGATTTGCGTCTGTCACCTTTGGTAGAAATCATCATCATCATCATCAACTACATCCAGACCGTGGCAGGGTCAGTTTAGTATGATACCTCCATCTTCCTCTGTTATTCCACTATTCTTCCTCTTTTATTTGCGTTCATTCTTCTCCTCTCACTCGCGTCCATATTATTTTTGGTCTGTCTTGTGGTTTTTTTCCTACATACTTTTTCTTATTATTCTCCTTGGGATGTCTTCCTTTTCCATTCTCGGCATATTACCAAACCATCTTGGCCATAGTTCCTCTACTACGTATTCCAACATTCTCATTACATGTCCATACCATCTCAGTCTTGCTTCCTCCACTCTCATATACTTCCTGTGCCACAACTCCCGCCGGACAGATTCATTCCCAATCAATACATATAAAATAACAATAATAACATAATATAAATTTTGGCTACAAAAGAGAAATGTTTATATTTTTAAAAGGCCCTTTCATATGAAAATTGGGATATAGTACTTGTGTCGATAAAGTCAGAATAGCCAACACCTCGAACAAACATAAAGCCAGAATAGACGAGACATCAAGCCCTCAACTGACTGCTGCTGTTGTGTTGTTTTTTTTTAACGGAGCGTAAAACGGACAGCAAGTGTGTTGTTAAGGTAGGCAGGGTGTGTGATGCTCTCACTTCTCAGCGCGCGTGAGAGCAGGTTTTATAGGACCAGGGTCAAGTACCTGGTGCGGGTGACGTTAATAATGCAACACTCAGGAACTCGCGACGAGTTCACCGGCGCTTGTGCTCATAGAATAACAACTAGCTCCGAGTTGTTAGCTCATGGAACCATAAAACATTACGAAATATAAATGACAACAAATTAATAGAATATAGTTTATAAATTTAATTTCCCTTTCCAAATATTTTAACCCTAACCAGTGCACTACAATATTATTCTCTATAAAGACCAATGATTAAACCAAATTTATGAATATATCTTGCACTTACTTACTCTATGGGATTATTAACTCTAAAGTTAATTGCATCCATTACAAAAGTACGCCACCTATCCATATCTTGAGCTAGTTTTATCCAGTCCATCTCATTACAGCCTATCCCTATCTTGAGATAGTTCTATCCAATCCACCTCATTACATCATATATCTTTCAGACCCAATAGAATATGATCCGCCCATCTGCGTCCAGGTCTTCCAAATCTCCTCTTCCCATAATTAAGTTTGACAATCAATCGCCCTGTCCTGCCCACCGTAATCTGCGAGAGTCTATTATTATTATTATTATTATTATTATTATTATTATTATTATTATTATTATTAGCACCGCGTCTTACTACCCGTTCGGGTTATACGCACTTACGCTAATGTGTAATGGTAGGGTGATTGTGAGATGAAATGAAGGACCTACAGTTTAACGTGGAATCCGAACCACGGTGGAGACCTGGCATTCCTCACATTCACAAGATGTCTTGTCAGAGGTGGAGGAAGGGTTTGGTAATCAGATACATCTTTGCCGGGACCGAGGATTGAACCCCGGCCGCCAGCATAGAAGTCTGACACCTTACCCCTAGACCACCAGGTCACCCCTGCGAGAGTCCATTAGCCGAACAATGTATGCATTTTATTAAAATGTAGTTTAATATTTATTTCGTTTCTGTAGCGCGGATGACACAACTTGAGCTTGCTGTGAGGTGTTGTACTAGTACTGTTGATACATACAATTAGGTAACCAAAATGAACGTGTCGACAGGCTCCAGATTTTTTTTTTTTAGTGACTAAACCCTGCTGGGCTTTTTATTTGTTCTCAGAGTGAGGAGCTTTTTCAATAATAGTAACGCTTATTTTTGTTATGGGAAATTTCTCTAATATCGCGAATGTATGGAAAGAAAATAAAAAAGGTTTTTTTTCTCTATGAAACTGTATACATTGAATATTCTAGTAAGGCGCCAGGCACGTAACAGATTGCTTTCTGATAAGAGGAAGACAAGAGTTCGAATCTAGAACGGGTGCAATGGGGGTGATTTCACACATCACTGTGGACTTATCCTACCCTCTTCACTCTAATGGGAGTATCGTCATCATAATCATCAACTGTTTCCAGCCTGTGGCCGAGTCAGTCTACTAAAATATCTCCATCTTCCTCTTTCATTACATCCTTATTTATACTTTACTTGCTTCCATTATTATCCTCTCACTTGCACACTTTCTGTTAAAGCTTCTTTCATCTCTTATTTGGTATCTCTTGAGATATTTTTTCTGTACTTCATCTCCATCATTCTCTTTGGTATTCTCTCCTTTTCCATCCTCATTACATGACCATACCATCTCACCTCTTGCTTCCTCTACTATCTCATGTACTCCAACATCCTCATTACATGTCCATACCATCTCAGTCTTGCTTCCTCTACTATCTCATGTACTCCAACATCCTCATTACATGACCAAACCATCTCAGTCTTGCTTCCTCTACTATCTGATGTACTCCAACATCCTCATTACATGACCAATACCATCTCAGTCTTGCTTCCTCTACTATCTCATGTACTCCAACATCCTCATTACATGACCACACCATCTCAGTCTTGCTTCCTCTACTATCTCATGTACTCCAACATCCTCATTACATGACCATACACATCTCAGTCTTGCTTCCTCTATTCTCATGTACTCCAACATCTCATTACATGACCATACCATCTCACTCTTGCTTCTCTACTATCTCATGTACTCCAATCCTCATTACATACCATACCATCTCATATTGCTTCTCTACTATTCATGTACCCAACATACTCATTACATGACATACTATCTAGTCTGCTTCCTCTACTATCTCATGTACTCCAACATCCTCATTACATGACCACACCATCTCAGTCTTGCTTCCTCTACTATCTCATGTACTCCAACATCCTCATTACATGACCATACCATCTCAGTCTTGCTTCCTCTTATATCTCATGTACTCCAACATCCTCATTACATGACCATACCATCTCACTCTTGCTTCCTCTACTATCTCATGTACTCCAACATCCTCATTACATGACCATACCATCTCAGTCTTGCTTCCTCTACTATCTCATGTACTCCAACATCCTCATTACATGACCAACCATCTCAGTCTTGCTTCCTCTACTATCTCATGTACTCCAACATCCTCATTACATGACCATACCTCTCACCCTTGCTTCCTCTATTGTCTCATGTACTCCAACATCTCATTACATTACCATACCATCTCAGTCTAGCTTCCTCTACTATCTCATGTACTCCAACATCCTCATACATGACCATACCCTCTCACCCTTGCTTCCTCTACTATCTCATGTACTCCAACATCCTCATTACATGACCATACCATCTCAGTCTTGCTTCCTCTACTATCTCATGTACTCCAACATCCTCTTACATGACCATACCATCTCAGTCTTGCTTCCTCTACTATCTCATGTACTCCAACATCCTCATTACATGACCATACCATCTCAGTCTTGCTTCCTTACTATCTCATGTACTCCAACATCCTCATTACATGACCATACCATCTCAGTCTTGCTTCCTATACTATCTCATGTACTCCAACATCCTCGTTACATGACCATACCATCTCAGTCTAGCTTCCTCTACTATCTCATGTACTCCAACATCCTCATCACATGACCATACCTCTCACCCTTGCTTCCTCTACTATCTCATGTACTCCAACATCCTCATTACATGACCATACCATCTCAGTCTTGCTTCCTCTACTATCTCATGTACTCCAACATCCTCGTTACATGACCATACCATCTCAGTCTAGCTTCCTCTACTATCTCATGTACTCCAACATCCTCATTACATGACCATACCATCTCAGTCTAGCTTCCTCTACTATCTCATGTACTCCAACATCCTCATTACATGACCATACCATCTCAGTCTTGCTTCCTATACTATCTTATGTACTCCAACATCCTCATTACATGAGATTACCATCTCACTCTTGCTTCCTCTACTATCTCATGTACTCCAACATCCTCATTACATGACCATACCATCTCAGTCTTGCTTCCTCTACTATCTCATGTACTCCAACATCCTCATCACATGACCATACCCTCTCACCCTTGCTTCCTCTACTATCTCATGTACTCCAACATCCTCATTACATGACCATACCATCTCAGTCTAGCTTCCTCTACTATCTCATGTACTCCAACATCTCATTACATGACCATACCATCTCAGTCTGCTTCCTCTACTATCTCATGTACTCCAACATCCTCATTACATGTCCATACCATCTCACCTATGCTTCCTCTACTATCTCATGTACTCCAATATCCTCATTACATGTCCATACCATCTCACCTTCCTTCCTCTACTATCTCATGTATTCCTACACTTCCCCGGATAACTTTCTTCCTAATCTTGTTTCTCCTCATGACAGCTAACATGCTCATCACAAACTTTATTCCCATGTCCTCCAATTTCCTAGTCTCTCTTACATTCATTGTCCATGTTTCTGTGTATAACATGAGTACAAAGTAAGCCCTTTAGTGGGAGTGTACTCGCTTTTAAACTACCCTCCCAATTCCTACCCCATATGACCTTCACGTTACTAAGTGTAAACGTTTTACTGCAACATACATTTAGAAGAGTGGGTAGGACATCCGACTCAGACCTGGGTAGTGTGATTATGACCAGCTATGCTGAAGATAGGGTTCCTACAGTGCGATTTTCAATCATCTCTCCAAGTGAATACAGACGGTTTCTTAAACTTGACTCATCTAATATTTTTGTAATAGGTTAGCTTCACTAAGTTACTCAGTATAGCCTTTTGGCACTAAAACGCACGAATGCAAAAAAAATAATCTAAGGGTCACCTTAAGACAGTGGGGTCCATGCAACGCAAAATAAATAATAGCTCACGTTCAGAAATCTTTAAAAATAAATTGGTCATACTTGGCTTTGTTTCAAAATGGGTTTATAAAACTAGAAATTCTTCTTTCATCTACTATTCCTTACAACAATATCACATAACAATTTTTATCCGTTTCAAAGTAGTTTTTTACAAAAATAGAAAATTCCACTTTTAACTCGAATTTTATACATATATAAAAAAGGAACAATTTAATAGTGTTTAATCTGCTAGACTATATATATTCTTTGAGAGACAAACCCATAAAAAATCAAAGCCCATTAAAACTAACTGTTTAGAATGAAGTAAAAACAAATCGATCCTGTGTTTGTAAAAAGTGGACATAAAAAAGGGTCGGAACTAGCTGGTGGCATGGGCCAGACTACAATGTGTCGCTCTAGATAGGAGGAGTGTTATTTCGGGAACAATTAATAGAGAGAGTCGACATGGAGGAAAGAGACAGCCCAAGTCTTGTGACCTCGAGGGTTCGTTTCCGTCAGAGCGCGCGTGGAGACGGAGGAACCGGAACACAGACTCGTGGTTCGGATCTAGGGCAGACCCAATGGAGGGTTGTTTTCCCAGACCCTCTAATGTGGGTGCATTTACTCCAACCACCTTGCTATCCGCTTCGGTGGCTGAGTTTTTCAACCGATGTCTGCGGGAATTGGAGGAAAATAAAATAAGAAGCTTAAAAGTAGTTCTTGTTAAAATAGTGATAAAATCTATCCCTAAAAACTGATGATGTGCCTTGATAATTTTAACGGCCTGTCCAGGTTGAATAAATGGTGAAAATCGCTGATCTAAGGCTGGTTTCACACCAACGATCTCTAATCTGACTCACCCTATTGTATTTGATAGCACGATGTAGGACCAATCAATACCTTTCACACCGGCGAGTCAAGTCACCCCGGGTCTAACCGAGACAAGAGTCCATGATGCGGCAGATTACAGATCTCGTCAGTCCAGCAGAGTCAGTGTGTTATTTCCACGTGCTTTCCAAGGCTAACAGCATGGACACTGAATACCTCATTGTTCTCGTTCAAGAGAATTCCTTCGATTTTACAACCCGTCCCGTCCTGAACATCGGATAGAAATACAGTGTCCGCTATTTGGAAACAAAGGTGCATCGTTTCATATTAAGTGGGTGAATCCACATTAAGCGACGTCTTTCTAGGCGTCCCCGCCGGCGCTTACATACAAAACGCTAGGACTGCAAAATCTCGCGCGAGCTCTTTGGTCGAACTAGTGGACTCGATGACTCGACTCACTAATGTGAAAGGCCTTGACTCTAATAGAGTTCAGAATGGACTCTACTCCATGAGACTCGACTAGACAATCGTTGATGTGTAAACAGCCTAAGGCGTCACTCTCGCAATAGACTGGACTGCCGATGATGGGGAGATCGAGGTTAGAATCCCGGTCGAGTGTATTGAGGTTAGTTTTACCAAATTGGTTTCAAATTATCTTTTCACACATTCAAATGTGGATGCACTTTCTTTCAATTCAATTTTCCACCATCGGTAGGTACACGGGCCAAGCCGTCACCCTCGTATGAGTTGGTTTTTACACCCTCCCTACACGCAAAGGAAGGTACATTACCTTTGAATTATTTCTTTCTGCTCGTTACCACATATAGGATTAGCCCTGGGGCGACTGGTAAGCAAACTAAAACCTTTATTTAATAAGATATAAAATTCAAAATGGCCGTGATGTGTTGTCCTCTGTATTATAATGTCCTTAAGGGCGTGATAAGCTTGTATTAAATCACTATTAACAAGATATTTTTTGGGGGGTAAGTGGGGTGTAATTGTTCTCTCATGATCAACGAGCTTTTTTTTAAAAAATATGATTAGAGAGTTTTTATAATATTTTATTTTTTTATAAAACATACCACCATATTTAATGAAGTTTTAGTAATTAGTTAGTGAAACCAACGACATCCCTCAATAAACACGTTTAGGTTATTTTATAGCAATAACAGTATTTAGGAAAGTTTCCAACAATATTAATAATATAACCAATACCCGCCTCGGTGGCGTAGTTGGCTAACGCGCTAGTCGTGTTGAGCTCGACTGCCAAGGACGGGAGATCAAGGTTCGAATCTCGGCCGGGTGAACTGGGGGTGGTTTTTTCCTAATTGGTTTTCCACTCTCCCTCTACGCAAATGCGGGTTCACTTCCTCTAAATTCAACCTTCCAAATTCCTAATCCATTAGCGCAATTAGTTCTTAAGCGTATAACCCTAACGGGTAATAAGATGCATGCTAAATAAATAAAATATAGAACCAATGTTTATTTATTAAGATAAAATATTCAGTTTCCCAATAAAAATTAAATAAATGCTAAAAAGAACAAATTCAAGACGCGCTTGTACACCTTTAAAAACACACTACTGTATTTGTAACATTTACTGTCTCTTTCGGGATGAAGATCTATCAAGAAGTAATCAAGAGCAGAGAGCGGACATGTCTGTCGCGGATACCTCGACGTCCCGGACCCGTACCTGGCCGTAGCAATCCCACGAGGGGTGGGTGGTAGGGATAACAAGGTTTAGTCCGTACATTTGTCTGATTGGAGCCGGCCGAGATACTTTCCATTATTAGAGTAGACGGGCGAAGCTTCAGCTGGTTTACTCGTGAACAACAAATTTAGGAACACTTGGGTTTGATTGCCGCACTGATACTCGCCGGGGAGGGGAAGGCCGAAATAGAGGGAGGTTGCCTTTGGGAAAGGCAATCACCCTGAACTAAAAGGCACCTGCGTTACTTGAAAGAATGTATTTTAAATAACATGCATTATTTTATTTCAGAATAAATTGCAAATCAAAGATCTACAATAAAGACCAATCTACTTTATCGTAAAGTGTACCATTTTATTTTCTTGACATTTCCGAAGGAAACCACTCTAAGATCAGTGCCAAGAGTTGGATAAGGAGACCGCCATTTAAATGGTACCTAGTTTTTTTTTTAAATTTCGTGTTATTGGAATGTCAGTAAATTGCAATGTAATTAGCACCGCCTCTCACCAACCGTTCAGGTCTTAAGGCATGTGTGTTAGGGACTATGAAGTATTTAATTTTAGAGGAAATGTACACACATTTGCGTGGAAGGAGAGTGGGAAACAGTTTAGTAAAATAATATACCCCAGTACACCATTAGGGATTCGAGCCCCAACCTACCCGTCATCGCTAATTCAGTTTATTGCGAGAGTGATGCCATAGACCATTCAACCACCAAAGTGAGAAATCAGAAAGTGAATGTGATAAGATTTGTATAAAACATGCAATATTAAACTATCTTACGCATAGTTAGCGCCAAAAGCATTGATGTAGTTAGTAGATCCCGGAGGGATAGTAGGTGGGGGTATAGGACCGGGACAACAGGTATTTAGTTAATGAACAAATGGTCATCTTAACGTAGAGTATCCCTTAACCTAGTAGGTAGCGCGTCTGCCTAATCAACTAAATATTTCGATTCGATTCCCACACAGGTTGGAAATGTATACAATAATTATGAAGTTGTGTGCGTTACACTTCACTAAACGGTATAGCGACGCCATTGGCCTGATAGTTGTGTATCTTAGAATATTATTTTATTATTATTATTATTATTATTATTATTATTAGCACCACGTCTTACTACCCGTTCGGGTTATACGCACTTACGCTAATGTGTAAGTGGTAGGGTGATTGTGAGATGAAATGAAGGACCTACAGTTTAACGTGGAATCCGAACCACGGTGGAGGCCTGGCATTCCCCACATTCTGTATCTTAGAACTAGCTAGGACAGGTCACTAGCCAATCACACTGACAATAAGTCGTATTAACAATTTAAAAAAAACTGTGACAAGGATAAGCAAAAAATTTGACTTGGTTTTTTTCCGTATGGGTAGAATAGTATTCTTGAAATAATTATGCATAGCCAGAATCCTTAGATCACAACATATAGAGTTCCTCCCATGTAACACCATGTAGACATTATAGAGTCCCCCACCCCCACCCCCTTAACGGCGTTACGTGGTTTATGGATGACCCCTGAAGCCCCCCCCCCCCGACTATATTTACTACCGGCGTCTTGTCACTCACTACGCCAATCCACCATCCTCTATAAACTCCATTCATTCCCGCCGTCATCCCAATTTTCCCCGCCATTTCACGTTTTATTGGTCCGGACCGAAACTTCATTTTTCATAGCCCATCACTCCCATTGTAGATGCACTTGATTTTCCGTAACAGCACACAGAGAACCGCCCCCTTCAGAGCAAGAGTGACGCACGGAACACAAATAAACCATTGAGATGGCAGAGTTACCCTTTCATCTATCTTCAGGGCCGCCACTGTTTTATTACTACCGGATTCCCCGTGGTTTCTAGATTCTCCAGATGGAATTCCAGTTTTCCCAGGCGGTTTAGTTTGAAGAAAAGAGTAATCAAATTTTATTTTTCATCAAACGGACAAGTGTGAAATAATATGACATGTTTGAAACAGGAGGATTTAAGATTGCTGAGTGACTTCACAACCCTTGTTTAAGGGGTGATAAGACATGTTTGAAACAGGAGGATTTAAGATTACTGAGTGACTTCACAACCCTTGTTTAAGGGGTGATAAGACATGTTTGAAAGAGCGTGCTTTATTCTTCATTTCACGTTCCACCCCATCCAAAGAACTAGTATTTTAAGTTTTAAGTTAAAAGTTAACAAATATTCCAGTTTATTTGTTTACTAAATGTTGCAATGTTCTCTGTGTGTGGAACCTTGACATTCCAATTGTTACATTTCAATCTCGATTCTTCTATTCTTCAGTATTTATTTCAACCCATTACAATGCAAAGTCAGTTATTTATATGCCGTAACGTGATGAGTTTTAAAAAAAATTAAATATTATTATTTGAGGAATTCATCATCTACTTTCTGAACCAACTGATTACCTTTTATAAACACACGAGAATTTCTGTGCGCGAGTGCGAAAGAGCCTGCTCATTTTGCCTGCTAAGGTATTTTCACAAACCTTCCAGAGTTCGTTTACAAGCCACAATCAACATGTGACCGAAAACTTTACTTCCCTTCCGAAGGAAGTTGTGCTACAGATTATAAACGCTGAATAAAAATCCGTCGACCCACGAACATCGGGTCTTGAGGCGAGCACTTTACGCCAAGACCACAGAGGTCGACCGAAAATTAAGGATGATGGTTAGAAATAAAGATAGAAACACGGCCATGCTTGATTAGCGCAACCTTTATCTTATTTCTTGTCAGCGGCGCCGAAACTCGCGGTGCGGTGTCTCCCACACGGCGTTCTTTGACCGTTTCTTCCCCCCTTCGGGTCTTTTGTGGGGGAGACATATTTTATGATGAGCCCGGGCGGCCACTCAGAGATCTTGGCGAAGGAAGAACGAACCCTGGGAGACTTGAGGGGTGGTAGGACTGAGAGCCGAGTGTGGACTATTGAAGGGGGCGGAGGGGGTAGTTACGGACATCTTGGGCTGCTTCTAGAAGGGGATGTTTCCATTAGTCTAATCTCCCCGGCGGGCTGAGGATCCTCTACACAGCCTTCTCGAAATAGAAACGGAAATTACAGAATTACTTTCTATAGAATTTGGTCAAAAGTATATTATTAAAATAAAAAATATATCCGCTTCGGTGGTCGAATAGGGTTCAAATCCCGGTTGGGTGCACCAAGGCTGGTTTTACTCAAATATTTTTCCACTCTAATTCGGGAACACTTCCTCTAAATTCAACCTGCTTCATCCCTAACATATTATGTTTTCATTTATTTGAGGCACTTAACGTGCACTTTCCGAACCGAATGATATCAGTACATGAGAATTTCTATGAGCGAGAGCGAAAGGGCCTACCAATTTTACCAGGAAAGGTATTTCCACATAACTTCAAGGGTTATTTTACATTCCACAATTGACACGGGAACCGACGGCATTACTTCCCTTCCGAAGGAAGTTGTGATACAGATTTTTATCGCTCGGGGAAAAAAAAAAATCCGTCAACCACGGTTGGATTTAAACCCACGAACATCCGACCTTGAGGCGAGCAATTTACCTCAAGACCATCGACAATGGATGGAAAACTTCTCCTTGCCCAAAATTTCCCCCGTTCGTACATATTTTGCACCCCTGAACAGATACATTATCCCATCTCCACAAGTTCTATGGATACAGATATGTGAAGGATGCAGGTTCTATAGATGATATACTAACATTACTCATAATACTGAAAAACGTTACGATGTAGTTTCGGCCTGTGGACCAATGGTATTCAACCTTTTTTTTCCTTCAACTTTTTACACCCAAAGTGGTTGGTTCATAATGCAAGTTTTACATGTATGCTATTATCTACAGCTAAAATAAATTAAATAAACTGAGTATAAAATTATGTATTAAATAATAAGTTTTAAATTATAAATGTATATATGTGTGTTATTCTTTAAGTTTTACATACCCCCTAAGATGTATTCGGGTACCCTCTGTTGAATACTGTAACACGTCATTTTTTACCAATTGATTGAGATAATCAGACATGATCCAACGTAATAATATTTATACTATATTTCGCAGTAAATATCTCCGCGGTGCAACATCCTGTCTCTATCAGCCACCCATGCAAGATCTTCTCGAAAAAGACAGGTGTGGTGACGATGGACGAATGCATCACGCTACTTGAACACAACCCTGTTGGCCTGAGGAGGTGACTTCACTCGCGTGATAGTCGCTGATAAGTAAACACATGCGTTCCTCAAGAATAAACATATTTTGGTATTAATCGCAGAATCTAAAACGGGACCGTAATAATTCCGCGTCGGTCACAAGATTGGATCGATCACATTTTAATCCTCCAATTTCCGTAAAGAAGTGAAATACCAGCACGCGTGATATCGGATAGAGTGTTCACCCTGTTCAATACAGCAATGGCGCTGACTATATCATTTTTTAAAATTAAATAAGTAATTTAAATTATAGCCCGATAATAATAATTCACCCCAACCTAATCAGTATAATATCAACATGCAAGAGTGGTGATTATTATTATTATTATTATTATTAATATCATCACGTCTTACTACCCGTTCGTGTTATACGCACTTACGCTAATGTGTGATGGTAGGGTGATTGTGAGATGAAATGAAGGACCTACAGTTTAACGTGGGATCCGAACCACGGTGGAGGCCTGGCATTCCCCACATTCACAAGTTGTGATTATTACACGTCTTGTCAGAGGGGAAGGAAGGGTTTGGAAATCAGATAAATCTGTGCCGGGACCGAGGATTTAACCCCTGACCCTAGAGGTGAATAAAAATCCATAATGAGCTATCCCACATGTAGTGAGTCCATTACAATACCAGTGCTCAGGAATGATGAGAAAACGTACCCATTATAATATGTATCAACAATACTGTTACTGTTGTTGGTGAGCTGGCGGTCTAGGGGTAAGGTGGTTGACTTCCGTGCTGGGAGTCCGGGGTTCAATCCTCGGTCCCGGCACAGATTTATATGATGGCCAAGCCCTTCCTTCACCTCTGACAAGACGTGTATTAATCACAACTTGTGAATGTGTGGAATGCTAGACCTCCACCGTGGTTCGGATCCTATGTTAGACTTTAGGTCCTCCATTTCATCTCACAATCATCCTACCATTACACATTAGCGTAAGTGCGTATAACCCGAACCGGTAGTAAGACGCGGTGCTAATAATAATAATAATAATAATAATAATAAACATTACTGTTTTTCAGGCATTCAGCATAAATGGGGTTATTGACACTTTGAGCCGCACTTAAAAGTGAACTACAAATTCCAATTATTCAACTTGTTTACGTATAGTGTGAACACTAATTGTTCTTACTAGTCGGGATTAGAACAAAGGCCTCTCTCTCTCTTTCTAAACAAAAAGTGACGCCTTAGCGATCATGATCGCAAACGAGTATTAAAAACATTGTTAATAAACGCGTGTGATAAAACCGACTCACCCCTCCCCCTAAGCGCCATGACTTATTCCACCCCTGATCGGAAATAGTTATTAAGACTCCGGGCGAGGGTGACCCGTGATACTGTGGAGGGTGTTTTTACCCCTCCATCTCAAGACGTTGCTCGGTGTAACGTGGAAATAATGGTCCCCTCGCTTCAAGACCGAGGGTGGCGGGTCGGGGAGGGGTCCTACCACCCAACCCTACGCACGGCCACCACTGGTCAGCTTTCCTTCCCTCAGGGGCAAGGGGATGCAACTTGCCTTCCACTTCAAACCGCAGCGCGCCACGCAACAATTCCCTACAGTCGCGGACGAAACAACATAAACTATCCTCGGATTGGTGGGATAGCTCCTTACAACCCCAAACTGATGGACACGCAGACAAAGAAGTCAGTCTCATCTGATTTTGCCGGTAACATAAAGGTCGGGGTTCAAATACCGGATGGGTATATTGAGTTGTTTTCCCCCCTTCCCCCCTCTTAACTCTTGTCGCCGCGTCTTACTACACGTTCGAGGTTATACGCTTATCAACTAATTACGTTAATGAGATAGGGATGAAAAAGGTTTAATTTAGAAGGTGTGTACCAGCATTTTTATGGAAATCTACCCTGAGTACACCCGACGTGGATTCAAACCCCGATATCGAGTCAATTGCGAGAGAGACGCCTTGGATCAGTCGACCACCGAGCCTGGTTCCCCACTTTCTCTTCACACAAATGCAGATACATTTTCTCTATAATTCTCTACCTTCCTCGTACCCGCCCCAAATAGTTTAACTAGGCCGGACGGGTAGTAAGATGCGGAGGACAAAGGGAGGGGGTAGGGGGACAAGACCCCTCCTCCAAGCAGTCAAGTGGCGTCTGGCAGTAGTACGCGAGTCCTCCGCAGCGCTGTGAACTTCCAAGAGTTTGTTTAGACGGAACGTAAGCACACTTAATGCTCCATAATATTACTTGGGGGGGAAGTAACCCCTCCCCTCAACATCCTCCGTGCGGAGAGGTACTCTATGCTAGCTCAAGAGATGGCCTGCTGGCTTTTCTCACAGATGTGGAGACCTTTGTCATTATTTCCTCCACATATTTTATTTAAAAAAAAAAAGAGGAAGAAACGTAAAGTTAATGGCCTTGTTGCAAAGGCCAACGACATTAACAACATAGAAACACTTTATATTTAACACAAGCAGTCCCGAAATAACCCACTATAAAGTGTTGACGCAAAAAAAAAAAAAAACAAGTGTTGCTAATGGCGTGACGTTCCACGTTTAAAACACGGAATAATTGAGAACAAACGAGATTAGAAGAGCGTGATGAATGTTATACTTTTCATTCGAGAATCTCGATAAAGTTATATTTTGTGGTCAGCATTAATTTCATTTTACTGTATTATTACGGTTATTCTAAAGATATATATATAATGACAACTACAGTAGCCCCGTGGCTTCTTTGGTACTGACTGACAGCTCACAGCTGACTTCTGAGAGTCAACATTTAGGTATATACAGTAGCCCCATGGTTTCTTTGGTGCTTACTGACAGCTCATAGCTGACTTCTGACAGTCAACATTTAGGTATATACCTACATTTTGACTGTCAGAAGTGACAGCTGCTAAACACATGTTTTTTGCAGATCATATGGTTCGGCGTAGAGATACATAATTTGATCTGGTAACTTTTCAAAGCCATCGGCTGTCAGATGTGAGCTGTCAGTCAGCACCAAAGAAGCTATGGTGCTACTGTACAGATGACATGACTTTACGTATGAACACGTCAAATTAGATCTAGTTATTTTTATAACTGTCAGATAAGGTTATTCCCATGGGAATTAGACCGTATCCAAGTTTAGGTGATATTATTTTCTCTTTTTTTTTTTTTTGCGAGACGTTATTCTAGCCAGGGAAATTAACTTGCAGCATGGAGGAATCATATTTCATCTTTCCCATCAAACTGACCAGTGATGTAAAATCATTTAATTGATGTTTTAAAACCAGATGTTTTAGAGTTTCAAAGAAGGTACATAATAATGATATGGAAACACTAAACAATTCGATTCCAAAGCGTGTTGGAGATAATATAGTGTATTTGTTGTGATCAAGGTGATTTATTGATCAGTTCACTTTTTCTTCAATTCAAAGGTCAACTAAACCCTGATTTTAGAGGAAGTCCACTTTCAACCCCCCAACACTGATTGAAAGTCACTAAAATACGGTCTTCTCTATACAATTGTAATATTACCCGCTTCGGTGGCTGAGTGGTTTTCCACTCTCCTTCCACGTAAATGCGGGTGCAATTCATCACAATTAAACCTTAATCATCCTTAACCCATTGTTGTAATTAGTGCAAAGATATATATATATATATATATAAGTTAGTAAGTAATACGCAGTACTTAAAAAAAATGTAATATTTTTTTCCACCGCCAATGTGGCAACATGAGTTTCCTAGTTTCAAATAACAGCCTTCCTATGAAAATCGGACTGTAGTTAAATATGTCAAAATCACAACATTCCAGTACTTGTTAGTTGTTGTTTATGCGAAATTCCCCCCCCCCCATTCTTTTTTATCTCATACACAAGAATCACCCTGCGTTTTTCCACTTCTCTATGTTTTATAGACGCGGGGCAACCTTGCAATTCCAAGGGCTTAGAATTATATAATAATAATAATAATAATAATAATAATAATAATAATAATAATAATATAGAGGGTGGAGAAGGAGAGGATGCCAAAGAATAAGATGGAAATGAAGTAGGAAATAGACCGCAAGGGAGGCCAAGAAAGAGATGGGAGGAGCAGATAAGAGAAGGTGTGTAAGTGAGAGAGGACAAACGGAAGCAATTAAAAGAGGAAGGATTGAGGAGGATGAAGGCATTACACTAAACTGACCCGGCCACAGGATGGAAACAGTTGATGATGATAATGATGATGATGATGATGATGATGATGAATGATAGAAACTAGAGAACATAAATAAATTAAGCAAACTATTCCCACGATTTAGAGGCCCTTCGTTTAGTTTTGCATCAGCTTGAGCTGCACCTAATTTAAAATATGAGATTTCACAGTTGGTTGGTTTTAGGTTACAATGATAAATATGTACAAGAAAACCGCGCAAAACCAGAAATAAGGGGAAAGAAAACACAAACACAGACGACTGAAACCTCAAACAAACCAAACCTTTATTTATCCCTTCCTATGAGTTTCGTCACAACGAAGGTCTCTTTGTTTCAACGCAAGGTAACGTATGTTAAAGTTAACCAACCGTTAATTCAACTAACAAGTACCTAATTACTGGGGAAGAAATTACACAGTACACACGACACTTCAAGTCGTGTCCACCAAAAAAGCAAATTGATGTTACTTAAAAAAAAGTAAGGGTGTGCAAGTATTCGAAATTTAAAATTAAATTCCTAAACCTTTCAAATACAAGATCAAGATATTCGCTTCGGGAGCCGCGTGATAAAACGCGTTACTCTCACAGTAGACTAGACATCCGAGATGACGGGGAGATCGGGGTTCGAATCTCGGTCGGGTGTACTGGAGGTGGTTTTTCCCATGTTTCCACCTTGGATGACGTCTAGAAAAGTTACTAAATCTATTTTCACGTATTCATACGTCAAGTCATGTGATCTGAGGCTGTCACTTTTGATAGATGATTTAAATACCACTAATATGTTATCTTTTGTTTTTAGTACCGTGTCTTATCACCGTTTAAGGTTATACGTTTACATGATAAATTACTCTAATTGGATAGGGATGAGAAAGGTAGCATTTTAGAGGTAATCTACCCGCATTTGCGTGGAAGGAGGGTGAGAAAAATCTAGGAAAAATCACCCTCAGTACACGGGATCGGAATTATAAACCCCGATCAGCAGGCCAGTCTACCACGAGAGTGACGCCTTGAACCATTCGGTCACTGAAGCGGGTAAATATGTTATCAATTCTAAAAAAAAGGTCTCACTGTGAAAATTGTACTTTTTATATTTAAAACATGTAGCGAGCAATTTCTTTCGACAATGATTGCCAGATATTTACTCGGCCACTTTTAAAATAAGAGTTTGTAAATTGTGGGTGTTCAACCCAAATAATAATAATAATTATTACTGTATAGCTGTTTTTTCCGTAACTGATTGAAAGAAGAGGAAACCTTATTAAAACTACTTTTTCTTTTTGCCTCATGGGTGGAGTTACAAGATGATATAGAACAGTTAATGAAATAATAAATTAAAAAGTATTATATTACACTTTTATCTTCTTATAAACGGCCACCAAAATTAATAGAAGTTTTTTTTATAACCTATATACATAAAAAGATATTAAAAAATATTTGCTTTGCGTTTTTATTTTGCAAATACATGCGCGCACACACACAAAACCGAAACGGTTCATTTCATATGACATCATCAAATGCCCCTAATTCGTCCGTTTCACCCTCTCAATCTACTAAGAAAAGGCAGCATTTTAGAAGCTCTCGTTTGTGAATCTTTTTATAAGTGAACTACAGACGCAGTTACAATAGTAATAATAATAATAATAATAATATTAACCAAACCGTTATTT
This sequence comes from Timema cristinae, assembly GCA_039000515.1. Taxonomy (NCBI): domain Eukaryota; kingdom Metazoa; phylum Arthropoda; class Insecta; order Phasmatodea; family Timematidae; genus Timema; species Timema cristinae. Next base: position 65,175,763 of record JBCFYV010000935.1, read on the forward strand.
CGCATTAAAATAATGTAAAAAACGGTTAAAAGAAATTAGATATTAAAAACAAATTGTGTATTGTCAAAAAGTTGATTGCGAAACGTGATAGCAGCTCAACACAAGAGTCTTGCCGATCATTTGGTTTGGCGAATGGATACATAAAAAGAAGATCTAGTAGCTTTTTTTTATCTGTCAGTTACCACCGTTCCTACGCTGGATAGCATATAGTATATATTTACAAGAAATAACACCGGTACCGTAGGTAGGCAACCAGAAATCCAGGCAGCGTGTGGTGTGTCGGCATGCCGCAAGCTCCCCCTGTAGGAATGTGACGTATGCAGACCCGCCTCATCGGGAGAGTTGTGTGCTGCCTACACACGACAGTGTACGGCGCTTGGGTCTGTATATCATGTGTGTTGGGGGGTGTAACATACCTCGCACGGGACGGATAACATAGAACGCTTGGAAATTGATGTATAGTCAGTCTCTTTATTAATCAACTTGATAAAGTTAAATTTGATAGCCATATTATTTATAGAAGGAACGTTTATTTTATAATATAATCTGGACAGGCATTAAACTATTTCAATAGAACAAATTTACATTTACAATTTTAAAACAGTAAAATAAAAGACTAAAATGAATGAAAAAATGATAATATTGGCGTGATGCACTTTAAAGTTGGTAACGAGAATATAAATTAAACTAAAGCAATACATTTTAAGTTGTGTGTTTATTTGGAGTATTTGACATATAAAAACATTTTATCAGTATATAAGACAAACTGAGTTAACCTAGATCAGCAACACCTTCCCGTCTTATTGATAAGACGACGCCACACACAGCAACTAAATTAGTTTAACCCTCACCAGGGCCTGAGCCAATGGCGCAGCCACAAGGGGGTACATTGTACACCTGACCACCCCTTTACACTTTTAATTCATGGGTGCATAATAGCTTAGTAGACACCCAAGTTCTAAGATAAAATTACCACTTTAAGATTAAAAGCAACATATTTATAAATTATATATTATTTGTGTATTATTATTATTTGATTATTATTATTATTATTTTAGAACCACGTCTTACTACCCGTTCGGGTTATACGCACTTACGCTAATGTGTAATGGTAGGGTGATTGTGAGATGAAATGAAGGACCTACAGTTTAACGTGTGATCCGAACCACGGTGGAGGCCTGGCATTACTCACATTCACAAGATGTCTGTCAGAGGTGAAGGAAGGGTTTGACAATCAGATAAATCTGTGCCGGGACTGAGGATTGAACCCCGGACTCCAAGTATAGAAGTCTGACTGACACCTTACACCTAGACCACCAGGTTGCCAATATTATTTGTGTAAATGCCATGTAGAGAAATATCAATAAATGTGTACAAAAAACAGTTATTTATTCAAATAAAGAGAAAATCACTAATTAAAATGAAAATAACTTCTTAATAGTTTCCACACACATCCCATTATTAGAATGTTTCCAGGCCAAAAAGCTTCGCCAGACACCCCAATAGTTTCAGCAATAATTCAACTATGGTAACTTTACCTACACCGAGAGGTAGCATGCTAACCTTAACCTATTACGCTATGGCCTGTGACCCTATAAGACGCACAATAGTGTAACCCGTCAAGGTAAGCTTGCTATCTTTCGGTGTAAACGAAGTTTATCGCCCAATCTAAAAACCTCCCTGCGTCTCTTGACTGAACCAGGGTCCCTTAAACCTCAAATTGACTTGTTATAACAACTCCTGTTCTTAGGAAGGTGTGCTGTAACCAGAAAAAACAAACAACTCCCTGCGTCTCTTGACTGAACCAGGGTCCCTAAGACCTCAAATTGACTTGTTATAACAACTCCTGTTCTTAGGAAGGTGTGCTGTAACCAGAAAAAACAAACAACTCCCTGCGTTCGGTTTCATGCAGCGTTCTTTCTCTCCAGAAGAGCGAGCTATCCCTCCCCTGCGTTATTATTCTCGATATTAGAGGGTGTAAATCAGTGCTCCCGCCATCAGCAGCGAGGCTTCTACCCCCTGCACCCCTACACCCCTTCCATCCATTATGCTAATGGCGAGGAAAGGGGGGAGGGACGCATTGTCATTGTAGTCGCGTCTCCGGGCAAAACAAAGTGATGCAGCGACGTTGATCAAACAACAAGCAGCATACACCGTCCCAACAACGCATTGCAAGAAGAGGTGTTCTCACGAAACCTGCTCACCCCTGCGTCTTAGCAGCTAGTGCCCAGCTGCCGCCGTGTAATGTTTCCAGGATAAGCAGAGTTAGTTTAAACTGTACCTGTGATTTGCCCTGATCACTCAGAACACTCATTGGTCAGGATCTACAAACATACATTCCCATGTGAGGTGTAGAGCAGAACCTAAGTATGATTGTTCAAATGGAGAAAGAATAGGGGAGAACTTAACACAGGTACAGTAGTAACAAGCTCTATTTACCCTGGTCAAATGGGGACAGAGTGGGGGAGAACATATACAGGTACAGTTGTAACAAGCTCTGCTTACTCTGGTCAAATGGGGACAGAGTGGGGGGAGAACATATTACAGGTACAGTTGTAACAAGCTCTGCTTACCCTGGTCAAATGGGGACAGAGTGGGGGAGAACATATCACAGGAACAGTTTGTAACAAGCTCTGCTTACCCTGGTCAAATGGGACAGAGTGGGGAGAACATATCACAGGAACAGTTGTAACAAGCTCTGCTTACCCTGGTCAAATGGGGACAGAGTGGGGGAGAACATATCACAGGTATAGTTGTAACAAGCTCTGCTTACCCTGGTCAAATGGGACAGAGTGGGGGAGAACATATCACAGGTACAGTTGTAACAAGCTCTGCTTACTCTGGTCAAATGGGGACAGAGTGGGGAGAACATATCACAGGTATAGTTGTAACAAGCTCTGCTTACCCTGGTCAAATGGAACAGAGTGGGAGAACATATCACAGGTACAGTTGTAACAAGCTCTGCTTACTCTGGTCAAATGGGGACAGAGTGGGGGAGAACATATCAAGGTATAGTTGTAAACAAGCTCTGCTTACCCTGGTCAAATGGGAACAGAGTGGGGAGAGCATATCACAGGTACAGTTGTAACAAGCTCTGCTTACCCTGGCAACACTCCACGACACGCTACTTTTAACGCAAGAGAGACGAGAAGAATTTTACCTACTAATCTGGAATCTCACCTGACCTATATTGCGTTAAAAACTAGTTTTTTGGCAACAGTCTTAAATGGCTGACTTTGCTGAGAGGTGTGGTACCAGTTCTGGTAGAAGAAGTCTAAAGCAGGTCAGTTGGCTATCCAAACTAACGTGGTTGGAAGATTGTTTTTGACAAAGTTGTTCTGTGTGTGCAATTACATTATTAATAGGTTTGGTTCAGTGGTTACCAATTTTTAATGCCTAAATATACCTGGTTTCTATCCCCGACCAGGTTAAATGAAATACTTTCAATCCTATCTTTAGACAAACGATGGTGGGTTTTATACAAACCATATATGTGTTGTTAACAACAAATACACCTGGACAAGAGATTACTAAAATAAACTATAAACACTTCAAATACGTCAAAGAATTTGTTTTAGATTTATTGACGCGTGGTTGAGTTTATTCAATATAACAATCAAACATTAAATTAAAGAAAAATAGCCCAAGATAACCGGCAGATGTTAGTCACGTTGTAACAAATTAATTCATAATGTTAATAAAAACCCAGTTTAAAGGAGTTCACTTTTCTCCATTCGTTTGTTGTATTTACATATAAAATGTGCAAAGGTACAGAAAGCTGAGTTTATTATTATAGAGGAGTCCCCTAGAAAATGGACGTAATGTCGTTAGTATTTATTTGTTTATTTTACAAGTAGGGGAATGATAAGGAAGTGTATGTGTGTGGTAAAGTGGTGGGTGGGCTGTATACTAAAATATGCTAAATGTGCCAAATTAAAAGTGAATATTAAAAATAATAAGGTTTGTTTGGAACTCTGGAAATGTTACACACGCTATTATAATATACTTGGTTGGAGCCATATCTTATTTAAATATTTATACTTTTATGCGGGGACACCCCTTCCCCTTTTAAGGAGTATAACAATCCCAAGGGAACCGGGGGGTTACCCAATTTCCATAAGATGGAGGGGGTGTCCAGACCTCCCACCTTTCTACGCACAAGAAAACATGTAAATATAAGGAAGCTAGAATCTACAACGCAATTCCAACGTGATAAAGAACACAGTGGGATGATGTTATTTTATTGATATTGATTCAATATATCAAAAGTGACAACTGAAGAGCCCACGACATGACGTATGAATAAATTAAAAATATCCTAGTAGCTCTTTTTAACAGATCGATACCCTGTTCTGTCTAGGAGCAGTAGATCAATTCGGTTTTTTTTTTAAAGGAAATCTAGCTAGAGTAACAAATGAAAATATATTTTCCATATCTTGTTAGGTAAAACCATATCTGTCGGAGAATAAATAGCCCGCATTCTCTCAAATATACTGCACAGTTTATCAACAAACCCGCTCGCTTATCATTTGGCTAAGATACTTACAGCGAATACCACAGTCCTGAAGATACACAGGCGAGCCTATCTCGAGCAAATAAACATTCGTATCTTCTTCCCAGAGATGCGAAATTTCTCTGTGTTTATTTTGCAAGTTGGGGGACTACCGAGGCGTGTTTATTTACTGACATGGGTGCTATGCATTACCTGGAACAGCTTTACCAACCCCCAAACCCCCCCTTTCTCAACAATTCATGGCGCAGTCGCGCCAGCAGGTGAAGGGAAGGCATGCAAAGCATATATCTGTGGTGACGTCACTGCTCTACATGCATGATAAATAGCGACAAGACAGGTAACTCGTGAGTCACATGTTCGCCGAAAAAAAAACAACAGAATATGCTTGAGTGGTGCAGTACCCATGATGCATTGCAACACGAACTAGAAACAGCTGATTTACAACATGTTTTAGCTTATAGTGAGTAAACACCTCTTTAATATCAATGTCACAATGGATGTTTACATATAGTAAGTATTGAGTCGTAAAAGAAAAGAAAACAATAGCAATACACGACATAATTTAAGTTTATAACGTTCCTAGGTGAAGTTGTTCGGCGGTAGGGGAACAAACGGGGGAGGAGTAAAATAAAAATTACAATACAATTTGTTGTTGTGACCCCTCCTATTAAATTACATTATTCGTTTCCAGAGATCTTTTCCGAACTATTATACCAGTCACTAACGATTTATTTCAAATAATTCCAGACAGTAGATGTAGGTGTCCGCTAGTATCTCGCTTTGTAGGTGCGTGTGCACTGATTGAGTGGGTTGGTTTTGAAATTTGAATGGGTCTCCCGACATGATGTTGTCGCGCAGAAAAAAGGAAATATGAAGTTATTTCAAGCCGCGCCGAGCGGACAACGCCGATGAAGCTGAAACCTTGTGATTGGTTTGGAGGTCGTCACGTGATTATGTACCTGCTTTGCCCTTGTTTTTTCGGCAAACGCGGGAATCCACTCTTACAACCCTTCCCACGATTAAAGTTAAAACGGTACTGGGTTCGATCTATCCTCTAATGAGATAAAAGGAATTAGGAAAAACTAGATTCCACAGTACTGGTAATGGCACGGTATATATACAGCACAAATTTCATAAGAAAAACCTTATCTGAAAGCTAAATCAGTTATTATATCCACTTCTACGTATTCATACGTCAGGTCATTATTTCTGCAGCTATCGCCTTTGATGGATATTATCAATACTAATAGTATATTATTAACAATGTTGACAGCAAAAATATATGTTTGTATTTTTTAATAGTTTCTTCCTACAAGAATCCTACTATGATTGAGTTTTCTTAGAGGTAATAAATGTATCCGTTTATGGTTATTTATTTTCAGGTTTTGCTTATTTTTTAAAAACAAGTAAAGATTGTATGACAAATAATTAGAGCAAAAATGGTGTTCGTGACATGTTTAACAATAAACAATGCATGTCATACATAATAAGGAAATGTAGAGGCACATTCATTATTTAATAGAATAATTTATTAAACTCTACCTCGAATAGTGGTGAGATTCTAAATAAAAGTATACGGTTAAGGATGAAGAGGTTATAGGTCTGTTAAAAATAAGTGCACCAGCATTCACTTGAAGAGAGAGAGAAAAAAACAGTGAAAAGGCACATGTAGGAAAACAACCAGTGCTTTTGTACCCAAGCGGGATTAGAACCCCAACATCAAGTAAGACGACTAATCTCAATCCAAGTATGACGCCCTAAGCCAAGTGCACCGGTGCAGGGGGGGGGGAGGTGATGAGTAAACGACACATCACCTTGCCACGACATTGTGGCCTGACAAAAAGAGAGTTAATTTCATTACTCAGGCCGACTATAAATAGCACACACCTCAAGTAAGATGTTTGTCACAAGAATGCTGAGAACTATTTCCTCTGCCGCTCCATTATCAACCTAAATGGTGTTTTCTGGAAGTTCGACTTATCAATGCAAGTGCAGTATCCTCCTACACACACACTCTCTCTCTCTCTCTCTCAACACACACACAAACCTTCATTTTCCAACAAAGAAGCTTTAACAAATATTATGTTAATAGGAAACTCATCGCTTCGTTGACCGAATGGTCTACTCTAAGGTGTCACACTCGCAAAAGACTGGACTGCCGACGAAAGAGGGATCGAGGTTCGAATCCCGGGTCAGGTGTACTGAGTGTTTTTTTTTGGTACTAAATGGCTTTACACACACTTTTTTCATGCAAATGCAGGTACACTTAATCTAAATTCAACCTTGCTTGTCCTTAGCACATTAGCGTAGTTAATACATGTACTCGTATGTAATAACCCAAACGGGTGGCGAGCCGGGCGATCTTTTAAGAATAAAAAAATCCTCAGTATATCTAGCTGAGATTCAAACCCCAACCCTCACATCAACGGAAAACCAGAATATATTATCCCGACATTTAGTCCGAGGCAGGTCATAATAATAAGTTCCAATGTTTATGCCTCAGTTACCAGATAATGCGTTTTACTCACCTTTTGTTGACAATCCCGACTGGTCGAGAAAGATGTCCTCTCACGACGACTCTCCTCGGTGACGAGGCGGTCTGAGGACTCCGGGTTATCAAGTCGGAAGCGTTGTTGGAGAAGGAAACATTGGTCGTTTTCCTCAGAGACGATCCTTCATCTCGCTGAACGCGCGACTTAGCAGGTACGTCCGTGGAGACCACCGAGGTGCAAGGCTCGCAGGACACACGTGCCAGGATATTGATAGGACTACTCCTTACCGTTGAAACACAGGTGCGAGAAGAAACCAATCTATGTTTCGAGCCGTTCTCCAGTAATTTGACCTCGTCTTCAGACGGCGATGTCGGTCTTTTGAAGACGTTCACTAAACTGTCCTGGGACTTGTTACACGCCGTGGTAATGCAGGACGAGACGGCGGAGGCACAAGGGCTGACCGCTCTTCGTCGATTGATCGAATTGGAACTGTTCTTTATGTACCGAGAAAACGTTTTAGGGCTTTTAGAAGAATCTAATGCGGCGGGCCTTTTGTCGTCCGGAGATGCAAAATCCGCCATACTGAATTGATTCTGTTCAAGAGAAGAGTTAAGGATCGTTTTGCTGAGATGTTTCGATGAATGCAATCCATTTTCAGGGGTGATCCTAGAGAGCTTGGGAATCTTTTGAGGAAGGAGTGGTTTATCAACAGGATTCCTTGCCAGCTATAGAAGAGTCTGTTCAAGAGTGAGAGGCTTCAACAGGATTCTGCACGCTATAGAAGAGGGCTGTTCAAGACGTGAGAGGCTTCAATATGATTCCTTGCAACAGCGGGAGAGTTTGTAGGTACGTTTTTACCACTCAGGGTTCGTCTGGTGACGGTACTTTTGTTGTGGAAACAACACTGCGACTCAAAGTCTGCCGGAACATGCACGTGCATGTAACATCCGGTTTCATGGACAGCCCAGAACCTTCCTGGGGTCCGGAATCAACCGTTCTGGCCACGGCGGATACGTCCAGCAAACCGAATATCTGAGATTCTGTCGGCGTTTTCGGGGGCAAAAAGGATGAATGGGATGTTTGCCTCCTGCGCCTCGGGGTCGGGAAGGCGTGACCCGAGGAATGAGATATCGGCACAATCGTCGCGCGGGTCGCCTCCCCCCCATTGTCGTCAACCGACGAGAGCAGATCTCCCCCGCGCTCCACGGGGTGGGTTTCCGGCGGAGACGTGGCTACAGTGGATTTCTCACCGCTACTTTCCCCGCAATCCTTCGTTTTGTTACCGCTCTTGAATTTACACATGAACGCAAACAACTTCTCAAAGACACCTTTCTTTTTACCCATCACCACTTCATCGCGAAGTCGCCCCCTCCCAACCTCCCCGTATCTCCTTCTCACGCGCGTGTTAATTAGATCCGCCGTGTAAAGATAGCAACAGGTAACAAAAAAAAACACTGTAATTAATTCCACTAATTGCTCGTCAGTTGTAAAACGAACAGTTGAACTCTTTGTCACGAAGGTCTTGACCCAATTTGTTAACGCGGTGACCTTAGTCAAGGTCGTGGAAAATATTTCACACCCAGCCCCGAGAGATGCACTTCCCTGCTAACGAACAAATGGACTGCCAACGAATGCCCGATCTATTTCCAACACGAACTAAATAATCGTGCGTTGGGTCAGGAAACAATTAGCACCATTTTTTTTTCGCTCATGAATGATTCACTATTTATTTTAACAAATGTATGGCTCACGAATAGCCGTCCTTATTTTACAGTTCATTCATGCTATCATATACATAATAATGTGTCCTAATAAACCGAAGTTAAGAGCTGTTATTTAACTTAAACATTTTTTTATGATAAATCTTCCCTGACAGAGTTTATTCGTAAACAGACTCATAAATGCACTAGTTTACTCATAACACTTGAAATAAACACATGATGTAACAAAACACTGATAACGTTGATATCACAAAGATTAGTTACTTTCCGTTACAAAAAAAAATGTGAGCTTTAAAATTAATTTAGGCAAATAAATAAGTATAACGAAATGAAGCTAACAAATCACTTTCCGGAAATCTTATTTTCCAGAAATAATAGTTGACACATCAGATAGTAGTAGGAAATATTAAAAGTTATAAATGAAAATAATTAATATTTATTTTTCTGAAAACTAATGGTAGCAATAAAACAACTTATGACAATTTATTGATTAGATAAGCGATCATTATTGGTCTAGTTTATACATTTTCTGATAGGAATCTAAATTTAAACTGTATTTTATACTTAAAAACCAGGCTCAAAAGTTACTTGGATTGAAGATCAAAAAAGGAGCAATAATCTGATCTTTAGAAAATCAAACCGCTTTATTGTGACATCAAAACTAGACTAGAACGTTAGTTGTCACAAGGATTCAAACTAGGTTCTTCTAAACTAAGTGTGTGAATATAGACTTAAAAAATGTAAACGGCGTGATTAAAATCATATTTGATACGAATTATAAATTATAAAAACAAGAATACGAAAAGAGCAGATTATTTTTTAACGAATTATTAACTAACAAACACTCTTTAACTATCGATGAAGGTTTATAAACCTGTTTTATTTTTTTTATGAATTTGCAACATGAAGAACGATATTTTAGCACTTGACCCAAAGTATCACGTAACATCTTCGAGCAAGGTCGACGAATCCAGTCTCGTGTCGATTCAAAGTCCGAACCGCACGCACTCGACGCACCTTAATCGACGCAAACACGGTCCCTCCATCCGATGATAAAACCATACAACGAACTACTAACTGATCCGTGAGAGTTGAGTGACACGTGATTCTCCCCCTCCTCCCCACAGTTCTCTTCGCCTCTCCACCATTATCTTTTACTCACTCACTCCCCTCTTCTTCTTTATTTCCTAGTTCCTCCCCCCTCTCCCCCTCCTTAGTTAAAAACACAACCTAAAATTATCCCTACCGAAACCATTCGTTCTTTGTCTTTCTACGTGCGATTAATCTCATTCTATCTCCCTCACCTATTATTCACATGCAGCGAGTCTCAACTTGCATTCTTTCTTTCTTCCCCCCCCCCCCATCCAAAGCTTTGTACAGTAGCCCCATGGCTTCTTTGGTGCTGACTGACAGCTGACGGCTTTGAAAAGTTACCAGACTAAATTATGTATCCCTATGCCGAACCGTATTATCTGAAAAAACACGTGTTTAACAGCTGTACCTTCTGACAGTCAAAATGTAGGTATATACCTAAATGTTGACTGTCAGAAGTCAGCACCAAAGAAGCCACGGGGCTACTGTATATACCTAAATGTTGACGGTCAGAAGTGAGCACCAAAGAAGCCACGGGGCTACTGTATATTGGTTCGCGTGATGATTGGTAGTTTTGTGTTGTGTGTCTTCGCGACCCAGATCCGATATTAGGAGAACAGAAGTTTGATGCGTGTGTTGACGCCAGGCTCTGACTCACTCATCGTTAGGTGTGCGTGCGCGCGCAAGTCACTTGAGACGCCACGGTTCGATCCCCAACCGGGTATACCAAGGACGGAAACCTACGGAGTCCTCTCTACTGACAGAAATAATGATTAATTCCCACAAAAATTAACTTTATTTTTCATTAACGTATTTAGTGGGAGCTTCCTAAATGCACACATTAAATATTATTTAGTTTAATTATCACCGCGTCTTACAACCAGTTCAAGTTAGGTGATAAATTACTCTAATAGGGTAGGAATGAGAAAGGACACGTTTTAGAGGTACTTTACCCGCATTTGAGTGGCAGGAGAGTGGGAAACAATTTAATACAAACCACCCTCAGTAGACCCGGGTGGGATTCGAACTCCGATCTCTGTCATCAGCAGGCCAGTCTAACACGAGAGTGACGCCTTAGGAGCTGGTCAACAAATGAAATAAACGTTCGACTTACATACAAACTCAACCTAGAGTAATACGCCTAACACTACACCCAGCCCCAGTATCTAGATATTTACCAGTTGGACAGAAGAACGAATATAAGCAACCGTCCAAGTCTGCCCGTCTTGAGTCAAGCCTTTTACATATTTATCATTTATCATTTATCTTGCCAACATCATCCTCTATCTTGTTCTTGCTCCCATCCTTGGCCTTCCTCTTGCATTCTTATCTTCAATACATCCTTCTATACGTAACTTCAGAAGAACGGATCTATATACAAACAGCACCCCCCCAGGATCGAACTAGGACCTCCCTAGACTTGTGATCGATCACCCAAACCTCATATGCCATGGAGGATTCAGCCTTCACATTCCTACCCCCTTAGTTAGGATTGTTTAAGGCGGGAATGTAGGGAACGCGAGTTAAGGGGCAGTGGTTTTGCACTTTTTTAAGCAACACTTTTTTTTTGTCAAAATGAATCCAGTACAAACCTAGAGTTTAATTTTCTTCTCATTATGATATCAACAGTAGTGGAACTAAAGCCTGTAAAACAGGTGTTTTTTTTCTCCAGAAAGTGCTAACAGATATCACAACACAAAGGCATGTGATAAATGATGTGTGAGAAATGTCAAGGGGAATTATGATAATGAACTCGAGTCCTGCTGCATCTGTTTCGGTGGCCGTATGGCCTAAGGCGGGGCTTCCCAGACTTTTTCAACTTAGGGAACCTTTGACCAGAACACGATACTTTCTGGAGACCTCATAAAAAGTTTTACGCTAGTATTATGAACGTTCAGTAATGATTGTTAAATTTTACAAGAATAAAACAAACTGAAAACATCACATGTTCTGGTTGCGCCTGGCAAATGTACTGTATTTAAATTTGAAAAAAAAAAAATTGGCAATCTTAATTAATGATGCTATTTTACAGTATTAAAAAAAGAGTATTCTAAAATTACCTCACGGAATCTGAGATAACAATGGTGGATCCCAGTGAACGGTAAAGTCGGGGTTCTAATCTCGGTCAGGTTACTGAAGGTAGTTTTTCCTAAACAGTTTCTCACTATTCTACCAAGCAAATTCGGGGTACATTACTCTAAAATACTTCCTTCCTCATCCCTACCCCATTATAGTAATAATCATATATGCGTATAAACTGAACAGGTAGTAAGTAACATGCTGTAATAGTTTAGACACTTCTGTTTAAATATTGATCTGCTGCTTCAAAGAATTGATCATGAGACCACTCCGCCACTATGACCTCCTGGAGCGTCGAGCATTGTTCTGTTTCCCCGTCTCGGCACAGTCACTCTATGCTCCCCCTATGACAAGTACTGTCGATGACTAGTCGAGTGACAAGCCCTAAGGGGGGGTGTTACATCTTAACGTACGTACGTGTACATCAAAGGAACATTGAGGAACATTTTTTGTTTCTGTTCCATGTTACTGAAAAAGTTCCTCTATGTTTCCAGTTATTATTCTTTTTTTAGGTTTTATGACTTACGACAAGTCCATTCCTTTTATCAGTGAAATTAGACCTCCAATGCACCCTGTCCTATACCTCCTCCTTCAGCTTCCAGAACTTTCTTCTTTCCTCCAAGTCATCCAATATTTGAATCCTCCTCCTTCCTAACTCCTCTTTCCCTCAACCTTTCCTTCTATGACGTCGTGTAGAAGACAGTTCCTCCTAAGGATGTGTCTGATCCAGTTTGATTTGTACCGAGGAATCACATCTAAAATTATTCTCTTCTTACCCACTCATCTTAGAACTTCTTCATTTGTAGAAACAGAAAGATGGTGGTTGTTTCATGAAACGGTAACATAAGACTCGACTGAAGCGTTGTGCAAGTATTTATTATTATTATTATTAGCACCGCGTCTTACTACCCGTTCGGGTTGTACGCACTTACGCTAATGTGTAATGTTAGGGTGATTGTGAGATGAAATGAAGGACCTACAGTTTAACGTGGAATCCGAACCACGGTGGCGGCCTGGCATTCCACACATTCATTGTGCAAGTAAAGTGCCCTGTTTGAAACTCCTTGTCGCCGTAGTGGAGGCAGTGAGTAGTCTGTTGCGGTTTGATATTATTTAATAGGGATGGAAAAGGGGTGAAAGTTTGTATCGGACTTGCATTATTTTTGATCTGAGGTCAAGTTATGGTCATCAAAGTAACGTAATATTTTAATTAATCTGTAAATACATATGTATATTTTCGTATTTGTATATAATCAACTTCCACTCGAGCAAAGCCGCGGGCAACAGCTATCTAGTATAAATATATATATATATATACACACACACACACACACACACACAATCCTAGTAATACTGTATCTCTCAACTTTAAGAAAATCTAAGGACACATGTGAACACCATCTTTAATATATATTTTCATGAATTTTTGTTGTTGTTGTGTTACGCAAGAGGTGTATAGTCTGTTCAGCGTAGGAATTGTTTTCTGAAAGGCCTTTTTCCCTACCAGATATCTATTATATAGTAGGATATTGGTATGAAAAAATACCTTTCAGAGAGTAATTCCTACCGTGAATGGAGTTTAGTTATCGTCGTCATTAATAACTAACTCAAAACAAGACGCCTACCTCCGTGTTTAGGTAGGTTCCTGGTTGGTTTTTATCCCGATATGTGGCGCAGTCCGACAGTCGACGTGCCTTTTAAGGAATGAAAGTTGACAACAAGAGTGACCCAGTAAGAAGCTGTTTTTAGCAACATTAGATGAAATTATAGGAGTGGGCTATTAATTAAATCCAGTCATTGATGAACATTCAACTTGCTTACAAAACAGAATAGGCTTTCCCGTTAGAAAATACAAGGTTTGACATTTATTGGGCGAGTAACTGGTTTTCTTTACGATTAATAAGAATACAAACCGCTTCGGTGGTCAAATGGATTAAGGCGTCACAGTCGCAATAGACTGGACATCTGATGACGGTGAGACGGTTGTTAAAATCCTGGTCGGATGTATTGAGATTTTTTCTTAAATGGTCTTCTACTCTCTCTCTCCAAGCAAATGTGGGTACACTTTCACTAAATTCAACCTTCCTCATCCATAACACATTAGCGTAATTAGTATAACCCGGACGAGTAGTAAGACGCGATGCTATAAAAAAAAACACATTGTATGTAAAACACTCCTTTTTTCATTTAATATTAAGGTAATTATTTAACCTTATTATATTAATTAAAAACTTTCCACACAGGAGAATATCAATATATAATTAGCGTTAATCAGTGAATGTATGAACGCTATTAGGACATGGTTTTCCTATGTCATAAAAAAAAGTTCTTGAGGTTTCTTAAGAGAGATACTCCCCCCAAAAAACTTGAATGTAGTTGAACTTTCCTATAAATCCCGTGATTTGGAGAGTTAAAGATGAGCCCTCAGGCGAAAACGTACAGCCGTGAAGAAAATAAATATTGTCTCGACTCTTTGGCAGTTTTAATACTGATGAGCATCCATTTTATAGACATAAGTTAGAAGTTCATAGCTCGACCCCTCGTTCAGATACTGTGCCTATTTACAGAGCAAATCTGTTTGTGTGTGTCTTACTACCCGTCCGGACTACCGACATATTTACACTAATGAGCTAGGGATGAGGAAGGTAGAACATTAAAGTAAGTGTACCCGCAATCGCTTGAAGGCAGAGTGATAAACTAAGTAGTAAGAACAATAAAACTTAATTCACCCCGCCGGGATTATAAACCCGAATTACCAGTCACCGACGAAACAGACCATACGAGACTAGCATCATTGTCCACGTGTCCACCGATGTAGGTGAGCAAAAACTTAAAACCACGAAACCATAAAAATAATACATGAGCGGTGGGATATAGTTAAGGTGGGGAGGTAGGAAACGCGAATTAAGATCTGTATTTTTCCAGTTTCTTTCAACAAAACACAATTTTGACAAAAATAAATAAAATATTGCTCCAATAGAAACATTGCTTAAATTGTTTACACATTGTAGTTCCAAGAGTTCTTGAATACCTGTCAAGGGCATAATGGACTTTTATTAGGACATTTTAAAATAAAAAAAATAAAACCTTGATCGTAATTCCGCGATATCTTGGCAAACATTTAAGGCGATTGGCCCTTTTCATTTGGCGTGGAAATGCAGAGCCGCGGGAACAAACGGTTATCTCCAATTTTTTTTATTGTTTTGCAATTTTCTTTTCGGAAAAGGTTTGTTCAAGAATAGAAGCATGTTTAATGAGTTATACTTTTTATTTAGGCCTACACACCTCCTATATAGTTTTAACAGTGTTCAAATATCAATAATTTTGACATTTTTCAATAAAAAACTGCCGGCTGCATAACAAACAATAAGAAAATGTAACACCTAATAAACATTGGTATATTATCTTAGAAGATATGTTGAAAATATTACTACATAAATTTCACTCGTTCTCAAGCAAACTGATTTTCCCGCAAGACCTGTCCGGTAGCTAGCACCATATACGGTTTCAGTGATCCATCTGTTCTTGTTGGCGCGGAAGGATACTTTGGTCGGTTGTGAAGCCGCGCTAAGACCTTCACCCTCCCACCCAGCATAAAAAAAAAAGGGTTTTAGACTTGCACTCGACAGGGCCAAGGGTCTTAAGAACTGTTTGAGATAACCGTGTGAAGAAAATTAAAACTAAATGTTTCTACCGTAACAATTTGTTTTTCTATATAAGTTGTAAAAAATAAGGACCAGTACCTTAATGCCTGCCCTATCGCAAGCGAAGTCTCGGGCAACCCTTATTTTAGAAAGAATTAAAACCGGACCATGAAGCGTTCAACTGTAAGAACCTACGCACACAAAAAAATGCCACGAACTTTGGCGACAGCCCTCCTGTTGATGAGGTTGAACGAGCACGGAGTGAGAGATAACTCCGAGAGGTAATGACCTGAAGATGTCCACGTCACCTCACTGACTCCAGAGTGGGGGGGTTGGGGGTGGGGAGTGAATAGAGGACACAGACCACTGGCCGCCAAGTAGATTCGTTCAAGTCGACCACCAGCTATAATTTAGTTGGGATATAGTTTAGGAAAGAGTTGGAGAGTACAGTCGTTAACTTTCGGGGGAGAGACAGACTCTCTCCATTAGTCCAATTTCTTCCGCGTTAAGAGCCGCACTTGTCGCGCCTAGTGGACAGCGGATGGTGGTGTTGGAGGGTGAGAAGAAGGGTTGTTTCAACTCCCCCTCTACCCCGCTCCATTCTCATGAGCGGCAATAACATCAACTCCGGCCGCGAGGGCGGAACCGCATCAGCCATTTCAACACCGTGCCTCGCCAACAAAGTTAACTTTCCTTCTTCCCCCCGCCCCCCACCCCCCACCTCATAAACCCTTTTCCCTCACCTCATTAAACTACCCCCCTCCACTCAAGAATTAAATGACGACCTCCCCCCACCCCCCTCCTCAACCCAACCAGTTGGTATCGTGAAGCTTGTTAACATTTCAGAGGCCTTCCTTAACCTTTGTGATTACCGCGGACATCGAGTCGTGGATACCGGGTTCGATGATGGCAGGTGTGAGCCCACCAAAGGGGATTATCGTTAAATACTGTCGATTTTGGGTCCATTTTAAAATTATAATAAAGCGTGTGCAAACCTACGAAATTTCGAATCCGAATAGAAATAAATCCTAAATTCGGATTGTGTGTGTTTAGCTCAAAATTCTAATATATAGTTCAAAATAATATAACCAGACCGGAAACCAATTGTGTGGTAGAGTGAAAAGAGATCTTAGATTGAGTTCCAGGTAGTAAAGGAATCACGTGAGTGACAGTTGTTTGTGACATTGAATATCTTATATTTAAAAAAAAGTAGCTAGGCTCAACTTTTAGAAAATATTAATCAACCTTTGTATAAAGGTTAAAAAAGTGGTGTGATCTTTAATTGATTTTTCAGCTTTCAAGATCACTTATATGGATTATCACTTTTTTTTCTCTTCTAAAATGTGCCTCAAATTTTTAACAAATTTAATTGAAATGTGTTATTATTGAGTCTGATTCGGTAACACACCTTAGTAAAATATGCAACACAGATTAGATTTGAAACGTCATCATAGTAAATTTAATATAAATTATTAGACTCGGATCTGAACCTATTTTTAAAATAATATATTCGATACATTAAAAAAAGTAGAGGATTCAACTAAGAATCAATTTATGTGGAAGAAAAGTGTAAAACCATTTTGAAAAAGCCACCCTCAGTACACCCGGCCGAGATTCGAACCCCAAACTTCCCCGTCATGAGCAAATCAGTCTAACACCAGCTTAGGTTTAGTTACCCTGATGATTGTACACACACACACACACACACACACACACACACACACACACACACACACACACACACACACACACACACACACACACACTCCTCCTGACGAGTAAACCGAGGCGGCAACCCTCACGACAGAACATGCATTATGCATCCCTAACCACCTTCTCCTCACATACGTGGGGCGCTCTGACCTTGGCTGCGGTGCATACGTAATGCATCCGACCTTGGCTCTGCGGTTACAATGGCGCGCCCGGTTTGCTTCGTGAGCGAGGGTTCAAATCACGGTGAGGTTAGGTTAGGTTGCGTGGGGGAGGGACGGACACTTGCTGTGGTTTTAATCATGCTCGCTGGTAACATTACTGCTTCGATATTATTACTATTATTATTATTATTATTATTATTATTATTATTATGTCCGATACTCGGTCAGTAGCGTGTCTGTCTAGTGAGCTAAGGGTCACAGGTTCGATTACAGGCATGGCCAAAAAAATTCATCATTAGTGAGATGTGGGTTTTTATCCTTTCACATGATGGATTAACGGCCAGGGGGCTGGATGTTGTGTCTGTTATAAATTTAAGTTAGTGTATAATTCGTGTGATTATACAATCAGTCGGTTCAAAAAATGCGCACGTTAAATACCTCAAATAAATTATGATAATAGTAATCATTATTATTACTAACCGCTTCAGCGTCCGAATGGTCTAAGGCGTCACTATCACGTTAGACTGGACTGCCGATGACTGATCGATTGAGATTTGAATCCAGGTCGGGTTTGAGGGTGTTTTTCCTAAACGGTTTACCACTCTCCCTTTATGGAAATTCGGGTACATTTTCTAAATTATTATTATTAGCACCGCGTCTTACTACCCATTCGGGTTATACGCACTTACGCTAAGGTGTAATGGTAGGGTGATTGTGAGATGAAATGGAGGACCTACAGTTTAACGTGGAATCCGAACCACGGTGGAGGTCTGGAATTCCCCACATCTACAAGTTGTGGTTAATACACGTCTTGTCAGAGGTGAAGGAAGGGTTTGGTAATCAGATAAATCTGTGTCGGGACTGAGGATTGAACCCCAGACCCCCAGTACAGAAGTCCGACACCTTACCCCTGGACCACCAGGTCACCCCATTTTCTAAAATTCTACGTTCCTCATTCCTATTCCATCAGCGTAATAAGTGTGTGCTTGTAACCCAATGGTTCAGGTCAAATGGGTGATTGGCTGACGTCCAAATCTGTAACTGTCTGTGTGGTCTTTGATAGCTAAAACCTCGCAAAATTTGCCCCACGTGGATACTACATTTTGACCCAAATGGGATTAGAACCAAATGCCTTCACGTCCGGGGACCAACATCTAACACAACAATATTTTATCTACCCTTTTTTCAAGCCACGGTACACTGAACACAGAGTTAAAACTATCAAGACAGACCATCAGTTTTCAAGCAAAGATTTAATAATCAAAATACCGAGTGTTAAGATTGTGTTTCCAAGTGCTATTTTATAAAATAATGTTGATTATGGATTTTAAAATATTTATTTTTTATTCCTGTAAATTTATTTCTTACTTCGTTTTGATTTTTCTCCGAACTCCCACGGGTTGTAAAACGTTGATATAGCAACGAGATCTATCTTAATTAATTACCTTTATGACCACTAACGCCTTACATCAAGGTCACCAATAAACAACTGTCAGGTCTGAAGACTGTATATTTAATTATTTTTCAAATACTTAAGTTTATTTAGTTAGTCGTATATCTTGGTTTGATATGTTTTCAAAAATAATATCAACAAAGAATTGTTCTTTGTAAACAGAATTCGGAGAAGTTGAGTGAACTGTGTAGGGGCTACAATGTTTTCAAAGTTTCAAAGTTTGCACCCCCCTCCTTACCAACAAGGAAGGCAGACTCCCCAGGCGGGGGAAGTACCCCCCCGACAGCGGCCCACGACACCACGGCAATTTAAGTTAAATGACCCCTCCGGTCTGCGGTATATTATCATTAAAACTGTCGCGAGATGAACCAACCCTCTCTGAGTGAGTCTGGGGGATAGAGGGTCTCGCAAGATGTACAGACTGCTGTTAGGTTGAGGATAGAGGGTCTCGCAAGATGTACAGACAGCTGTTAGGTTGAGGATAGAGGGTCTCGCAAGATATACAGACTGCTGTTAGGTTGAGGATAGAGGGTCTCGCAAGATATACAGACTGCTGTTAGGTTGAGGATAGAGGGTCTCGCAAGATATACAGACTACTGTTAGATTGAGGATAGAGGGTATCGAAAGATATACAGACTGCTGTTAGGTTGAGGATAGAGGGTCTGACAAGATGTACAGACTGCAGTTAGGTTGAGGATAGAGGGTCTCGCAAGATGTACAGACTGCTGTTAGGTTGAGGATAGAGGGTCTCAAAGATATACAGACTACTGTTAGATTGAGGATAGAGGGTATCGAAAGATATACAGACTGCTGTTAGGTTGAGGATAGAGGGTCTCGCAAGATGTACAGACTGCTGTTAGGTTGAGGATAGAGGGTCTGACAAGATGTACAGACTGCAGTTAGGTTGAGGATAGAGGGTCTCGCAAGATGTACAGACTGCTGTTAGGTTGAGGATAGAGGGTCTCGCAAGATGTACAGACTGCTGTTAGGTTGAGGATAGAGGGTCTGACAAGATGTACAGACTGCAGTTAGGTTGAGGATAGAGGGTCTCGCAAGATGTACAGACTGCAGTTAGGTTGAGGATAGAGGGTCTCGCAAGATATACAGACTACTGTTAGATTGAGGATAGAGGGTATCGAAAGATATACAGACTGCTGTTAGGTTGAGGATAGAGGGTCTCGCAAGATGTACAGACTGCAGTTAGGTTGAGGATAGAGGGTCTCGCAAGATATACAGACTACTGTTAGATTGAGGATAGAGGGTATCGAAAGATATACAGACTGCTGTTAGGTTGAGGATAGAGGGTCTCACAAGATGTACAGACTGCTGTTAGGTTGAGGATAGAGGGTCTCGCAAGATGTACAGACTGCTGTTAGGTTGAGGATACAGGGTCTGACAAGATGTACAGACTGCAGTTAGGTTGAGGATAGAGGGTCTCGCAAGATGTACAGACTGTTGTTAGGTTGAGGATAGAGGGTCTCGCAAGATGTACAGACTGCTGTTAGGTTGAGGATAGAGGGTCTCGCAAGATGTACATACTGCTGTTAGGTTGAGGATAGAGGGTCTCGCAAGATGTACAGACTGCTGTTAGGTTGAGGATAGAGGGTCTCGCAAGATGTACAGACTGCTGTTAGGTTGAGGATAGAGGGTCTCGCAAGATGTACAGACTGCAGTTAGGTTGAGGATAGAGGGTCTCGCAAGATGTACAGACTGCTGTTAGGTTGAGGATAGAGGGTCTCGCAAGATGTACAGACTGCAGTTAGGTTGAGGATAGAGGGTCTCGCAAGATATACAGACTACTGTTAGATTGAGGATAGAGGGTATCGAAAGATATACAGACTGCTGTTAGGTTGAGGATAGAGGGTCTCGCAAGATGTACAGACTGCTGTTAGGTTGAGGATAGAGGGTCTGACAAGATGTACAGACTGCAGTTAGGTTGAGGATAGAGGGTCTCGCAAGATGTACAGACTGCTGTTAGGTTGAGGATAGAGGGTCTCGCAAGATGTACAGACTGCTGTTAGGTTGAGGATAGAGGGTCTCGCAAGATGTACAGACTGCTGTTAGGTTGAGGATACAGGGTCTGACAAGATGTACAGACTGCAGTTAGGTTGAGGATAGAGGGTCTCGCAAGATGTACAGACTGCTGTTAGATTGAGGATAGAGGGTCTCGCAAGATATACAGACGGCTGTTAGGTTGAGGATAGAGGGTCTCGCAAGATGTACAGACTGCAGTTAGGTTGAGGATAGAGGGTCTCGCAAGATATACAGACGGCTGTTAGGTTGAGGATAGAGGGTCTCGCAAGATGTACAGACTGCAGTTAGGTTGAGGATAGAGGGTATCGCAAGATGTACAGACTGCAGTTAGGTTGAGGATAGAGGGTATCGCAAGATGTACAGACTGCTGTTAGATTGAGGATAGAGGGTCTCGCAAGATATACAGACTGCTGTTAGGTTGAGGATAGAGGGTCTCGCAAGATGTACAGACTGCAGTTAGTAATATTTTCAATGATAACAGCAAAAAAAGAGTTTGTTTTCTTAAAAAAACTTCAAGTGCCCATTAATAAGAAAATCAAGGTATAGTATTTGCGTCAAGCGACCCCACCCTTGGCAACTCTCTAGACCTTGGGAAAATAGTCGGGGACAGCACTAAAGTACAGTATGCAAAAAGACATTTCCAAAGTGAAAGGGTGAATGGGACGCTGAAAATTAACGCCTTCATCAGAAGGGGGTCCGCCACATTTATCTCCGAAAATAAAAAATATATATACTACCGGTCGGGTGCATTAAAATAATGGAACAAAGCTTGGCTTCACTTTACTTCATCATCTTTAATTTTGTGGCAGGAAGTGAAATTTGTCATCAATTCTCCCTTTCTCGCGACGCCCTGGAGAAAGGTAGCATTCTGATTCTCAAAAACACATTATAATTCCGATATTTTGATGTATATCGAGTCAACGTTTACTTTAGTGACCCCTAGAATCCGAAAAGTGTGTTCATGATACCATCTGTCTGTGTCGAGATACAAACACACAGACATAGTCGAAACAATTTTACCGAACGGGCTAAAACTGGGTATTTAGGGTTCTCGTAAAGTTCAGAAGACGGGTTTTTGGATTTCTCTATAAATCCAAACATTTTGCTAAAGGTAGTTTACTTAAGGGCAAAAATATAAAAAATAAGTTTTCTCGAAATCGGCTATATGATTTTGAATAAAATTCTTATCTAGGTATTGTTCAACATTACAAACAATAAGGAATACCTCATTTTCTCGGGAAAATCAAATAAACGATACGCTACTTAGCAATTGGCATAAGCGGATATATTTGTATTAGGTTTTATCACCATCTCTTACTACCTGTTCAGGTTATATACATATATACTATTATTCTAATGGAGAAGGTTGAATTTAGAAAAAGTGTACCCACATCCGCGTGGAAGGAAGAATGGAAAACGCTTTAAGGGGGAAAAAACCTCCTCAGTATACCCGACCGGGATTTGAACCCCCTATCTCTCCGTCATCATCAGTCCAATCTATTTCGAGAGTGAAGCCCCAGGCCGTTGATATTCAAACTAGGGTCCGCGTACCCCCGGGGTTAGGAAGAATTTGGTGGTAGCTACATTAAAAAATAAAGTAAGGCCCCCGTATCCGCTGATTCTGTATCCGCGGCTTACAGCTGCCCAATTTTGTATATTTTAAATTAAATAAATTTTTTTATATAAATTTCAAACCACGCGCCAAGCGAGTAATGTTGGTGATGTCTGACTGTGAATAATTTATCAATTAAACTTTACCGTATTTATGTACGAGTATGTTACATGAATATCACGTTATACAGGGTGACCCACATTCCATATCCAGCAGGCGCCTCACTATGAAATGGAGGAGGTCACTCCACTTACACCCATATTATGACAGAAGAATGAGTCAATAAAGCTTTAGACAAACAGTTCACTTGCTCATTCTTCATGTCGCAATATGGGTTCGGCCAGACTGACAAGCGTGCGAGCGAGCGCGCAAGCGACTGAGTGGCCAAACTGGCGAGCGAGCGAGCGCGTAATTAGCAGACCCTAGTTCATCAGAGAAAATGTCTCTGTCAAAGACACTTGGTACATCTCTGTTCCTCGAAAATTCTTACAGAAAATATTGTGTATTTATAAAAAAAGAAGGGTGACCTGGTGGTCTAGGGGTAAGGTGTCAGACTTCTATGCTGGCGGCCGGGGTTCAATCCTCGGTCCCGGCACAGTTTTATCTGATTTTCAAACCCTTCCTTCACCTCTGATGTCTTATCTTGTGAATGTGGGGAATGCCAGGCCTCCACCGTGGTTCGGATTCTACGTTAAACTGTAGGTCCTCCATTCCATCTCACAATCACCCTCCCTACCATTACACATTAACGTAAGGGCGTATAACCCGAACGGGTAGTAAGACGCGGTGCTAATAATAATAATATAAAAAAGAAAAAAGTAGGAGTGCATCCAATTAATAAATTGAGAAATGCGTATGGTACTGTACTGAAGTGTTTTAAAATCAGATTTGCCGCACCAGTGGCGGAATGGTGCGTTGCACTCGATAGCTTTTGACTAGGAGGCAAAGGTTCGAATCTTGGCTCAGTGAACTGAAGGTGATTTTTAAAACTTATTTATTGTTGTGGTTTTTTCATACTCTCTCCAAACTAATGGTGATTCCTATTTGTAAAGGCCTACTTTGATTATAATACAAGTATTTTAATATATCGGGTTTACATATATACATTATATTATTTATGGTCTTACCAATTAAATTAGGCCATTAATAGAAAGTGTGTTAAACCTATCACTTATAGAAAAAAGTCAAATATCATGTCAAAATAAGAAGTTTCCCTAGCACTAAATGAACCAACATACAATAATATTGCCTAGCGCCTGTAAACTAGACTGTACCGGGTCGAGCGCGCGCGCTTGAAAAATAGAACCAGTTCTATCTTTCAAGCGCGCGCGCTCGCTCCAGAGTGGCCACCTCCCATTACAACCAATGTGTTCTATTTTATATTTTAGTCGCTCGCGCGCTCAGTCTGGCCGTACCCTATGGGTGGATAGCTAACGCGCTAGTCGTGTTGCTCCACGCAAATTCGGGTTCACTTCCTCTAAATTCGACTTTCCCCGATTCCTAATCTATTAGCGTAATTAGTACTTAAGGGTATAGCCCGAACGGGTAGTAAGACGCCTGCTGGATGTAGCAGGCGGGGCTACGTTTCCATGGGCCACCCTGTACAATAGTTCGGTACTATTTCCGGTTTCACGTAACCGCGGTAGATCTAGAAACGTATTTCCCGCGGATATGGGGGGTCCTACTGTATATCTATATATTGTTTCATGCTAAGCAGTGGATAGTCAGGATCAGATTTAGGGATAGACACCACAAAATACCCGGACTTAAAGACAGGCCAACTTTATCTCTCTTTATCTCCTTTATAGGTGTGGATTAAAATATGTATAACTTGCACTAAGAACCAACCACTTTAGGAGGTAAGAGAATAAAAAAAAATGTTAAAAACCACTGACTTAAGACCATTCGACCAGCGATGCGGGTATGCTAGACTTTTTTTTTATCCCCCGTGCGAGAGTTGTGGATCCAGGGTTCGAGTCACGATCAAGTCGTGGACGTGGGAGGGTTTTAATCACGTCAACACAGCGGGCGGCACGCAGTCGGACTGTTAACTGCGGCCAGCTAGACACACACAGCGCTCCTAGCGGAATACAGAGAGGAGATTCGTTTGTTTAACTAAAGCTAACAAACAGTCCTGCGAAATAATTACGATAAACAAGAGGATCATTTTAAAGAGAAATTGGGAACACCGAGTTTAAGACAAAAAAAAATATTAGAAAGGCAGAAAGTAAAAAGTTATCTTACGTGAAGGTTTTTTTTATCAATGTTTATGATGAGACAATAATAAATTGTCAGAAAACTAATAAATCATAAAATTTAATTTACATAACATTTATGCCTGCTATCGACATTAAAATATTTTAAAATTTCATATCACTCAATTTTTTATACCAAAAATAATCAAACTACTAAAATAATCTAATTTACCAAATCATAATAAATTACGTACGATAATGGAGGATGGTGACGTAAAATCTAATAATTCCTTGCGTGGGGAAAATAGGTGGCGGGGAGGGGGGGGGGGCAGAAAATTACGAAAAACAGCCTTGCTTGATTTAAGAACGGCTTCTTCGAGGAGTGTTTAACGTGCACTTTCTGAACCGAATGATTATATCAGCACACGAGAATTTCTGTGAGCAAGAGCGAAAGAACCTACCAATTTTACCGGGAAAGGTATTTCCACATTCCTTCCAGGGTTATTTTACAAGCCACAATCGACATGGGACCGAAGGCTTTACTTCCCCTCTAAAGGAAGTTGTGCTACGGATTTTTATCGCTCAAGTAAAATCCGTCAACCCTCACTGGGTTTGAACCCACGAACATCGGGTCCTGAGGCGAGCACTTACGTTACTCTAAGACGATAGCGGTTGACCAAATTAATACTGATATACAAAATGCCCTGCACAAATGTTTTTGCTGATAGCATTAACCGTTCAAACACACATAGACATCTCATTAATCTAGAAACTGGCCAGTTCATGAACTGGACTAGTTTTTGTCCGGTCCGTGAATTGGACAAGCGAAGAAGCCAATTTCATTCTAGGGCTGTAAGCAGTGGCGTGCCGTGCCGTCAATGGAATAGTAGGACTAGGATAGTACCCAGACCTTTTTAGTTTATCTATTTTGAGTTAAGTTTCCACATGAAATAAAAGCATAAAATAACATATCTGAGTCTCAACTTGCCTCACAATACTCAACGATGTGCTTGCTATTTGTGCGCTGCCCCCCCACCCCCTACAAAATATACTGACATCAGAAGCGCTGTCACAATACTCAATTATATTTGCACGGCCCCCTTCCCCTAACCCATCTAGCATCGGAAGCGCTCGAGTCTTATCGGCTCTCCCCGGGGAGAGGACCAGTTGAAGCCAGCTTAGACCGTCTGTATAATAATATACACGCAAACGCTTGGCGTTATGTCACAAGAAAATGTAATTTTTGTTTGCTTCTTATAATTGGTAGTGTTGTGGTTGCTAAGCTTATGTAATTGTTCCCATTAATGAAATAGATCTTGTGACGTGTTAAAGTGTTCGATTGTCAATCTAGTTTGACAGTGTTTGGAAGTGTGAAATATCGAAGGGGACTCGGATTTGGAAACCGTTCCCTCACAACAAGGTTTGGGGAAGGGACCTGAGACAAATACAGTAGCCCCATGGCTTCTTTGGTGCTGACTGACAGCTGACGAATTTAAAAAGCTACCAGACCAAATTATGTATCCCTACGCCGAACCATACGATTTGCAAAAACATGTGTTTAGCAGCTGTCACTTCTGACAGTCAAAATGTAGGTATATACCTAAATGTTGACTGTCAGAAGTTAGCTGTCAGTCAGCACCAAAGAAGCCATGGGTCTACTGTAGATTGCGTAACCTATGACCTGTAAAAGTGTATTGGTTAAGCTACATATTGTACATTATATGGAGAGTATTCCTCTTTAGCCCCATAATGAAAGGTGTCTTCGAACTTGGTCCTGTTTAAGGAAAGTCACCGCACGCCACTGGCTGTAAGACATACACTAGTTAATTCATTGATGTTCCAATTTTCCTGCGAGTAGGCAATGAGTTGAGATGCTACTAGCTACGCTCAGAAAGTATCAGTGGACTGACCTGAGGTGCACGATGTCACCGTCCAGGACACTGAGGTGACCGTTCTCGTAGGGCGGGGCGGAGTGGTACACAGGTCACTCAGCATGTAGTCAAGGTCACTGGCCAGAGAGTTCAGCAGCTGCAACAACAAACAGGACAGGTCGGAATGGGTTTAGGTCCAGACGGTTTAAAAACTCCCCCGCCATTCCCAGAAGAGCAACAAAAAAAGTCCCAACAGTCAGGGGATATTATAGTATATTTATAGGTCCCTACAGTCCAACTTTGATAGAATGGGTCTTTTAGATAATACACACATTTTGCGGTCAACATTGATAACATTTTATTATATTATTAACGTATTATTGTTTTATAGATATTGATAATATCTATAAAAATGACAGCTACAGATCACATTATTTGACGTATGAATAAGTGAAAGTACATCTATATTCCATCCACGGTAGGAATTACTCTCTTGAAGGTCTTTTTTACTACCAATATCCTACTATATAATAGATTTCTGGTAGGGAAAAAGGCCTTCCAGAAAACAATTCCTACGGTGAACGGACTTTAGTAACTTTTCTAGTTGTCAGATAAGGCCCTACCTGTTAAAATTGGACTATACTAGAGATTCGGAGCTCACTATATATTATAAAGTATGCAGTAGGTTAGATGTTTTGACCATTTCAAAGTTTCCAGAGTTACTTTCATACTATAACCATACATCAAATTAAAAGCGTGTGTTATGAAACTGTATCTTTTGAAAAGATATGATCAATGAAAATAAAATAATAATAGTAATAAAGTAACATTTTGCTGTATACATATTTATTTATCACCGCGTCTTACTGAATGGTAAGGATATAGGTGTGATTTGCTACGACGCGTCAGACGTGAATTAGAGCCGCGCACGTCAAACGCGGTGTACTCCTCTGGAAGCAATATAGACCGAGCACTCCTCTGGAAGCGTATAGACGAGCACTCCTCTGGAAGCAGTATAGACGCGATTGCCCACGCGGCTATAAATTCGTATAACAAGTCTCATTCTTTTTTACTCGTTACTATAAAATAAAAAATATTCTTTAATATGAATGAACTAATTCTAAATTTTCACTTTCTAAAAATATGTCCTTAACTTATATTCCAAAAATATTTCTGTCACTCTAAGAACTAATAGTAAACTTGTTAACAGTTTTTCATTGCTCTTTCAAACAATTATTGTTTTTTGCGAACAGTACAAGGCTAAGACAAAACTGTCGGCTCAATTGTATTAATACTAATAACTAATGATTAATATTAATAACCATCCATTTAATGGCAAGTAAAAACTGTCTCGTCTGCAATATTTTATGGTATTTAAAATGCGTCAGTCGCTCTGCAGGAAAACATCTATATTTGCATGAGCCGTACGCGTTTGACGCGCGCGGCTCTAATTCGCGTCTGACACGTTGTAGCAAATCACACCTTTAGACGCATATATTATAATTATTTTAACTGGGTATATCCGAGGAAGGAAGCATTTTAGAGGTAATATACCCCTATTTGCGTGGAAGGAGAGTGGGGAACCAGGAAAAAACCACTCAGTAGACCCAGCCGGGATTCGAGCATCCATCTCATCAGCAGCCCAGTCTAAAAAGAGTGTCGCCTTAGATCATTCGACCACTGAATTGGGTATGAAGTTAAATAAATAAAAAATAGCCCGCGTCAAACAATTTTACTAAAAAGAAAATTATTCTAACTTCGATTCAGTTTCGAGAATATTTGATATATTTGATTCGGAATAGCTTCGAAATTAACAAAAATTAATAAAAAGTGGATCTCAGAGACCCACTTTACATCATAAATTAAAAAAATATATATATATCAGTTGGTTTAACCCCCAATAAATTAAAACCAATAAAAAAACACTACACATAAATTTTCCCCTTCCCATTTATTAAAACACTCAAAGCAAAAAAAAAAAGTCAAGTTGATTCATCAATAATTAAATTACAGGCAAAAATAACGCTATTAAAAAACAGGTAATGGAAAAAACAAACTTAGGAGGGGGTTAGGGGGAAAAGAGAGATAGTCGCCCGTAATTATAGAGTCTGACTGCGCCGTTTATACACGCGATTGCACTTCGGTACCGCCGCGGGCTTCGAATGAGGGCAGGGGATGAAAGAGGGGAGGGATACATGTATGTGGTTATACTGTTATGTTGGCCTTCACGTTGATTACCGATCACAGGGTGTGCGGGCCATGTCATGTTTTACATAATTACACGTGTAGCAAACCCTTCCCCCGCAAAACCCCTCAATTACCGATACCGGCCCCGCAAACCTAAACTTATTAGGGTTACCACACTTTGATTTGATACGAGTCCTGCTCTATGGCGAGTGTCATTGGAGGGGGGAAGGAGGGTGTGTGTGTGTCTGATATTCAATAACACGCGCATCCGGCGCAATTACAGGAGCGTATAGGTGGTGAGTGCAATACCGCCAGGTAGGAGCTCGTGTGAGCCTCGAACCCCCTCCCTTCCGCCTCCTGAGCACGGAGACTTCACTGAACATAGAGGTCAGCATTATGGATACTAGCCTAGAGGTCTCGGGTTAGAATCCCGGTGAAACCATAGGTATTTTTCCCAAAGGGGAATTGTTCCTGTGGTCTGAATAATTATGCTTATATGAAGCCGCACACTTTTTTTTTAAACATTTGCAGGACAGATAGCACCAAGTGTGCAAGTGAGAGTAGAGAATGGAACAAAGTGCAGGAGGATGAATGGCGGAAGGACAAAGGGAGATGACGGCCCCAAGCTGGATACAGTTCATGACGATGAAATGCCAGTTGGGCCTCTCTCATGCTAGATCAAGGTAACGTATTGTACGGCACAGCCACTCTGTTTCGCAGGAAATCTCGTGCGAGACAAAATATCAAGCCTTCTAGCATCCGCCCGGTGCGAGAGGAGTCGCTCGTTATCGCCCTGGGAAGACATTTTCCAACTCTGCTATTCGCAATATTGCCGTCTGGAATCTGCTAGAAGTGATCATCTCGCAATATTGCCGTCTGGAATCTGCTAGAAGTGATCATCTCGCAATATTGTTGTCTGGAATCTGCTAGAAGTGATCATCTCGCAATATTGCCGTCTGAAAATCTGCTAGAAGTGATCATCTCACGTTAATTTAATATTGTCTGGAATCTGCTAGAAGTTATCATCTCGCAATATTATTGTCTGGAATCTGCTAGAAGTGATCATCTCGCAATATTACCGTCTGGAATCTGCTAGAAGTGATCATCTCGCAATATTGCCGTCTGAAATCTGCTAGAAGTGATCATCTCGCAATATACCGTCTGAAATCTGCTAGAAGTGATCATCTCGCAATATTGCCGTCTGAAATCTGCTAGAAGTGATCATCTCGCAATATTGCCGTCTGAAATCTGCTAAAGTGATCATCTCGCAATATTACCGTCTGGAATCTGCTAGAAGTGATCATCTCGCGATATTGCCGTCTGAAATCTGCTATAAGTGATCATCTCGAAATACTGCCGTCTGAAATCTGCAAGAAGTGATCATCTCACAATTTTGCCGTCTGGAATCTGCTAGAAGTGATCATCTCGCAATACTGCCGTCTGGAATCTGCTAGAAGTGATCATCTCGCATATACTGGAGGAGTGCGACTCACCTAAGTGGGGAACTGCATGGCTACCATTAGGAAACGGTGTCGTCATTCTTTTGTTTTCGTGATCAATCTTTCATTAAATAAAATACAAGTTCATTAACGAGCTCCCTCTTATCCCGACAAACCACCTTTTGACATAGATGAAAATGAGGGGATTTGGCAAACATTAAGAGAGAGAGAGAGAGAAAGAAGATAGACCTACATTTTGTTTACATAAGACCTGCAGTTACCTCACAGGTGATATTGGGTGTAGGATCTTTACTAACCCAGGTGGCATTTTTTTAAGGTAAACATTGGTAACATTTTAATATGTTAAAGATAATGAAGGAAGAGCCAGTCCAGCACAGAATAGAGAAGGCACGACTAAGGTGGTATGGACATGTGAGAAGAATAGAGAGAGAAAGGAAGTCCAGGAGGATGTTGGAAAGGAGGTGTGAGGTAGGAGGCTTGGGAAGATCAAGGGACAGATGGCTGAAGGAGTAAGAGGTGTGAGGAGAGGACTGAACCAAGGTGGGGAGAGAGGTAGGAGCCTTGGGGAAGATCAAGGGACAGATGGCTGAAGGGAGTAAGGAGGAGTTTGGAGGAGAGGACTGAGCCAAGGTGGAGGGAGAGAGGTGGTTGGAGGATAGGAGGTGATGGAGAGGTTTATGTTCCAAACAGACCCAGCCGGTGGCTGAGAGCTGTTCATTATGATAGATAACGTTATCTTTTTTTAATAATATATTTGTTTTATTCAGGAATTTAACGTGCGCTGATTATAATCAACAGACGACTTATAAGCTAACTTAAATCAGAGACACGACACCCTTTCCCCGGCGAGTCGAAGGTTGTCAACCCCTGCCTCGGAGTCAGACCATGGGGTAATCCGAGAGAAGAACCAAAGTAAGAGTCAAGAGTGAAATTAGTCCAACAGAAACCAAATTGAAGTTAATATTGCCAGGTCATCAAGAGTGAGTTCGATGCTCCAGTCCTACTTCCAACACCACGTTACAAGATTACAGATACTGATGTTCAACTGACGCATGTACTCCAAGGTGGGGGGAGCTGTGGTATTAATCTACATACTAATACACAGACAGGAGACGAGTAGCCGAGGGGAGAAAAGGGTGTGGAAATCCTTGGGGATTGAAACACTCCCCCTAGAAATCTCAAATAAAAAGTTAATACACCCAAATTAATTTTGTTTAGGGTAACCTGGTGGTCTATGGGTAAGGTGTCAATTCTTCTGTGCTGGGGTCCGGGGTTCAATCCTCAGTCCCGGCACAGATTTATCTGATTTCCAAACCCTTCCTTCACCTCTGAAAAGACGTGTATTTATCACAACTTGTGAATGTGTGGAATGCCAGGCCTCTACCGTGGTTCGGATCCCACGTTAAACTGTAGCTCCTCCATTTCATCTCACAATCACCCTACCATTACACATTAGCGTAAGTGCGTATAACCCGAACGGGTAGTAAGACGCGGTGCTAATAATAATAATAAACTTCTGAATTAAGGCGTGCTTCTTTTTTTAACACGTAAGATCGTAATAATATAGATGATAAAATACAAAACAAGTTTAATAGAAGGATCCTTTTAGAAAATACAAACTTTTTGTTTGCTGTCAAATTTGATTGTATCTTACTTATTATCAGTGTATTTTCTAGGTATTGATATTTTAGTTTAACAAACCACGTTTCTCGGCCATTTGAAGGCTATCTTGTTCCAACAAGACAAAAGAGTCGGTTGACAACCATCTGGGCATGTTGATGAGGAGTCAGACAATCTCTAGTCCCCCCCCCTCTCTCTCCTTCATCATCCTGTTGTTTTAAAGTGGAGGGGAGGTGGTTGATGGAATGTGATTGTTTTGTTTATTGCATCGGCCATCTTCACTTCATTTAAAACTAGATGACGCGCGCACGCTCATTTTTCAATGTAGTTTATATGGATACTTCTCTGTGGCGTTAAGGTGGAGTGCTAGTGAGCGTGAGTTTAGGGCAGTATCTTTTGCAGTTTTTATAGTACAAACTTTTTTGGCCAAAATAAATAAAATATTTCTTCTATAGAAACATAGAGTTTTGTTTTCTGCACATGCTAATATTCAACAACTGTTAATATTAGCATGTGCAGAAAACAAAACTCTATGATTCTATAGAAGAAATATTTTATTTATTTTGGCCAAAAAATGTTTGTGCTATAAAAACTGCAAAATTAATGCACTAAACTTGCGCTCACTAGCACCCCGCCTTAAGGAACTAAAAAGTGTATTGCCACATTTACAAAAGTACGCCACCTGACACTATACTGAACTAGTTCTATCCAGTCCACCTCATTACACCCTATCCCTAGCTTGAGCTAGTTCTATCCAGTCCACCTCCTTACACCCTATCTCTCTATCTTGGCCGTTAATTCATCACTGTGAATGGGGGAATCCTCATTTCAACAATGATAAACTTTTCGGCCACGCCAGGAATTGAGCCCGGGACCCTTAATTTAATAGACAGACACGCTACCGACTGAGCTAAGGACAATAGAGAATTTTTTAAATAAAAAAAATCCATCCGTTGACAACCTTTTTAATCTCTAAATAGTCTTTGTTGTGTGTGGCGCCAGTTCATTTTTCAATCGTGAAAAACCAAACGAGATTCCCATACGAGAACCAAACAAAGAGGAAATTGTATTACGAAGTGATTCTAGTTATGCGTCCCCCCACGAGATAATGGAATACCTTTTCCAACTGTCACGACTTGATAATGGCAACAGGCTTCCCTCGGGATTTTCTCTCCTCCCGTTGACAATGTACGGGGGAGAAACAGGTTCCATAACTTGCAGTGTTAACTCGATACATTTATCAGAATCATTCGTCAGCCCGCTTGTCACGACGGACCACAGAGCAGGAGCTAATTCGCGGCCCTCGAGTTAACAGAGAGAGGCAAGTTCGACAGACAGGGGTGGACCGGGGCATATTCCGACGGGCTCCTACTCAGGGTCGGATGGGGGGGGGGGGGGGGCCTTAGACGCGGACTACATCATAGCATGTCTGACAAAAGGTACAAAACTAAGCAACTGTTTGATTTCATAAAAACTATTTTTTTACCCAATCATTTCATGCAGAAATAACATTATTGTAGGCACAAAACAATTGCCCCCCCCCCTTATTTTAAATCTTACACTGCCCCTAGTGCAACTATTTTAAACTAAAATAAAGCTATTAATTAAATTATAAAGAATTGTTTTTATTAAATTTTAACTATAAGTTACAATGGTAAAGAATAAGGGTGCCCAGAAAACATCATTTGAGAAAATATACGATAGGATTAAATTTAAAATAGTTCCGTTCGTTGTTTATAAATAATCGTAGAATAGTTTGTTTAGTGACTACTGGATGTTACTATCTTTGTAATGCACACAAGTAGCGGGCTGGGGGGGAGGGGGAGGGCGGTGGAGGAGGATCATTTAACAAACTTTAATAATATATCAAACATAGATTCCCAGTTGTTGTCTAGCAATTTAGACACCATTTTTATCGTGTAAGTACAAAGTATTATTATTATTATTATTATTATTATTATCATCACCGCGTCTTACTACCCGTCCGGGTTATACGCACTTACTCTAATGTGTAATGGTAGGGTGATTGTGAGATGAAATAGAGGACCTACAGTTTAACGTGGGATCCGAACCACGGTGGAGGCCTGGCATTCCACACATTCACAAGTTATGATTAATACACGTCTTGTCAGAGGTGAAGGAAGGGTTTGGTGATCAGATAAATCTGTGCCGGGACCGAGTATTGAACTCCGGACCCCCGGAACAGAAGTCCGACAACTTAACCCTCTGCCAGGTCACAGACCAGTAGAAAGTTGAAACTGGTGTTATGAGTGGACTGATTGACGATCTAATTATCGATAATGTAGCTGAAATAACTTCGGGATTAGATTTACTAATAATAAAAATATAAATATTTCGCCGTACCTCTTCAGATTACACTGAAACATGTTTGTGGTCCCGAACCACTTGTGTCCTGTCGGTACACCCCTGACAACAGCGTTTTGAGTGTATGACGTATCAACTAGTTCTCGACATCGCAACAGTTGTAAGTGTAAGACGCAATGGCAACACAAATAAAAACCTCACAGTTAAAAGACAAGGCGGCGAGTCAAAACTAGGCCTACTCAAAATCATTATTTTGTTGGGTCAAAATTTTCAGCCTTTAACTTGCAGCTTTTTAACTTTCTCTAGACACCTCGGAGATAAAGAAGACTTTTGGGATCTTCAAAAAATTTTAACTCGAGATTTTGATAAATGTCGACGTTTAATGACCCCCTGAAACAAAAAAAAACTAGTTTTTTTATGCAATGTTGTCCGTCTGTCTATACCTCGGGCTGGAGCCGAACCATTTTACCGATCGTGCTATAACTTAATATCTATAATATAATATATATTTAGCACCGCGTCTTACTACCCGTTCGGGTTATACGCTTTAAGTACTAATTACGCTAATAGATTAGGAATTGGGAGGGTTGAATTAGAGGAAGTGAACCCGCATTTGCGTGGAGGGAGAGTGGAAAACCCTTTAGGACACCCCCCCCCCCCCCCGTTCACCCGACCGAGATTCGAACCTCGATCTCCCCATCCTCAACAGTCGAGCTCAACACGACAAGCACGTTAGCCAACTACGCCACCGAGGCGGGTCTTAATATCTAAATTGTTCATAAGGTCCCCCTGAGGGTTTTTTGGAATTAGATGTCCAACCCTAAATTTTAGGGTAGTTTATTGAAGGGCTACAAAAGAAATACGAATTAAATTATAATTGTAAAGCTGTAGTACTATTTAAGATAAAAATCTTTTATTTGAAATATATGTTTATAAAACCAATTATTTCTGAGTCTTAAGCAAATATAATATATACTTTTTAATTTAGGTCTTTGATAAATTTGATTCCCATGCTCTTTGGTACTCCGAGTAACACCCGTCTTGTGTGTACTCCAAGTAACACTCGTCTTGTGTATACTCCAAGTAACACTCGTCTTGTGTATACTCCAAGTAACACTCGTCTTGTGTATACTCCAAGTAACACTCGTCTTGTGTATACTCCAAGTAACACTCGTCTTGTGTATACTCCAAGTAACACTCGTCTTGTGTGTACTCCGAGTAACACCCGTCTTGTGTGTACTCCAAGTAACACCCGTCTTGTGAGTACTCCAAGTAACACCCGTCTTGTGTGTACTCCAAGTAACACTCGTCTTGTGTGTACTCCAAGTAACACCCGTCTTGTGTGTACTCCAAGTAACACCCGTCTTGTGTGTACTCCGAGTAACACCCGTCTTGTGTGTACTCCAAGTAACACTCGTCTTGTGTGTACTCCAAGTAACACCCGTCTTGTGTGTACTCCAAGTAACACTCGTCTTGTGTGTACTCCAAGTAACACCCGTCTTGTGTGTACTCCGAGTAACACCCGTCTTGTGTGTACTCCAAGTAACACCCGTCTTGTGTGTACTCCAAGTAACACCCGTCTTGTGTGTACTCCAAGTAACACCCGTCTTGTGTGTACTCCAAGTAACACCCGTCTTGTGTGTACTCCAAGTAACACCCGTCTTGTGTGTACTCCAAGTAACACCCGTCTTGTGTGTACTCCAAGTAACACCCGTCTTGTGTGTACTCCAAGTAACACCCGTCTTGTGTGTACTCCAAGTAACACCCGTCTTGTGTGTACTCCAAGTAACACCCGTCTTGTGTGTACTCCAAGTAACACTCGTCTTGTGTGTACTCCGAGTAACACTCGTCTTGTGTGTACTCCAAGTAACACCCGTCTTGTGTGTACTCCAAGTAACACCCGTCTTGTGTGTACTCCAAGTAACACTCGTCTTGTGTGTACTCCGAGTAACACCCGTCTTGTGTGTACTCCGAGTAACACCCGTCTTGTGTGTACTCCGAGTAACACTCGTCTTGTGTGTACTCCAAGTAACACCCGTCTTGTGTGTACTCCAAGTAACACTCGTCTTGTGTGTACTCCGAGTAACACTCGTCTTGTGTGTACTCCAAGTAACACCCGTCTTGTGTGTACTCCAAGTAACACCCGTCTTGTGTGTACTCCAAGTAACACCCGTCTTGTGTGTACTCCAAGTAACACCCGTCTTGTGTGTACTCCAAGTAACACTCGTCTTGTGTGTACTCCGAGTAACACTCGTCTTGTGTGTACTCCGAGTAACACCCGTCTTGTGTGTACTCCAAGTAACACCTATCTTGTGTGTACTCCGAGTAACACCCGTCTTGTGTGTACTCCAAGTAACACCCGTCTTGTGTGTACTCCAAGTAACACCCGTCTTGTGTGTACTCCAAGTAACACCCGTCTTGTGTGTACTCCAAGTAACACCCGTCTTGTGTGTACTCCAAGTAACACCCGTCTTGTGTGTACTTCAAGTAACACCCGTCTTGTGTGTACTCCGAGTAACACCCGTCTTGTGTGTACTCCAAGTAACACCTGCCTTGTGTGCACTCCAAGTAACACGTCCATAAGGGCTGGCAAAGATTTCTGACAACACAAGTAGAAAGTTGACAGAAAATTTGCCAGAAACGTTATATTTTAGAATGACATTAGTCAGCATGAAACGTTTAACGTCATCTTTAAATGTGTGAAGGTGACTTCAGGCAATTCTGTCTGACCCAGTATTTTAAATAATAAACCATTTAACGCGAGCATACAACATAATGTGAACAAGATTACAGAATGTACTGAAAACATTTCTAAAAGTTTTAAGTTTAACAACCTCAATACTGTCCATCAAAAAAAAATTTCTTCACAAAGTAATTCCCATTTGGCTCGGCTTCATACTTTATTTGAACGAAATATCGGAAGTCTCTAAATAATATTACACAACAAAGAAAAGATGGGGGATTAAATTGAAAGTCTTAGTTTACAGTTTGTCAAAGAGAAAGAAACCTCGCCATGTGCTTACGGATCTTAAAACTTAAATGAGTTTTGTATCGACTCGAGTAGAAAAGAGGGTATTTATAAACGCAAGAAATTGCTATGCACCCCCCCCCCCTCCCGAGTCAAATCGATATTGACAAGATTGACTGCTAAACAAAACCAGTTCTTAACTTTACAAAGGCTTGTCAAAGCTGCGTCTGTTCCAACTCTCTCGCGAACCTTTTGATGAACCAACAAACAATGCGTCCATATTCTTGTTAACATATATGTTACCGTTAAAGAAATGAATTAGTTATTATGCATAAATGACCGGTTATTTTCCTAGGTAACCAATATTAGTGGTTAATGTGATTAAATATATGCGATTTATTATTTCAACCGGTTATTTTATATAACAAAACCTGTTTGGCTGAAGTGATAAATTATAACATTCTGAAGGTTAGGTTAGGTTAGGTTAGGCTAGTTTAGGTTAGGTTAGAAGAACAGATTCTATATTATGATAACACCACACGTCTGCACTCAATAAAAATGGACCTTAAGTGATACGCATAGGAGACGCCATGTTCAAACTTGCACAAACGTGAGAGCTATCACTTTAACCAGAGGGTGCTGGTTATTACATATAAAATCAGGCGATTATGTATATTAACCCGAGTTATCGAATTAACAGTAGTCCTGAAATATATAATGTCCCACCCCAAAAGTGTAAATGGCTAGTTAATGAACTGGGCACATTTCTGCTCATTTAATGAACTGGCTTCTTCGCTTTTCCATTTCAAAGACTGGGCAGAAACTCGTTCAATTCATGAATTGGGTAGCACTTGTACTTCCCATTTGATGGACTGGCTGTTTAATGAATTGGGCAGCTCCAATTGTTTTACCCAATCCATGAATTGAACGAGTTTTTTTATGCCCGAACCTTGAAATGGACAAGTGAAGCAAGGTTCTTTAAGGTAATTTAACTTTTAATCGTTTTAGAATAGAAAGTTAGGTTTGGTTAGTTTAATATAACATCTTAAAAAGAATTTCAGTTAAGTTGGTAGTAGATGGGACAGTAAGTTCCAGTTCATGAAATGGGCACTTTCACTAAATTGGGTGTAACACATATATAATACCACGTCTTACTACCCATTCGAATTAAGCGCACATCTGATTATAAACGTTATAGAACCACACAATTTGGGATTATGACGTTTGGAAATTATTTGAGATAATTTAGCAATTGAGAGATCAATTTCCAAATAAAAGATTAAATTTGAGCACCGAAATTCACAATGTTTGGCAGCACGTTGTAATGTAACTGATTTGCCCCTGAAAAGTATGTGAAAGCATTGACAATAATATCGTCCTAATTTTATAAACGTATCTTATTTCATTTAAATTATGTAGTATATTAAATGGCGCTTAAAGCACTTCTTCTTCTAAGAAGGCAAAAGCCACTGATCAGTGACGTCACGCACGTGACACCAGCCAAGTCAGTTTGACAATATATTATTTTTCAAATAATAACTTCCTCTTCTCGAAGGTTCGAAGAGAGATTTTTAAATGTAACTTGAGTCATTTTCCGGCTCTCGAAGCTTCGAGTAGCACAGAGATGTTTTTGTCTTGTATTTTGTTCTTCTAAACTAAACCTTCTCGAAGCTTCCATGTGCAAGGAATATATACAAGGGATGGTGCAACATAAAGGCAGTGTTTAAGTGTTCAGTTGGGAGTTGGGAGTTTGGCGTCTAGCAACACCTGTCCGCGCTAGCCCGCGTATAGTTCAACATGATCTATTTTCGCATTAATTAAACTGATTCAGCAATAAAAAAACATGTCAAAATGAAAAGTGTATTAATCATAATTTTTCAATAGGCGCCCATCGCGGTAACGTAAATCCAGAACGTTACAACGTCAGATTGGGAAAAACTGTTTTCTCTTATTACGTGCACACATTGTCATCAATAATAATTACGAATATGAATTAAACATAATATAATATAACCTAACACTTACACCTTCGATAAAAATAAAAGGTTTCATATTTCTGGTTAAAAATAATAACCTAAAATAGTTACTTTATTTATTGAAGATGGTGAGAATATTAAAATCTTTGAAATGTGACCCCCTCAGTATTTTTAATTTACAATGGGCTCCTTATAACAACACGTGTTTGACTCCGTCTGCTCTAAAGTATGGTTTGCAAGGAAATCACTATTGATGTTATAAAAAATAAAATATTGTATGTACTCTTACCCAGAGGTCCCGAGTTCAATCCCCGGCGCTTCAAGATGTTTATACGAAACTGTGAGTCTGGAACAGAGTCAAACTCAGTCTCGTTAGGACAAACGAGGAGCTACTTGAATGAATTAAGTAGCGGCTCCGGTCTAGAAAACTGAGATTAACGGCCGGATGGTTCGTTGTGCTGACCCCGTGACACCCTCTATCCACGTCTTCGCCAACAGACGGCGGTCACTCGGTCTGTATGGGTTTATCGCGGGCTGATGCCAAAGAGTGTGTGAGTGTGTTTATAATCATACAAAACACCCCACATCAGTAAGAACGCGGAACAAACGTCAAGATCGTAATTGCTTGTTCAGCAGTGATGGGGAAGTCAGGGTTCGATTCCCAGCCGAGTGTGCTAAGGGTGTTAATTTTTTTAAGTGGTTTCTCACTCTCCCTAGACGTGAATTCGGGTGCCTTTCATCTTTATTCTTCATCCCTACCTTGTTAGTATGGTTAAATGCTGCTAGCCTGAGCGGTTAGTAAGACGCGGTGGAGAAAAGTTTTAATCAAGTGTCATTTACTCTCCCTTGTACAGTGTTGGGAACATTTCAAAAATGAAATTTACCAAACAAATATCATAAAATTACTACGTGCGTGTAACCGGTGAATGGGATGATCTTATTTTGCCCAGCCTGATAAACCTTTACATTAACGCCACGAATGGAATTCATAGATGAGTTTTATCGAGTATTAAATGTTCCTGAACATAAGCCAGTGTTGCCCGCCCTATAAATCCAATAGGCAACTTCCAGGACAGGAAGGAGGTGAAAGGTTGCAGGAAATGAGATTTTGGAATAAAAGTAGCATATCTTGCATATCCAGTTTTATGGTGATGCCTCGGTGATATAGTTCAGTAGCTATTGGAGAAACCTAGGCTCTCATGACACGTGGCCTGGGCTGTTACAGCACCTACTGGAGAAACCTAGGCTCTCATGATACGTAGTCTGGGATATGACAGTATCTACTGGAGAAACCTAGGCTCTAGTGACACGTAGCCTGGGCTGTTACAGTACTACTGGAGAAACCTAGGCTCTCATGACACGTGACTTGGGCTAGTACAGTATCTACTGGAGAAACCTAGGCTCTCATGACACGTAGTCTGGGATATGACAGTATCTACTGGAGAAACCTAGGCTCTCATGGCACGTGGCTGTTACAGTATCTACTGGAGAAACCTAGGCTCCCATGACAAGCTACTTGGCCGAAACAGAATACGTGGAACATTGTCCCCGATGAATAAAGTAGGATTCTGGTAGGAAGAACCTTGTCTGACAGCTAAGAAATTCATTCAACTTTCTTCAATATAGTTATACGTACGGAACCACAGGGTATTTTTCTCTAAGGGTATTTGTTTCGATGATTGCCATGGTCTGGTTAAATACGCTTACAAGTTATGTTTTAAGACTTCTACTGCCACATCATCATCTGACCAGGCAGAAGTATTCGCACCTACATCAGGTCCCAATCACAGAAGACGGTTGTAAATATCCGCCACCGCCAGTAAGAGACCAGGAATTTTTAAGTCGACAAACCTTGATGACAAACAATTATAAAAAAAAAACAAACAAAAAAAAACCACTTCGTTGGTCGAATGATCTAAGAAGGCATCAATCTCTCGATAGACTGAGTTCATATCCGGGTAAGGTGTACCAAGTTTTTCCTTAGTGGTTTTCTACCCTCCCTCTACGTAAATGTGGGTATACTTTATCTAAATTCAATCTTCGTTTCTAAACACACTGGCGTAATTAGTACACAGCCATGTAACCCAAACGGGTATTAAAACGCGATGCATGGAAAAAATATCCCATTAAATTTCGATTCAAAAATGTTAGCAAAAAAAAAAAGTTGTCAACGATTCGATCTTGTTCGAAACAAAGTAAAGAGGTGACGGGGCGAAAATGACAACCCCATTTCCACCAGATCTGGTATCGACGCCCCGTAAGAGTTGGCAGTGCCTGTGACGTCACACGCGACCGGTACTTCCGGCATTTCCTATTATCCCGCCGCGTCCCTAGACTTAACGCTGTGACAGGCGCGTTATTAATGACGTCACGACGGCCGGAAATCCATCTCCAGACGTGTTTATGTCCGCGCGGCAGGGGGGTAGGAGGGGGGGGTCCTAGACTCCACAGGCGGCAAACGGGGGAGTTTTAGTCCAAGGGCAGAAGAAATAGAGAGAGAGAGAGTGAGTTAAAAACAGACGAGTGTTCGGGTATTGTCTACCGATAAAATATACATTTTGTTTTATCTCTATGAAAGTTACTGTATAGTCTGGGTATAGTCCGATTTCCATAAGAAAAGACGTTTATTAAAAAAAAAATTTTTTTTTTGACGTAATATTACCAATCTAATTTACAAGGTAACGTCTAGTAAGGTGAGCAGAAAGAGATGACGGCAAGATCTGTGCAACGGTTGGACAGAGAACCCCTCACGAGTTAGGCCAGCCCGCCTAGCAGATCTGCTCGAAGAGTTTCATAGCTACCCGGGCGCTCCTACACTTTGTTAAAAAGAGAGAGAGAGAGAGAGAGAGGAGGTAAGGGAACCCACCGTACCTTGACGAGGGTACCGGGTATGGGTCGCACAGCCTGACAGTGGTACAATCATAGGACAAGGAAAACACAGCAAACCCGACGGTGGAATATACAGACAGAATAACTTTAGGGGGAGGGGGAGTGACTTTTCAACAAAGTTTCCCAAGATTGTCTTGAGATTATTTTACAAGGTGTCTAGCAAATTTTAAAATACAAGCCATACATATTTGATGACCAAAAAGTGCTTGATAACTATTCCTCAAGACTGAGATCTTCATTCAAAAAGTGCCTAGTAACCACTCCCTCAGACTGAGATCTTCATTCAAAATTGTATAAACTCGTATTTATAAGAATGTTTCATATCTGAACTTATTGTCATCCATCAGTGAGGAGTAGTTGTAAATGTAACCTAATTTCGAGCAAATCATTCGTTTTTTTTAGCACCGCGTCTTATTACACGTTTAAGGTTATATGCTTATGTAGGCCTACTAATTACTTTAATGTGTCAGACAACAGGAAGGTTGAATTTAGATTAAGTGTGCCCGCATATGCGTGGAAAACCATTTAGGAAATAAAACACCCAGAGTAGACCCGGACAGGATCGAATCCCGATCTCCCCGCCATCAGCTGGCCAATCAGAGAGACGACCTAGAAAATATACTCTTCTTACCTGAAAAATAAACTTGGTTCACATCTGCTTCGGTGGCCGCATAGTCTTAGGCGTCACTCTCGCAACATACTAGCTCCCGATGACAAAAAGATCAGGGTTAGAATCCCAGTAAGGTGTATTGATGGTTGTAAGAAACTCAAAGTATAGATCGATTTTTATGTGAAGAGCCTTATCTGACAGCTAGAAAAGTTCTGGATCTACTTTCACGTATTCATACGTCAAGTCATGTTTTCTGCAACTGTCACTTTTGATAGATATTATCAATACCATAACATAACACAAATAATACAGTAAAATGTTATCAATGTTGAACATAAGAAATGCATGTGTGCTTTTTAAATGTGCCTTTCCAAGAAAATTGGACTGTAGGTATACATTGCCGTTTGAACGTGACGTACACCAGTGATTCTTCAACATTTTAAAACCACGATCCAATTTTCAGAACGACACATCTTTTGCGACACACCTGGGTTTAATTAATTAGGCGAGGGTGGGAGGTATTAAAAAAAACTTTATTATAGTATTTTCACTATCCCATTATTCTTTCATAGTATTATATTTACATCATAAAATTACAATTTTTTTTTACATTTCTAAGATTTTTCGCAACCCACTAAAATTCGACTTGCGACACACAGTTTGGGAACCACTTCTCCACATTTTATCAGAACCTAGTGTAGAGATCGATCCTGAATAAAACAAAAATACATTTACATCTTCGTGAACCTAGGGGACATGTTGATATCCCGAGGGGTTTTATCTGGAGTTGAACCTATCTTGCACTGAAGTATCAGTATTGTATGACAGGTCCTAGGTTTTATTTGGTAGATTCTCAGAGTAAGAGTGTTATAACTCGCAACATAAAGAAAAATCTCCCTAGGTTGGTAGAGTAAAAAAGAAGCTTTACTATAGTATTTGTGTAATATTATTTTTATATTATAAATTTACGACCATTTCGAACAATTCAAACAGTCGAATAGAATAATTTAATCTGTGACTCGAAGGGTCACATAAGTAAGTATACATTCCCACCCACCTGCACCTGTCCTTTCTCACCGCTCACCGCTCATCTTTCACCCCGGGACTAGATACAAGAGAAAGGAGACAACAGATAGTATCGTGTCGATACCGCCTTGCCGATACTCCTGGACCTCATAAAATGGAGGTCCGGAGCCCCCTGTAAACTGATTGACCCCTCAAAATTGGGGAAGAGAAGGGGTCCATATATACAAGTAAAAACTTAAAAAGAGACGGTGGGTTTTTGTAAGTTCACTATT
Source organism: Timema cristinae (assembly GCA_039000515.1). NCBI lineage: Eukaryota > Metazoa > Arthropoda > Insecta > Phasmatodea > Timematidae > Timema > Timema cristinae. The sequence continues at coordinate 65,219,676 of JBCFYV010000935.1, forward strand.
CATTTGATATAAAAGTCAAATGCCAATTAATTAATTTTTTTAGCACCACGTCTTACTACCCATTTGGGCTACACGTTTATGTTGTACTAATTACTCCAATGGGCTAGGTGTGAGTAAGGTTCAATTTAGGAGAAGTGTACCCACATTTGCGTGGGGAGCGAGACATATTGGGAAACAATTTATGGAAAACCAACCCTCAGTATATCCAACCGGGATCTAACCACGAACTCCTAATCATCGGCAGTCCAGTTTAAAGCCTTAAACCATGCGGCCACCAACAAGGGTTATTAATTAATTACTATTTTATTAATCCCCTAAAAGATATACTATTGATGTCGAGTTCCGGTCGGATGTACCGAGGGTGTTTCTACCTAAGTGGTTTTCCCCTCCACCTCCAGGAAAATCTGGGTACACTTCCTATAATATCATACCTAAAACATTAGCGTGATTAGTGCATTGGCATATCTCAGACGGGTAGTAAGACGCTGTGCTAAAAAAAACTTATTCTATATTCCTCCAAATAAAGGTATCTTTTAATTGTTTGGTAAAAACTGGACAAAAATGTTTTATGAAATTGTGGCTTCCTCTTCACTAATGGTTTTAAAATTTGACATTTTTGGGTACTTCCTCGCTGTATAAGCTTTCATTTAAAATTAAAATTAAAATAAAAAAGTTGGGCAGAAATCGAAAATCATTGCTTAGAACAACTTTTTTTATATTTGAGGTATTAAATGTGCACTTTTTCATCAGACTGATTATATCAGCACACAAGAATCTCTAAGCGAGAGCGAAAGAACCTACCAATTTTTCTGGAACAGATATTTTTCCATACTTTTCAGGGTTCTTTCCCATGCCACAATCGACATGTGGACAACGGCTTTAATCCCCCTCCGAAGGAAGTTGTCTACAGATTTTTATCGTTCAAGAAAAATCCGTTAACCCAGGCTGGGTTTGAACCCACGAAAATTGGGTCCTGAGGCGATCACTTTACTCCAAGACCACCGAGTTCGACCTTGAGGAATCGTTTAACGTTTTAAATATCTAAGTTGAATTTGTTTTAACGTCAGGTATTTTTTTGGATTCAGTATGTAAGGAGAAGAAGGTAAAAATGTAAAGTCAAATTACGTCTGAGGCACAAGTTTTGTTGCGAACAATCCATTAGTTTAAATAATAAAGAGGGTGGACGGGGGGGGGGGGGGGGGTGTAAAGAGCAAACAAAAAGAAAAAAAGATCACCGTATTTTTATATAATAAAATAAAATAAAGATACCAAAATGCGAGTGAAAATATCAAAGTTTTACAAACATTTCAGTTTGGTTTGATCTGTATAGGAAGGAATATGGAAAATAATCAAACCAATATTCAAACTACGGGGAACGTCTAGAAAAGAGAGAACGAAAGTTTTCGAATGTAATCCGAATTATTAGATATGTTGGTGAGCCTTATATTGTATGCGAAGGCACGATGTGGAACGAGGGGGGGGGGGGGTAAGACACAAGCGACAGTCTTGGGAACTTTCGGCGAGAAATACGAATAAGAAAATTCCTAGTCTCAACAATAAAAAAATTAATGGGCAAGTAGCTTTTCTTCTAAAATGAAAAGTACAGTAATATAAAAAAAAGAGCAGAAAAATCAAAGGGAGAAGGACAATTGAATCGAAAAGAGAAGTCAATTCACTGATTGGTTTGGTTATTAGGAAACTGTAGCTGGATAAAAGAAAAGAATTGCGCGGCTTCTAAACTTTTCACAACTAATGTGTGGCGGGGGGCTATTGGAAATTTTCCCCTTCATTCATAGTATTTTATTTTTTATTGTTAGCATCCCCTATCGGCCACAAGTTTGTTGTCGAAATACCTCAAGAGCACGCTTTCAAAGTTTTTATTCAAATAATAGTCGAGTAACAAAACTTTCCTTTTTAACTCAGATTGGCTGAAAAACAATACAGAGAATAAAAATTAGCAATTGAATAGAAACCCCAAGACTGATATGACGGAGAAGCGGAAATACAAAATGGAATGGTTCGGATTCTCCAAAAACTTTTATGTCGTCGGCAAGTGTGGTTTAGTTAAGTATAAACAAAACGACCTGAGATTACAAAGATCTCTTTCGTCCCGACTATTATTTTTTTTTTAAAGAAGCAACTAGACTTATTGTTCATTGATTTTGATCAGACGTGGTCAAACGCGTATTGTCATAAGGCCCACAATGGAAACTGGAAAAACGAGGGTGGCTGAAATTCAAAGAATGTAAAATTGTCACCATCTTCAGTAAGAATTAATTCATTTTAAAGTCATTATTACAAAAAAAAATCAAATTAAAGTAACAAGATTGTAAGGCTTAGCCCTTATTTCCCCCCAAAAATATGAAACCTTTTTTTTTTATTAATGGTGTGTTAGGCGTCTTAAAGTCTTTAAATTGAAAAAAAAATTACACCTGGACACGAGAATCTAACCCGGGACCTTTGGTTTAGCACCAATGCTCTAACCACTGAGCTATCCAGGAATCGTCCCGTGCCCAGGACCATTCTTCACTTATATTTTAAGGCAGAGTCTGTTGTGGACGTGCGGATGTCTTATGTCGAAGCCACTTTATTTTCATTTACTTTACTTTACATCCCTTACTGTTTCCAGCCTGTGGCCTGGGCCAGTTTTTATTCAAGACATATATTTTCCAATACCGGCTTGCTAGGCCTGTCGTAGCTTCATACTTCATTTATTATTATTATTGATGAGAAATGCGTGTCCGTACTAAAAGAAAACAACCTTTCACACCTTTTGGTGCTGCCAAAGGTCACGCATTTTGGGTGTACACGTTTAATAACTTTTTTTGGTAGCTCGCTCTCTGGCGAGTAAAGTAAATATCTGGTGCACCAACTTCAATTGTTAGATTATCCCAAATAATAAGAATGGATACATCTGACAGCTGGAGAGTGTTGCTAGAGAAAGTTTTACGTATGATTACTACGTCAAGTCACGTGATGTAGTGCTGTCAATTTTGATATATATATTATATATTAAAGAGGGGCACTCGAATCCTCGAATCCTATTATATTTGAGAAATTCGAGACATGGAATAGTCTCAAAAAAGTTTATCTAGTACTTATTATGAAAACCTTGACTTGAAATAATAATTTTAAACCCTCAGTAAAAGAAATTAAATAAACTCGTGTAATAGGGAATATAACAAAATCACAAAAAGGACAAAATTGTATTTAAAAAAAGTGTTAATTTTTGTTTGTTTATGACGTAATATATATATGACAAACAAATTGGCATTTGCCAGTGGCACCAGATCTTAAACGACATTATTTTCAAATATTTTCTCTTTAACTGCAAAAGGAAATTTAAGATTCGGATTCATTAAATATAAGATTCGACCCAACCTTAATATATAATTTACTTAATCAATACTTATAAAATAAAAAAATTGTCAAAAATGTTGAGTGCAAAAAGTATGTTTGCATTTTCTAATAGGTCCTGCAAATGTCCATTCGTAAGAAAATTCAGGTATACTCTCTCTCTCTCTCTGGCCACAGGCTCAAAGATTGTTCTTACACTATTCACATATCCTCCCCTTACCCCCTCCTCCTACAGATATTACAAAATATTTTTATTGTTCGAGCGTGTATGTAGGCTATTGCTCCCAGGTTAACTTCCAAGAGTTCAACGCACGCTTCATGCAACTCTTTCAGTTTGTTGTGGATACTTGGTTACCATGGCAACCTGTGCTCCAATGGTCATGGTACGACCGTCCTGAATAACATTCTTAAATCAAGATCGTAATATAGTAAGATTCTGGGAGGAAGAAATATTTAGAACTGTGCGATCAACATTGTCATTATGTTACTGAATTATTAGCATTACTTTTATCTATCAAAAGTAACATTCTCAGAGCACATGATATGACATTTAATATATTAGAATTGTTTTAGAGCATTTGTTTTAACTGTATTCGTATCTAAATAAGACTGTAGCTAATGATAAAAAGAATGAGAATAATAATTTATTTTTTTCAATATTTTATAGCTATAAAATAAGTTCTTAGGTTAAGTGTTGGAAACAAAATGATCGATTATACGATTCCTGCTTCCGTTCAAGATCAAACATGGACGCCCCTTATTATTTGACTATACGCAAACCTGCGACACATCTACGCTACGATATTTGCCTAAACTCTAAGGGGATAACGTAGACTTGACGCTGGTTGATTTTCAAATAGTTCACCTACTATCCGCGTCTTACTACCCGTTCGAGTTTTACGCTTATGTACTAATTACGCTAATGGTAAGGTTATATTTATATAAAGTGTACTCTAATATAAATTTCCTAATTGTGTCTTATCAACAAAAAGGGGTAACGTCGAGATTAATAAAAAAAAACTTGTGTTGGGCGCCACTCCTGGAAGCTAGGAGAACTAAATATAATGATAAAAAAAAAATATAAATAAACTTTAGCTCGACTAATTTGAACAAATGCACGACGACTCTAAATGCTCGAGACCTCTGGGTGTGCTCGGGAACTTTTACCTAGATATTACAATGTCAATGTTACAATGGTGTGTTGTAGACTTCCACAAGAGTTGAGAGTACTTAAAATAAAAAAAGAAAATAAAAAATAGCAATTTAAATACAATGGATCATAAAAAAAAAAAAAAAATGTACTAATTGAGATTACAATAAAAAAAACAATTGTTGAAACTTTTGTGGGTTATTATTATTATCATTATTGTTTCCCTTTTACTACATCCCAAACCTACCTAAGGATATCCGAATAAATATAAGGCTAATATGACAAAATAAAATATATGGTATTACATAAATTCTTAAACAAAGTTAAACAATTAAATGAACAATCTCTGAAATGATTAAATTTAGGAGTTTTAATATATATTATATATAATAATAGAGTGAAAGAAAATAATATATGTATAGGCTAAACTTTTATAGAATATATAGTTTTGAGTAAGACAAAAAAAAAGGTATTGTTGAGGAACAACAAAAAAAAAAATCAATAGAATTAATATTTTTACATAAAAAAATAAAATATTAATCAATTCCCTGGAATAGATAGAGTCTGAGTGTATTTAGTCCTTTCTGAAAGTTTTTGCATGTATCATAGCTTGATAAATAAAAAAAAATGAGAAATAACATATATTTAAAATTGAAGATTTGGCTGGACCTCACCAATGAATTCATCCATGTTGAGACCAGAATGTCTGAAGTCTGTTTCCCTTTTATTTATTCTAACTCGTCCACCATTTGAAGAAATAAACACTCTAGTTCGTCTCCAGACACTTAACTTTCCATTTGAGTACTTGTACTTTTACTTTCGAACCATTGTTCCACTTGAAAACTAAATTTAATTAGGAGCTATATAAATTTGCTCCATGTTAAATGACACTCCGGAAGAAAAAAGCCTCATCCTCTTCAAAAAATGTTCTCAGTTTTAAACTTAAAAAACGTTCTATTTTCTACTAAGTCCAAAGAGAAAACTAATACAATAAAATAAAAGATAAAGTGTTGGCTATGAACTGTTTATAAAATAAGATACAAATTTAGTATCAAGATTTAAATATATGTCAGTGTTTCTTAAGAGAATTAAATGTTTATTTTAATCTGTCACAATTGAAATGCGCGCTATTTTGGAACGTCTTTTTTTTTTTCTCTCTTTTTTTTTTTACTACTTTTACAAGCACGAGACTCGCCACTCACTTGTTCATCATATCTGCGCATGCGTTAAAATAAATCATGGCTGACATCCAAAATAAATAGAAGAGTCAACAAACCTCTTGGAAGGAAATTAATATGTTTTAAAAAAAAGTAAGTGTTCTTCCTTAGGTCAAAATTAATTGTTTAAATTATTTAAAACAGTGTTAGATGTTCTATATTCTGTCCTTTTAATTTATTTTAATGGATGCAAATAGTATTATTTGTCACGCCGGCGACACAGCATGTTTCAAACGAAAATAAACCTGAAACTATTTACAAAGCTTGGGAAAAATATAAGGAAATAAATGGTAGGGTGGCAAATAACGTTACAGTGCCCCCTTTTTTTTTGTACGAATTAATTTTAAGCCTAAAATTACTTCGTAGAACAAAATAAATGTTTTTGCCATAAAGTAGGCCTAGAATCTTAAATATCACAATCTAGATTCCATCTCCTTATAAAATTAGTAAATTAGTCTTATCAAAGTGCCTCTACTTGTTCTGGTTCAAGGCGATAAGTAAGGATGGCATTGTTTTTTTTCTCTAGTCTTTCCGAAAACAGCTGCTTTTGTACAATTCAGTTTAACTTGCATGTTCACGTAGTAAGTCTGTAGCTACATAGACGGTTATTCAACCTAATATAACCTCTTGTCGTCTGCTGTAAAGGATCGCTCTTCATCACAAGAAAAATAGTACAACCGCCACGCCTTATATTTATACTTTACAAATATTATTTTAAACTTCACTTGAATAACAAAATCTCTTTCTTTGTCTTGTAGCATAAACCGGAGCACTTTCAGTGGAGCTGAATATCCAGATCGACTTCACTGCACTCGTTTAAACTCGCTGATAACACTTCCTCCGCTGAGACTTAGGTGAGTTAAAATCTAAATTTCCTCTCACTAAAATGTCGAAACGGCTTATGTATGTTCACTTGAGGTCCTTCCCTCGGAAATACATGTATTATTTATCACTTAGGTGATTTCATATAAAAATATATTCATATTTGTATTGCACACAAAAGTAGGCCTAGTTTCAACACTTCAAAAATGTTGGGTTTTGTTTACACAAAATCAGCAAATAAATTAAACATTTCAAATTACCACCTGTAAGTACATCTACTTCGACACCTTCTTCAACTAATGAAGATACATCACCAGACAATATCAATTCTTGGTACCAAATTATAGCAAAAAGCAAATTAACTACTTGGCACTTTTTAATTATCATAGCCAACTTTCATAGGCCAAGTGTTTATAGTCAAATTTTCATAATTATTTTTATGAAATGGATATATATACTCTCCCCTACAAATTAACAGGTACCTGCTGTACAAAAATATCAACAATTAATGTTGAAACCCTTGAAAAAGGAAAATCACATTACTCCATCCTAGGCCTTCGTCAACCCTCAACATGTATAAAATGTTTTTACACATAAATCATTTAAACATTAAACATTTTGATTTGAGACCTGTATGTACAACAACCATAGATCCTCATTAAACTAATTAACACATTTTAAACATAAAGAGATCATTATTTCATAACAAATAATGGAAAAAGTAAACTCACTCATTGTACTTTAGTGACCTAGAATACAGGAAATCTGATAGGCCAAACACTTATGGCTAGAATTTAACAATTCTCTCAATGAATACAGCTACTACAACCTCTGCTTTAGGTGATGTAACAATGTCATTAAAATATATTTATAATTAATACTTCAAAACTTGAAAAAGGAAATACTCCTGGTGTAATTTTCTTCCAATTTTTCACAATAAAAGGAGTAGGCCAAACACTTATGGCTAGAATATCACCATTCTCTCAATGAACTCTATAAATACAGTTTTTTATGCATCTATTGACATACACAAGAATTAACATATATTGATGCTTAGTATTTTAAAATCTGAGAAAGCAAATCATAATTTAGCCGTTCTAGGCTATCGTGTCACTTGAATGTTACATAGTAGACCTGGCATTTATACCAACTTGTTTAGAACATAAGATATACATTCATTGGGTTAGCCCCCTACTCTCTTGGTGTATGACAACTTATATCATTACATAATAACTTATTTGGCTCTGAAAATCTTTGTTTTTTCCATTGAAACTGATTCATTTTACAATTAATTACATATTCACTTAAACAAATTGAGCTTATAAAATAAATTCACACACCACACAATAGACCAAAATATCTTAATTAATTAAACAAACATATCCCAAAAAAAATATTTACAATCTTTTCTCTTTTCTTACAGAACCGTCGGAGTGGCCCCCTACAGCTACTTGGCATGATGTTATGACGTTGGGGAGGTTTTATACTTCTGGACCATTTGTGAGCTCTGATTCGTTGGATTACACGTTGTGAAGGTAATTATACTGTTCTTGAAGACCTTATTTATTCTTCCATTCTTAGTTTATTATTTATTTAAAATGTAATACTTTATCAAGTAATTCTTGCCCTTTTCACTTGTTTTGAGCTTTGCCTATCTCAGCAACTTAATAATTGGACTCCAGGGTATAAAATAGATTCCCTACACAGTTTTCAATGACTTCTTGATGACTTCCTTTACTTTACTGATAATTCGACGACTTTGATAAAACTTGCTTTTCGACGATATAAAATTTAACAACTTTCTTGTTTTCTCCTTAAAACAACATATTTCGACGTAACTTATACACACATCAGGAACCGTTTGTGATGGACTCATCTCATTCACAAGGTCCTGGAATAATAATCGTCTATATCCTCAGGCAGTCACTGTCTTATCAACGGCCAGTGACGCAGATATGACCTCCCAAAATCGACACTCTTACTCCTTTTAAAATACTCCTCCTCGTAGATTATCTCGTAACTTAAAACTTGTCATCTCATTCATATTACTGGCTTTCTGGGGTTGTTCTGATTTTCCATGGGTGTCCTTGCATAACCTCTCTTCTTGATAAAAATCAAAATTATAATAAAGTCAGAATCATCTTCGAATATACCCAATAGATACATTTATAAATGAACATTGCAGATTTTAGTTTCTTTAAAATATATGTATATTTTCTTCTTTTTACTTTCCCAAAACTTGACGCTTCACAAAGTGTAATAAACTTTCATCCCATATGGATACGATCCTCAGACCTCTGCTTTTACTGACTCCTACAAATCCATAGCTTTTACCTTCTAACGCCTTATGCTGCTTATCGAACTATCCCTGTTGTTACTGGTTTCTTTCCAAGTCCAGTGCTTCAGAGATTGACACTGCTCTCAACTTTCAACTGTTCTACAACATTCCTTATAGCCAACTGTCGAAACACATGATTCAAGGGATTAACATGTCTCCCAAAACTTTATATCACTCAATCCATTTCTTCAAATTGGACATATTAAAAACCCCTTTTATTTGACCATTTGCTACCTCTTTCAGTTCGTACGCATTTTGGTGGATGACACGTGTGATCAAATAGGGACCGGAGTATATTAGAAACATTTTTTTAGTTTCTTTTGAGAAGAAGTCTGACACAGGGTGGTCCCTTAATAATACCTTGTCATTAACATTGAAAGAAATTGATTTTTTCTTCTGATACCTGTTTCTAGCCTTGGCCGCCTGCTCCAATCGGCGTCTTGCAATTCGGATCAAAGTGGGCAACACTATTGCTGGATCATCTTCCTTGGCTTTCTCTCCATCCACCCTAGGGTCGTGGAAATGTTTGTCCAAGAATGTTCCTGGTCGTATTCCATAATGGACTTCGTAAGGTGAGAACTGTGTAGAGCTGTGTACTAAAGTATTCAACAATCCCTCCAATATGGGTACATAATTAGGCCAGGTGGTATGCTTTTGGTGACAATAGCATCTCAAAAATCGCCCAATCTCCTTCATTCCTCTCTCGCAGGGATTCGAAGAGGGATGGCGAATGGAACTATGGGTAGCCTGAATGCCCAGTCCTTCTAATCGGTGATACCACTTATGACTGGTGAACTGTGAACCATGATCTGATAATATCTGTGTAGGCTTACCTACACTGGCAATGTATTTCTCTACTCTAGCAGTGTCGTCTAGCTTCTGACCTAGAACCTCTTGAACTAGAGCCAACTCCTGATTCTTTGCCGCCACAGCCAGCAAGGACTCATTCTGTCTTGCATTCACTGCATCAACCTCCATACTAAGGTTCTTTAGACCTTCCTCTAACTGTACTGTGTGTTGGCCGAGCTGTTTTGCTACGGAATGTTGTGTCGACTCCAGTGCCTGACTAACTTTTTCTAGTGAAACTAGTGAATTTTTCTTAACCACTTCAATTTCCTGGCTACAATGTTGTTTTACAGATGAGATTTGTCCCTCCAGGTCAGCTTTTGTCTGGGTAATCTCCACATAAAAATCTTTCCTGATAGTGTCGGCTAGCGAACTCATGCAACTCAAGATTTCACTTTTCATGGCTTCCTGACTGGCTGCGAAATCTCCTCTCATTTCAACCTGACTATCTGAAAGCTTTGAAAGCTCTCCTCTAATTTCGTCTTGACTAGCTTTGAAATCTCCTCTGATTTCAACCAAACTGGCTGCTAAAACTCCTCTCATTTCACTCATCCCAAATATTAATTGTTGTATCGCTGACATAAATTCTGGAGGTGAGGCAACAGGTGTCAAATTTGTAGTGGTTGGTTCGGTCTCCACGCATGAGGCAACAGATATTGTGGTTGGTTCAGTCTCTATACATTGTGGTGGATCACCCAAACTCGTCTCTGCAAACTCTCCGCTAAACTCATGGAATTGGTCTACATCCCTAAACTCACTTACTTCTAAGGACATTGTTGTTGATGTGTCATTGTCGACATCTTCTCCTAGGGTTTGACCTTCCATTGTTGAAGTTTCTCCTACAATCTTCAGTTTAGTGTTTGAAATTAGAGCTCTGGCCTTGCTTCTAGTAAAGTAGCTTCCTCCGCTCATGCCCTAATTACAACACAGTTCCCTAACACAAATGAGCCACCACGTTGTGCGCCACTCTAATATAAATTTCCTAATTGTGTCTTATCAACAAAAAGGGGTAACGTCGAGATTAATAAAAAAAAACTTGTGTTGGGCGCCACTCCTGGAAGCTAGGAGAACTAAATATAATGATAAAAAAAAAATATAAATAAACTTTAGCTCGACTAATTTGAACAAATGCACGACGACTCTAAATGCTCGAGACCTCTGGGTGTGCTCGGGAACTTTTACCTAGATATTACAATGTCAATGTTACAATGGTGTGTTGTAGACTTCCACAAGAGTTGAGAGTACTTAAAATAAAAAAAGAAAATAAAAAATAGCAATTTAAATACAATGGATCATAAAAAAAAAAAAAAAATGTACTAATTGAGATTACAATAAAAAAAACAATTGTTGAAACTTTTGTGGGTTATTATTATTATCATTATTGTTTCCCTTTTACTACATCCCAAACCTACCTAAGGATATCCGAATAAATATAAGGCTAATATGACAAAATAAAATATATGGTATTACATAAATTCTTAAACAAAGTTAAACAATTAAATGAACAATCTCTGAAATGATTAAATTTAGGAGTTTTAATATATATAATATAATAATAGAGTGAAAGAAAATAATATATGTATAGGCTAAACTTTTATAGAATATATAGTTTTGAGTAAGACAAAAAAAAAGGTATTGTTGAGGAACAACAAAAAAAAAAATCAATAGAATTAATATTTTTACATAAAAAAATAAAATATTAATCAATTCCCTGGAATAGATAGAGTCTGAGTGTATTTAGTCCTTTCTGAAAGTTTTTGCATGTATCATAGCTTGATAAATAAAAAAAAATGAGAAATAACATATATTTAAAATTGAAGATTTGGCTGGACCTCACCAATGAATTCATCCATGTTGAGACCAGAATGTCTGAAGTCTGTTTCCCTTTTATTTATTCTAACTCGTCCACCATTTGAAGAAATAAACACTCTAGTTCGTCTCCAGACACTTAACTTTCCATTTGAGTACTTGTACTTTTACTTTCGAACCATTGTTCCACTTGAAAACTAAATTTAATTAGGAGCTATATAAATTTGCTCCATGTTAAATGACACTCCGGAAGAAAAAAGCCTCATCCTCTTCAAAAAATGTTCTCAGTTTTAAACTTAAAAAACGTTCTATTTTCTACTAAGTCCAAAGAGAAAACTAATACAATAAAATAAAAGATAAAGTGTTGGCTATGAACTGTTTATAAAATAAGATACAAATTTAGTATCAAGATTTAAATATATGTCAGTGTTTCTTAAGAGAATTAAATGTTTATTTTAATCTGTCACAATTGAAATGCGCGCTATTTTGGAACGTCTTTTTTTTTTTCTCTCTTTTTTTTTTTACTACTTTTACAAGCACGAGACTCGCCACTCACTTGTTCATCATATCTGCGCATGCGTTAAAATAAATCATGGCTGACATCCAAAATAAATAGAAGAGTCAACAAACCTCTTGGAAGGAAATTAATATGTTTTAAAAAAAAGTAAGTGTTCTTCCTTAGGTCAAAATTAATTGTTTAAATTATTTAAAACAGTGTTAGATGTTCTATATTCTGTCCTTTTAATTTATTTTAATGGATGCAAATAGTATTATTTGTCACGCCGGCGACACAGCATGTTTCAAACGAAAATAAACCTGAAACTATTTACAAAGCTTGGGAAAAATATAAGGAAATAAATGGTAGGGTGGCAAATAACGTTACAGTACTCACATTTAAGTGGAGCGAGAGTGGAAAATAATTGTGTAAAATACAACCCTCAGTACACCAGGACGAGATTCGAACCTCGATCTCCCCGTCATTGGCAATATAGTTTATTGCGGGAGTAGCGCGTTTGACTACGCGACCACCGAAGCGGGTAAGATGTCGATAGTTATTCAGGTTTTTATTGGCGTAAATTAGCTACAAGCTACTCCAATAACTAACCAACTTAGAAATTGAGGAGTACAAGAAACCAGTCGAGTGGAAGGTTAAACTCCCTCGTAACACCGCTCCTGGGTTCGCCCCTTATCTCTGTCATTCAAGCGATTTTTTATAAACACTTGGATGTCCGTCTACACCCACGACCCCTAGTATCGACACCACCCTAGACCCCTGAAGCGTCTTTCACAAGAGAGCGCGGTAATTGAATGCCGCGATGGTGAATTCATTGTGATGAATCGTCATCGCGCGTCGCGGGGGTTGACGTTAAGACTCGATGTACATTACACGGGGACAGACAGAGGTTGTTTAGTTGTATTCCTCCGCCTGACCCCCCCCCCCCCCCCGGACACAATGACGGGAGGGGACGGGGAGATAAACACTTGACGTTGATGTATTAGTTCGAGCCCGTACCTTGAATGGAACTCCCCTCTCTTCGCGTTATAGTCCCTTTTTTATATTAGTATTATTATTTCTTCCGGTCTGTTGGGAATTGTGCTGCGGCGAGAACAAATCGTTGTGTTTTACGGGGGGGAAAAGAGGGGTACGGCCGTAGTTCGGGGTTTGATAAATTATTAACTATTTATTATTGAAAGAATAACTTTTTTTAAATAAAATTGTGCAGTTAGTGATCGCTATACTGATGTGGATAAAGATAACAGTAACAAAGGGTGTGATGACAATGATAAATATTGTTACAGGCATTGAGAAGGTTGAGGGTAGGGGGGAGGCAAAATATCGCTCCATTGATTGGACCCCCTCAAAAACACACACAAGCTCAGTCCGGTAATGTTTCATTGTGACTAATTAAACGATACACGAACCGAATTATCACTATACATTTCCCCCCTGGTGAGGTTATTCATTTCTTTAGTAAACTAATTTACAAGGTCAAACCCACGCCAAGGGAGCCAATGGACAAAGGCGCCTGTCTAGTATTGTCTGATTCCCCTCGGAGACGTGGATGTTGGGGTTCGTATCCCAGGCGGTATGGTTTTCTTTAGAGGGTGTCCCAGTGTATAGATATCCACACCAATGAGGGTGCACTTCTACTAAATTCTACCTCCGTCATATCTACCTCATTATTGTAAATATGAGGCTAGTCCGGACGGGTAGAAGGACGTAAAACAAGGGGGTAGGGCTTATCACCCCAAGCTCCCCGTTATTGACAGTCTATCTATTGCGTGGGTGACGCCCTGCAGGGCTATTATGACCATTCGACGCAAAGTTAGTTGCTACCGCTAGTTAGCTTCACTTTAGAGGAAAAGATAGCGTTTGGGTTATTATGACCACCACACTTTGTATCGTCCGCTAGTTTTAGCTTCGACTTTGCTTCTAGCGTTAACGCACAGAATAAAATCAGTTTGCGTCAACAGTTGGCAACACTTTTCCAAAGAATATTACCTTTTAAGAAGTTAGAGGCTATAAATTAGGTACATTTATTTCAAGAATGCTGGTGTTCATGACTGAACATTATTCATTTATTTTTATTTTCCCAAACAGCTGATCACCAGTCACATTATTTGCAAGTACGATTTAACCTAGCTTAATTTAATAAATCACTCGCATAATTTTGTTTGCTTACGATTTGAAAAGAAAAAATACTAGGCCTAAATTATTAAATACACATAACATAGTGTAGTCAAAAAACATGTGAGCTATGCATTAAAATAGTAATGTCACATGGGGAAATGAATAAATTAGTATGAGAAGTTGGCTAATAAAGAAATAATGTTTTTGTAAGATGTATCCTTTATGACCCAATACTTTATTCTTCATATATTCATGTTGATAGGGGAACAAGTATGTTTTATTATATTAATTAAAAATAATTTCAACAGTTTATAATGTAGACTTCTCCTTATATTTAGGCCTATTTTAATTTAAAATGACTAATTTATAATAAAAATATATATGCCTTATAAAACTTTCTTTTCAAAAACAAATTTTAACAAACAGTATATTAATATTTTGTATATTGGCTTTCTTGGTAGGCCTATTTTAAAACCTCCTCGATTTTGTCAAGCCAAAAATTGAACGTTCAAAGATATAGGCCTACAGTAAGGCGTTTTTAAATATTTTATTGTTTGATTGAGTTGAGGTTTGATAAAGAAAACTTCCTATCTATACAGTACTCCTCCTGAACATATATAAGCCGACTTTGTGCTAATTTTATTAATTTACAGTGTTAAAAAGGTTCTCACGTTTGAGATTAAATCAAATATGCGGTGTTAAGATCTTAGAAAATAAAACTAATTACTTAAAGTTGATGAAAGCGTTCAAGATCTCCCAAAAATTGTGTCCACACTGAATATTTTCGACAACTTAATGTCAGTCGTCCTACTAAGTTAACAAAAAAAGTGAATGAGAGGGTGGTTTGGATGTCTAAAAATAATAAAATGCATCTTTTACTTAAATGGAATTATTGAGACTTTAGTTAGGTGATTAAGAATATAAGGAAATTTTATTTTTTTATAATGATTTGTTTGCAATTTATTCACGTCACTATAACTAGATTTAACTACTAATTATTGGTTTCAGATAACTTTAGTAAACCTTTTATGATTAAAATTTAGGCCTAAACCAAACCGCATGCAAATATTAAGCTAGGGCCTACTTAGTTATTTCCAGTCTTGGCTGCAATATTTCATAGGCCTACAACTCATATTAATGTGGATAGTAACTACTACTGTATGTACGATTCAGTTTAAATATGATTACATCATTAAAGTTTTGTTGAGACATCTTAAAAATATTATTATATCACCTGAATTATCAGTGTATTGATGGTGAATAGTAATGCATTTTGATAATGTTGTGTTTCAAATAAAATACATTCAGTGTAAGTGTACTATCCCCACTCTTGGCCTAAATTATGATTTAGGCCTATTTAAATTTAGATTTTGTGAAACACACACAAAAAGTTTTGAGGTAATTATATTGGGCTAATGAGATGGCAAGTTTAAATAACGTAACACAAAACACGTAATAAATTACAAAAACTAGCAAACATAACCTCGTAACGCAAACCAAAGGACAAGTAAAATGTCTGCGCAACTTAACGTCACTCTACTAGAGAAATATTTGCGCTCGCAAGGACTTTGCTTTCGCAAAGTGGTCGGCCCTAATAACTTTTGACGCAAAGTCTAGCGTCTCTCTGCTAACGGTCGCAAATTCGTTTTGCGTCGTGGTCATAATAGCCCTGCTGGCTCGCAAAGTGACCATCAGACGATATTCGGGTCGCCTCACGATATGGTGGCTGAGGTGCATTAGAAAGCGGTCGTATTTATTTAAATTTATCTGCCGGCGACTATAGATATGAGAATGGAAAAAAAATAGTTTTGGAAAATTGTCCTTTAATTTTTTTTTCCGGGAAATTTTCAAATAATTTTTTTTATGGGAAAATGCAATCGATATAGCCAATGTTTTATTTATTCTAAGGAAGTTAACATGGGAAACATATTCAAATGAGTTACAGTAAAGCAATACAAGCGATTCCAGTTCGCCTCTCACATGCAAGTATCGACTACAGCGCTTGGTGGATGAATGTGTCACTAACTACGGGTATACTCTCTCTCTATATATATATATTGTAATGCAATAGATTGACCCTAAGGAGTATTTGAAAGCATTGACCATTTATCATTCTAATTATTCATACATTCAAAAATATTTTACATATAATTAAACATATTTTACTTTATTTAAATTTTACAACCTATTACGTGGCGCTTAAATCACGTCTTCCCCTAAATTATTTACTAGTTAGTTCGCGCCTCGTGGTAAGATGGCAGCATCTACTGGAGTTAAACTTAAGAAATGTTAATGTCTTTTAACGTAATACAGACAAGTTAAGATCTTTTAAAGTATTTTCTCGTCGAGAAGCTTCCAAACGCAATAGGTATTTTTGTTCTGGGTTTTTAGGTGTGTAATTTACCGTTAGGAAGATTCCTTCGAGAAGCTTCTATTGAACTCAGATATATGTGACTTTTTGAAACTCCGTACTTTTACTGTGCAATCGGTCGTGGTCTTGAATGGACGTGCTTTAAGCGATCAGTGATTATAATTGTTAGGCCCTCTACATGATCGTGTTTCGATTAAAAAATATTAATAACAATATGATTTCAATTTAAAGAATAAACAGATATCAAACTTTATGTGATATATTATCATTTATTAGAGTCTAACGATAAGGAACGAGGCATTATAAGTAAAGCACATAGTTGCGTAATAGAAATAATGATTTACGGAGTGACTTATAAATGACTCTGTTATGTAATATAACAAATGACGACACAACGTGGGGGATTTATAATCAAAAATATTACGAAGTGTAACAAATGACGTATAACTAAGGGGCTGAACGCGAAAAGTGTAACAAATAGCATTCCAACGAGGGCAGAAGAAACGTAATGTAACAAATGGCGACACAACGTGGGGGTTAATAGGCGACTATTAACGCTCGCCAAGACTCGTAATGTAACAAATAGCATTCCAACGTGGGACCACCCGTATTAGAATGTAACAAATGACGTATAACTTAGGGGCACGAACACCGCGAACTGAGACAGGTGCGTCAACTGAGCTAAAGGGACGGGACGGCACACCAGGAGACGGCACATAATCACCAAAGGACGGCACACCACACCAAGGAGACGGCATAGTCAAGAAACAGCGCAAAGGACTGTTGGAGACGGCACACCTGCAAGAGACGACACGCCGACGGCACACCTGCAAGAGACGGCACACCAACGGCACACCATCAAGGAACGGGACTGAGGACCTTTTGGAGACGGCATGCAGTCAAGAAACAGCGTCGAGGACAGATAAGTGGTCAACAGAAGCTGTAACTCTAATTATAAAAAAAAAAAAAAAAAAAAAAAAAATTTTATCTAATTTCAATTGTGTATTTTGGGGGTAGTAAAATTTTGTTTTATATGTTGGGATTTCACGAATTAAATTAAAACTAACAATATAAAAGTGTATGGGCCTAATTTTAAATTAAATTTCTCACTATAAAAAGTAATTCTTAGATCAATAGTACTTGAAATTTGTCAAGGCCTAACACAAAATTAATTCATAGATTAACTCAAGAAAAATTTATTTAAATTTTCAACATGGCAGACAAGGTGATAAGAGAACCTGAAGAGTATGATGATGAAGACACAATGCCATTTATTTATGAGGAGGATGAAAGGGCAGGTCAATTCAGGAGGGCAAATTGTGAACAGGAACAAGAAGGGAGTGAGGAGGAAGTAGGGGCTAGCTCTTGGGAGGTAGCAAGTAACGAAGTAATCTTGCAAACGCTGAATCAAAGTGTAGGGGGAACAATAACGTTAGTGGAAGAGAGGGTGGCTAAACCAGTAGAACAAGTAGATCTTTTAAATGTTATATTAGAAAATATGAGAGAACTCGGATGTAAAATTGATCGAATTGCATCAGAAAGTAGACAGGATTTTAAAAAGGATTTGGAAAAAATGGGACAAACTTTAGAAACTAAACTCAACCAAAAGGTCGACGAACAATCAAAGAATATAAATAAAAATATAAATAAAAAATTTGAGAATTTAGAATTAATTAATCAAAATTTTATCCAACAAATTAATGAAATTAATGACAGGGTTTCAGTAGGAGAAAAAAAACAAGGAAATTTAGAGGTTAGGCAGGAAAATCTAAGAAAGGAACAGTTTAAGTTAATTGATCAAATATCTTCAGTGACAAACAAAACAGAGGGTTTGGAGAAAAAATTAGATAAAGAAACCAGTAAATTAGAAAAACAAATACAAACACAGGATATACAGATAGCACACAACAAATCAGCTGTTCAGGTAGTGCAATCCAATTTGGAAATTCAAATAGAAAAGGTGAGGTTAGAAATTGAAGGGCAAGAGGATGCTAATAGGCAATTTATTAAGGAAAATATTAATGAGTAGATTCAAATAAAAAGGAAAGAAATTGTGGAGATAAAAGAAATTGTAAATGAAAACAAAAAAAACTGTTGGCACTTTAGATCAGAAAATAAACAACTTAGCTGATCAAGTACAACTTAACAAAGGTAGGGGGACAGATAACAAAAATGGGAGTAGTCACAATCTCTTAACCAAAAATGTCAATGACCTTACTTTGTCACTCATTCCTAGGTATAGGGGAGCAAAGGGCAAAATATCTGTGGCTCAATATTTGCAAAAAATTGAGAGAGTTTGGAAAGAAGAGGATTTAAGGGAAAGGAACAAAATTGAAATTTTGCTCTCATGTTTAGAAGGGGAGGCTAGGAACTGGGCCAGTTATTTAGAGAATAAATGGGAGCCCAAAATTTTTATTGTGAGGATAGGTGTGGAAAGTGACCCACCTCCTTAACACTTCAATACAGTCCAACTTTGGAAAGTATAATTCCAGGTTAGGCTAGCTTAAAGGAAGAGAGAGAGAGAGAGAAAGAGGGGTGAGAAATAATAATAATAATGTAATTAGAATTATTAAGCAACAAGCCTTAGTATATTATGTAATTTTATCTTCTTAACCTTGTAAATAAGGGCCATTTCATTGTAAAGATTAGTGTGGAAAGTAACCCTCCTTAATATTTCAATACAGTCCAACTCTGGAAAGTAAGGACAAGTACTTCATTTTGTTTTCATTATTAATGACAAATTAGAGGGAGGGAAGCATCCTCTGAAGTGCTTGGTGAAGGAAGGAGAAGAAATGGATTTATTACAAAGTATAGTCAGTTGAGGGAGGGAAGCATCCTCTGAAGTGCTTGGTGAAGGAAGGAGAAGAAATGGATTTATTACAAAGTATAGTCAGTTGAGGGAGGGAAGCATCCTCTGAAGTGCTTGGTGAAGGAAGGAGTAGAAATGGATTTATTACAAAGTATAGTCAGTTGAGCGTGGGGGTGTACTCGGAAAGCACCAGGTCAGACAAGTAATTTAGGGCAGGCTTATAATAAAAATTGAGTTGAGGCAGGTAATTTCTGCTATACAGTGACATGTTGTGATGTCAGGACTTGGATTCTTCGACGTTTGGCAAGAGAGTAGTTTTGTCGCAGAGGTCTGACTACCTTGTGAGTTTTAGGGGGCAGGAATTGAACCTGGGCCACCCGAGTTATGGGAATTTTGTAAGTGTTAGGGGGCAGGCATTGAACCTGGGCCACCCGAGTTAAGTATTGTGAGTTTTAGGGGGCAGGCATTGAACCTGGACCACCCGTATTAGAGTTTTGAGAGTTTTTCTGGGCCAAGGGGTCAGCAGAGTTCTGAACCGCCTGTGGTTACCAGACATTTGAACGAGGTTTGGACCGTTAAGAGAACGCCTCTTGTGTGTTTTGAAGGCCTGAGAAATGGGATTGTCGGTCACTGTATGCCGGGAAGTATCCTGAGGATACGTTCCAGTTTTTGGGAGTTAGCCTTTATTGAGCCTGTTATAAAAATAAATCAATATTATGTCACAAGTTTAAAGCAACTTTCTTTTAAATAAAATTTTGAAAGGAATAATAATCATAATAATAAATAATTAATTATAAGAATATTTCAAAATGTGAGCTTGTATTAAACCACTAAGGTCTTGTTAGAGATTGTATATACTATGGTTCTCTGTGCTGTGGAGAGATTCAGCATCGAGTTGTTGTTTTTCATTTTGTTTTACTAGGGGTTAAGTGTCATCCTAATTAAATCAATGATACTGTATGATAATATTTTTCTGTTGTTAGACAATGTATGTGTATGATATTGCCATTTCTATGATTTAAACAGTGTACTTATATGTTTTACTAGTTAATTATGTTTATTTTAATTTTTTATGTTAAGTTAAGCTATTTTCAGCAAATGTGGTGCTCATATAGCAAATTTTAGTTGACCGTTTGGTACATAAAGTTGTAAATGTTTGTGATCATATAGCAAGTTTGGCCAAGAGACTTTTAAGAGTAAGTGTAACAAAGTGTTAAGAGCCTTTGTTAAGTGTGTGAAAAAAATCACAAAAGTGGATCCGTGAAGGATCATGAAACGAAGTGCAACAATTATTTAAAGAAGATTGCATAGAATTAAAAAAAGACAAGACATAAAGGAAATGCAAATTGCTTGGATAAAATTAATTAAAAGACACTTCGATTTGAAACAATTAAATTAAATTTTCTTAATATAATAAACTTAGACTATGTTATGTCAGTTAATTATAATTAGGCTGGCATCTTACTTAGATATTTTATTTCATTTAATCATAATTATACTAAATGTTTTACTTAGATTATCTTATTTTAGTTAATCCTAATTATAACTGATAAATTTATTTTAATGCTTAATTCATATAACTTACACTTCAAAATATTGAACTTGATGCAATTTTGTTAATTCTATACAGGATGTTTAAAAATATTGAACTTTAAGTAAATTTTGTGAAACTATACAGGATGTTTCAAAATAGTGAAATTTTTGTAAAATTTGTAAAACTTATACAGGGTGTACGAAAGGTGATCATGTCTTTTTTTTTTATTTTGGCAAAGCGTATCAAAAAGTATAAGACTAGTCTCTACTTTCCGATACACTTTGGGGGGTATTGTAATGCAATAGATTGACCCTAAGGAGTATTTGAAAGCATTGACCATTTATCATTCTAATTATTCATACATTCAAAAATATTTTACATATAATTAAACATATTTTACTTTATTTAAATTTTACAACCTATTACGTGGCGCTTAAATCACGTCTTCCCCTAAATTATTTACTAGTTAGTTCGCGCCTCGTGGTAAGATGGCAGCATCTACTGGAGTTAAACTTAAGAAATGTTAATGTCTTTTAACGTAATACAGACAAGTTAAGATCTTTTAAAGTATTTTCTCGTCGAGAAGCTTCCAAACGCAATAGGTATTTTTGTTCTGGGTTTTTAGGTGTGTAATTTACCGTTAGGAAGATTCCTTCGAGAAGCTTCTATTGAACTCAGATATATGTGACTTTTTGAAACTCCGTACTTTTACTGTGCAATCGGTCGTGGTCTTGAATGGACGTGCTTTAAGCGATCAGTGATTATAATTGTTAGGCCCTCTACATGATCGTGTTTCGATTAAAAAATATTAATAACAATATGATTTCAATTTAAAGAATAAACAGATATCAAACTTTATGTGATATATTATCATTTATTAGAGTCTAACGATAAGGAACGAGGCATTATAAGTAAAGCACATAGTTGCGTAATAGAAATAATGATTTACGGAGTGACTTATAAATGACTCTGTTATGTAATATAACAAATGACGACACAACGTGGGGGATTTATAATCAAAAATATTACGAAGTGTAACAAATGACGTATAACTAAGGGGCTGAACGCGAAAAGTGTAACAAATAGCATTCCAACGAGGGGCAGAAGAAACGTAATGTAACAAATGGCGACACAACGTGGGGGTTAATAGGCGACTATTAACGCTCGCCAAGACTCGTAATGTAACAATATATATACATATATATATATATATAGTAGTTTATCAAAAAACTGCAAAAATACTGACCTTAACTCGCGTTCCATTTATACCCACCTTAGGCTTTGATTATAATATTGGAGTTTTAATATTTGTGTGTGTATTTATATATATACAGACACAGTATTTTTGCAGTATTTGATAAAAACATTTTGACCAAAAAAGATAAAATGTTTCTCTAGTAGTAATGAAAAGTTTAATTTTCTTCCCACGATGACCTCAACAGTTGTTGAATATCTGTCCTGAGCAGGGCGGCATTAGATGACAAACTTTTTAAATGAAGATAAAAAGTTGTAATTAAATTCCAGGACACCCTTGACAGATATTAAACAACTGTTGATGTCACCGTGTGAATAAAATTAAACTCTAATTTTGTGCTGGAGGATAATTCAGCATTATTATTGGATTTATTTAGGCAAAAAAAAAAGTTTTGTTATCAAAAAACTTCAAAAATACTGCCCTTAGCTCACGTTCCCCTACACTCCCAACCAAAACGAATACAACCCCTTTCCCTGGGTATAAATTATCTAAACATTTTAGAGACATTTCTCCTCTTTTTATATCTTTAATTTGACTCTGAGGGGGGAGGTTAATATTAGCTAACAAAAACTGTCTCCCAACCTAACCTCTTCAGAAAATTTTCCTATTTGAAATTTACCGGAAAAATATCAACTACCGGGGACTTGTGTCGTTTTCATCCGATAACAAACCTACTAGACCTCTTCACTGGAACACATTTCAGTTTTAATCTTCCATTGCTGCCGGTGAACGGGGAGGGGCTATTGGTTTTTATATATGTGTGTGTGTTTTTTTTAACGCTACAACGGAGAGAAGTTCTGTGCCCGGACGCCCGTGGGCATATACTCCGTTTTTCATGTTGCGAGCCCAAAACTTTTACGTTTATACGTCACGTAACGGTCGTAGAGAGGCAGTTTGTCCTCTTGTAGCCAAATATAAAAGGTTTTTATATTAAGTTTATATAAACATGTAAACGTGCAACGTTTAAATTAACAAAGTTTGTCTGTGTAAATACTCTAGTTGAACGTTTATTTATAATTTTATAAATTGTACAGGACGATTCTAAAATATTATTATTATTATCATTATTATTATTATTAGCACCGCGTCTTACTACCCGTTCGGGTTATACGCACTTACGCTAATGTGTAATGGTAGGGTGATTGTGAGATGAAATGAAGGACCTACAGTTTAACGTGGAATCCGAACCACGGTGGAGGTCTGGCATTCCCCACATTCACAAGATGTCTTGTCAGAGGTGAAGGAAGGGTTTGGTAATCAGATAAATCTGTGCCGGGACCGAGGATTGAACCCCGGATCCCCAACACAGAGGTCTGACACATTACTCCTAGACCACAAGGTCACCTGATTCCAAACTAGAGTTGTTGGGAAGAAGGTAGAAATGATCCTCAGGGCTGACGAAACTGTGGCCCGCGTGCCCAATGTGGCGAACGAGAAGATTTCCTTGCCAGGCGGTGTTTTCCTGCTGTCCAAATACTTATTTTTTTACTAACTATATGACCCGCGTCAGTGGCCGTATGGTCTAAGGCACCACTCTCATGTAACATTGGGAGGTAGAGGTTCTAATACAGGTCAGGCCTAGCGAGGGGTTATTTTATAATGGTTTCCTAAAAAGGAGTAAAACGTTAACGGAGCCGAAAAACATTGATCTAATAGTTGCATATTATGATCTAAGCCACAGGTTCTCAAACTGTGGGTCGCAAACCCTCTGGTGGTCCAGGAGAAGATTCTGTGGGTAGCAACAAACATTTCTAAATGAGAATAAATTAAACTATTGAAACTATACCATACTATACAAACTTTCTATCTATTTTAAGTTCAGTTTATTGCAGAGATAAACGTCGTCCAACATAATTATATGAACAATTTTAATAATAACTAAGATAAACTAAAAAAAAAAAAAAATTTTTACAATTAATATATTCATTATTTATATTTCTGACTTGATTCAAAATTGCTTTAAAAAACCGATATCAGATTATAGCAAAAACAAAACTATTACTACCCGGGGTTGCTAATTATTTTGAAGAGATCACGAATAAAAAACGTTTAAGAAACTTCGGTTCATTCCATTTAAATAAGAGTACAGTTTTAATGTCACCCACCAATAAGCTTTCATTGGGTTTAAAACTTTAAATAAATACAATAAATTTAAAATTAAGTGGGGTTATTGTACTTTAAAAGTAATCCCCGCAATTACTCAGTGAAGATGTCTTTACAATACAGCTGTTAGATCTGTTCTGACTGACTCTAGAAGTTGGTGTTTACTGTCAAGTCCTCAAATATCAATACTGGCATATTTTAATAAGATAGTAAATATGCACTTAAATTAAGTATAGTTAATCACTAATACGGCATTATTAACTGGCTAAAAACTCGTAAGCATTTTAAACGTTGTTTCAATCTTCACCCCACGAGAATTTTTGAGTTTTTATTTCCCCACCACCCCTCATAAGCGCGTTTTAGTGTCCTAATCTTCAACACAGGCCAAATTATGTGTTTCAATCACCAACAGATGCGAGTTTTTTTTTTGTATGTTTGTCCGTCTCTCCCAAACACGCACTTTTTGTGGTTCAATCTCCACCAAAAGCACCTTTTTATGTTTCAATCTCCACCACGTGCACCTTTTTTATGTTTCAATCTCCACCACGTGCACCTTTTTTATGTTTAAATCTCCACCATATGCACATTTTTTATGTTTAAATCTCCACCACATGAGCATTTTTTATATTCAATCTACACCATTCGCATGTGTTTGTATCCTTATATCTTTACCAACATGTAGGTTTATATTTTCCAATCTGTGCCGACACACACACATTAATTATATTCTTCAATCCCCCATGGATCTGAAAAGACAATGTCATTATCGCGGAATGAAAACGTAACACTTGAAAGTATTTCTATCCGCGGCAGGCGCGAAGCAGATAAGGCAGGCGGGGCGGGCATATGAAGCAGGCTGTAAAAGAGGATTGCGCGCGGGACCTGGGGCTTGGCTCTATTATATTATGGCGTACAGAACAGAGAGAGAGAGAGGAGACCGGGCGGAATTTTGTTATTTTCCAGTGGCGTGACTTTGAAACAGAGCCTGGCATCCCCCTTTAGGACATCCCCAGCAAGGCCTCGACATGCCTGCAGGATAGGCGATACCGCAACACTTGATAGAGTTCTTTCCCTCCTTCCATGGCTTCTTCTTATGTCCCCCCCCCCTCTTAGGCCCACTAACCGTTCGGGTTATCCGTGTATTTATCGTTAAAAAAAACAGAATTAAAAATACTCGTCGCTGACTATTAATGATGTGCTGAGCTTTTACCGGATTTTATAATCAAATCGTCGAGTAAATTATTTACTTATTTTTTTAAATCCCGCGTCTTAATACCCGTTCGGGCTATAAACGTAGTAGGCCTATTAGCTACGCATATGTTTAAAGAATAATATATATACCCGCATTTTCGGAGGGAAAAAAACTTCATTACACGTAGTCAAGTCTATTGTGAGAGTTACACCTTAGACCATTAAACCCCCGATGCGGGCAGTTAATTAATTAAAACCGGTTTATTTAGTCCATTTAAAAATGATAATTGTATTAATTTACCCAACAAATCTGGGACAGAATCAGTTTGGGACAAAAGTCTTATTTCGAAGACTGTCCTTGAAAATCAGGGTCAAATGGTCCACCTTGATTTAGGGTGACTTTGTTTTATGAGTTACAGACCATAGTCGCATATTATTATCCTCGTGATGTGAAGGGTGAGTTCTAAATTTGAGAAATGTTTGAATTCGATTTGTGGAAAGAAAGGATTTTTGGGGGAAAGTGGGGGGTGAGGGCAGGGGGGGGGGGATTGGAAGAAGTATTTCTGATATGATTGCAAGTTGCAGATGATGTTGTAAGGTGCAACATATTTTAATTTTAATTTACATATTATAAAGTAAATTTTGTAAGCAAGTCAGTTTAAAGTGAAGAGGATATTATGTTGAAGGAATGTCAGTGCCTGATGCCTACTTGGTAATTTAGTTTTAGAAAATAGATTTCGCACCCGATCCAACGGTTGAACGGTAAATCGGAACCAGGAAAGTTTAAACTTATATTTTCCTGAAGTAGCTTCAAATATTCCAAGATTGAAGGTTGAAGTCATTTTGCTGTTACCGGTACTTCAACATTTGGAACATGGCAGTCTAAGGGTAAGGTATCAAACTCTGTGCTGGGGGTCCGGGGTTCAATCCTTGGTCCCGCACAGATTTATCTGATTACCAAACCCTTCCTTCACCTCTGACAAGACATCTTGTGAATGTAGGGAATGCCAGGCCTCCACCGTGGTTCGGATCCCACGTTAAACTGTAGGTCCTCCATTTCATCTCACACTCACCCTACCAGTACACATTAGCGTAAGTGCGTATAACCCGAGTGGGTAGTAAGACCCGGTGCTATTAATAATAATAATTATTATTATTATTTTACATTTGGAAACATTTCGTTCTAACCATTAATAATTATTTTATTTATTAGAGGTATTTAAAACATGAACTTTCTGAACCGATTGATTATAACAGCACACGTGAATTTCTATGAGCGAGAAGGAAAGGACCTACCAATTTTGACCGGGAAAGATATTTTCACATACCTTCCAGGGTTATTTTACATGTCACAATCGACATGGGACTTTGCTTCCCCTCCGAAAGAAGTTGTGCTACGGATGTTTATCGTTAAAGAAAAATCCGTCAACCTAGGTTGGGTTCGAACCCACGCACATCGGGGCCTGAGGCGAGCACTTTACGCCAGGGCCACTGAGGTAGTCAAACCGCTAGTCATTTTAGTATATCATACACACAGCTTTAACTTCGCACTAAAGCTCTTGATTTAGCCAGAATATTAATAATATTAAAAATACCAGTAAGTACCAGTAAGTAAAACATTCTGACGACACAGCGCTGCTGGTATCTACTTCATTCGTGTTCATGCTGAACAGCGACGCGTGGAACTCTGGGTCGTGGTCGCATGGCACTCAGTTTGCGGAACACCGGCGCGGGGTGATTAGGTGTTTCGGGCGAGGTAGAGTTATTATATACGACACTAATTTGTATTCCCACACAATGTCCGCTTCCAGGCTAGCTAGAAGATAACCTGCGGCCTCAAGCCCTTGGTCTCCCTATTAGGTATAGACGGCAGATCCCCTCTCTCCCCCGACCTTTCCAAGCACCCTTAAGAGATGTGTTTAAGTGAACATGTTTACTTTATGGCTCCCATCTGTTTAGGCGGTTAACATTTGGTGCTCTCCAGTGCAGAGAGAGGGCTGTTTCTAATGGTTGGAGGAGAGAGGGGAGGTTCGTCTATGAACAAACACTTCTCTTGTTTCAACAATCCACCACACATCATCCAGCCCAAAGTGAACCAGAAGAGGTGGACGGGTGTTAAAGAAATGCAGCGGCATTCACTCGGAAAGTATATGTATACCATATCGTGTTAATAACCGCGCCAGGATAAAACACAACCTATTAGAGACGAGCAGAACTATGAGCAGTGTTGGGAATGAAGTAGTTTTAAGAAAGGGGGCTCCCAAACTTTCTAGACCAAAGGAGGGAGCCCTTGCACCAGAAAAAATACATATTGGAGCCCTCGTAAAATCATCTATACAAATCTTTTGAACATTCAATAAAGACAGTTAGGTCTAAATTTTACAAGCATAAACGTATAATAATAATAATAATAATAATAATAATAATAATATTTAGCACCGCGTCTTACTACCCGTTCGGGTTATACGCTTTAAGTACTAATTACGCTAATGGATTAGGAATTGGGAAGGTTGAATTAGAGGAAGTGAACCCGCATTTGCGTGGAGGGAGAGTGGAAAACTATTTAGGAACCCCCCCCCAGTTCACCCGACCGAGATTCGAACCTCGATCTCCCCGTCCTCAGCAGTCGGGCTCAACACGACAAGCGCGTTAGCCAACTACGCCACAGAGGCGGGTGATAAACGTATAAAACAAAATAAAAACATCACATGTTCTGGCGATTTGCGCGGAGGGAAAATGGAAAAAAACATTTTGGTAAAACCACCCTCAGTATACCCGACCGAGATTCGAACCTCAATACCCGAGAGTAGCGCGTTAGACCATGCCACCACCGAAGAGGGCTATTAAAAATTAAATACCTGCTCTCATAGCTTGACGCACGCCATTAGACTCGTGGATTCAACCGTGGCCCTCGGACACTAAGTTAGGAACCCCTCCACTAAAAATAACAATGATTCTGTATTCCCCCGTTCTTCGTGTTGATACCATTACTTTGCCCTTGCCCAAATCATTTTAAATTTCTTAATGGCCATTAGTCATGAAGTGCAGGGCAAGTTAAATTGAAGAGCTGCCCGCTTCCTCGAACACCAGTGCGGTGTTTTCCCGACAAAACCCGGGATAGCGGCAGCGTTTTTTGTTCCCCTCGGATTCAAGTTGTCCCGTGACATTGTGGGGTAATTACCAGACAATTGGAGCAAAGTGTTTCATGAAAACAATTACAGTAATAAGGGCAGGCCACAGCAGAGCGAGTAATTGGTGAGACCACACGAGACAGAGAAGAGTGCGCGCAGCGGCCAAACAACGTCCCCCCCCCCGCCCCTCCACACAACAAAACCACGAGGCATGACTGTTAAAAAATATTATTTCAAACGTTTCATGTTTCAATAAATATACACCAATATTATTACGAATTGACTTATCTGACAGCTAGAAAAAGTTAATTTGATCTACTCTCACCTATTCATACGTCAAGTCATGCTATCCGAAGCTGTCGCGTTTGTTAGATATTATCAAAAACAACTAATAATATGGAGAAATTGAATTCGATTTTGACCACAAATTTAATTTGTTTGTAATGTAAGATAACACACTATTTCCGTGAAGCGGCGAATAAGAAGACAAGGAAGTATTCGACGAAAGAAGACCCAAGTGACGTCTTCCAACACAAACAACATCTGCAGTAAATGACACATTCACTCGAGGCCGGTGGCGGGTGAAATGACCGCTATAGTCGAGCTCTTGAGCGTCACTTCCGGTCTTATTGCTGCAGGGGGTGGAGGAAGGGGGTGGGGAACTTCGTGTGCGCGCGCTCTTACACTGGATACCATCTCTGAGGGGTGCGGTTACTATTAGGGAAGCAGCGTTGTCATTCTCTTGTTTTCGTGTAGTTAATCTTCCCTTGAATATAAGACAAGTTTGGCAACGCTGCTTAGTCGATGTTGCCAGTAACTCCTTCTTACATATCTGAAGGCGAGGAGATTTGGCAAAAGTTCACCGAGAGAAAGAGAGCGAAGATAAAGCTCCATAATACTTGCAGTTTCCTCAGAGATGATATTGGGTGTAGCGTCAGCACTAGCTGTCAGCTACTTAAAGCTATAGGACGGCCGTGAAAAAGGTTGATAAGGTTGTTTTTAAGTGATTATTAAATTTATCACTTTCTTAACAAGCTGATTATACCAGTACGCGATTTACAAACTGACTAATTCTAAGAGACTGGAGACAGCCCCCCCCCCCCCTCCCTGCCGTTAGTTCATCACTGTGAAAGGGGAAGCCCCAATTTCAGCGATTGGTACATTTTTCGGCCATGCCGGGAATCAAACTTGAGACCTTTAACTTAGTAAGCAGCTACCAAGTCTAACCAGGAGCATCAGTCTGCTTTCTTGACCTGATGAAGCTGTGTGTGACAGTGAAAACTTGTCCTTAAATTTGTGTTTATGTGTTTTTTTAGTGTTCTATCATTTATGCTCATGATAAATATTCAATAACTGTTGATATCACCGTGGAAGAAAATTAAACTCTTTGTTACTACGGGAGACATTTTATTTATTTTGGTCAAAAAAAGTTTTGCTATAAAAACTCCAAAAACGCTGTCCTTAGACTCTCGTCCCCTGAACTCCCATCTTAAGGAATTGAACCAAGCACCCTGCTGTAGGGAAAGTACGGCCGAAGGGAAAGCACATCGTGGACTATCCCTAAGATAGGCCATCACGATACAGCCCCAGCGTCAGAGTCGGGCATACCAACCGTACGACCAACTTTTTCAAATAAAGGAAACTTGAACCAATAAAAATATATATTTAAAAATGACGTGTATTTCGTCTTACCACCCGCACGGGTTGACCATATATTTATACCGATGGGGCAAAGATGAGGAAAGTTATATTTAGAGGAAGTGTAACTGCATTTGAGTGGAGTGAGAGTGGAAAACCATTTAAGAAATAGCACCCTAAATATACTCGACCAAGATTCGAATCGCAATTCCCTTGTCATCGATAGTCTAGTCTATTGCGAGAGTAGCGCGTTAGACCCAGAGAAGCGGTGACTTACATACTAGCTTAATTGTAGAACAATACTTTGTACAAAAAAATCCTCCCAATTCAAATTACGATATTTCAAAATTACTTTTATTTTAGGCAACCCGCCTCGGTGGCGTTGTTAGCTAACGCGCTTGTTTTCGTGATGAGCTAACTGCCGAAGACGAGGAGATCGAGGTTCGAATCTCGGTCAGGTGAACTAGAGGTGGTTTTTCCTTAATGGTTTTCCACTCTCCCTCCACGCAAACGCGGGTTCACTTCCTGTAAATTCAACCTTCCCAATTCCTAACCCATTAGGGTAATTAGTACGTAAGCGTATAACCCGAACGGATAGTAAGACGCTTTGCTAAATTTAAAAAAATATATATATTTTAAGCACTGTCAGGAATCGAATCAAGCCCTCTGGTCGTTCTTTTTGACCAATCAGCCACGGAGACGGACAATAGTATAGCTGCTGTCTGATTCAGATCCAAAGCGACGTTTTTTGAAGGTTACAAAAGTTACTAAATGTTCGCACGTACACTCCGGTTACCCTGAAAGGTAGCAGTCTATCCTTGACTAATTACACTATGATCCTATCTTATCTATACCATATACCATAGTGGAATAATGAAAGGTAAGATGCTACCCTACAGAGAAAACACAGAGTACATACCCCAAGCCATGTGACCTGCAGCTGTCATTTTTGATAGATTAGATCAACCTATGAAATAAAACTAATAATATAGTAAAATGTCATCAATGTTGACTGCAAAAAAACAATGTTTTGTTTGTTCTAAGAGGTAAGAATCCTACTGTAAGGCTACATACCCCATATGCCATGTCCCATAAGTCTTTCGAACGTTGCCTACCTCCATACGGCCATTGTTTTTGTTTTGTTACCGCGGATCTTATTAATTTCGCCGACAAGAAACCGATTCACGCACATGGTTATATTCGTCCACCTTAAAATATCTCAAGTCGGGTTGCCTGTCTCCAAGGCGTAAGCTGTTTACACTGTTCCACCCGAAAAACCGTTGCGAAAAAGACATGTGTCCGCAAAGCAGGTGTTAATAACTAACACCTTCCGGGAAACTATTTTTTTTAACGGGATGAAATAAAAACTTTCTCGACGATAAACATAAAAAAACAAAACACGACAGCAAAGTATGTAATGTAACTACACAGCGTTTTTTTAAAGACCTAGAACACAAACAAAAAACGTGGATACAAAGTACTAGGCACACGCACAAAAACAAAACAAACAAAACACTATCGAAAAACAAAGTGAGCGCATTGTCCCCTCGTAAAGGATGACGGGTCAACAAACAGGCGGCGAACAAAAGAGAGCTTTGTGCCAAAATAGTGGCACTACTGTATTTTGATAGTGTGTGCGATGTACTGTTGTCTAGCTCTGATAGAGAGCGTGCCACGCTGTTGCGTACGACAGAGAGAGAAGATAACAACGCGCTCGATAAAGCGGAGCTTGATTCGTCATCGGGCAAGACAGAGAGGGCGCTAGGATGAGGGCAATCTAACGGGGGCGAAGAGAGAGGGAGGTAACATGTAGGGAGGGGCCCCGTAAAGAGCATTAAGTTCGAGAGAATGGGGGAGAGAGACCATGTTGTGTGTATGCGTGTGTGTGAGGGATACGGTCGGCCGTATCGTAGACACTGGGTAAGGCGAGAGGGAAGTTTTGTCGCGTGCCAACTGGTGTGTGTGTGTGTGTGTGTGTATTATAAGGAAAGAGAAAGGCGAATAAGAACCGGAACTCCCCCTTCCTCCTCCAACATAGACGATATCACTTCAACGAACGTGAAAACAAGAGAGGAAGCGGTAGTTCGCTGATACGGCCCTATGCTGTTATTAAACAATATTTTTTTTCGCCATATATCTTCAAGTCGTCATTCAACATTATTCGAAATTATGAAGCGACATAAAAAATAGTTTTTATTTTTATGTACTTTGTTACTAGTGCTATTTTGTTGGCACTTTGATAAAAATTTGTTAATTACTAGTAAAGAAAGATCTAGATTTTTTTATATTGTACCAAGAAGACATGTAGGTTTAGAACATCCAAATTTATGGAAGCTCTCGGAATTGTATGTAATTTTTAATGAAACTCGTCTATTTTTATTATTTTACATCAATAATACTCGCTTCGGTAGCAGAATGATCTAACTGATCCCTAACACATTGGCGTAATTAGTACATGTGTGGATCCTAACGGGTGGTAGGACAGACACGGTGCTAAAAAAAACAATATTTATACCTATTTTTAAATTTTAAGAACTCGGTTTCATTCAAAAAGGTTCAAGCTAAGATAGTTTCATTTGGCACAATGCTTGGGGAAAAGGGGAGTCCACAAATAATGTATTTCTATTGTTTTCCTACACTCCCTCCACGCTAATACGCATCTCCTTAAATTCTCTATACTCATCCTGTTTACCTAGATTGATAGGGTATCTTATAGGCTGTTTATATGTTAGTCCTCCACGTCTTACGTTATAATCTAAGGAAGCACGAAGAGGAGAGTGAATGTTGAAGGAATGCACCGGATATCACCTTGAAGAAAACCACAACTGAGAAACGAAGCTGTGTCCGGTTGATAGAGAGCCCAGTTCCCGCGAGATCGGGAGTGCAACTAAGTTGTATCCCCCTCCCCCCCCCCCTCCATCTTGGTAGTTAATACCATGTGAAAAAAATATTAAATTCTATGTTTTATATTTTATTTATTTTGGTAAGAAAAAAAAAAGTGTTGCCATAAAAACTGCAGAAACAGCGACTCTTTGTTGCGTCCCCTTACATTACACCTTAAGGGGAAACAGCCTTCAGTGCTCCCGACCGGGACTCAAACCCTGCCCATCCCCGTCACCGGCAATCCAGTCAAACACGACAACGCGACCAAATAG
The DNA here is from genome assembly GCA_039000515.1 of Timema cristinae. Lineage (NCBI taxonomy): Eukaryota > Metazoa > Arthropoda > Insecta > Phasmatodea > Timematidae > Timema > Timema cristinae. The sequence continues at coordinate 65,253,034 of JBCFYV010000935.1, forward strand.
TAGGATATTATTTATTTATTTTATTTATCACCGTGTCTTACTACCCGTTCGGGTTATACGCACTTAAGCTAATGTGTAATGGTAGGGTGATTGTGAGATGAAATGAAGGACCTACAGTTTAACGTGGAATCCGAACCACGGTGGAGGCCTGGCTTTCCCCACATTCACAAGTTGTGATTAATACACGTCTTGTCAGAGGTGAAGGAAGGGTTTGGTATTCAGATAAATCTGTGCCGGGACCGAGGATTGAACCCCGGACCCCCAGCACAGAATTCTTACACCTTACCCCTAGACCACCAGGTCACCTAACTAATAAATAAAAATCGGTGACCTGGTGGTCTAGGGGTAAGGTGTCAGACTTCTATGCTGGCGGCCGGGGTTCAATCCTCGGTCCCGGCAAAGATTTATCTGATTACCAAACCCTTCCTTCACCTCTGGCAAGACATCTTGTGAATGTGGGGAATGTCAGGTCGCCACCGTGGTTCGGATCCCACGTTAAACTGTAGGTCCTCCATTTCATCTCACAATCACCCTACCATTACACATTAGCGTAAGTGCGTATAATACGAACGGGTAGTAAGACGCGGTGCTAATAATAATAATAATAAATAAAATGTTATGAATATTAACTTAGAAAAGACATAATATGTTCGTGTTTTATAAATATTTCTACCCACCAGAATATTTTGTCCGTATCGAAGGCATCCCCCCCCCCCCCCCCCCCTATTCTATCATTCTTCCACTCGCGCACATATTAGCCTACATGTGATCTGCGACATGACTCATACAGACCGGTCCGTTCACGCGGAATACGTGAGGTCGAGTCTTTCCCTAGGAGATGACTCAGCCAACTTGCATTTTCAACTTAGTCGAGACACTTGAGAATCCACGCACCCTCAGGGGAAAGAGGGGGGAGTAGGGGAATGGGACGCTGTGTGCGCTTGATAACTCCGGCTCTCATGTGGAGGTTATCGAGTTCGTATCTGCCTTCTTTATGAATAGGTTAGTTCATTAGGAGGCGTTCAAGTATTACGTTGGCACATTTCTGGTCATTTTTAACCCCTCCCCCCTCTTGTAAGCAAAAATAAGAAAATGCCTGACCACCCCACCACCCCGTCTTGCTTACGTAAGGTTTGTCAACTTTTTTTTTTTCATTTGTTCACAGGAATAATCATTCCTTTTTTTAATGTCATTTTTACCTATAGCTTGAACAGGTAGTAAGACGCGATGGTAAAAAAAATGTATTTGATTTATAAATTTCTTGTAATTATTAACATAGAGGTGTAAATTAATATTGCGATATAATTGACAATTAGCAGTGGTATACAATGAAACTAAATTCATTGAGCAGATAAAACTAAAACAAGTTTTAACATTATAAAAGTTTAAAATTTTAATTTACTTTTAATTGAATTTAAAAAACATATTATAAGTGAATACAGGAATATTTATTTATAAAAAAACACCCTAAACTTATTTAATCCCTCATCACTCTCATAGCCGGCTAATGACGGGGAGATCGGGGTTCGAATCCCGGTCGTGTGGGGTTTATTTCCTAAATGACTTTCCCACAAATGCAGGTACACTTAATCTAGATTAAACTTCTCATCCATAACACATTAGCCTAATTAGTACAGTATGATTTTCATTTGAATGGTGGGGGGAGAAAACTATAGGTGTATCTATATTTTTAGTCTAATTAATTTATAGTGTAAAGATACATTGTTTACTAATCCATAAGGAAGTAATATTGGAAGCTTTTGATAACATTTAGATTAACTTTATAATTAATAATATAATTAAGACATTTTTCCATAATACCAAATTTTAGTGACTTTCAATCAATGTTGGTAATCGAAAGGGGGGGGGGGGAGGGCTTCTTATAAAAATCAGAGTTTATAAATACCCGAATAATATTATTATTATTAATAATAATAATAATAATAATAATAATAATAATAATAATAATTGGACAAGCATATTTAACTCTTTGAGTATGGATACCGCTAAATGTGATCAAAATTCACCTTCCTCGTTCCGTGACCTTACATTAATCCGCGTAAAATGGCAATAGTTCGAAAGACAGTGAGTCATGTATTTAAAAAAAAACGCAAGGTAAACCCTGATTTTATAGGAAGTCCACTTTCTACAACCAACACTGAGTAAAAGTCACTACAATTTTTAATTTTTTTAATGTTTTATTCGATTTATCAGTTTTTTTAACACCACGTCCTACTAACCGTTCTGGTTATACGCCTAGGTACTAATTACACTAATGGGTTAGGGATTAGGAAAGTTTAATTGAGGAGAAGTGCACCCGCATTTGCGTGAAGGTAGGGTGGGGAAAACCATTGAGGGAAAACCACCCTTAGTGCACCCGACTGGGATCGAGCACCCATCTCCTCGTCTTCGGCAGTTTAGTCTAGTAACACGAGAGTAGCGCGTTAGACCCCGTGGTCACCGAAGCGGATGATCTATTAGTTAAAATGTTAATCTAAAAAGTTATCAAAAGCTTCTAATAATAGGCCTACTAACTAATTGATTTCCCCGGTCCCGGCACAGATTTATCTGATTTCCAAACCCTTCTTTCACCTCTGACAAGACGTGTATTAATCACAACTTGTGAATGTGTGGAATGCCAGGCCTCCACCGTGGTTCGGATCCCACGTTAAACTGTAGGTCCTTCATTTCATCTCACAATCACCCTACCATTACACATTAACGTAAGTGCGTATAACCCGAACGAGTAGTAAGACGCGGTGCTAATAATAATAATAACAGTAATAATAATAATACTTCTTGATTATTGTATAATTTATTCCATTAATTTAACTGATTAATAATGTAAATAGTAATATTTTAATTCGTAGCGAGTTTCTAGTTTCCAAATAACGGGTTCCGATGCAAAAAAGACCGTATTTAGCGTGTTTATTCACGGAACTGACCGTATTAAAACAGTTGAAAGGGTGTTGGGGTGGTTTTTTTTTTACACCACGTAAAGAGGGTAGGTGAAGGATTATCGGTGACACGAAAGCCCTCCACAACCCTTCCAGTTCACCTCTTCTCCCCTAACCGTTCTAATCAATACTCTGACAGTGGAAGACTGGACTTCCACTACACAGCGCTCGCTGTATCTTGCTGGGGGACTTCAAACTGTCGTGAGAAACTAGGGCTTCGGACGCGTCATCAGGACTCGTGTGTGTGTGTGTGTGTGTGTGTGTGTGAGAGAGAGAGAGCGCGAAAGAGAGTGTGTTAAGTAAGGCTGCAGCTCTACACAGGGTTTAAGGTAATTCGACATTATTATTATTATCATCATCATCACCGCGTCTTACTACCCGTTCGGGTTATACGCACTTAGGGTACGGCCAACTGAGCGCGCGAGCGACTAAAATATAAAATAGAACACATTGGTTGTAATGGGGGTGGCCACACTGGAGCGAGCGAGCGAGCGAGCGCGCGAGCGACTGAGCGCGCGCGCTTGAAAGATAGAACTGGTTCTATTTTTCAAGCGCGCGCGCTCGACCCGGTACAGTCTAGTTTACAGGCGCTAGGCAATATTATTGTATGTTGGTTCATTGAGTGCTGGGGAAACTTCTCATTTTGACATGATATTTGACTTTTTTCTATCAGTGATAGGTTTAACACACTTGCTATTAATGGCCCGGTGACCTGGCGGTCTAGGGGTAAGGTGTCAGACTTCTGTGCTGGCGGCCGGGGTTCAATCCTTGGTCCCGGCACAGATTTATCTGATTTACAAACCCTTCCTTCACCTCTGACAAGACGTGTATTAATCACATCTTGTGAATGTGGGGAAAGCCAGGCCTCCACCGTGGTTCGGATTCCACGTTATACTGTAGGTCCTTCATTTCATCTCACAATCACCCTATCATTACACATTAGCGTAAGTGCATATAACCCGAACGGGAAGTAAGATGCGGTGCTAATAATAATAATAATAATAATAATAATAATGGCCTCATTTAATTGGTAAGACCATAAATAGTATAATGTATATATGTAAACCCGATATGTTAAAATAATTCAATATTATAATCAAAGTAGGCCTTTACAAATAAGAATCACCATTAGTTTGGAGAGAGTATGAAAAAACCACAATAATAAATAGGTTTTAAAAATCACCTTCAGTTCACTGAGCCAAGATTCGAACCTTTGCCTCCTAGTCAAAAGCTATCGAGTGCAACGCACCATTCCGCCACTGGTTCGGCAAATCTGATTTTAAAACACTTCAGTACAGTACCATACGCATTTCTCAATTTATTAATTGGATGCACTTCTACTTTTTTCTTTTTTATAAATACACAATATTTTCTGTAAGAATTTTCGAGGAGCAGAGATGTACTAAGTGTGTTTGACAGATACATCTTCTCTAACTAGGGGGGGGGGGCGTGACCTAGTGGTCTAGGGTAAGGTGTCAGACTTCTGTGCTGGCAGCCGGGGTTCAATCCTCGGTCCCGGCACAGATTTATCTGATTACCAAACCCTTCCTTCACCTCTGGCAAGACATCTTGTGAATGTGGGGAAAGCCAGGCCTCCACCGTGGTTCGGATTCCACGTTAAACTGTAGGTCCTTCATTTCATCTCACAATCACCCTACCATTACACATTAGCGTAAGTGCATATAACCCGAACGGGAAGTAAGATGCGGTGCTAATAATAATAATAATAATAATAATAATAATAATAATAATAATAATAATAATAATAATAATGGCCTAATTTAATTGGTAAGACCATAAATAATATAATGTATATATGTAAACCCGATATGTTAAAATACTTCAATATTATAATCAAAGTAGGCCTTTACAAATAAGAATCACCATTAGTTTGGAGAGAGTATGAAAAAACCACAACAATAAATAAGTTTTAAAAATCACCTTCAGTTCACTGAGCCAAGATTCGAACCTTTCGAGTGCAACGCACCATTCTGCCACTGGTGCGGCAAATCTGATTTTAAAACACTTCAGTACAGTACCATACGCATTTCTCAATTTATTAATTGGATGCACTTCTACTTTTTTCTTTTTTATAAATACACAATATTTTCTGTAAGAATTTTCGAGGAGCAGAGATGTACTAAGTGTGTTTGACAGAGACATCTTCTCTAACTAGGGGGAGGGGGGGTGCGGTGACCTAGTGGTCTAGGGTAAGGTGTCAGACTTCTGTGCTGGCAGCCGGGTTCAATCCTCGGTCCCGGCACAGATTTATCTTATTTCCAAACCCTTCCTTCACCTCTGACAAGACATCTTGTGAATGTAGGGAATGCCAGGCCACCAACGTGGTTCGGATTCCACGTTAAACTGTAGGTCCTTCATTTCATCTCACAATAACCCTACCATTACACATTAGCGTAAGTGCGTATAACCCGAACGGGTAGTAAGACGCGGTGCTAATAATAATCTAACTAGGGTCCGCTAATTACGCGCTCGCTCGCTCGCGCGCTCGCCAGTGTGGCCACCCAGTCGCTTGCGCGCTCGCTCGCTCGCGCGCTCGCTCGCACGCTTGGCAGTCTGGCCGAACCCTTACGCTAGTGTGTAATGGTAGGGTGATTGTGAGATGAAATGGAGGACCTACAGTTTAACGTGGGATCCGAACCACGGTGGAGGCCTGGCATTCCACACATTCACAAGTTGTGATTAATACACGTCTTGTCAGAGATGAAGGAAGGGTTTGGTAATCAGATAAATCTGTGCCATGGCCGAGGATTGAACCCCGGCCGCCAGCACAGAAGTTCGACACCTTACCCCTAGACCACCAGGTCACCTATTGGACAACAACAACAAATTATTGCACAATTTCAACAAGTGTATATTAATAGAATGAAGAGTTTGTTTGTCATGAGCTTTATGCGATATTTACCGCACGCATATCTGAAAGTTTAACATTATTAGTTCCTGTGGGTGAGCAGGAATTTTGATTAGTTTTTTTTTTTTTGTTAATTTCAAAAGAAATATTAACGCCACGAGAATGCTTTACTACTACGTTTCATACAATTTGTAAAGTAGTTTGGTGGCCATGGAGAGTAAACCAGAAAAGTTTGGGTCAGAAGAACTATTGATATCGGCTTAGTGCAAAACTGTAATAAGTACATTTGTAATTATTATATCTTGTATACATTATTACATTAGCTCTAATTTTAGATCTCGGACCCTTATGCTCAATAGCAAGATTTAGAAACAGAAGTGAAGTAAATGTGGGTTAATGTAAGTTAAGCCACTAAACATTTTGTTTCAAATACTCATTCATATGGCTTGAGTAGGTAATAGGTTCACATTAACTAACAAGTCTACTAAACCTTTTAATAGGTATTCAAAAGAATTACTACAAATGATTGGTTCATGCCATTATTACGACTTATTTGTTTCAAGAACATCCCAAAAACTGACAATACGTTCAAAGATAAATACAAATTCGTCAGCCAAAGCTTAAACAAACTTATGCTTGTAGCGTTCTCCATGGGTGATTGTGACATAGGTTATGGACAAATTTATAAATACACATTTTAAAAGCTCTCAAGCTTAATATTAAATAAAAACAAACTCATAAAAATAATAATGGCGTATTTAAAATTTCAATTTTCACGGTTTTAAAGCAACTTATAGAAAAAAATGAGGAGTGCAAATGAATTGAGATTTTAAATATCAAAAATTAAATAAAACAACATAAACATAGTATTTCTTCGACAGTAGCGCTAATGCGTTAGACAGAGAAGTTAACATTGTTTCCCCTTACCCCTATATTGGTCCCAGACCATGTTATGTCGCCATTAATAATAAGTGATTTGATTTATTTTTAATAAAGATCAAATATGTATTTATACATTTTTACCTGTAAACTATTTTAATCTTGTTTATTCTTTTTATTCTTTCTTACTTTTTTTTACAATTTTTGAGCCCTCCTTCCCCCACCTAATGTTAAATTTCCTGCTAAGATGTAATTGACAAAAAAAAAAATCTTCGTAATTATGTTTATCGGATGACCTTAAAAAGACAGAAAATACAAATTAAGCTCAATATTTGTAGTTATATATAACAAAATCTATTTTATAGAAAAAATATATAATATATACTATTATTTTTAGCACCACGTCTTACTACTCGTTCGGGTTTTACGCATTTGTACTAATTAAAATAGTGTGTTAGAGACGAATAAGGTTGAAATAAGAATAATTGTACCCGCACTTACGTGGAGGGAGAGTATAAAACTAGTTATAAAAAATATACTTTCAGTACATTATCATCGGGATTTATCTGCAGTCCAGTCTATTGCGAGAATTACGTCTTGGACCATGCGACCACCGAAAAGGGTTTTTTCTTTTTTTTCAAATAATTGAAATATTCAGTTGATATATATTTAACTTATTTTCATACACAGTCATGGTAATACCAACATGATTTCTTTTTAAATTAATTCAAAAGTTCCTTGTCAGAGTGAGAAATATCCATTAATTAATATTCAAGGACTGTTGAGAACATAATTATTTGAAACAGTGTTATCTTTTAAGTATAGTATATTTATATTATTATTTTTATATAAATAAATTATTTCAAGAAATATTTAAATGCCACGGTGACACTATAACGACTCCTTAAGGATGCAAGAGAGTTGGTAGTGAGCCATTTCATAATCAACGACAAGAAACGGGTCATTGATCCAGATCCTAAGGTCATCAAACTTACCGCCGCGATTGAAAACAAACTCAACCCTTTCCTTGCCTTTCTTGTCGACGCTAGTGAGAGGCAAAAGGGAACAAGTCCATGATATCAAACAGTTCTCAGGACAGTGAAAGTAACCAAAGGGAGGATGGGGTATTGAAAGGGGGGGGGGGGGGAGCTCTGTTGAGCGATACGAAACGTTATAAAGTTTTCATAATTTTCTAGTGTAGATAACATTGTTTCCCTTTCGTTATTAGATGGATCATTTGAGTTTTCAAAGGCAGAGAGGGTAGCTAACTACACTCAACGATAAATCAAGCAGACGAGAGATACATTTAATTTCACTGTACAAACAGCCTCAAGGGGTGCTCGGGAGTGTGGCCGCTCCCTCGCCCGTCTGACCCGGCGTCCTTACCCTCTTCCCCCGGGGCAGTTTGTAACACACACACACACAGTCTGCTTCATCCGACAGAGGATATGGATCTGTGATACAAGAAAGATTGGAAGGAAGGGCACGGCGAGTTTATAAAACAGATTAAAAAAACCTCATGCATCCAAAGCTTGGGAACATTTTTATTCGAAATATAAAAACTTCAAACATCTAAAGCTAAGAAACACCTTTATTAGAAGTAAGAAAAAAAAAGAAAAAAAATTGAGCATCCAAAACCAGGAAATACTTTTATTTTAAGTACAAAAACTTCAAGCATCAAAAATTACAAAATATTATTATTATTATTATTAGCACCGCGTCTTAATACCCGTTCGGTCTATATGCACTTACGCTAATGTGTAATGGTAGGGTGATTGTGAGATGAAATTAAGGACCTACATTTTAACGTGAGATCCGAACCACGGTGGAGGCCTGTCATTCCCCACATTCACAAGTTGTGATTAATACACGTCTTGTCAGAGGTGAAGGAAGGGTTTGGAAATCAGATAGATCTGTGCCGGGACCGAGGATTGAACCCCGGACCCCAGCACAGAAGTCCGACACCTTACCCCTAGACCACCAGGTCACCTACTTTAATTAGAAGTACAAAAACTTCGAGCATCCAATACTACGAAATATTTTTATTTGAAGTACAAAAACTTTAGATATACGAAACAACGCCATACTGTTATTTGAAGTAAAAAATCTTGAACATTCAATTATGAAATACGAACTTTTCCCACATTTCCTCAAAATGTGTTCAGCTGAGCTGTGCTTAGATTAATAAAGTCCTTATTTGGCAGTAAATGGCCACGTCATCCAACCAATAGTAATTCAGTGAAGGCTCCATAAGTTCAAACAACCGAAACCTTTTCCTAGATAATGTGAACATAAGCAGAGGATATTTATCTTGTCCAACGTAACGTCGAATAAGCCCAATACTCTGTTTACAATAAAATAGTCTTGGGGTAAAGTACTCGTCTCAGGACCCGATGTTCGTGGGTTCAAACCCAGCCGAGGCCGAAGGGTTTTTCTTTAACGATAAAAATACGTAGCACAACTTACTTCATATGGGAAGTAAAGCCATCAGTGGCATGTAAACGAAACCTGGAAGGTGTGTGCAAATAAATACCTTTCCCGGAAAAATTGGTAGAGCCCTTTCACTCTCGCTCAATGAAATTCTCGTGTGCTGATATAATCAGTCGGTTCAGAAAGTGTAAGTTTAATACCGAGCAAATAAATAAATAAAAACTAAATGCAATTAATGTGTTAATTTTGAGCAGTGTTAAATTTAAGTTCAAAGTGTTTTTTTATCTTTGTTATAGTATTGTTTTTACAAACGCAAATCGAAATTAAAAAATTAGGGTAGCCAAATATTGTTTTGGAACGTTTCAAGTATCTGGCCTTATTATTTGGTATTGGTTGGAAGGAAAACTATCCTCAGATAAAATGGAACTTTAGTTAGGAGCCGAGCTCGACTGTTAAGGGCGGGGAGATCGAGGTTCGAATCTCAGTCGGGTGAAATGGGGGGAGGGGATGTTCTTAAATGGTTTTACACTCTCCCTCCAAGCAAATGCGGGCTCACTTCTTCTAATTCAACCTTCCCAATTCCTAAATCCATTAACGTAATTAGTACTTAAAGCGTATAACCCGAACGGTTAGTAAGACGCGGTGCTAAATATTAGGAGCCGTTCCAAATGGATCTAAAAGGAGAGTAATCTCTCTAAAAGGACCTTGTTATGAAAAATTACAGGGAAATTGGGAAAAGTTCGATGTTTAAAAATTATGGCATTCGAACTTAAAAGTTTTTCCCTAGTATACATGCGTATAACCTGAACAGGTAGTGAGACGCGGAGATAAAAAAAACCTTCATAGTGTTAAGGTTTTTTTTTAAATTTTAAATGCTTGGATCTAGCAAACCACATTTATAATCACTAGATATTCCGCCATATTTACCAAAAATATATATAAATTAACATCAATGGTTTATCCAAATATGTGTGTGCATGTGTGTGTGTGTGTGTGTGGGGGGGGGTGTATGATATTTTCAAAGTTGTTGGCTTGCAGCTATGAATGAATATCACACAAACCTATGCAGTGCCAATTCATTATGTTTGACCGTTTTAAATAATGTTTCCGTATGTTAATTTACTCCGTTGCAATATTTAATCAAATTTTGTGTGTGTTCGTTAGCTTTTATTTACAACATACTAAAAGGGAAGAGGGTTTGATTCTGTGGAGGACAAAAAAAAAAACGAGGATAAACTCATATTATGTAAAATGTTTACAAGAATAGTGATTTCAAATTTAGCATAACGTACTTATTTGATTAATTTGTAATATTTTTACTAATGAATTTAACTTACACTTGAAGTATCTGGGCAGTAATTTTAAGTATTTTACTTACAGTTTAAGTGCGGCTTTGAGCTTACAATTTTAGCAATGCTAGGAATTTCTTTTCAATATTAGTCCAAGCATATAGCTTGTAGGCCTTTCAGGAACGGTAATTAAAAGTATCCGATAGGCATGTTTATTAATAAATTCACTGACTGTGCAACATCCTTATTATTCGCAGTTAGTGTTTGAACACATATTCCAGCATTATACACAAGTATTAATTCAGTCCAATTTGTTATATGGAATGAAAAATGTGTATCTATAGCCTGATTTTGGTTTAAAGAACAGTTAGGAAAATTCAAACAAACAGTATTTCATCGCGACCAACACTGATAACAGTTTACTATATTATTAGTTTTACTTTACAGGTATTGATAATATCCATCAAAAGTTCCAGCCGTAGATAACATTACTTGATGTATGAATATATTAAAATTGTTTTAATAACTTTAGTAACTAACAAATAGTGTTTTTCCTAACAAAATCAGGGCATAGTGTACCTCTTTTGTTTACATGCAGTTGCAATATTGTTAATAAAATAATTTTCTTGAATTTAATTTGATCTACAATGCCATAACCACCCCCTCCCCCTTTTTTAAAATCTTTTGCTAGTGTTCGATTAGGATAAATACATAAATATTTTAACAACGCGTCTTACTACCCGTTAGGGTTATACACTGATAAATATATTAATTCCCACGCAAACATTTTGTTATATAGAAAATCATAACCAAAGTTTTTTCGAAATAAAACACATACATTTTACAAACATATTTTAGATATTTTCCTCAATTTTGTTTCATATATGTATTATACTCTTTCGAGTTTAAATCCTTGCTATAAAAAATCATCTGAATATTTTTTTTTACCACTTGAATTAAATAAGGCAGCTATCACGTCGAATGAGATTTATAATTTTAAAAAGTGAACAGAGTTGTTTTTGAAAAGTGATAATGAAATGAAGCTTATATATAGATTACTACTACTTTTACTACTTAAACAAGTTCAAATTAAAAAAAAATTGTAATAATTGAACTATTTACCAAGAAAACTTTTCCCCGAAAACGTGAAATGAGGTTTAGAAGAAAGTAAATAGTGCTTTTTTATTTATTTATTTTAGATTGCTTTAGAGTACAGCGACCTTAATTTAATGAAGTTCCTCTTGGCATACACTGATGAAAAACAAAGTGAAGTTATTACATGCAAATTTGCCCCCCAGTGGAGAGACAAGGGCGGGAAACGTTGTTCTGAACTTCAATTAGAATTTATAAACTTAGTTTCGAACCAACGAGAACAACTTAGCTCTAACAGAGCGGTGAAAAAATAAATATAAACGTTTTAGCTATTATAAACAGTGATAAATAATAAACGAACAGTGAGGGATATATCATTAAGATATTTATGATCGTTATTTATATTTTTATATAGTTATTATTTTTAAGATAAATACAAATAATGATAAATCATTAATGTAATTAATATAAAAGGGGAAAAATTATTAAAATAGAGTGATACTATATCATAAATATAAACTGTGATACAGTACATAGATATAGATATAAGCAGTGATAGATCATTAATATAAATAAAACTGTAAATATAAACAGGAAAACCTTTAGAACGAGTGAATGATTTAGAGTATCTGGGCAGAATGTTCTGTAAAAATGGTGAAATAGACAGACGGGTGAATGCATCTCAAAGATTAGTTGGACGTATGTAGACTATCGCAAAGAATGAAGTAGTATCGAAAGAGGCAAAGATAGCAGTATATAAAATAGTGTTAACGCTAACATTGTTTTACGGATGTGAAGTGTGGGTTTGTCAGGAGAAACACAAGAGCAAGGTGAAGGCGGTTGGAATGAGATATCTAAGAAATGTATGTGGACAAACTCGTATGGACAGAGTCGGTAACAAATGGGTGCTGAAGGAGTACAGTTTGAAAAGGAATCCAATAAGTCAATGTAAAAAGAATCGTCTTAGGTTGGTTTGGGCATGTTGAGAGGATGAGTGTGGATCGAGGAAAAACAAATATATGAAGGTAGAGTGTGTGGATCAAAAGGAAGGGATAAGTCATGTAAGACGTGGCTAAATGTTGTAGATGAGTGTGTGAAAAAGAGAAACATGAAGAGTTTTAAAAGGATAAAAGAGCATGTATGACTGTCTATGGATGTTGTTGAAGGAAGTATGCAAGGCTAGGGAAGTGTGGAGAAAGTTAGTGAGGATGGATTAAGTACGGAGTTGTTTTTTAAGCTATAGGCACAGTTTCTTGCCTATCCAGTAAGGAAACGGCGTGATTAGGCATGTATGTAAATCAATTATAAATGTAAACAGTGATAAATAAATATATAAATATGAGAACAGAATTTTATTATTACTAGAAATTAAAATATGGACATATTGTATTTAAATATTTTAAAGAATAGATTCTATATAAAAACTTTTTTAAGAGAAATTATTTTACTGTTTTCCGTGGTTTCCGTAACCTACACGAGTCTAAGGAAATTTTCAAAGAGATGTGCCAGTATTCGTCATGGATGATAGAATGGACTGCCAATTATGGATTAATAAATCACAAGTCTAAGTCTATCCGATAGGATCCAAGCCCCAACCTCTCAGGTCAGAGTCCGGAGTTTGAACACCTACATCAACACTATGGTATAGCGTACTACTCTCGCAGTAGTCTAGACTGCCGATGACGGGGAGATCAAGAGTTCGAATCTCGGTCGGGTGTACAAGGGGATTAAAAAAAATTGTTTTCCACTATCTCTCCACTCAAATGCGGGTACACGTCCTCTAAATATAACCTTCCTCCTAATTCATAAAACCATAAGCCTTATCAGTATATTTTGAACGTATAACCCGAACAGGTAGTAAGATACGGTGCTAAAAACAATAATAATAAAATAAATTGTTGTTGATGTTGTCCGCAAGAAAAGTAGACTTGTAAATTCTAAAAGGCCCTTCTTGTGAAAATTGGACTCTAGCTCTCAGCTCTGTTTTCTAATGATCTCAGCAGCGCAAGGTACAATTATTCTCGTCAGTAATTCTCTCCTTCGGGAACTTTTTACTAACACCGACATCACTGAACTCGGGTGAAAAATAACAAAACCAAAAAACAGCCGCCGGGCCCCGCAATTTACCAAATAATAAAGAATTAATAATAATCAACTGTTTTAGGGGGTGTTGTAGGGGAAGGGGGGGGGAGCTGTCGGAGTAGAAGGGGCTACTCTCAATTTGGTGCTTCAGGTGGTATTGAAATTTGTTCACATTCCAAAACAAAATAATGTTAGATCGTATTTTCCTTCAATTGTCCAAAAACTCGCTTCAGTGGTCGCGTAGTCAAAGGCGTTGTTAATTTTAGACTGGCCTGCTGAAGACGGGGAGGTCAGGGTTAGAATCCCAGTCGGGCGTATAAAAGGAGGATTTTACTCAATGGTTTTCCACTCTTCCTTTACGCAATTGCAGGTACATTATTATTATTAGCACCACGTCTTACTACCCGTCCGGGTTATACGCACTAACGCTAATGTGTAATGCTAGGGTGATTGTGAGATGAAATGGAGGACCTACAGTTTAACGTGGGATCCGAACCACGGTGAAGGCCTGGCATTCCCACATTCACAAGTTGTGATTAATACACGTCTTGTCAGAGGTGAAGGAAGGGTTTGGTATCAGATAAATCTGTGCTGGGACCGAGGATTGAACCCCGGACCCCCAGCACAGAAGTCTGACACCTTACCATTAGACTGCCAGGTCCATTGCAGGTACACTTTGTACTAGATTCAAACCTCCTCATCCAGATCACATTAGCGTAATTAGTACATATGAGTAAAGCCAGAACGGGTAGTAGGACACAGTGCTAGCTGTGTCAGACCTCAAGGTCAGCGCAGAAATCTAAACGACTGTACAATTAATTGTACGGGAATTGGCGAAACTTAGAAGATAGAATTGATCTAGAAGTTACGGATATAGCCGTATCAAGTATCAGATTCATGGAACTTGAAATACGACACATGGGCAGGGCAATCGAACCCGGGACCTTTAGTTTAGCAAGCCCAATGCTCTACCACTGAGCTACCCTGGACTCATCCTGTGCTCAAGGTCATTCTTTACTCGTTGTTTAAGGCAAGAGTCTGTGTTGTTTTTTATCACCGCGTCTTACCACATGTTCAGGATATATACACACACACACACACTCTCTAATGGTGTAGGAACGAAGAAGGTTGAATTTAGAGGAAATGTACGCACATTTGCGTTAGGGGATAGTAAAAAAATTGAAAAAACCACCCTCAATACACCCGATCGGGACTAGAATTCCGATCTCCACATCGGCAGTCCAGTCTATCGCGAGAGTGACGCCTTAGACCATTCGACCACCGCAGCATGTTTTTTTAGAATGTAAGTAAGACAGAATGTGATAGTCCTATTCTCAGGAGTAAAAGCAAAGGGTAATGTTATATTTCTAACCCTCGTTTTGTATGGATGTCCTTATGAGTTACTGCTATAAGACAGTATCAACGACAAACCTGATTACATAAAATAAAAAAGAGTTCTATCTCCCTCCAATTTCACTTTTATTTCCAATTTCAACCTTCAACATACTTTATAAAAAAAAAAATAGGAAATGATTCTCATTATTTTTTCGGAAGTGGAAAGTTGTCTCAAGTCGGCTTATTACAATGATAAAATGTCAAGAAACTGTCAAGTAAAATTTCTTATTAGGAAATAACGCGAGCTTTTTTTTTTTTTTTACAATCAAGGGGAGGTTGGCAGTTCAGATGAGGGGGGAAAAAATAGAACAAAATAATCAACGAATGAAGGAGAAAATGATGACAATTATTTCCAAGTTGGGCCAAGAAAGTCAATAAAAAAATAAGAAGCATAAGAAACGAAGTGCTAAACAAATTAACGAAAGGAATAATTTTAGTTGCTGTTGAATATTCATTTGAATATTTTTTTTCAAATAATATGTATGAATATTCACGATCGTTAAATTTGAAGGCGTGTTTCTAAAATTTTCGTCATGTTTTAATATCCTGAGCACATAAATCGTCGATTACATTTTAAAAAAAAACAGTATTTGGGTTTGATCTGGTCGGACCCTTTACAAAGAAAATCAATATTTTAATCGGGTGAAGTGTGAAATTGCGATACTCCTCAATTGTTAATTAAAATTTAATCCGATGACGATGGTCCTCGTAAATGTGGGTTGACAAACAATAGGTCTTAAGACCGACTCTTGGTGAAACTAATTGAGATGTGTAGTTCGGGATGAATACTCAAATAGAAAGATTGTTTTAATACTATGTTTACGTAGAGTGTTTATTTAATGAAAATATAATTATCATATTTTATTTTGAATAAAAGTTAATATACGACCATGTAAGACAATCACATTAAGACCAGAAGACCATGCGAGACAATCTAAGACCACACGACCATATGAGACAATCTCACTAAGACCACACGACCATGTGAGACAATCTCACTAAGACCACACGACCATATGAGACAATCTCACTAAGACCACACGACCATATGAGACAATCTCACTAAGACCACACGACCATGTGAGACAATCTCACTAAGACCACACGACCATATGAGACAATCTCACTAAGACCACACGACCATGTGAGACAATCTCACTAAGACCACACGACCATGTGAGACAATCTCACTAAGACCACACGACCATATGAGACAATCTCACTAAGACCACACGACCATGTGAGACAATCTCACTAAGACCACACGACCATATGAGACAATCTCACTAAGACCACACGACCATGTGAGACAATCTCACTAAGACCACACGACCATATGAGACAATCTCACTAAGACCACACGACCATGTGAGACAATCTCACTAAGACCACACGACCATGTGAGACAATCTCACTAAGACCACACGACCATATGAGACAATCTCACTAAGACCACACGACCATGTGAGACAATCTCACTAAGACCACACGACCATATGAGACAATCTCACTAAGACCACACGACCATGTGAGACAATCTCACTAAGACCACACGACCATATGAGACAATCTCACTAAGACCACACGACCATGTGAGACAATCTCACTAAGACCACACGACCATATGAGACAATCTCACTAAGACCACACGACCATGTGAGACAATCTCACTAAGACCACACGACCATGTGAGACAATCTCACTAAGACCACACGACCATATGAGACAATCTCACTAAGACCACACGACCATATGAGACAATCTCACTAAGACCACACGACCATATGAGACAATCTCACTAAGACCAGGCGAATCCCGGAAATGTTACCCCATGGCTACACTCACATCAACTTAGTGCGGATCTTAGCTTTCATTTGTCACGGCTCTTCAGTCCAGACTTTGTACGGATATAATTACACAATTAGCAAAGCTGTGCGACTAATTAGATAGAATTATATCTTAAATATATTAATTTAACGTGGAATTATTACATAGGTTTTAATATAAAAAACTAAGGAAATAAAAAAATAGTAAAATAAGCACGCGGAAAGGTATCAGTCTCGTATTGTATGGTTTGACGGTGATGAAAATTTGGAGGTTTGAATTCCAGCTTAGTGTAATGAGGGGCTTTTTATTTTCTTAAATGGTTTCCCACACTCCCTCCACGCAAATGCGGGTATGTTCCGTTCGTATAGTCTACCTTCCACATCCCTACTCTATTAATGTAAATACATAGCCATGGCAGTAGCTAGCAGATAGCCAGAACGATAGCTACAGTAGTCCCACGGCTTCTTTGGTGCTGACTGACAGTTCACAGCTGATTTCTGACAGTCAACATTTAGGTATATACAGTAGCCCCATGGCTTCTTTGGTGCTGACTGACAGTTCACAGCTGATTTCCGACAGTCAACATTTAGGTATATACATACATTTTGACCGTCAGAAGTGACAGCTGCTAAACACATGTTTTTGCAGATCATATGGATCGGCGTAGGGATACATAATTTGGTCTGGTAACTTTTCAAAGCTTTTAGCTGTCAGCTGTGAGCTGTCAGTCAGCACCAAAGAAGCCATGGGGCTACTGTAGATGATGGTGTGGACAATGGCTAGTGGCTAGCCAGGACTTGCTGTAAGACGAGGTGAAGAAAAAGAAGCTAGCACAATATTAATATGTGTTTTCGAAATGTGGCGTGACGGCGCATCGCATGATGGTCAGATATAACAATGTCAGGATGAGTGCACATGGTCGTGGAGAAATTGGGGGGAAGTGTCGGGAAAGTTGGTCAGATTGCGCGAACAGTATATAAGGTAACCAATGTGTAGCATCAGTCAGTCAGTTCTTCTTCTGGACTTGCTTCCCTAGCATCCATCAGCCAGCAAACATGAAGATCTTTGTAAGTACTCACTAGGGTGGACTTGGTTTATTTTACAAACTCGCGGTTTCAGAACACACTCGTGCAGATATAAGTGTGATCTGTAGGCTACCCTTTAGAGTGGACTTGGTTTATTTCACAACCTCACATTTCAGAACACATTCGTGCAGATATAAGTGTGATCTGCACCCTTTAGAATGGACTTTATTTATTTTACAACCCTAGTTTCAGAACACACTCGTGCAGATATAAGTGTGATCTGTAGGCTACCCTTTAGAGTGGACTTGGTTTATTTCACAACCTCACATTTCAGAACACATTCGTGCAGATATAAGTGTGATCTGCACCCTTTAGAATGGACTTTATTTATTTTACAACCCTAGTTTCAGAACACATTATTACAATACACATATGATCTGCACTCACTAGAGTGGACTTGGTTTATTTTACAACCCTAGTTTCAGAACACACACGAGTAAATAAATACACGTGGGTTATGTATTCGAGTGTTTTGGTACAGTAAAGTACAATCCAATTTTCATAGAAAGGCCCTTTTATAAACCATAACAGATGAAATGGGGATAGTGGTTTGGGGCAAGGACGAGGAAGGTAGAATTTTGAGAAAATGTGTCCGCACTTACGTTAAAGAAAGAATGGAAAATAGTTTAGGAGAAAAACACCCAAGGCACTCGACATCCGATTTCCCCGTCATCGGCCCTCGAGTCTATGGCGATAATGACGACTCTGACTATTCGACCACCGATTTTATCGAGGGTGGTAGTTAATAAAAGCAAACGAACTAAGTGAAACTCAGACTATTTGAATACTCATAAGGAAGAAAGCTGTGGCGTACTGGCTAAAAAAGAGAAACTTGGAGAAGGTGAGACTCCTCACCACACACGATGTGAGAACTTTGGAGAGGCGGAAATAGTCCTGTTGGAGGAGTGGCAGAGACGTTGGGAGAGAAGTGGGACAGGTAGGAGGACTTATCAATTGTTCCCAAATGTGGTTGAGAGACTAGAGAATAAGCACCTCCAGCCATCTCGGGGTCTTGTCCACTTCATCACGGGGAAGGGACCGTACCCGGCATCTCTAAGGAAGCTGGGATTGATAGAGTCGGGGAATTGTCAATGTGGTGAGGAGGGAACCCCTGAACATGTGGTGCTTGAGTGTGTCATTACACTAGAAGCAAGAAGGAACTACCAGAGAGAGATCCAGGGAAGATTAGTAGGCGAAGTACTGAGGGACCCAGTCTATTGGAAATTCTTAGACCAGATTGCACTGGAAGCGTCAGATAGAGCAAAGACAGCCTACATAGACAGACTTAAAGAGGCACAGGGACGAATAAGACGGGACGTTGACACTGACAATGACGAAGAAGATGACAGCGACACGGAGGGCGGGACTGACACGGACACTAGTGCGGTCTCAGCGGGGAGTGAGTAGGGAAAAAAGGATTGTTAAAAGGGGATAAGTGGTAACAATCCTTGCCGGGAAAAAAAAATGTGTATGTGCTGGGAGGAGCAAGCGCGAGCCCTGGGAACTGGATTCCAGTACGACTGAGTGTCTGAAGGAACACGGGGGATGCCCTTGAGATCCAGAAGACAGTTTTCCAGTCGTATGAACAAAAGTTAGTGGAATGATTATGAACTCTGAGGGGTTCCCTGCACCGTATGACCCACCACCTTGGAAACAAGAGAGGTGGGTTATGGTTGATGGGCCCTCAGAGTCAAGATGGAGAAAGGCGGCTGCCCTGCAGCCCTCTGGGTGATGGTGTTCCCCGGCAGTAATGGGAATAGAATAGTTTAGTATTTTAGCTTAGCTTAGTTAGTAGTTAATATATATAATTAGGGACGGGGGAACTAGATAGGGGGTAGATTAGGAAATTCAGCTGCCAAGGGTAGAAAGTAGGCGGGGCACCAACTCTGATAGGGCGCCTCCCCAGGTGGTTATTATGGGGATGCCCACCTCTGCTGAGCGCTTGGCGGACTCGGGAGTGAAATCCCGAGCATTGTGAAGGGCCTAGCGGGGGAGAGTACCGGAGGCGTAATATACCCGGGGTGGATCAAATTGAGCTAAGGGTAGTTGAATTTCATTTAAGTTAAGAGCCAAAATATGTGTTGTAATGATAAAAAGGAAATTCATATTAAAATTGTGTAAATTAAGTAAAAGTTGTGGAAAAAAACGGCCCGGATTTAAAGATTGTAAGATACCGGGCCTGTAAACACTGAATAAATAAATAAATATTTGAATACTGATGACCACTGTGTGTGTTTTTGCAGGTGGCGCTTCTCGTGGCGACTCTGGCAGTGTTTGCGCTGGCCGAAAAGGCCGGTCCAGCAGCCGCAGACGAGAAGAAGGGCAGCAAAGTAGCCGAAGAAGGCGACAAGAAGGCCACCTCCGCAGGTACGGGCAAACCGAAGAGAGGACTCTTCGACTTCGGTTACGGGTTTGGCGGCGGCGACTATGGTAGTTACGGGGGCGGGCACTCGCTGGGAGGAGATTACGGCGGCGGTTACGGAGGCGGTTTCTCACTGGGAGGAGGCTACGGCGGCCACCAGGAGCCCGTCAAGACCATCACCCTCACCAAGACGGTGCCGTACCCCGTGGCTCAACCCTACCCCGTCGAGGTAATCAGGAAGGTCCCTGTGGGCGTCCCGCACCCGTACCCCGTCCCCATCGACAGGCCCTACGCTGTACACGTGCCCAAACCGTACCCGGTGGCGGTGGAGAAGCCCGTGCCGTACGTCGTGGAGAAACCGTACCCAGTCAAGGTGGGAGTGAAGGTACCCGTACCGGTGGCTCAGCCGTACCCTGTGGAGGTACCTCAACCGTACCCTGTCACCGTCCACAAGCCGTACCCGGTACATGTACCTCAACCAATCACGGTCCACAAGCCCGTGTTCATCGGCCACCACGAGGGAGGGTTCGGAGGTGAGGGGCCGGGTTCGGTCATTTCGGAGGCCTGCACTAACACGTTTTTCTCACCAATCACAAGCATTTACCGCAACAAAATATTTGTTGAATCTAAATTTTGTCCATTATCGCACCACGCAATTTTAAGACATGGAAAATAAATGTTGTAATTATGTAAAGCCCCAAATATAAAAATCGTTCACAATTCAAAAGGATAAATTTCTTCTTATTAATTAACTCAATTCATATTGGAATAATTAATTTATGTTTTTTTATAAGCAATTTTTGTAACAATCTGTTTTGTAAGCGTTTAAATACATTTAACTAATAAAACCAACTGTTAAAAAAAGTGTGGTATTTATGTCTTTAATTTAAGCATATAGGTAATAAACAATCGACAGTTTTTACAACTTTCAGGCTTTGTATTAATTTATTAAAACAGCTTTTGATTTTTATAAAGGTGCTATATAGATATAGCCACATTCTTAAAACTTGTTAATAAACGGAAAATAACTATGAAAAATACATTTTATAATAAATTGACAATAGGTTTGATTTTTATTAAATCGTTATTGTTGTTATAATTGCTTCCGTCGCCGGAAAGAGTTTTTCTAGTGAACAAATAATGTAGTAAGATTCTGGTATGGTAATAAACACCTTTTATAAAATATTTAATTTTTACGATAAAGATTGATAACACTTTACTATAATTTCAGTAATATTTTGTATGTTTTGATAATATTTATCCAAAGTTACAGCCGTAGATCACATGACTTGATGTATGGACATATGAGTACTATTATTATTACTATTAGCACCGCGTCTTACTACCCGTTCGGGTTATACGCACTTACGCTAATGTGTAATGGTAGGGTGACTGTGAGATGAAATGGAGGACCTACAGTTTAACGTGGAATCCAAACCACGGTGGAGGCCTGGCATTCCCCACATTCTCAAGTTGTGATTAATACACATCTTGTCAGAGGTGAAGGAAAGGCTTGGTAATCAGATAAATCTGTGCCAGGACCGAGGATTGAACCCCGGACCCCCAACACAGAAGTCTGACACCTTATCCCTAGACCACCAGGTCATCCCCATTGGAAAGTAGTTCCGGTAACTTTTGTAGCTGTGAGATAATGTTTTTCCTAAAACAATCTTACTATAGTTTACCCCAGAAAGAAGAATGTTATACATGAAGTTGGTGGACATGAAGTTTGGTGGAAATGAAGTTTGGTGGAAATGAAGTTTGGTGGACATGAAGTTTGGTGGACATGAAGTTTGGTGGACATGAAGTTTGGTGGACATGAAGTTTGGTGGAAATCAAGTTTGGTGGACATGAAGTTTGGTGGACATGAAGTTTGGTGGAAATCAAGTTTGGTGGACATGAAGTTTGGTGGACATGAAGTTTGGTGCCCCTTGTGTTTATATAATACTATCCGGGCGGTTGCACTTTAGAGGCACTTTCATTGTTTTAGTCACACTTAGCGAGCATTTGCGCAGTGCTGTACAGATTTCCCGTGAAACTCGACCGTCACTAACGGCGCAAGGAAAGTAAGAACCCGTCAACAGCTGCGCAATCCTTCCTAGCCAATGAAGTTCCGGTAGAAACCAAGTTATATAACACGCGATACCTCCGGAACTTGCGCGAAAATAAACACACCAGCTGAACTAGATCTAAGAACTCCTACAGGTAGAAATATACGTGTTCTGATACAAACCCTTCAATAAATACATATAGTATATTAATACAATCAATAACATCCATATTGATGGTAAAAAAAGTATACCCGGTGATTATATTTATTACTATGAACACTTATTTGATTCTTTTAAATTTATGAAATGGGGGTTCATGGTATTTATTTTGTAATAATAATTTAAATTAAATATAATTCAATTACTACCAGTAATTAAATTAATTAATAATCTTATTTAGTTATAATTTGATATTAAAAATACTTTATTATATATTATTATGATACATAGCATATAGGCCTATATAATATAGATTTATGAAACTATGTGTAAAGTAAAATGTATTTTTAAATAATACTAAATTTGTACATAACATATATTTCTATGCATTTAATACTATTTGTTTTTAACTATATATACATACATGATTAAGTTCTAGTTATATCTTATATGAGAATTATTACGATGCTCATTTGTCATATTATGTTTACACCCTGACGTGTAAGACGAAAATAATCCTTTACATTTATTTGGGTTCTTCCCTCCAGCCAATGCGGGTAAATTTACTGTAGTTCTACCCTACTCATCCTTAACTCCATTAGAGTAAATAAACGGGTAGTCCGGGCGGGTAGTAAAACGTAAAACAATTTTTTTTTAATTGAACAGTTCACACGACTACCCTAATAACAGGACAAATTCATACAAGTACAAACTAATTTTCATATGAAGGGACCTTTAGGAATTGTTATTATTATTATTATTATTATTGGCACCGCGTCTACTACCGTTCGGTTGTACGCACTTACGCTAATGCGTAATGGTAGGGTGATTGTGAGATGAAATGGAGGACCTACAGTTTAACGTGGAATCCAAACCACGGTGGAGACCTGGCATTCCACACATTCACAAGTTGTGATTAATACACGTCTTGTCAGAGGTGAAGGAAGGGTTTGGTAATCAGATAAATCTGTACTGAGACCGAGGATTGAACCCTGGACACCCACCACAGAAGTCCGACACCTTACACCTAGAACGCAGGTCACCCTGAGAAAATATAAACACACTGATTTTGCGGTCAACATTTATAAACCCGCTTCGGTGGACGTATTGTCTAAGGCGTTACTCTCGCAGAAGACTAGATTGCCGATGGCGGTGAGATCGAGGTTCGAATCTCGGTCAAGTGTAGGCCTACTGAGGTTTTTTTTCCAAAATGATGTTACACTCTCCCTCCACGCAAATGTGGGTACACTTAAACCAAACATAGCCTTCCTAATTCCTAAAACCATTAGCGTAGTTCGTACATAAGTGTATATTCCTAACGGGTGGTTAGACGCTGTGATAAAGGAAAAAACTATATCATTTTACTCTAATATTAGTTTAGTTTTATAGGTATTGATAGTAGCTATCAAAAGTAACAGCTACAGATCACGTGACTTGACGTATGAATACATTAAATTAGATCTAGTAATTTTTTGTTCATCTCTTCCTATGACTATGGTTTTTTCTAGCACAGCATCTTACTACCTGATCAGGTTATACGCTTATGTACTAATTATGCTAATTAGTTAGGGTTGAGGAAGGTTGAATTCAGAGGAAGTGTACCAGCATTCGCGTGGAGGTCGAGTGGAAAAGCATTTAGGCAAAACCACCCTCAGTACACCCGACCGGGATTCGAACCCCGATCTCCCTGTCACCGGCAGTCTAGTTTATTGTGAGAGTGACGCCTTAGACCATGCGGCAACCGAAGCAGGTTACTGTAATTTAAAAAACCCGGGATCAAACCAAGCTCCCTTCAACTCGGCGCAGACGTGCAGAGAGAGACTCTAAAGGGACAGGGGTGTACCTTGGCTGAATGTGGCCCATGTGACCTTGACCGGACACCCCTTAGCTAGGCGACTCATGGAATCCTCCCGTTATTCGAACCCCTCTCACATTGTAATTTCATTAATTTTTACTTGTAACTTGTCGGGCAGGAAACAGGGGAGAGTGTTGGGGGGGGGGATCTAGTGAGAGCTACTACCCTTCATGTCAACCCCTCACACACACACCCTCGGGGGAGAAGGGGGGGAGGTGTTTGGTGTGATGAAGTGTGCGGCAAGGGTTGCCCGCTGGTAGTTAGTTCACTCTCGCTCTACACGCAGCAGCACTGAAAACACACTACATATTGTTCAGACCACAACAAAAATAATGAACGTGTTTACCCCGCGGAGTTCGTTTAAGTTGGGAGTGCAGGGGACGCGAGACAAGGTCAATGTTTTTGCAGTTTATATATCAAAACTCGCTTTGCTCTTTGGGGAGGAATTCAGCGTTGTTTTGAACGTAACGATTTAAAGTTACCGGTATTGTATTCTATTTCTCACGCATTATTTTAGTTTCTTCATACTTATAGGGCAGCTAGAATCATCAAATTTTGGCACGCTCATACTAAGTGGATGTGCCAATATACCTGCCAAAATTTTATGATTCTAGCTGTCTCATAGGTGTGTCAGAAAATTAAAAAATGTGCAAAATTTACCTAAAATTAAAAAACTTAGCTCTATCTAAGGTATAACCGATGGGGATACGACAAAAAGTAATAACCGCCTCGGTGGTGTAGTTAGCTAACGCGCTAGTCGTGTTGAGCTCGACCGCGGAGGACGGGGAGATCGAGGTTCGAATCTCGGTCGGGTGTACTGAGGAGGGTTTTTCCAAAATTGTATTCTACTCTCCCTCCATGAAAATGCGGTTACACTTCCTCTAAATATAACCTTCCTACTCCTTGAAACCTTAGCGTAATTATTACATAAGCATATAAACCGAACGGGTATTAAAACGTAGCGCTAAAAATAAAAACACTCACTAAAAAAATTGAATAAAATGGGGAAAAGAAATGATTAACTTCAACAGGAAGCCTTAAGTGGCAATTTAAAAATAAAAAAATGTCGCCTTCAAACGAATGCATATTTCCGTGAAGTGTTTCAGGGACAAGCACGAAAATCTCACTTATAGTCATACTAAATAATTATTGTTTTCAGAAATCGTACACGTTTATTCAAAGCCTGACATTCTTTTTTAAAATTGTTTTAACAAATAATCCTTTGAAAGCCCCTTTTTTCCCCCCGGAATGACGAAGAGAAGAGGTCCTTGTTCCTTAATACGTGATTTAAATTCACAGAGAGGAATGAAGAGGGTAGGTAGAGAAGTTATAAAATCACATGACCCGGCTTTTAAAGAATAATAAATTCACATAGTGAAACAAAGAGTTGAGATAGAGTAGATATAAAATCACAAGACCTTTAGCTTCCAATAATTATATATATATTTCACAAGAAAGAAGGTAAAATTGAGGCAGAGTAGATATAAGATCACATGAGCTCGAATCTCGGCAGGGTCTATCCATTCCCTCTCCAAGCTAATATTGAAACACTTCCTCTCAACAACCCTCCTCATCCTCACCCCGTAGATTAAGTGGTTAATAACCTTGGTGATGAACGTCCCAATAACAAAACTAGAAAACGTACAAACTGAACAGGTAGTATGACGCGGTATTAAGAAAAATATTAGAGCTCGCATCGGTGGTCTCGC
This sequence comes from Timema cristinae, assembly GCA_039000515.1. Taxonomy (NCBI): domain Eukaryota; kingdom Metazoa; phylum Arthropoda; class Insecta; order Phasmatodea; family Timematidae; genus Timema; species Timema cristinae. The sequence continues at coordinate 65,279,075 of JBCFYV010000935.1, forward strand.
GATCTAACGCGTCACTCCTGTGTTGGACTAGAATGGCAATAGCGAGGAGATTAGGGTTCGAATCCTGGTCGGGTATTTTTCTCTAACTAGTTTCACACTCTCCCTCCAAGCAAATGCGGGTACGTTTCCTCAAATACTTTACCTTCATCACCCCTACTCGAATTAACGTAGCTAATGCATACGCATAACCCAAACGTGTACGGAGACGCGAAGGATAGTAATGATAAAATACCCGCTCTAGGTGCTCGCATGGTCTAAGGCGTCATTTCTCACAATAGACTAGACTGCAGATGATGGGGAGATCAGGGTTCGAATATAGGTCAGGTGTACCAAGGGTAGTTTTATCTAAATTGTTTTTTTCATAATCCCTCCACACAAATGGGGCTACACTTGCTCTAAATTCAACCCTTCTAATCCTTAACACATTAGCGTAATTAGTACATGTTGGTATAATCCGAACGGGTATAAAGAAGCGATGCTTATAAAAAAGGATTGTCACATGGATGATTATTGCGATCCGACACCTTAGTTCAGTCGGTAGTGTGTCTGAGCTAAGGGTCCTGGGTTCAATTCCCGTTATGGCCGAAAAATGTATAATTGCTGAAATGTGGGTTTACCCTTTCACAGTGATGAATTAACTACTGGGTACTGGATGTTGTGCCTGTCCTAGTCTAAAGTTAGAAAATTAAGGCATATGAAGCTATGACAGGCCTAGAAAGCGACAGTGGAGAATATATGGCTTGAATAAATAACTGGCCACTGGCTGGAAACAGTTAATGGATGTAAAAAAAACTGGATAATTACAATCGCAAGGCCCATCTAACACGTCCGTTTACACCAAACACTCGACAGACGGATGGCTGGAATTCTGACGGATGTCCTAACTATTCTTATTTTCCCCTCCCAACACGTCTTACTACCCGCCCAGCTATGTACGCATTTTAATCACGCTACTGAGGTAGGAACGAGGACAGAATAGAAGGAATATACCCACCTTTCGCGTTGAGGGGAACTGGGAAATAACTTTAGTAAAAGAAGAAAAAAAACTTAGTGGCCTGGGTTTGCACCCCGACTAAGTGTACCTGACGTGACGTACCCATAGATATGGACCTGATTTTTCTTCTTTTGTTTTATGGCGGAAGGGTGGGACAGAAAAAATCTTTATCTTAAATTTAAAAAAAAAAAAAGTTTAACCACTGCGCTGCCCTCTTAGTACTGACTTCAATCTAAGTGACTTTAAGGCGGTTTAAGATGCCTTAAGCAGGGTATTTATTGACTGTGCGCGGAGGATATACAGCCGCTCTCTCTCTCTCTCCCCCCCCATCCCTTCACGGGGGGGGGGGGGAATGATGGGAAGACTTATCTAAACAGTTATTAATGGATTCATGCATGAGCTGGCAATGAGCTTGCTCTCAACTTTGTGAGGTGGTTTACTAACCACGTGACTCGAGGAGGGAGGAGGGGGGAGATGAAACTATGAAGCAATACTACTAGAATCAAGAGAAGGGTAGGACAAGTACTTATGCGCATGCGTGTTCTTTAAGTGGTTTATTTCGCCCAATAATTAACCGGGAAATATTCCTAAAACACACATCCGTAACGATGGACACATGGACTAAGTAAGTGTCAAGCTAACCTAATCTGAGTTGCGGTGAAGGGGAGGTCAGAGTTCGAATCTGTCCCGGGTGTTCCGAGGGTGTTTATTACTAACAGTCTCACGTCACGCAAATGCGGGTATATTTCTCCTAACTTCTTCCTTTCTACTCGATTAGTGTAGATATTTTAAAAATGGGTCATTCATTAATATTTGTTTCAATTAATATGTATAGAACAAATATATATTTAAAGGTAAACGAAGCGTTAGTGGCGAAGCACGCGATACGACGGGACAATATCGATCAATCACCTTCGTTTGATATTAAGGTTTACCTGATTTGTAGTGATAAGTAACACGTTCAGATAATCCAAAATTTATACTGAAACGAGATCTGCTGACCAACAAATAACTTGATTTTGTCAAAAGGTAGTTTATTATTCTCACAAAAATATGTCTTTAGGTAAGCTTATCCGCCATATTTGTTTTGGGTGGACAGCTAAAAAGGTCTATCAGTGATTCATCCATAAAAGTCGCAGACGGCAAGAGTAGACAATTTCAAAATGAAGAGAGATTTATTTTAGACAAGTCAAACAGTTGTTTTTATATCTGAACACAGTGGCTTATCTTATTTCTTTCACGTTACATTTGTATGTAAAGTCGACGTCACCGATAAGGTATGAAAGCTTTTCTATGTCTCTTATTAACAAGCCTAACATGTGAGGAATGTAAGGCCTCCACCGTGGTTCGGATTCCACGTTAACTGTAGGTCCTACATTTCATCTCACAATCACCCTACCATTACACATTAGCGTAAGTGCGTATAACCCGAACGGGTAGTAATACGTGCATAAATAATAATATAATAATAATAATAATAATAATAATAATAAGCCTAACAGGCTTGTTGTTTATAAAGAGAGGTTACTCTAAGATTCTACTAAAACCGGAACTTTGGTCTCCGTTGACGGAAAGGTCAAGGTTTCGTATCCCGGTCGGGATGATTTTTTTTCGCATATGATTCTATAGTTTTCCTCACCGGCCTTCCGTGAAAATGAGGATACACTTCTTCAGAACTGCTATCTTTATCAGTAAGACTAGGATTAAGCCGCTTATTGGCTCGTTATTGAATAAACTGATATAAAAGATGGTTTCTATAACATTTATGTCAACCAGGTTCAATATTTGAGACTCAACTCGCAGGAGCCATATGTGTGATAAGAACTGTCAACTTTATCAAGTCTTATACTGTACAAGATACAGTCAAATTTGTATAGAAAGAGCTAAGAAACTTACTGAAGTCTAATTTTCCTAGGAAGGGTCTTTTATAAAATACAATTTTTTTTTGCCAGCATTGCTAGAATTTTTTTAATTATTACTATTCTAGTTATTGATAATATATACGCGGAAGTAAATCTAGTAGGTCTTCCAGCTGTCAGATTATTCCTACGCAAATTAGACTGTAGATTACTTTAGTGTATTTAATAATATATATATGTGGAGTTGCATATTGCATTGCTTGGCTACCCTTTGCAACGCTTTTCTATGCTTCGTTTTATTTCTTCGATCCAATTTTTAATAACTTGAAAAAAATTAAGAAAAAGTTAAAATTTTAACTTCTAGGTGCACATGTTCGTGCGCAGGGGCTACAAATTTTTAATTTTCGGTCCTGTATGTGCAGTAGATATCGCAGAATGTTCATGAAAGACAAACGCTTCGTTTTATTAATATAGATAATATTGTAAAATGTTATCAATATTGACCGCAACAACAAAAAAAGTGTTTGTTTTTCTAAAAAAGGGCCTTCCTATATCAATTGGAGTGTAATTTATAAATGGAGATACCAGTAATATTCTCCGACGTGCGACATAGACCACCTCACCTCTACGTCACACGGACCAGATATGGAATTTCCCTGATATCCTCAAGTTGAGGAGTTTAATTTCCCCCGCCATGTATAAAAGCCGACAAGTTGACAAACGATCGCGAAGGACTCCCTTCTGTCGTCGAAATGAGAGCAGGAGCTTTGGAAAATGATAGGACCGCGTAGTCTGGAGCGGGCGGGGGGGGGGGAGGATTACGTTTGGGTTGAGAGAGAGAGATGGGGTGGGAAGGGGGGCAGGAGGAAATCAAAGGGAAATTTATGATGATTTGTTGTCACACCGCGTGACATATAGACTTGAGTTAAGCTTTCAAGTGTACGACCCGCGCCTATTACTCAGGGTGAATCTATCTGTGAACGTCAGAAAGAGGAGGGAAAGGGGGGAGAGGGAATGGGGCACGAAGAAACTAATTTGAAAAACAAATAAGTTTTTTCCCTTCTGAAAGGATGACTATCACAAGGAAGGGACTAGAGAGGTACAGATGAGGAAAACTTGAGTAGTCTTTACAAGACCCCATAATTTTGGATATGATGCCCGTCATGTGTGTGTGTATAAAATAAATAAATATATTCAAGTTGATTGAACCTCAAAGAAAATCCAGAATCCCTTTCAAAACTGAGTCCAAATATTTCAAGACAGTTCCACGCATTACCTGGTAAACTGCACACAGAAGTCTGCATAAGCTTAAAAAAAATAATGAGAAAAAATTTGGAAAAAAAAAAAATGAATAACTATAGTTCATTTTCAATGTAGCTAGGAACGTTACTGGTTCTACTTTCACTTTTTCTTCGCCAATTCACCCTTTTCCTATGGATAAATTTAAAGTAATTTTCAGTGCAAAGATAGTAGAAATAAATCAACAGTAATATTAACCCACACCGATGGTCACGCGGACAAACTCGTCAGTCTCATCTAGTTATGTTTGCCAGCGGTGGAAAGGTTAATATTATAAGCCCAGCCGGTTCTAGCCTACCGAGGTGGTTCTTGCTGAACGTTTTCCTACTCTACCTCCATGCAAATGCGGGTGTATCATTTCTAAAATGCTACCCTCCTCATCCTTACCCAGAATGTATAATTAATATGCGGATAGCTGAGAAGCTCTTCTTTTGTATATAAAAAAGGTTATTATTTCTCAAACATATTAATTTGTTTCTTGAAGCGGCGACCTTGCACAGTAAAGGCTCTATCAGAAAGCAGCGTGTGCAGGAACTAAGCTTCTTTCACAACACGTCGCTCCAGAGAGGAAATAGAGTGGTATCTGGAGGAGGGGGGAAGGGGGAGGCACAAGATTTGCTTCCCTACGCCCTGCTCCACCCTCGGCGCTGATCACAACACCCAATTACTCGACTAATTCAAGAATAATCTAGCGGCGACACAGCTAGATCTTCCCTTTGGCGTCTTATATCGGGCCGAGTGCTAACAGCACGTCTTGTCAGCCTCTGTAGTGCTCTCAGGGCCGAGTGCTAACAGCACGTCTTGTCAACCTCTGTAGTACTCTCAGGGCCGAAATGCTAACAGCACGTCTTGTCAGCCTCTGTAGTACTCTCAGGGCCGAGTGCTAACAGCACGTCTTGTCAGCCTCTGTAGTGGCTATCAGGCGAGTGCTAACAGCACGTCTTGTCAGCCTCTGTAGTATCTCTCATGGGCCGAGTGTAAAGCACGTCTGTCGCCTCTTATGTCTCAGGCCGAGTGCTAACAGCACGTCTTGTAGCTCTGTAGTACTCTCAGGGCGGAGTGCTACAGCACTCTTGTCACACTCTGTAGTACTTCAGGGCCGAGTGCTAACAGCACGTTTGTAGCCTCTGAGTTACTTCAGGGCCGAGTGCTAACACACGTCTTTTTCAGCCTCTGCAGAGAAATGAGCTAATGACGTAGAGTAAAGAATAATGGAAGAGAAGCGTGTGTGTCAACCAATCGCAAGATAAAGAAATGTATATTGTATTGCTCACGTGATTTGAGGATTCTAGAAAACCGCCTCAATTTTTAACATCAAATTTGCCTAATATCCGCTATAAAATTATATTTAAATAAATACAAAAATCGTCCATATCTGGTGGGAAGTGATTTCAGTCGAATTTAATGACCTTAATTTAATATTCTACAACTGTGTAGCTCACAAAGCTGTATTAAAGGCTGCAGGTGAATTGCGGTCGCACCGGTTGCGTACCTCTAAAGAGACAGTTGAATTGCGGCCCGGACTGTTGACCTAACCTAACCTAACCTAACGAACCTTCACATTTTTGCCAAAACCAGTGAACGACAAGAACTGAGGAAGTGTGGATATTACGAGGGATGTCTAAATGAGACGTGGATAGTTTCTATCTGAAATATAAGACAGAATGATAGAAAGCACACTGATAATTAAGTGGACACAGCTCATACGTTTCTCGAAAAGCCGGACCGCAACTCGTACACGACTTGAACTCACCGCAACTCACCTACACAGGTATTAAATAGTCAAGCTACTTTACAATAGCCCCATGGCTTCTTTGGTGCTGACTGACAGCTTTAAAAAGTTACCAGATCAAATTATGTATCCCTACGCCGAACCATATGATCTGTAAAAACATGTGTTTAGCAGCTGTCACTTCTGACAGTCAACATTTAAGTATATACTTAAATGTTGACTGTCAGAAGTTAGCTGTAAGTATGCACCAAAGAAGCTATGGGGCTACTGTATATACCTAAATGTTGACTGTCAGAAGTTATCTGTGAGCTGTCAGTAAGCACCAAAGAAGCCGTGGGGCTACTGTATATACCTAAATGTTGACTGTCAGAAGTTAGCTGTGAGCTGTCAGTAAGCACCAAAGAAGCCGTGGGTCTACTGTATATACCTAAATGTTGACTGTCAGAAGTTAGCTGTGAGCTGTCAGTAAGCACCAAAGAAGCCGTGGGGCTACTGTATATACCTAAATGTTGACTGTCAGAAGTTAGCTGTGAGCTGTCAGTAAGCACCAAAGAAGCCGTGGGTCTACTGTATATACCTAAATGTTGACTGTCAGAAGTTAGCTGTGAGCTGTCAGTAAGCACCAAAGAAGCCGTGGGACTACTGTATATACCTAAATGTTGACTGTCAGAAGTTAGCTGTGAGCTGTCAGTAAGCACCAAAGAAGCCGTGGGACTAATGTAGTTGTTGATTACGGCTATAGCTGCATCTAATTATCATGATATTTTAATTGAAAATTGTACCAGAGAAATGTCAACGATTATTCTCTCGGACTAAACTTGACCTAGGCTTTAACCGCTGTGACCAAAGGCCGCCCAATGAATCCCAGAAAACCTAGGCAAGGTCACGCAAGTAACGGCTCCGTCCGTGCAGGATCTTGATGACGTGCGGGTTGCTAAGCGACCGGGCGGGGATAAGGACGCGAGGGAGTCCTGCTGCACAAAATCGGGAATGAAGGGGAGGAGGGGTATTTTCACGGCTAATTGACTTTAAGCTTTTACAGCTCGAGGACTGCTCAGTCAGGGAAGAGGCATGAGGAAAGCAAATATTTGACCTCGTGTGATTTTGGTCGACAAAAATTCTGAACTATTCCATCGTTGAAAATAATTGGGCGATGTCGAGAGTTACGTCTGAGTGTGGATCTACCTCACGTATTTTGAACCGATGAACTGGATTTGACTTAACTTTGGAAAAATATGGATCTTTCCTAAGTGCTCTATCTTAATATGTAAGCCCCACCATGAAAAACAACGGGTAGTAAGACGACGTCAGGCCTAGAGGTGCTTTTTCTTATTGTATATCATTGTTGGGTTTAGATCAAGTGATAAGCCCACAGTTGAGTGAAATGAGCCGTTTGTTTATCTAGTTCAGTCGATCACGAACTACAGCGTATTGCAGTTCCCTCGTCAGCCGATGAATAGATATATATTATTATAGCGACCATACTCGGTGGTCTAAAGGTCTCCGCCCCACTCTCGCAATAGACTGAACTGTCGATGACGGGGGAGATCGGGATTCGAATCGCGGTCGGGTGGTTTTTTCCTAAGCGGAAAATTCGAGTACACTTCCTCTAAATTCAACTTCCTCATCCTTAACACCTTAGCGTGATTAGTATATATGAGTACAACCCGAACGGGTAGTAAGACGCGGCGATATAAATAAAGTTAATAGATAGTGGAGCAACGATGCTTATTGGTTGGAGCTGTGTAGAGGGGGTAAGAGAGAGCGGGGGGCGGGGGCCGTTTAGAAAATTTAAACTTTTTTTTTATTACAAGCAGAATTGATAGCATTTTATTATTTTACAGGTATTGATAATAATAAATAAAGTGGTAGCTGAAGAATGACTTGACGTATGAATACGTGAAAATAGGTCTTAAAAACTTTTCTACAGTAGCCCCGTAGCTTCATTGGTGCTGACTGACAGCTGACGGCTTTGTAAAGTTACCAGACCAAATTATGTATCCCTTCGCCGAACCAAATGATCTGCAAAAACATGTGTTTAACAGCTGTCACTTGACAGTCAAAATTTAGGTATATACCTAAATGTGGGTATGGTCGAACTGGTCCGACGGTCAAGACATTCCAAAAGGAATTTTCGAGCCCATACCGAAGGGTGTTGTCGAACTGGTCCGATGGCAAGCTCGCAGGTAGCGGCTGGGGGGTGTTGTCGAACTGGTCCGATGGTTGAAGGACCACCCAATTAGTAAGGTTATCTAGTCGAAAATGAAGCAATATTTGTTGACGGGACTTTAACTTTTGCCTCTAAGTACTTTTATCAATTTTTCATAATACATGGAGTAAAAAATGGCAATTACATACCGTTGGTCTTTGGTCTTTTACCCGATAAAAAAGAAGCAACCCACAGAAGCCTTTTTCAACATTTAGTAAAAAAGTGTGAGGAGATGAAACTAACATTCAAACCTAACCTAACCTAACCTAACCTCCCTCAACTCCCACCCCTTTGTAATAACCATCGGACCAGTTCAACCTTACTAATTGGGCGGTCCTTCAACCATCGACCAGTTCGACAACACCCCTAAAGTTGACTGTCAGAAGTCAGCTGTGAGCTGTCAGTCAGCACCAAGAAGCCACGGGGCTACTATAGTTGAGTATGAGGACATACTAATCAGGTGACCTGGTGGTCTAGGGGTAAGGTATCAGACTTCTGTGCTGGCGGCCGGGTTCAATCCTCGTCCCGGCAAAGATTATCTGATTACCAAACCCTTCCTTCACCTCTGACAAGACATCTTGTAATGTGGGAATGCCAGGCCACCGTGGTTCGGATTCCACGTTAAACTGTAGTCTTTCATTTCATCTCACAATCACCTTCCATTACATATTAGCGTAAGTGCGTATAACCGAACGGGTAGTAAGACGCGGTGCTAATAATAATAATAATAATAATATACTAATCAAGTCGATACTAGATAAAAGCACCTCTCCCTGGATTCTGATTCGAGCTGTCACCTAGAGGAAGCCGACAAGTGAACAGAGGGAGAAATAAAGGGCTTAATACCAACTCAAGGAGAGAGAGAGATGTAGAATCCACGGCCCCGTGTATGATCACCGGCAGGCCATGAACCCGTGACCCTCCCAGCGCACCGCAGGGGTGGCGGGGGTTGGTTGATTTCACGAGCTAATCGTCTTCTGATGAGGATGAGGGAGGAGGTGATATTCGATATCTCTCTTACCTCCCTACTGACCATCCCGCAAACACCCTCCCCTATCACCACGTGTAAATCACAGCCTTCATTAATGTCACCCTATCAATCAATTACGACACGTGGAGAGCATCCCGCTCTAACCCGAGAAATTCAAAACTCCTCCCCACCTTCCCCTCAACGGGTCAATCAGTCAGAATGTGTTATCGCCGGCTGTGGAAAGACAACGCGCCTGGCCCTGTGAGGTGTGGACTAATTTGTCAGTTCCCCCCGCAACCCTCCCACCCCCCACACCCTGTGTGCCAATTATTTGTAGAATTTATGGCTCTCCAAACTTGTAGATTAGGGAGGACGACGTGGTACCCTGTTTCACATTAGCTACAGAAGAACGCCCAACATCCGAATCACCCAAATAACTTACTGAATGACCGCCAACAAGACGTAGGCTCCTCTTCCCCCTCCATTTCTCCTTCCCCAGGTCAGTCCTTATGGTGGTAATTCGTGCACATTACTATATAAGTTATTATTACATTTAATCAATTTCATGTTTGATCTGTTTTAGCATATATTACTAAATACATGCATACCTAATCACACCGTTTCTTACGGGTAGGTAAGAAACTCTATGTATAGCTCAAAAAACAATTCCATCCTCACTAGCTTTCTCCACACTTCCCTATCCTTGCATACTCCCCTCTCTTCAACAACATCCATACACGGTCATACATGATATTTTATTATTAAAACTCTTTATGTTTCTCATTTTCACACATTCATCTACAAGATTTAGCCCCGTCTTACATGACCCATCCCTTCCTTTTGATCCACACACTCTACCTTCATATATTTGCTTCATCACTCAAGCTACACTCATCCTCTCAACATGTCCAAACCAACGTAAGACGCTTCTTTCACATAGACCTATTGGATTCCCCTTCAAAACGGTTTTCAAAGTGTTGTATATTTTATTATTATTATTACTATATTATTATTTAGGTGATCTCTCTTGGTTAAGAATGTATTTTTTCCTTAATGGAACTGTCCATCATCCGAATCATTTTTGTCAAGAGTCCATTTTGATCTTTCCTCGTCAGACTAATGAATACAGCCACAGCAACCAATAAAAAAAAATTATTATTTACTTCGGTGACCGCATGTTCCAAGGTGTCACTCATGTAAAAGACTGGGACTGCGGATGACGGGGAAATCGGGGTTCGAGTCACGGTCGTGTGTACTTGGTGTAGTTTTTTCCTAAATGATTTTCCACTCTTTTTCTCTCCTTCTCTCTACTATGCAAACTCGAGTACACTGCTTCTAAATTTAACCTTATCCATCCTCAACACATAGTACATAAGCGTGCAGCCCGAACAGGTAGTAAGAAACGAGGCTTTTTAAAATAATGTGTAAAGTGAGAGCTGTGTACCGAATTGGAAACAAACCCTAATCGAAATAATTCTCAACATTTGGGCATATCCGTCTTTGTAGAATGTACCGACGGTTCTAAATGAACGATCAATTGCTCTGTCTTAAAGCAACATTATTATTATTATTATGATTATTATTATTATTATTAGCACCGCGAACGCAACAATAACTTATGGGCACGCGAAGAAAAACGTCAGGCTCATATTGTAAAGTTCAATAGCGACGGGGTGTTCGGGGTTTGAATCCCCACTGTGTAGATATACTGAGAGTTTTTTTCTTTGAGGGTTTTTCACTCTCTTTCCAATCAAATTCCCAATCCATTAGCATGATTAAAATAAGTATATAGAGGACGGGTGGTAAGACAGCAAATTACAACAAAAACTTTAACGGATTTGATTAACCCTTCTTTTTCTTCGAATATTTGAGACACAGCCCAATTTTCATATGAAAAAGCCATTTTACCTAACAGGTAGAAAATTCCTAGATCTACTTCCACGTATTCATAGGGCAGGTCATGTGATTTGCAGCTGTCACTTCTGATAAATTATCAATACTTATAATAATAATAATAATAATAATAATTAGTAAAATGTTATCAAGGTTAACTACAAAAAAAATTAAGAATGTATTTTAGTAATGTCCTTTGTATAGAAATTAAACTGTAGTTATGCCTTAATCTTATCCAAACACAAGTCCAACTTATCTACAGTACGATTCTAATTTGGTTCGCATGTCTGTCTTGATCTAAGGGTCGCGGATTTTATTCCTTGTATGGCTGAAAAATTGTATCATTTGTGAAATGTGGGTTTACCCTTTCACAGTGATGAATTAACGGCCGGGGGCTGGATGTTGTGCCTGTCCTGAATTTAGGTTAGTTTATAAGCCATGTGATGATATAGGCCTAATCAGATGATTCAGAAAGTGCTCGTTAATTTTTTCTTTTTTAATTAGTTCGAATATGAAAAACCTTCTAATTATTTATTTGAAGTATTTAACGTGCAGCAATTTCTGAACCGACTGATTATATCAGAACATGAGAATTTCTATGAGCGAGAGTGAAAGAGCCTACCAAATTTACCGAGAAAGTTATTTTCACACACCTTTCATGTTTCTTTTGCAAGCCACAATTGACACGGGAACCAACGGCTTTACTTAACTTCCGAAGGAAGTTGTGCTACGGATTTTTATCGCTCAAGAAAAATCTGTCGACCTCGGCGTGTTCCTAAAGGTACCGCCCATCAGATTACTACCGATCTTTCCTTTCTACTTACCTTAGACCAACCTAACAAAATAAGTTTTTAAAGTTTTGGATGACGAAAATTAATAATAGGCATTGTTTATACATTTTTTTCTGTATAAAATATGCCCTTATAGGGTTGAGTGCTCAATGCTTTATTATTATTTTTTTCTCAAATTGAAAATATCTAAAATAAGTGAAGTGTAAAATGTAAATACTTATCAATAAAGGTTTGAATCTGATTACCAAACCCTTCCTTCACCTCTGACAAGATATCTTGTGAATGTGGGGAATGCCTGGCCTTCACCGTGGTTCGGATTCCACGTTAAACTGTAGGTCATTCATTTCATCTCATAATCACCCTACCATTACACATTAGTGTAAGTGCGTATAACCCGAACAGGTAGTAAGACGCGGTGCTGATAATAATAATAATAATAATAATAATTAATATAATAAAGGTTTGAACTTGTAAACCTCGATTCATTTTAATCCTTGTCACGCCGGCCCCCTTAAAGGTCGCACCAGGTGGTCTATTTTACCTATAAACATGAACTTTCACTTCTTACCCACAGCGAAAAAAAAAAATAGAATAAAATTGAACTTGAGGGAATATTTTCTTTCTCATTTTCTTCCCTACTTTTTCATACTCAAGCTTTTTTCTCTCTTCACACGTTTTGAAAAGAGAATTTAAAAAACCATTCTCGTTGGCTCCAACCTAGACCCCCTCGCAGACCCCCTCCCCCCTAACGCCCACTCCCATTTACCCCTCTATCTTAAATATTTCACCGTTTTAAACTACACTGGCACATCTTACTAAAAGCATCCCCTCCCTCACAACCTAGGCAACCCTCATAACTTTAACTTATTTATGAGTGTATTCTTTCTCGTTTGAACAAGTGCTAGCGTGTAATTTAAACCCGGGACTCAAACCTCCACACAGCCGTATTTCTTGCTTTTCTTCTTCTTTATTTTCATCTACTTTCATCCGTTTGTAGTGAACGTCATGTAAAGTATAGTAGAAAAGGAAAACTTGATATCTTTTTTTTTAGATAAAATTTCTCAGTAAATGGGTGGTAAGGGGGGGGGGGGAAATAGAGTTAGCCTAAAAAAAGGAATATTTGGTTAGTGATTGTACGGTCCGATTTTCATAGGAAGAGCCTTTATCTGACGGCTAGAAAAGTTACTAGAGCTACTTTTACTTTTCCATCAGTCGAGTAATTTAATTAGATATTATTATTATTATTATTATCATCAATAAAATAGTAAAATTGTATCAGTGTTGACCGCAAAAAATATGGTTGTATTTACTAAAAGGCCCTTTTTACGAAAATTGAAAGTAGGCTATAGGATTGTGGTAAGAATAAACTTTTAGAAAATAACAACTTGTTTTTGCATTTTAATATTGGTAATACTTTACTCTATTATTGGTGTTATTTTGTAAGTATTTATATTATCTATCAAAAATGGCAATTGCAAATAATAATGATCTGACGTATGAATACGTGAAAGTAGATCTAGTAATTTTTCTAGCTCTAAGCTCTTCTTATGAAAATTGGATAGTGATAGTAAATGTGTGTTTTCGAAGGTAGTAGAGAAATGTGTCGCATGTCAAAAAAACACCTCTTTTGAGTTTATTTCCTCTTTCCCCCCAACAATACCCTCACCAAGGACCTACCTCTCATAATGTGCAGTGGAGCTTCATGTATCACCTCTAGAGAGTGATATCGAAAGTAGTGATACTTTACTCATTTCTAGTATAGAAAGAAAGATATCGAAAATAGTAGGTAACGTTATCGAAATAATAAGCATGACATTGTATCCAAATATCATGTTTTTAGGTGAGCTGGTGGTTTAGGGGGTAAGGTGTCGGACTTCTGTACTTGGGGTCCGGGGTTCAATCCTCGGTCCCGGTACAGATTTATCTGATTACCAAACCCTTCCTTCACCTCTGACAAGACGTGTATTAATCACAACTTGTGAATGTGAGGAATGCCAGGCCTCCGCGTGGTTCGGATTCCACGTTAAACTGTAGGTCCTTCATTTCATCTCACAATCATCCTACCATTACACATTAGCTGAAGTGCGTATAGTCCGAACGGGTAGCAAGACGCGGTGCTATTAATAATAATAATAATAATAATGATTTAGTGATTTTTAAATACGAGCGTTTTGATTATGTTTCTATATATGCCTTTAAAATGTTTGTAGTTTTCTAGTCACAATAAACCAAACTCTCGCATCAGAAGATAGTTTTTTCTATTCAGTAATCACTAAAAAAAACTAATAATATAATCACAAAATTGTGATATAGGGTCTAGGTACGTGCCTAACTCATCTATGAACGTAGTCTCCCGTTATTAAAGAATTGTAAATTAGAATATCTAAGTGTGAGTTTAAGAAGAGTACATTACAATAAATAAAGCATAAACAAATTATTATTTATTTCGACACCAATCCGATGCCAAGGTGTAAGTAAGTACAGTAGCCCCATAGATTCTTTGGTGCTGACTGACAGCTGGCGGCTTTTAAAAGTTACCAGACCAAATTATGTATCCCCACGCCGAACCAAATGATCTGCAAAAACATGTGTTTAGCAGCTGTCACTTCTAACGGTCAAAATTTAGGTATATACCTAAATGTCGACTGTCAGAAGTCAGCTGTGAGCTGTCAGTCAGCACCAAAGAAGTCATGGGGCTACTGTACCTATATGATTGAAAGTAATGAAACAAAAATATCAAGTATATAAGTTATTGGTATACTAAATAACATATAATCTATATTAGTAAAGTGACTATATTATTTCCAGACGCCTTAGCTCAGTCGGTAATGTGTCTACCTTCTGAACTAGTAATCCAAGGTTCGATTCCCGACATGGTCAAAAACTTGATCATTGGTGAAATGCAGTATTCCCTCACAGAGATGAGGTAACGGCAGGAGGAGGATGGATGATTTGTTTAGTCTAGATTTAAGTTAGTTTATGTGTCTTGCACTGACATCAGTCGTTTTAGAAAGTGTACGTTAAATTCTTGAAATTTAAAAAAAAAGTCACCAGGAGTTCCTGATATATTCAATTCGCAAGTCAGCCAGTCTTGTTCCCGACCCTCCCTCCCCTTGTGTTCGCTTACCACCATGTAGGATGACGAGGAGGAGGATTCTCGCAGCTGACGGTGAGCCCCTGCCATGTCTTGGACGATTACACGCACTGCACCTACGGGCAAACAAAAAAACAAAGGTACGCTTCAGTCATGGGCTAGGATAGATCGTCGGGCAAAATTCCTAAGAGCCCAAATATCAGGTGGGTTTATAATGTTAATGAGGTGAAACTGTCCAACGGTAGGAGAACAAAAGGGGAGTAGGGAAATAAAGTAACAATATAATTTGTGTTGTGACACAACCCCCCCGTACCCCTTATTAAATGGGAGTATTTTGAGAGTGGAAAATGTCAATTTTTAAACTATGTTTACAAGTCTATATGTGTATATGTTCCTAGATAGTAGTTTTGTGTTCATTCCAGTAAACAACAAACTCGTGTAGTGTTAAAGGTTTTGTCAATATTGAACTTAAGCACAACATCTGATTGACAATATATCAGCTGCCTAGACAGCCTCCTTAATACCGTATTTATAGTCTAGTCTCGGGAGTCAACCCCAAGTGTACGAATAAGAAGTAGTTCAGGTTGAATGGGAGATTGGTTGACCTCTAAATACCAACTATAATACTATGACCTTGGATCAAATATTAGTATATTTTATAAGTATTAAAATGGCTATCAAAGTTGACCGTTACAGCTCACATGACACGATGCACGTAAAAAGTAGATCTAATAGATTCTCCAACCATCAGATAAAGTTCTTCCTATGAAAATTGAACTGCGGCTTGATAAAAAAAAAAATTACCTAATCGGAGAAGTTTCGATATTGGTTATCATAAAGAGAAGAACTACAGACTGGTGTCGTTGGAACATTTCATTTCATCCGACGCGAAACAAACAAACAAACGCTCGCGTGCAAAAATATCGCCCATTGTCGCCTCTATGAGAAGAGCTTGCAATCTTGGAGCAAAAGAAGAAGAAGGCAATCAACTCCCCCCCCCCTCTCCTCCCTACCCTCGACACATATAAAAATATTCTCTTGTCGGCCACAATAGAGGAATATATCGAGATGAAAAATACGTCTAGAAATGTTGATGATAGGGTTCTAGGTGTATTGCCGGCTAGGATATGGCACTTTCATTCTACTGTCATTTGCTGGTCTATGAAAGCTATAGGGTGACTCACAGATTCAGAATTACACTTTCCTGTCAAACTTACGACTTAAAATAGTCTTAAAACATTTGCTAATCCATTTTATCCCAAATCTGTCGGTTCTTAACCAATTAGCATAACATTGTTTCTTTAGTAAACTTAAAGTGTATCAGGTTATTATTTAATTGATAAATTATTTCCTGCTGATGTATTAATTAAGGCGGGAGTGAAGAGAACGCGAGAAAAGGCTATTGTTTTTGCGGTTTTCATAGCAACACTTTTTTTTTTTGCTCAAAATAAATGAAATATTTTTCCAGTAGAAACATAGAGTTTAATTTTCTTCGCCCGGTGATATCAACAGTTGTTGAATATCCTTCGAAGATGTCCTGGAATTCAATAACCAGCATTTTCTCTTCATTTAAAAAGTTTCTCATCTAATACCGCTATGTTCTTGACAGATATTCAACAAATGTTGATGTCACCACGTGAAGAAAATTTAAAAAAATATTTTACTGTAAAAACTGCAAAAAATACCGATATTTACTCGCATCCAGTATACCACCATCTTAATAGTATCAGGCACTGATTTATCACACATGAACTATCAGCGCACGGGACTTCCTGAAATAATGGACTATTTTCACAATAATTGATTTCCCTTGTAGAATATAACTGGGACTCGAATAAGATATTTCAACGAATTGGACCATGTGAACAACTAAGAAATTATTCAATATTATTAAGTATTTATACCAAGCTGTTGGATGATTCATTTTCAACAAATATCAAATGGGCCAGTTTTATAAGTTGGGTGTACATTTTACTTGGGTTAATTTGGGGAATTAGGATAGTTAGAACGGGTGGTAAGACGTGAAGCACAAATAAAAAAGGTATTTGGGGGGGAAGGAGCGGAGATTGCATGTTTCCAACCAAATTTTGAAATGTTACCATAAGATATTAGGATAAAATAATGTATTAATTTTCAGACCAGTTTCGTTAGTTGGGAGAAAGTTTGGGTGGGTCAGTGGAGAAAAATGGGGTCAAAAAGGGCCACAAATTTCAGAATCTAAGTTAGGTCTATCTGGAGATCTGATGATTTTGTATACGTATTTAAGTCTAATGTAAAATTAATACAATAATCAAATAATCACATTTTAAGATTATTTTTTTCCCAAGACAAGATAAGTTATGCAATTTCTTGTTTATATTTTCAAACAAATTGGAAAAAATGAAATAAAAGAAATCGTAAAACTTTATTAACACCCTATAAAGGCTTTTATTGTCATATTCCCTGAAGTGGTTGGCTTGCCAATTTACCATATGAAGAGCCTGAGACAGAACTGCCAACGTTACCAAATGGCAATTCCCACACTTCAACAAGAATAAAAAAAAATATGAGGGCGTGTAAAGAGGGGGGGGGGGGGGGTTCCCAGAAAGAATAAGAAATGAAATGGTGGTTCCAACATTTGTCTAGAAGGAAAGGAAAATTCATACGATGTCATGGTTGGTTTACTTTGGGGATGACATTCTCTTGGTGTGAGGGTACAAGGGGGGGGGGGGGGGGGGCTTGTCAGAGGCAATACATGTCACTGTCGCATGATAGCAAACCTCATATCACAAAAAGTGAGGCGAAATAGGGGGAATGGAGTACCATATAAAAAAAAAATCAAATCTTCCTAGTGCAGTTTGAATGATAGGATATTTTTATGTTTATGTCTGACACATTTAGATATGAAGAGGGGAAGAAGGGGAACGGGGACTCCCGCGAAACATTCTAAAGAAAATATATAACACTTCATTATCCTGGCGCTGCAATTTCATGTAAAATCGACTGTATTTTAAAAATGCGTTCAAATTTTTCAGCGGATCTTTTTTTTTTATTAGAAAAATAAAAATAGTTTTGGGAATGAATATACGTAGATAAAACGCTTGAATAAATTTATTTTTTCTCAATACAATGTCGGCAAAAGAGGGCGGCAAAGGGGGAATATGATGGACCACAATAAAGGTTAGACTCCCTGCGCCCACGTGTTTGATTGGCTTGCTCAGGTCTGACCAGGGACCGAAACCCTGTCTGGTGGATATTACTCGTTTGAGATTTTGAAAGTGGTTTTTTTTACCCTTTTCCCAGGCGAATTCCGGTGCGTAGACTTAACATTAATATTCTTCTTTACGTGTAGGCTGCGACACAATAAGGTTATTATTTTTAAGTTGGCAACATAAATTATAAAATTTAAAGTAATCGGATGAAGAGGGTTAGTTTTAAGGAATTGTATCGACATTTCCATGAAAAGAGGGCTAGAAAATTACATTTAAAAAAATCACCCTCTGTAAACTTAAGAATCAAATAGATGAAGCTATTATTTATGCTTTTTAGTGAGGAATTCTCCATCTAGATATCATATTCTGAAAATTGAAAATGACAAATGGACACGGGAATCAAACTTAGCAAAGGTCTCGGGTTCGATTCCCGTGTCCAGGTGTCATTTTTCAATTTTCACCCTCTGTAAACTTGTTATAAATCGAATCCCTGCCTTTCGGAATAAATTACGAAGTCTTATTTTTAATGTCAATTCTATTTTTTTTATTTGAATATTTCAACTTGTCAAGGGAGCAGATTTAGGTAGCTAGAGCCTAGATCATGCTTTCATGTGTCAAATGGGAACTTTATTTTTTTATCATCCATAAAAATGTACTAAAATGTTTAAAGTCAAAGTCGTCTAACGGATACTTATTGGATTAATAAGATAAAAAATAAAACAATATATAGATTGCATTATTTGACTCATTTTATAAGCACTGAAAAGAAACAAAGTTTGAAGAAAGAAACATTTTACTTTTAAAAATATGTATTTATTGTTAGTTCCCAAAAGCTTTTCAATGTCATATAACAAAGATATAAATAAGTTTGATATCTAAGAAAAACTTTTTTTTTGTTGTGTTTTGTAAAGCATTTCCTTCGCAACATTTCATTCCTACTGTCGTTGTTTGATTACTAAATAGGCTCATTTTATTCACAACACTTATACAACAAATTGTCTTCCATTGAACAAAAAGAAAAAACTCACTTCAAACTTTTCAAATTTTAAATTCATAAAAAAAAAAGTTTGGTAGTTTCTTCTCTCCCTTTCAAGTCCTAAAAGAGGATTTACACCCACCATATTTCGTTCTTAAAATTTCCACCCCTATTTCTACTATTCCACCCCTCGTAAATATTTGACACGCGTCAGAGACAGACGTGAATTAAAACAGGTGACGAGCGGGAGAGAAACTTTCCAGTAATGTACAAGCAGAGCTATCTGAGTACGTCGGGCGGAGGAAGAACTACAAATTTAACACAATTTGCGAGATAATCTAATTAGTTCGGCGATAGACCCTCAACCGCTTTACCCCATGATGCATTAGTTTTACGGTTGTAGGCTTCATGTTTCAATTATCCAAAAATATGAACCAACGCTGAACTTGGAAGACTATTAGTTTCTAGAGAAACTAAAATTATTTGGAATAAGTTTCATAATATATATAACTAACTTAAGGACATTTCCTACCTGTGACGTCACGGCAAGTCGAGATACTATTTCCCCATTCAGTGAGTTTTAAAGATAGAACATTGAAACTAAAAAGTAAAAACTTCTTCTATAACTCAGGATATTTTGGTATACTCACGAAAATGGTCAATAGGAATGTTCCTGCGAGAGCAAATATTGATAATATCCTCGGAAGCATATGTCTATCTAAAAAAAAAAAAGGAAACAAGGAAAGGTTAATTTCGGAATGCAAGTCAATACTGTCTAGTCGCGTGTGTAGGTGAGTGTGTATACTCGTTATTGGAAGAGGGAAAGTATTATTAGCAAGTAAACAAGAGGCCTCGTAGAGTAAACTGCTTATTTTCTTCCTTATCTTTATATTCATACATTGGCGTCTAAGTGTGATAGTGTTTGGACCGCTTAAGTGCATCAAGTCAGGAATCAACCTGCTTCGCAAAATAGCTTCGAATTCACCCAAAAGTTGGCAACGTAGTTTAAATGACCAATCGATCATCAACCAGAATACGAGAATTGTTAATTTTTTTTAACCATTACATCTTTTTTATGCTTCGCATATTTATACCCGTTCCGTATGTACGCATTTGATTACACTAATTACCCGCTTCGGTGGCAGCATCGTCTAAGGAGTCACTCTCGCAGTAAACTAGACTGTCAATGACGGGTAGATCGGGGTTCAAATCTCGGTCGGGTGTACTGAGGGAGGTTTCTCCAAAATTATTTTCCACTCTCACGCCACGCAAATGCGGGTACACTTCATCTAATAATAGCCTTCCTAATACCCTAAAACGATTAGCGTAATTGGTGCACAGGCGCATAGCCCGAACAGGTGTTTAGACACGGCGCTAACAAAATTACACTAATTGAATATGAGTGAGGGATATAATTTCGAGGAAATGCACCCACATGTTCACGTAGGTAGGCTGATAAACAATTTAAGAGAAACACCTATCTCTCCGCAATCGGCAGTCCAGTATATTGCGAGAGTGGCGCCTTAAACCATGCGGCCACCATTACGGGTCAGAGTAGTTTTTAACGGCTCTGATATTATGAGGGTAGAGATAGTGACGATGGTTCAAAGGAAGTGCACCCGCACTAGCGTGAAAGAGAGATGGTAAAATAACAGCGATAGGCCGTAAGACCATCTACAGTTGACCCAGCTGAGATTCGAACTTCGACCCTATCGTCATCGGAATTCCATTTTATTGCAAGAATGACGTCTTATGACGTGACCACCGGCACGGATGCTAGATTTGCGACGACAAGGGGAGTCTATGTGTCACGCGATGAAGTGGAGAGGTCAAGGTTCGAATATTGGCCAGGTGTAATGAGGTTAGTTTTCCCTAAATGATTTTTCCACTCTCCCTCCAAGCGAGTGAGAGCCTAAACAGGCTTAAGTGCTCATTTCTTGTTGCGGAGCGGTTTAAGTAAGGTAGAGTAGCCCCGTGGGTTCTTTGGGGCTGACTGACAGCTCACAGCTGACTTCTGACGGCTTTGAAAAGTTACCAGACCAAAATATGTATCCCTACGCCGAACCATATGACCTGCAAAAACATGTGTTTAGCAGCTGTCACTTTTGAGTCAACATTTAGGTATATACCTAAATGTTGACTGTCAGAAGTCAGCTGTGAGCTGTTAGTCAGCACCAAAGAAGCCACGGGGCTACTGTATATACGACGTGATGTGGCTGACCTACCTTGGTTACGGTAGCGGATGCACTGTTGCCAAGTTTAACTATCGATATATTGATTTCGGCAAAAATATCCAATAAAAGGAAAGCTTCAAATATGGTGGTACGCACCCTAATTTTAGAAGAAAGGTTTTTTGTTTTTGTTTCGTCAACTTAATAGAACACGCATGAACGACTTTCGATGTTCGGATGGTAAAAAAAAAGAACTACACTGTCAAAAATTATTCGTCACACTTATCTATAATAAATTATATTTCACATTATTAGAAAAGTAGGTTAATCTAAATTGGTGTCCCGACACTTTATCTCGGTCGGTAGCGTGTCTGTCTACTGAACTAAGGGTCCCAGTGTTCGATTACAGGCATGGCCGAAAAATAATCATTGGCGAAATGTGGGTTTCTTTTCACATGATGGATTAACGGTCGAGGATTGAGGACTGGATGTTGTGTCTGTGCTAGATATAAGTTAGTTTATAAGTCGTGTGCTGATATAAGTTAGTTAATAAGTCGTGTGCTGATATAAGTTAGTTAATAGTCGTGTGCTGATATAGTTAGTTAATAAGTCGCGTGCTGATATAAGTTAGTTAATAAGTCGTGTGCTGATATAAGTTAGTTAATAAGTCGTGTGCTGATATAATCAATCGGTCCACAAAGTGCATGTTAAAAAACTCAAATCTTTAAAAAATATTTTACAATAGTTATCTTATATATCATGTTGAACAGCGCACACTTAACAGTGCACACTTAACAGTACACACTTAACGTACACACTTAACAATACACACTTAACAGTACACACTATCAGCACACGTTACCGATACACTAGGACCAGCCCATGCTACCAGCACACACCAGCCCACGCCACCAGTACACACTACGCCTACAGTGGCGGCTGTTCGCGAGCGACATCCCTCAAAGACTAAAGGTTATAAGACCTTTACACCGCCCCATATGAAGTCAATGTAGAGTAGTTGAGTGGATAGGGAGAACAAATACAAGAACAAAAGACACTCGTTTGGTCACCTTTAGGAATTTGGTATATGTAGAGAAGTAATTGCTTTTGCTATGCGTTCAAGTGGTTGAGCGATAAAAATCCGTAGCACAACTTCCTTCGGAGGGGAGGTGAAGCCCGTCAGTCCTATGTCGATTGTGGCATGAATACCTCAAATAAATGCCCATGGGCAAAGGTCCCCGTACATTTTAGCACCGTAGATCACATCCAAGACTAACGAAAGTGCGGCGGGCACCATTTACCATTTAATTTTGCGCGGGAAAGTTAAAAGGGGTGGAGGGGAGCTGTTGGTTCAACCCCCTTCCCTTTCAAGATGATACAATAAAAGTAGGTACTGGAAAATATATGGCTACCCACCACCATTTTGGTGTTGAAGTGCATTTTTTTAAAATATTTAGTTATTCTGTGTATTGATCAAGCAACAAATTTGGGTGGACCTAGACAAAATATTGACAAAGGAAAAAGGAAGTACGATTGAGGGTGAGAGGAAATAGGTAAGTCTTTGAGATGAGGAAACAGCTTTGGAACTATTAGAACAATTGTTCCTAGTACAAGTGGCAAATTAGTCGGAACAAAAGAGGAATGAGAGAGGTTGGATAAGGGGGTGAATTGGGGAGAAGAGTTAACCCTAAATCCCCAACTTCAAAATACCTGGAGATAGTATACACTGATATTTGTCGGAAAAGTTACATCTTATTACAAAAATATTAATCAAAAACAGATCAATTGTGGTCAAAAGGGTTGTCAAGTGGGAATAGGGTTGGGGACGCTTGTTCTAAAGCGTCACTCTCGCAATAGACTGTACTGAAGATGACGGGGAGGTCAGGGTTTCGCGTCTAGGTCGAGCACACTGAGGGTAACTTTTAATAAATGTTTTCACCCTCGAATGCAGGAGCATTTACTCTAAATCCCTACCTTCCTCATCCTTTTCCCATTACTGTAAATATTCGGATAGCCCTAAGGGTTGATGACGCAATGCGCATAAAAAAAGGGTAATTTGATAGATTTATGTAGAGTGCGCCATGTTTTTTTAAAAACACACATTTTACGTACAGAATTTTCACATTTGAATGTGTAATCTAACATAATACGTAGTAGGTCCGAGACTTTCCTAAACACTTTCCCTCCAATGTTGGAAAGCCTCGCAAAAGCTCAACAAAAAAAAAAGTATAATTTCTAGTCCCATTTCCTCCCCCTCTCTCTAACTACCCTAGGACCAGTTCAGTGGCGCTCTGGAAATTATGAGATATTACTCCGTGAAGAGAAGGGGGGGGGGGGGGGTATCTTGCACTTTATTGGGCAGGAGATAACGAACATATCAGTCGTCAAGTGCACGAGGGGAGGAAAGGGGAGACGATGGAATGGAAGGCTCCTTACTTTGACGAGATGACAAGAAGTGACTGGATGAGACGAAGATATCAATGTCGGTGACCTCGAGAGGTCGACTAGAAGACGGGGAGGGTGAGAGGGTAAAACAGAACGAAAGGTCGTTCTTTGGGCAATCGTCCAGTTACGTTCAATGCGCGTGTATTTACTTGGATGCTCGATTCGGAGGTCTGGAATCAGGATCGATCTATATCAAGAAGCCTTGTATCGATCCAGGCAAAAAATCAAGTTCATTGAATCGATCTTGGTCATATTAATTTAAAGGTTGCTTTGACTATATTTCAAATATAAATGGGCATTCCATTTATCGAAATAAAAAACCCACGAAAGATTGAGCAAATACAATATGTGTATATTTTCATTATTGCCAATCAATATTAGTTATCTATTACTATAATAACAATAATATTTATATCGTAAACGTAGCCTACATTAGATTAGTGTTATTGGTCCACCTAGTGGATAGTTAAAATAAAGATTATAAATATTAATTTAAATTAGTTGAAAAATGACACCTGGGAACGGGATGTATTTAAACAGGCAAATAAGATGAATAGTAAACACGTATATTTAATATTTTCCCAGAGAAAAATAGTGAAGAAAAGAGTCGACGCTCGGTTTTCAAGTTAAACACAAAATTAGATAAACAAAAACCACGACCAAAAAAAACACGCGATTCCACTTTATTTTAAAAGATTTTGTAAAATGTTCCCGAGTCCTTCATCTGTGCGATTCACAGCCCTCTTTTGAACATCAATTCACTTCAATTTGGTTTGTTTGAATTTTGTTTGCATTTTTTTTAGGGGTTGGGTTAAGAGTAAAAAAAAAGTTCAGGTTTTTACCATCGACTCACCCCAGCTGGCCTTAGTCCTGGAGATCCCTCCCCCCCAACCCTTCACAACCCGGGAGTAAACCAGACGTCACATCCCTTGAGGAACCCAAACACATGGGCTGAGTACGGCTGGGGGAAGTGGGGGGGGGGGGGGGGAGACTTCAGGGGTTGTTTCCGTTTCCAAAGCTTGTTACTCTATTTGTCTCTACTCTTCTTGGAGCGTCTCGGCCCAGCCCAGACTTCCTTGCAAAGAAATAATCTTCTTGAGGAGCGAGAGAGAGAGAGAGAGAGAGAGATACGGATAACGAAGGGGATGTTTCTTCCCCTAGGATGTTTAAAGGGTAAATAAAGGTAAATTACTTAAACGTGGACGTATAGGAATTGGAGATAGCAAGGGCTACCTTGAGGGACATTTATTTCAGACCCACGTCTCTAATTTTTATTTAGTTTCTACTGCATCGGTCAAGAAATACATTTATCTAGAAATATTCTGTACAGACTGAAATAATATATTATTATTATTATTATTATTATTAATACCACGTATTACTACCCGTTCGAGTTATACGCACTTACGCTAATGTGTAATGGTAGGGTGATTGTGAGATAAAATGGAGGACCTACAGTTTAACGTGGGATCCGAACCACGGTGGAGGCCTGGCATTCCCCACATTCACAAGTTGTGGTTAATACACGTCTTGTCAGAGGTGAAGGAAGGGTTTGGCAATAAGATAAATCTGTGCCGGGATTGAGGATTGAACCCCCAACCCCCATCACAGAAGTCACCTTACCCCTAGACCACTAGGTCACCCATTGAAATACGTTATTGAGGGTATAAAGGCCAAAGATCGTAGCCAACAACATTTAAAAAATTGAGGTTCTAAGGTTATTTATGTGGCCTCTAGTTTAAAATACAACTTCTGATCAAATGGCGTAGTTTTGACCCCAAAAAAAATTATTATCTTGTGGTGAATATTAAATATTTATTCTAATTATTTTTTAAAAGCTTTTATGTCCAGGAAAAATGATCAAAGCCAAAATTTAATTGAATAATAACTTTCAGCTAAAAAAAGAAAGAAAAAACCCGTTTAAAAAGCGGTTGGGAAGAAAGGAGCAGAAAGAGTATTTAGCAGCCAAAAACTGATTTTGAAATTGATTTGATTGATATTAAAAGGCATACTAGTTCCAGCCACTTCCTGTACAGTAAAGTACTCACCGAGGGACATGAAAAGAACTACTAGTAAAAATAATGGGCGCCCAAGTCAACAATCAAAAAAACTCACCCCTTGTAGCAAATTCCAAGCGGAAACTGGATGGCATTTAACGTATTCATAAAGAATCTCATGCATGAACTAGAATTTTTCAATGGTCCTTTTATGTTTAATCCCTAAGCCATAAAAACGTCAGCAGCGCGCCTGGGAGAAATATGGTCTCTACCCTGTCTTTGTTGTATGTGTATGTGTATGTGTGTGTGTTCATACATGAGAGGTTCAAGGTACGACGCCACGTTTGCATGGAATAAAAAGCGAACGCCCCCATGGGCAGCAGAAACCAATTCATTTCCGGCCAAGTACTTCCCCTAATATATATATATATATATATATATATATATATATAAATAACATCTGGGAAAGAAAAGTTTAGTTTATATGATTTATTTGAATAAAACAGCTTTTAAAAAGTCGAGAGGGAAATATTTAGAGAAATATTTCCCGGTAGAATTGATTTCAGGGGGGTAAAGTAATCACTGCTAGGATTAATATTATCGAACGAGAGAAAAAATGAAGAAAAAGTGTTTACATTTCAACTCTAAAGAATATTATAGGCCTATTACCATTTATAATCCAAAAACGTCCTCTAAGTGGGGCTGTAGAGAAAGCGAGAAAAGGCCAGTGTTTTTGAAGTTTTTATATCAAAACTTTTTTTTGGTAAAAAGAAATTCTATATATTTCTTCAGTAGAAGTATAAAATTTAATTTTCTTAACATGGTGATATCAAAAGTTGTTGAATATCTGTCAAGAGTGTCTTGGAATTTAATGACAACTTTTTCTCTTCATTTAAAATGTTTGTCATCTAATACTGCTATGATCATGATAGATATTCAAAAACTGATTATATCACCATGGGAAGAAAATTAAAGTTTGCGTTTCTACTCGAGCGATATTTGATTTATTTTGAAAAAAAAAAAAAAAGTTTCGCTATAAAAATTGCTGAAATACTGTCCATTTATCATGTCTCCTACACTGACACCTCAATAATATCAGTGAAAATTATATATTGAAAATTAAAATCTATTACATAATTACGTCAGGATTTTAATATTCAGTTAAAAATTGTGGCACTTGGCGAATTGTAGGATGGTAGAAAATGGTTAGTGGCTCGGGTAAAATAATTTTGTTAGCTCTTAAACTGTAGCATTGGACGGCGTACATAAAATACAAAACTGGATTAAACTTACCCCATTTGTATGCTGGCTGGGACCGCGCGGAAAAAACAACACTAGTTTTACCGGACACACCTTCTCTGAGCCGGGAAAATAAAGCACTGACCATCAAGAAAGTGACATGAGTGCACCGAATACCTTGAGTGGAAAAAACCTGCGCTGTGAAAATAACCCTACCGAGAATGTTCCCGAACGTCATCGGACTTTCCCGAAGCTATGTTGGCATGCGCAAATATGTGTTCCCTATTGGTCTAGATTGTACCACCCCTTCTTTTCCTGTGTTCCCCTCTTCTGAGTTGTAAGATATATATACTGGCGCTTGAACCAACAGACGACACAATTGGGCCTGAATCATTTCAGGAATAGGAGAAGCTCCGGCTTTTCATCATCGTTTAATAATGCAAGATCAAAATTCTATTTCGATAAACTTTATCTTCTTTTTGGTTAAATTAAATGTTTCCAAAATCTCTTTAGACCTTGTTTCAATAATTCTAAAAACGCTAAGCATAAATAGGATAGTTAGGAAATGTATCTTACCTTTCTTTAAATATCAACTCGTTGCTAGGTAATGACGTCTTATCGCTTGTCGAGTTGTAAAAATCGATTATATATCTTGTGAACTTTATCGATAGTTTATTTAATGGGTTTCGAATGCCGTTTCTATTCTTACTTGCGGAAATATTTAACTCAATGTTCGCGGGAACTTTTAAAATTCTAATGTTAGACAAAATTGTTGTTTATTTTGCAACGTGCCATTACTGATGGACGAGTATTTAAATGTTTGGGGAAAATGAGCCCTGTTAAAAGACTTGATAATTAACTGTATGATTGTAAATTTTCTATGGTAATCTCGACTAAATTTGTAATAGCCTTTAAATGGCTGAAGCCGCTTTGAACTTTATGACTTGTCAGTAATATCAACGCTAATGATAAATGATTGATATTTTTCTTTGACATGAACGTTGAAAATATGGAGTTCATATATTATCTGTTTATATATTTTGGCAATATCTAATGTTAATAATTAATGAAGCTGATTATCTTTTTGTGAGATATTTAATAAATACCAACATAACATGATTTCAGCTATATTTTTATGACTGTCCCGCCATACCCTAGGTTAAATAAAATTATATTTATTTATTATTTTTAGTTTTCTCATTAACTAGCAGTATGCATTCTTTGACAGACTCTTGAGGTAGACTGTCCTTATGGTAAACTCAGCAACAGGTGAGAGTTGCGAGCTTCGGTTTTCGAATGTTTGGGCCTAAAACATTCAAAGCATTGAACTCCAAGCACTCGCTCCTGTTGTCCCCCCTTTTTTATGTTAGATTTTGTTGTTTGAACCTCCTCCCCTTAGGATGGTTCAAAACTTATATTCAATTACCTGAAAAAGCTTCTCCAAGTTCGCACCTGAATAAAACGTATCTATACTATTTGTACTAGCATTTCTTACATTGGGGCGTTCACCCCAAAAAAGCCACTGGAATGGCTTGGCTAGTTTACCCCTAAGTGAATCACTATAGGGCTTAGTAGGATTTTGGTGACTAATCTTTTAAAAAATAAACTTTTTTGCGTTCATGTTATCAGTACAATGAACGCTTCTTCCATCAATATCGGTTTTATAGAACGGAGCCACTACTTTTCCATTCAAGTAGCTCTTCATTTGTCCTCACAAGGCCGTATTGACACCATTCCTGACCCATTGCTTCAGAGAACCATCTGGAAGCACCGGGGATCGAATCCGGGACCTATTGGTCTGTATCCAGGAACTCTGACAACAATAATAATAATGGTTAAATGTTTCCTGCTTAGACTAGCACCCTTGACAATGATATCTGCGCCGTGAGATAGATCCGGTAGGCAATCCTTCTGCCAGCAGTGTATGTAGAATTGCATTCACAGGAACAAAATGCCGGAGGAAAGCTATAGCAGGATTTTGATAGGCTATACTATTC